>CAWUFW010001027.1:2247500-2847500 GCA_963921515.1 Calotriton arnoldi | reverse complement strand
TCTGATTAAACAGTCACTTCTGGTATCCATCTAGCTGCCCCTACAACATACATTAGACAATGCTCTGATTATGCTGTTCGTTTAGCTGTTTCATCGGCAAAAGCATTTCCCTGTCGTATGTCATTTACAATTTTCTTTTTTTTTTCTCCAGCCATATTTTATTGAGTTTAGGACATAAACAATATGCATTAATCATCAACATAATACAGTACGTATATTACACAGTCTTCGTCATCAGGTACAGTTGGCGAAACATTTCCAAATAACGAACAAACGTCTCACCCCCCAACAGCCCCCCCTTGAGTTGCAGTTGAATAAGTGTTGGTAGTCTGTGTGTGCACGGGACTCCGTGGGTCAGAGGTCCTGCTCTAACACGCATCGTAGTGCAGGTTCAGGTCCCGCTAGGCGTCCTCAGTCTCCTACCCCTTGTTCTAGTGCCGCTGGCTGTGGGGTGCTCCGTGTCTAGTGTCGGCGTTAAAGCTTCTCCTCTGCTTGCCCAGTGAAGATGTGGTTCTTTTATACCCAAAAGGTACTCTCAAGGGTTCTACCTAGATGTGTAGTGGTACTGTGGGTCTGTCGTTCAAGGATGACTATAGCGGTGGCTTTTGTACAGTTGTTATACAGAAGATGGTAATCCTGCTGTGCATGTCCTAGGCAGGGGATTAAGATGGGATGCTAAGAATCCTCATGCATAATAAATGAGGCTAGTTTTCAAAGAAAACCACACAACATTTATTCGGCACATAACTAGGTAAAAGGTCGGCGCCAGAACCGTTATGTAGAGTAAGGTAGGACGAATGTTGGTAAAAGGTCGTGCATCTACTAAGCCTATATTGGGGTACCTTGGGGCCCGTAACACCGACTCCTCATCCGACTGGATGACAATATTAGCAAATTCTAAAATATGCCAGTTTGAAAAAAGCATAAAAAACATTGCTGAAATATCAGTATACAAACATCTAAAAGCATGGTATTTGTTAAATAGATACAAAAAGTTATAGCTCTAGAAGTCCTCTAAATAGACAATATACTGTGAGACCAACTGAGCACATCTAAAGCCATGGAGCCAGTGAAAGCAGGCGCAAAATCAAAATAAAACTGTTTTTGAATTCCCATTTGGCTTGTTTTGGAAAATGGTCGAATTATTCCCAACTTGCAGAGAGCCAAATGTTTGTGTCCTGTGTGGGAGACGCAACATCTCTGATTGTATTTGCAGATGGTCCCTGTAGCACCTCTTGTATCCTGTCAATGGAGCAAAGGTGATCATCTTCAGTTCCTGCAGCAGCTGCCGTGGAAACACTTGATACCTGTGTGCTGGTTGTAGAGCCGGTGTCTGTTCCGACAGGAGCTGAAGCATCCCGGGGAGGTTCTAAGAATGCAGTCATCAACATTGGAATACGCTGGGGACACAAACGTTAACCTTTAAGGGGTCCAGTAGTACATAACATTCGGTGGCGCAACCAATGGAAGGGTCCGACATATGTCCAACACATTTGTATCCGCAGAATAGGCAGCTGAGCACACATCAAGATGCAGTTGATCCAGACTGATCTGAAAGAATGGAAAGTAGTAGGACCAGCGAAAGCCCTCCAAAAACGCTTCCCAATATGGAGTGTATAAATGATGGAATAAGTCTGAAGATTGTCTGAAAGGTGCTCAATAGTCCAGAACCTATGCTCTTAAATAGGTGCACAATCCCACTCATATCAGACATGTTAAAGATACGATGTACCATTTCTCTGAAATGAAGCAGGAAGTTTGTTCGGACTACCGCCTGTATCTCGGCCAAAGACCTTGCAACTTGGAGATCAAAAGTCTCTTGGGGTGAGGTTAAGGTCACATCCTTCTGTAATCGCATGGCTTTCAGTCTGCTCAGAGAATCGTAAGGGAAACATTCAATGAAGGCCATAGCGTTGCCTCCTTAACTGTGTGGGTCGGTGGAAACGATACTTGCATACAAGTAACCCTGGTACTTACTCTAACCAGATATGCGATGCCTGGTACCATCCCACAACAACCTTGATCACTCAACATCCGATAACTCCCATTCGAGAGCAGTTTGAACACTGGATGAATCACAGCAGCTGGGAATCCTTTGAAGTGACACAATAGGTTTGCAACCGAAGCATTACATGCTCCGTGAAGCAAAATATCCTGACATTAGAGAACCACTTGAACTCTGTCTGAACTGCTGAGAAACTTCAGTGTCCCCATTCCTGCATCTAAATCTGTATGGTAATTGCCAAAATTCATGTATGTACCCCTCTCCCAACGCTTTATACCTGCCTACTGAAAGAAGTGGCCCTTAGGGGCCACCCGGGTTATTTACAACCACCTGCTATGCCTTCCCAAGTAATGAGTCGGTCAGACAGAGAATATAAACAAGTTTTATTAGCAATACTCTGCAGAGGAGTCCAATCTGACCTGCACCCTAAGATGTCTGCCGAGGGACTGACTCCCCCAACGGCCTGCAATGCATGATCATTCTTCCAAGAACCCCTCAACCACGCCCACAGTGGAAAGTTACCGGCCTGGGCCGAACATGAACAAAGAAGGCACAGAAGGATGGGCTACCACCTGCCAGATGGGTACATGCTATCTGCAACTCAAGGTTACCGCGCTGAGTCTCAGCGTCTCCTAACTGGGGAGCAGAACTACACACTCGGATAGGCATGTGAGGGCAGAATGGCCTATTCATTAGTAAGTCGAGAAGCAGCCTTGAACAGAAAAGAAAATAATAACTAAATACAGTGTTCTGCTGAGGCAAACAATACGAATAATGAGGCCTAGTTCAGACACAGCCTAAGCAGCCTAATGGGAATTACGAAATACAAAATGGAGTCACACTTGCTAACTAAAGCTTGCACGTTTCAGGGATAACTCGGTGGGTTGCATACCGTGAATACAAAATGGCGTCTATTTAGCCACACACTGCTAACTTAATGTAGCATGAAACAAGTGTATAGCAGGAATGGGATTTCAAACCTAACAGACCCTCCTTTTAGCATGGGTGGCTAAATGCTTTATTGAGGCTATCTGGTAGGGTCTTTACAATTTTAAGTGGGAAGAAAGAAAATGCATAGTCAAGTTACAAGGGAAAATAAGGCAGCACAAGCACATGAGTATCAAAATCTACTTAGTATTCAAAAATACCCTCGTCAATAAGCATCATGTTCTGTATATACTGCATCATCACAGTAGAGACTTTATTATCACGTCCTGGCAATTTAGGGGTAGGGGTGAGTTTGCTCACACAATAGGTACAACAGGCTGGAAGACAATTGATACATAAGCAACATGTAAAGATGACACCTGTGATAGCTACTAAGATGAGTAGTATCTTCCAACCCCATGATGTCAGCAGACCCCAAAACCACCCTGTGCGGGATCATGAACCATTATCCTGATGGATATCTGAGGCAAGCCTGTGTAATTTCTGTATTGCGGAGTATACACTAGGGGCGTTATCAGGAATGTAAACACAACAGCTGCTGCCGACGCGGCAGGCTCAACCCCTATCGGCAAGAATGATGTCTAAAACCATCCTGGTTTGAAGAGCAACGAGTCTCGTAGCTTGAAGCTCGACTGTAACATTAGTCCGTATACCTGCAGTAGTGTTAATAACTCCCTCAACTACTCTAGCAAGGCGACGGATATTACGGCTATTGAACATGGGGCCCCAGAACGGCAGAATGCCCTTCGTGATGTCAGTAAATTGCTGTAGGGAAGTATGTGTTTGATCTATATCTTCTGGATTGACAACTCTCTTGGCCCGATGCAAATGTAGATCCCTATGCTGTAGCCTATGATCCTTGTGATAATTAGATGGTGCAATGTAAACAGGGGGCAACAGAAAAGAGACATAACACCGGCCAGACCATCCCCTGGGAAGCCATGTATAAGCCTGTTCCCCACAAACGAAGTATACATTTGGAGGTGTGAGCAAAGGTGGGCTACTAGTAGTGTTCAATCGGTATGTGTAGTTACAACTGCTCTGTCCTACTGGAATGTTCCCTGTACCTTCAACACAGAAACTAGCTGCTGTATTGATCACAGGGACGGGCATGGCTTTGTCTTCAGTTATATTTCGTTCCTGGAAACGTTTAAAATATTCAGTAATATTAAATCCTTGAAAATCCATTTCATTTCGTAACCAAGTGACATTTTTATTATCCTCAAATATTCATACAAACTTCTGGATGTGTAGGGTACCCTCCTTTCCATCTGCCCCAGGTGTATATCCTTGGTGTTTATACTCCAACACTGCTTTGTAATCCGACTGTACCATATTCATTGCGTCCGCATGATAGTGCATGTATACCATAGAAAGCAATTGAAACCATGCCTCGCAGCTACCCAAGTATGACCGGGGCAATGACACCAGTCGATCATTCTTGTGCATAACTGAGGGAAGTAACCCACACACCCAGCAGTTCGTGGCATTGGTGGTGCTGTGTACCTGATGAAGCATCTGCAGGAATGCCTTCTCGACATAAGTCTGTCTATGTCTCTTTATGCGGGGCCAGTGTAACAAACGAATGCTCAGATGGAGCCGGGGTAGTCCCCATCAGTGTGTACAGGATGCTGTTCTTCTAAATACCACACCACCCCGAATAGTGTTATTGTTACAATGAGAAGGACCACTACCACCCTACTCCCAGTAGACCAATCAGACCACCCAGGACCATTCTGCTGTAATGGTGGGGCCACCAGGGACTGTTCCTCCTTCATGACTGCACGGCCAAATGGGTACATAGAAAGAAACCTTAGGAATTGGAGCCACAAAAGTACAACCGACCAGAGGGGTACAAATAACCCAGTGTCCTTCAGAGCCTCACTGGTAGACTCCTATTGTTCATCGACGACTGTGCTATGAAGCACTCCCACGGGGGAGCTACGTGATCGCAGCCCTTGCTGGAAAACAAATCCTCTTCTTTCAGGATAGGGCACCCTCCCTCCTGGGAAAGTACCCTCAACGATCCTGTCCAGTGTCCAGGGCAATGCACCAGTGTAATTCACTCTAATCTAAAGCAGGCACCTTAGATATAGCACCTATGCCATAAGCTCGAGTCCTTCCCCCAACTCTTGGACTGTCCTACTGGCGCACTGTCCTTCCGTCGGGGCCGCAGGTTGCACCTGGCAACCCCAGGTACTTCATCAACAAAGGGGAAGAAATTCAGGCTCAGCAGGGCATTGAGACTCGGGTGTCTGTGCACCAGAAGCGGGAGCATCCGGGGTGGCCCTTATCTCTGGAGGGACCGCCTCAAGTAAGGCCGCGTCGCTTTCTTCGTCTGTCTGCGCCCACCTCAATCGGGCGTCAGAAGGGAACGAAACGGGGCACTCGCTCCCCTTCCTGGTCAGCAATGCCGTCGAGGACCCACCGGTCATACGGAAGTGGAAGAGGGATCCTCTTGACGTGCGAGCCGTGCACCCAGTGCTTCCGGCCTTCAAGCTTTACTGCGGTGCTGGTGGCGAGCAGGACCAAAAGTGGCCCCTTCCATCGAGGCTCCAGGCCGCTCTTTCGCTGAAAATTCTTCACAAGCACGCAATCCCCGGGCTGTAGCTGATGCCCGGGCCCCTCTGGTACTGGTTGCAGCGTGGCGTGAATCTGTTGGTGGACAGAACAGAGATCTTTAGTTAACTCATACAGACAGAGTACCCCCTACTTGTGGACTATCTCGGAAAAGCGCTTGGGTCTTGGGACGCCCCAGACGTTGGCGGGGCGTCCAAAGACCACCTCGTATGGGGACAACCCTGTTCTAGAATGCGCTGTCGCTCTGGTAGATTTCAAAGCCAAAGGTAGAGTATCGGGCCATCGCAATCCTGTGCTTTCTTGAATCTTCGCTAACTTCAATTTGAGAGTACCATTGTACTTCTCAACCAAGCCTGGTGACTGGGGGTGGTTCGCTGCATGAAACTTCTGTCTAATATGCAAGCCTTTGCACAGCAATTCAATGACTTTTGAACTGAAGTGACTTCCGTTGTCACTCCAGATCACACGTGGCAATCCATAGCGCGGGAAGAACTCTTTTAAGAGTGCCTTCGCCGTTGCCATAGACGTATTCTCCTTAGTGGGGTAAGCCTCAATCCATTTACTGAATGCACAAATCACTACCAGCACATACTTTAAATTGTTAACTCATTCCATTTCATTGAAATCCATCTGGAGAACCTCGAAAGGGAAGGAAGGCGGTGCAAAGTTACCTGCGGGTGTAGGAGTACCTTTCCCAGGATTGTTTCAGACAAATGATGCAGTGTTTCACTATGTGTGTGGCGGCTACCTTAGAGATATTATCGTTTCGCCATACGGGGTCCAGTAGCTTACATATTCCTTTGGCACTGTGTGCTGGGTCGTGGGCCATGGTAACGGGGAGCACATGGGCGATAGGCAGCAACCATCTCTGTTTCCCAGACAAGTCAGTCCAGCACCCATCCTCGTCCAAACGCCCTGTCCTCTCCTCCCATATTGCCAGTTCACCTAAGGTCGCCTCACTCTGTATTTCCCTTACATTTTCTAATGTGTCCTCGAACATTCCATTGTCTGGAACCCACCTAGCGGGACCTGCCACGAACATCTTTTTCATCTTCGATCTAGCGGTCTCCTTAGCGGTCTGATCTGCAAACGCATTTCCCCTTCCACCATCGTCTGTTACTGCTTTGTGAGCGCTACATTTTATTATTGCCAACTTATCAGGAAGTGTCAATGCTGACAACAGTCTATGTATCAATGGACCATGCTGTACTCTCAACCCATGCGAGGTCAAGAACCCTCTCTCCGCCCAGAGGCGCCCGAAATTATGGGCCACCCCAAAGGCGTACTGGCTGTCGGTGTAGACATTGACAGCCAGCCTCTCACTCAACTCGCAAGCCCTAAGGAGGGCAGCCAACTCTGCAGCTTCGGCCGATTGGTATGGGATACGGGATGTCTCAACTACAGTGTGTAACGTTGTGATTGCATAAGCTGCAGTGGTAGTGCCATCTGGTAGTTTGAAACACGAGCCATCGACATATAGTTCCCCTTGGGCAGTGGTTCCCAAACTTTTTCAACCCATGGCTCCCTTGGCTTATTGGTTGTTGGCCACGGCTCCCTATTATGTGACATTTTTTTGCGGATGGATGCAAGTCCAGCCGCGGAGGTACTTACACTTTTCTCCTTGAATAAGTTGGGTCATGTACCCCATGACATGCCCAACAGTCATGGGGGTACTCCTGTAGTGTAGAATGGTATGGGACGCATAGTTCAGTTGGGACATTTATCACACACAATACATGTCAATTGATGAGAATAAATAGGACTTAATTTACATTAGGAAGAAGAACTTTATAACTTCAGGAAGCCAAATATCTGTTCTCAGAGTAAATGTTTGTGGTTACTTTGTAGCTAAAACTATGCTGTGGGCTGTCTGACCATCTATGACAGAAATACAGCTTTAATGGTAAGTTTATCTTTGTAGTTAAGGCGCAAAGCCATGGCACAGTTACTGTTCTTGTTGAGCAGCATTGGGGGAACTGCGCTGCTCGAGCACCATCCATGCTGGGGGTCGGTTGTGATTTCTTCCTATCTCAGTTTCGTTTTAGCTCAGGGTGTGCGCTCCTGATGAGCAGATGTGTTCTGCAGTGCTGCAGAGTTGGTAGAAGCAACTGACACTGGCACTGTCAGAACTGCCAATGTAGAGGTCGAAAGTGCTACACTGGTATGAGGGAGAAACAGAGGTTTATTGCTGCTCGTCATTGAACAAAGGTTCATAGCTGGGTATGAATTGCTCTCTGGCCCATCACCATAGGAAAACTGTTGGAGTGGGTGGTGAGGAGGTACGCAGGCCCTGATGGGCTCAGCGCTGCTGGTCAGGGAAATGCAGGTGCAGCAGCAGGTGTGGTGGAATAAGGGCATATAGGGCGCCTCAGAGCAGATCTTAGTCAAGCTAAGCAGTGGTCACTCTCCTCCAGCCTCTCTCAGTTGATTCTCTTTACTGATACTCCGAACCACCAGACTCAAGCTCTCCAGAAGCAAGGCAAATTCGCTCCTTGGTGGGGCAGGTAGTGTTTCTTCTTTCTCTTTTTTTAATTTAAAAACAGCACTGTTTTCCTCAGTTCTGGAGTACTTCCCTAATCCTCCAGGAAAAACGAATACACTTTTTGCCTCTTCCAAATGTATTTTGGGAACTGTATGAGCCTGGAGGGTGCTGCTTATATCCAGTGCATTGATAGGTAGGCTCCAGCTATACACATTTAAAATGGGCCCTGTATGTTCTAGGGTAGCTGCATTAAAAATCGCTTTTCCTTCCTGTGTTCTATAGAAGCTTGCTAACATGGCCACTGTCACTGAGGTTGTGGGTTGGCCACAGGTGACCTCTTGCCAAGCAGAAGCTCTTGGTTGCTGGCTTCTTAAGCAGGAAATGAGAGTAACCCATCTCCATTAGTAACATTCAGTTCTGCACTCTCAAAGAATTCTCTGCTGCCATCTGGTGGACAAAGAGGTTTTATGCTTTTACTAAATAACTCCCATTTCTAAGATGTTACCGGCAATTTATTATGACTTGAATCCGAAAATCTTAAACCTTTGGAGTGCGGCGCCCCTGGCTAATTTGGAGGGCGCCACGGCGCACAGTTTGGGAACCACTGCCCTTGGGGGTCAGATAAAGGAACATCAGTCGGGTCTACACGTCCCTTCGTTTCTTCCTCAGTCCGAAATAAACAATCATGGACATTATTGTCCTTTTCTTCCGAAGGGAGGGGTAGTAACGTGGCTGGGTTCAGAGTAGCACATCTTTTGATGGTAATGTGCGGAGCAAACCAAGTTAATTCATATCCAGTCAGACGCGCACTAGTAAGGTGCTGCGTCTGTCTTATTCAATAGCATATCCACAGCATGAGGTACCATTACTGTGAGATCAGTATCGAGGACGAGCCCTGCTGATTGATAGAAACTGCCACCGCCGCGGCAGCTCTCAGGCAGCTCGGGAGAGCTCTGGCGACGTTATCAAGACTAGCAGAGAAATACGCGCAGGGTCTCTGCTTACCACCGAAACCCTGTTAGAACAGAAAGCGCGCAACCATCCGCCTCGTGTACGTAGAGCACAAAAGGCTTCAGGTAATCGGGAGTACCAAGCACAGAAGCAGAGCAAAGCGCAACCTTTAATTGCTCAAAAGCTTGCTGGCATGCAGATGACCAAGGCAAGGGTTCATGCACGTCTTTAGTGGTCAGGTAAAGGAGGGGTTTCGTTAGTAAGGAATAGTTAGGGATCCAATGACTACAATACGAAGTTATACCAATGAAAGCGCGTACCTCGCGTTGGGTCTTAGGAACAGGCATATTAGTAATAGCAGCTATGTGTTCAGGTGTTAGTCTGCGACCCTCCTTCGACAGTAGGTGACCTCTTGTCGACAATATTATTTGGGAATTGACACCTTGTGTCCATGGTGTGCTAAATGTAACCGTAATTTAACTGTGGCCTTTTGAAAACCATCTTCAGTGTCCGAAGCCACAAGGAGGTTGTCAACGTACTGCAACAGCACATTACCAGGGGGAAGTTCCAAAGAATCCAATTAAGCTTTGAAAGCTTGGCTATAGATACTAGGACTTTCCGTATAGCCTTGTGGAGCACGGCGGAATCGAAAGCTCCTTCCGCCTATTGCAAATCCAAACGGATATCTGCTATCTGTATGGATTGGAATGCTGAAGAAAGCATTCTTCAAATCGATCACAGAAAAGAATTTTGCTGACGGGGGAATCATTGTCAAAATCGTGGTGATATCTGGAACTACAGGATACTGGGGAACCACTATTTTGTTCATCTCCGGAAGGTCGATTACGAAGCGGTAAACGTCAGGGTGAGCATCAGAAGAATCCAAAGGTGTCTTTTTAAGTATAGGAAGAATAGGGCTATTACACGCATTCGCCGCTGTCTCCTCAACCACACCGGACTTAATCAAATCCTGTATTTTATTTATTTATTTTATTTATAAAGTTTTATATAGCGTGAACAAGATCCCGAAGGATATCAGAGCGCTTTACAAAGAATGGAAGGAAGGACATAAATCCAATATCGAACATCAAGTAAGAATACAAAGCAGGAATAATCGCATAATTCCCAGACAAATTAATCCGGGAGAGTAGTGCTATAAACAGGTATATAGCAGGCTCCGAAGGGGGGCAAACCATGCGGGAAAGAGCATAGATCCAATATCGACATCAAGTAAGCATACACAACATGAATAATCGCTTGATTCCTAGACTTATTTATTTAGAAAGTTTTATAAAGCGCGAACATGACCCTTGCGGGTATCGGAGAGCTGTACATATGGCGAAAGCATGCATAAACTTCATACAATAGAAGTCAGTAAAGTGACATCACAAGAAGTACACAGTCCAGATTAGGGACCTGGTAATGGGCCACATTAGAGCCATTTCTCCTAAGGCGTAAAATCTTTCCTGTAACACTTAGCAAAACAAGTAAAAGTGCACTCGACGTTGAAGACATGAATAGAACTTTATACAATAGAAGTCTGTAGAGTGACAACACAAGGAGTACACAGTCAAGATCAGGGACCTGGTAGTGGGCCACACTATATCCATTTCTCCTAGGGTGTAAAATAAAACCTGTAACCTCTAGCAAAACAAGTAAAAGTGAATTTGACTCAACATAGTACAATAATTAACAACCCTGATGGATGAGGGCCCTCGTGAAAGATGACCATTAACAACCAAACCTAAAAATAAATGCAGAACAATAAGTTGGGAGAGATGTCTGTCAGCAAGGGGACATGTAAAAAGAACACGATGATGCCGATAATGGACACTCGGGTAAAGCGATTTGACCTGTTTCTTGATATAGGCCGTGGAGGGATTGGCTCTCAACTCCGAAGGAATAGCGTTCCAAATTCTGGGTGCCAGACCGGAGAAGGCAGGTTTGTACGTACTTTTCTTCTTGAATTTTGGTGGTTTCAAGAGAAGTGTGGCCGTGCTTCTTAAGTTCCGATTGGAGCCAGAAAGAACGAGCTTGTTCGCTAGATAAGCCGGAGTGTTGTAATGCAAGGCTTTATGCGTGAGACAAGTTATTTTGAGGCGAATCCTCGCTTCAATAGACAACCAGTTAAGCTGCACAAGGTCAGGTGTAATATGATGTTTTTTGGATCCTGTGATGAGCCTGGCTGACGTGAGTGTGGCTCTGAGAGGGGCCAAGCTCGCTTTAGGAAGCCCCGCAAGGGTCACCAGACCATATTCAAGACATGAGATCACCAGGGATTGTACTGCAGGTTGTAAGTCTTCGGTCGGTAGGAAAGGTTTGATTTTCTTGAGGGTGTTGAGATGAAAGTTGGCACCCCTAATAGTGGCACTGATGTGCGCTTGCATGTTAAGTAGTTTGTCTAACGTAATGCCTAATGATTTAGCGGAATCAACCACGAGAGGGATGCAGTTAAGGGCTGTGAGTTGCTTTAGCCAGTCCAGGGTATGTGTAGAGTGATTGTGGGGGGCAATAAGCAGGAATTCAGTTTTGAGTGTGTTCAACAACAAATGAATCAATGAGAGAGATACAATAAGCAGGAAAATAGCAGGCTACGAGGGGGGCACACAATGCGTTACAGAAGAGCAGCATCACAAGAAGGTACAATGGATGTAGGATCAATGATTTCAAGCAGCTGATCCTAGCCCAAATTAAGGTAAAAATGTGTTCATTAGGAATCTTTTGGCTTCCAGTTTGAAAGCAGTCGTTGAAGATATTCTGCGTACTTCCGGTGGGAGAGAGTTCCATATCCTTGGGGCAGCGCCAGAGAAGGCTCCGAGACAGGTTCTCTTTTTCCTAAGGATGGGTGGTTTCAGGAGGAGAGTGATGGCGCTTCTAGGGGCTCTCCCCCACAAGATAATTCAAGCTTTTGCACTAAGTAACTGGGTGTTTTGAAATGTAGGGCTTTGTGCGTCAGAACGGCAATCTTTAACTGAATTCGAGCTTCGTAGGGCAACCATTTAAGAGATTTAAGGATTGGGGATATGTGCTCATTTCGTTTGGTACCTGTGACCAGTCTGGCTGCAGCGTTCAGTGAAGCCCTTAGTGGAGCCAGGGTGTATTTGGGAAGGCCACAGAGCGTAGCGCTGCCGTAGTCTAGCCTCGGCAGGACCAGTGCTTGTACCACTTGCTTGAAGTCCTTTTGTGTCCTCATCAAGTGGTTAGCTCCCTTACACACATTGCTGATATGATTTTTCATATTCAGGTGCTTGTCCAGGGTGATTTTGAGAGATTTGGCTGAGTCTATGATGAGAGGGGTGCAGTTGAAGGCAGTGAGGTGATTCAGCCAAAGGTCTAGCTTGGGGATGTGGTTCGGGGGAGAGATGAAAAGGAATTCAGTTTTGGTGGTGTTGAGCAGTAGACGGTTCTCCGTTAACCAGTTTCGCGTAGCATTTAGGGTAGTGTTGAGAGATGTTTACCGGGGATGAGATTTTCAAATAAAGTTGTGTCCGCGTACATATGGAAGAGAATGTTCGTGGAATTTAGAGCATTTGCTAGTGGTTCCAAGAAAAGGTTGAAGAGGATGGGAGATAGGGCGGACCCTTGGGGGACACCCATGAGTACTGGAGAGGGCTGTGAGAGGGAGTGGTTTGCCTTTATTCTTTGTGATCTGTGGTGAAGGAAGGACGAGAACCATTGTAGCACCCAACCCGAGAAACCCATTCTGTTCTTCAAAATGGATAGGAGGTTATCGTGATTAACCGTGTCAAATGCGGATGAAAGGTCAAGGAGGATTAGGAGGCAGGAATCATTTTGGTCAAGCATTTTTAAAATGTCATCCATAGCGTGCGTGAGAGCCGATTCGGTACTGTGCCCCTTCCGAAAACCGGATTGATGCTGGTCTAGGAGTTGGAAATTCTCTGTGAGCACAGAGTTGGGATTGTACGCATTTTTCAAGTAGTTTGGCTAGAGTGGGGGATGTTGGAGATGGGGCGGAAATTGTTGAGGTCCGTTTTATCTGCGTTAGGTTTTTTTAGTATAGGTGACACCAGAGCTGCTTTTAGGCAGTCTGGGATTGTGCCTTGTGATAGAGCAGCGTTTACAATCTTTGTCCAGGTGGGGATGAGTACATTCTTGATTTCTTTGAAGATGGCCGGTGGCAGCGGGTCACTGAAGTGGTTAGATGGATTGATGTTCTGAAGAATCTTGTTGTCTTTTTCACTGAATGGGGTAAAGGTGCCCCATGACGCATTGTTCTTAGTGTTCAGGCTGATAGGTTTGCGCTTTTCTGAGAGGTCAAGGGGTGGTGCGGACCCGGGGGATGGCAGTAGAGCCTTCTTAGAGGAGAGTTCAATGGTGATGAGTCTTGATTTCTCGGTGAAGAAAGCAGAAAGCAGCAAGGTCCTCACGGGAAGGTGGGCTGCCTCCGGAGTCAGAGTGGTTTGGGCCTACCACTGATTGCTGTTTGACCAACACGAAAAGTTTCTTGGGGCGGTTTGTAGCTTGATCAAGTTGGTGTCTGAAATAGACTGCCTTAGCGCTCTTGATTTGTTTGCTGTAGAAGCTTCTAACATCTCTAAGGAGTTTGAGTTGTTCCAAGGAGGGTTTGGTTCTCAAGGAACGTTCCGCTGCCTTAAGGTTGCGGCGCTCCGTGTTTAAGTTGTCGTTCTACCAAGGTTTGGATATTTTTATTGAAGCATTTTTTTGTTGGAGCGGTGCGATGTTGTCCATGATGTTGGAGATGGTCGAGTTGTAGGAGTCAGTGAGTAACTGAACCTCGGTCAAGTCAGCTTGGGAGGAGAGGGCAGATTTACAATGGGCTGCTAGTTCAACTGCGTTTATTGATCTGAGGTCCCTTTTCCAGATCTTTGATTTTGTTGGTTGAGCCTTCCTCATTGAAACCTCCCTGTTAATATAAAAGAGGATGCAGTGGTGGTCGGACCAATCGCAAGGGGTAATGGTATCCAATGTGATGGTCTGCCCTTTCGAGATTGAGGTCTAGAGTTTCTCCTTTATTGCGAGTTGGTTGGTCACAGTGCTGAATCAGCTTGTGATCATTCAAAAATGCTTTAAGGCAAGTTACCGCGTGGTCATTGGGGTTAGACCAGTGAAAGTTGAAATCACCTAGGAAGATTTGGGAACACGGCTGAGTCGACATTGCCAGAGATGACTTCCATTAGTTGCTCGATGAAGGGCAGTTTGTCTCCCGGGGGTGATAAAAAGTGTGAAGTTTGCAGACCGGCAGGTTATTACTTGAGATGCTGAGACAAAGGTATTCACAGGAGGAGGGCGAAGAGGACTCCAAGTGAGAAATCGAGAGTGTGTTCCTATGAATACACGCTAGGCCACCCCCCAGCTTCCGATCTCTGTCTAGCCTAATTATGTCGTGAGTAGGAGCTACTAGTAGGTCTAGGATATGAGTGGAGGTGGGATTTAGCCAAATTTCAGTGAGAATGATAATGTCTATCATTGTGTTGGATGAGGTCGAAGATGTCGGAGGCGTGTTTACTTGCTGACCTACAATTGAGTAGTACACATTTAAGTCGTGGTGGAGTAGTGTGGAAAGGAGACTGGATGACGTTTACTTTCTTGAGGTTGTCTTTATTGATCACTTTAAGATTGTGTGGAGGTTCTCTGTATGGGTTAGCATGGATGGTTTGTATTTGGCTCGGCGGGATCATGTTGGAATTGGACCTTGTAGAGTAAGAGTTGTGAAGGTCAATGAGATCATTGGGCGCCAGGTAGGTCTCACATCTTCTGGGGCGGGAGGGCGCTTTGGCTAAGTGAATGGTTTGCGAGACGGGGGGGCCCATGCGTTCACTCACACTAGGGGAGGCTCTGGGCAGGTTCGCAGAGGTGAGGAAGGAGCTGATCGCGGGGAGAAGATCATTTGAGAGGGCTTTCAGGTCATGTAGTTCAGTAGTGCGGAGGTGCAGCTGGAGAGATATATCCTCCAGGCGCGTATCCAAGTCTGAATGGGGTAAAGGGTGTGTTGGGAAAGCGAGCGGAGAAAGGGGGCCTCGGTATAAGCCCTTGGGGTCCAAGGTGATGAAGAGTGGTTCCTGGGGAGGGAGTTGATCAATTGGGACTAACTGAGTTCCTTGACCTGTTGGATAGCAAGATTGGAGCATTAGTGAGTGATATGACCATTGAGCTGAGGGTCAGATACGGTCCAGACAGGAAAGAGTGGGTTTGACTGATCAAGATCGGTGGAGGGCAATTGCCCATTCACAAACATAGTAGGAGTCGTGTGGAGAGGGATGCGGGAAGAGGGATCAATCGTTGAGGGCAATGATAGTAGGTCACACAGGGATCTCTCCGAGCGAGGATCGGATAGAATCAGCTTGGCTGGTTGTGCGTCGGGTGAAACCGGAAAGTCTCTCACAATCTGAGTCGGTGGGGGGGGGGGGGGTCTAGAGGGTTGGGGCACTTCAACAGGGGACAGCGCCGCTCTGTGAACATCTAAAGGCGAAGAGTGATTTAGAGAGTGAGGGCCTCCCCAGAGTGGTGGGGGGAGGACTAGTGATGACCTGAGTGATGGAAAGTTGAGAGTGGGTGTCATTGGGTTTCGTCGAAACCGTGCTTTTGAGTAAAGGGAAGATAATGGCTATCTTAATTAGATTGACATTGGAGGCTTGGATTAGGATGATTCCATTGTTATAGAGGGTGATGGTGGCACTGGCGTGGAGCGTGGACGAGGGCGCTGTAGTATGTTTGAGACCATGAGGTGTTTTCCTGGTACTTGATATTCGGAGCATAGCGTAGAGGACTTTTCGCCAACATGCTCTTTTCCTGGTGTAGAAAATCAGGTCATTAACTCTACTACCTTTGTGCAAAAATTGACGTCCGAGATTAAGGTTTCGGGCCTAACCCAGAGTATGTGTTGCTTGTTTTTTTTGATGGCGTTTTTCGATAGGTTGGGTGGGTAGTTGATAATGAATGCGTTGGATCCGGAGGGATCGGGACTTAACTCCATTTTGAGAGTGAATTGTCTGATGGTAGTGTCATATCCGTAGGACAAGAAGGATGGTGTTAGGAGAATTCAATACCCAGGTGTGTGGGATAATGACAAAAGGCCCATTCCAAGATAGCCATCAAAAGCAGAGGGTGGAAAACCAACCCTTTTCTCTTTCTGTGCCCAGTCCGGGTGTGTGGGATAATGTCTGCATGCCCACTCCAAGATGGCCACCAAAAGCAGACGGTTAGAACCAGCCCTTTCTATGCTCAGCCGAGCAAAGGTATTCACAGGAGGAGGGCGAAGAGGACTCCAAGTGAGAAATCGAGAGTGTGTTCCTATGAATACACGCTAGGCCACCCCCCCCCCTGGGGAGGGGGGGCATCCCACCACAAGCTCCAGTGACCAGAGGACAAAATGGATGCCCGAGATCAACAATAAAGATAGACACAAGCAAGATGGGCGTCCCTCAATGTGAACAAACAGAGCCAGGGGTGCCATGCGATGTACCTCCAGGCACTCCAAAGCTCTCACCTCCTTAAACCGGGCAGGAAAGCATCGCGCCAATAGGGAGAAACACCATTGCGGTAGTAGGGAGAAAACCGGCACTCGGGCGGTTTCAGAGTATCTGTGTTTGTTTTCACGCACCAGGTGCGGCGGCCATGTTGAGGTCAGGCATGCAGAGGCCCAACATTAATTACTCACGAGGCCAATTACAAAACCAAAAAAAACCAAAATGGGTTCTTTTAAGATTCGGTGTGACTGCGTTCTTTTCAAACACCGGGTGCGGCGGCCATGTAGAGGTCAGGCAACCGATGTATAGGAGACCCTCCTGGTGCTCCCAAATGCCTCAAACAACTGGTATGAACCGCTCAGTATTCCTCCATGCGCCCCTTTTTCATGACCCTGCAACCACCACCATCACATCCGTTACCTGTTCTAACGTGACTCGTTCGTGGACCGAACAGCCGCCATGATGGAATCCGGCATCGGCGCCACGAGCGATCCGCCGCTTCTCCGCACACCGGTGGGATAAACCTCCACGCTGGAAGTAATGCACGGCGATCTCCTGGGGGTCAACGAACTGCCTCCGGCGCTGTGGAGGGTCCTGGCCAGAGGGCGGGTCATCGCTCCTAGAGTTCCGATCGCTGCCAATGATGCCTTCCCGCGGTTCGCAGCTGTAGCGGTGTTCTCCCCGGGACCCTCGGTCCACCTCCGGGGATGAGGAAAAGCTAGGGGGCGGGTCGGAGTCCAGGATACTGTAGCGATGCCTCTGGCGCAGTGTGCTGTTCCTGGCCAGATGATGGGTCGTCCACCTATGTTCCGTGCGCTGAGGCGAAGAACTCCTGTCGCAGTGCTCACCCAAAGACCTTCGATCCGCGTCCGGTGCTGTGAGAGCTTGGCCAGGGGGCCGGTTGTCACACCAAGGTCCCGATTTCTGCAGCACTGGATACCTGAAGTCCGTCACCGGTAGGTGTTCTATCGATGTTGTTGCCTCAACTGGAGCAAACTCACTTTATTGTAAATCACTTGGTTCCTTAGTTCCTTCCTTGGTTACGGTCGCTAGAAGCGGCAGGGCTAGCTCGGGCTATCGGGGATATTTGAGCAAATTTCGATCCCTAGCCAGCGGAGCGCATTCCTGAACTCCTCACTAGTCGCCATCTAGGCCTAGTATTTGCAATAAGGCCTCTTCTCCTGCCTGGGATATCTTGTACTGGGGAATACGTGGCAATACAGCATTCTTTGACCTGTATAGAGACTGGTGGGATCTGAAGTAACACCACATCCGTGTCTCCCATAGCACACAATGTGGGTGGCACATCGTTAAACTCAGCGGGGAGGGGGGCATCCTTTGCGGAGCATTGTTTAGCACGGGCCACTTCTGGTCCAATAGTCATGTAAGCGCCGTATGGAGAACAAAAAATTGTCGCATGTAACCTTTAACAAATCCAATCCCAACAAATTCTCCCCACAATTTGACGTTAATAAAAATGGTGAATCAACCGTGAAGGGGCCAATAGTCCGAGCAAGAGGTTTGGAAATGGGGCTAACAACCCGCATGCCTGAAAAACCTACCGACACATTTTTTTGGCCAGACAGAGCTGCCCCCGGGACCAGTGAACGAGAAACAGAGCTATTCATAGCACCCGTGTCAATCAATGTCTTAGCCGTGCCTTGCAGATCCACAGTGACATGGGGTACGCATTGATCTACAGGCACCGGAACTGGTCCCCTGCCCTGTCCCTGGCTATCCTAGCTGTGAGACATCCCCGTCACCTAGTCCATGTCGTAGTCATCATGATAGTACTGCCTCTCTTGGGGGTCGTCAAAATAGTTCCCGCTCTGTCTATTAAACGATGCATTCTCTGACTGCATCTCCCCCCGGCCTCTTCCTCCTCTTCCACGTCCTCTAAAACACCGATCTCTCGGGGCCTCACCTTTCTGGAATAACTCCGGACACTCATTCCGCCAATGTCCCTCCTGCTTCAATATGCACATTGGTTGAGCCCAATGGGTGCACTTGAGGTACCACCCCTGTTAGACAGGGGTAGCCGCTGGGCCGAACCCGAACCTCTTCCTCTTCCCCTTGCAACTTGCTGCATCAACACCCTCGTTTTCAACTCTTTGGACTTTTTCTCCACTTTCTCCTTCTCTTCATTCTCTCTATGCTCATAGTACTGTGCCATACTCCATATTACCGATGGTAAGGAAGAGCGCCAAGTAATTTCTGAAGCCTGCAACCTAGTCGCAATCTCAGGAAGCAAGTTGTTAACAAACCTGCTGACAAACAACCGGACACCACCTTCCAATGACCGGTCCTGACCACTAAAGTCGAGAAACACCCCTTCAAGCCTAGTAAAGAAATCGGACACACTCTCGTCCTTCTGACGACATGCAGTCAACTTGTCCCAATCCACCCGTCTCGGCGGGATAAGGGAATGCATGTAAGTGATAATGCGACCCCCGCAAAGCCAATAACTCCACCTTCGGTTTCTCGCCGGGCTTGCGTTCTTTATCTCACCTGATCTGATCCCATGTTCCTCCTAATTCCACTACATGATCCTGTGTATGCACTTGCCTCCATATATCCACCGGTACCAGCAGGCCAAAGAACAACTCAATATCAGCTAACGTCATCACCGTGGAGGAGGCCGCCTCTGTCAACTCTTTGTAATACGCAGTCGGGTTTTTCCGAGGGTCCGGCAACTGACTTTTAAGGGATATTACCTCACTCCTCTTCCAAGGAGTATAGATCCACTGTTCCTGAAACCGAGCGTCAACTCGTGGCCTAATTACAGTATTCGCGGAGTCGCGCAGTTCTGGTATTTCAGGATGATAAATGGGATGGACCTCCCTCATGGGGCACTGGGTCACCATCGTCGGAACCTTTTGGAGCAATCTGCCCCGATAACCCACCAATGTCATTGCATTACTAAAAACCTCACTGGGAGCCATACCTGTAGCATATACTCCATCCCGTATGTCATAGATAATCTGTGGTGCAACACCCTGGAAACACTGCTCCCACAGTCCTATTGGCGTGGCTGACATGTGCTTAAGAGCATGCTGCTGTATGAAGGGCTCATAATCTTTCATCACACTCCACACATCTTCCACACTATAGATCTCATTCCGGGCCCACTGAGCTGCTTGATTCGCCACCATTTGCTTTTCCTCATCACCCACAGCAGAACGCACCAACACTTTGTCCATACGGTCTCGTGCTGCTGCCCAATTCCCTTCATGTATCCCACGCACAGGGGTCTCGCCATGCTGCAGTACTTGGGGTGTCATACTTAAGGGAGAAAAAGCAGACTAAGACGGGCATCATCATGAAGGGAGACAGTGTTGTAGGAGTGAAAGGGGGCGTAGCGGCAGATCCGGAGTCGGGAAACAGAACAGGAGAGTTAACGGCTCCCGCCCCTGTTCCTTCCGTGAGTGGAGAGGAAGCAGGCGGGGCTGGGACCGAAGCAGTTGGACTAGAGGCAGAAATATTAGGGAGAGCGGCACCAGAGGCCGGGGACTGAGATGTTGGGACTTTTGGGTATATCCGCTCAGGAACATAAGGTGGAGAAGGGCGAGGATCCAATAGTTCTTCAACAAAAACATCACCTTCCTCTCTAGCGACATAACATTTATCAGTCTGCAATCGAAACTTTCTATCTGCACGTTCTATGCCCTTCTCTCTTTTCCCTCTCATAGGCCACTGCCTTCTGCGTTATAGTTTGTGTCTGTCTCTCCTCCGGGCCTCTTTCTCTGCTCTCATACGCCCTTGCTTTGCTTCCTTCTGCCATACTTTTAGAGAATCAAACATCGACTGCCTGCTCTTTTTGGCGAACAATTTGTCCTGCAAGAAATTCAATTTTTGCTCATCAAACGAGCCAGTAAGTGGCCATTGTAACTCAGCATTGTCCCTCGTATATTTATTCCACAATGTGCTAAACAGAATAGGGCCAATACCGTGCTTGACGTATACATCAAAATTTGGGGTAGCCTCCGGAGGCGCAGGCTGGCTCTTTTCCAATCGAGCCTCAGTAGAACAACACCGACATCCAAAACATCCCAGTTTACTTGTACAAGGCATCTTAATATAAGACACATGCGCTGTCCCCAACGGACAAATAAAACACCAACAAAAGATAATAAAAGGAAAAAAACAAAATACAAATATTGTTCAAGAACCAAACAAAGAAAACGGTCCGAAGACCGCTCCCTACAGTCCGGAGACTGTACCAAGTTCAAGAAGACGGGCTCTAGCCCCAGACCTTTTAAAGTGTAGACCAAATTTCCAGTTGGCCTGGCAGATTGTTCGCAAACAGTCCCAGACCTTTTCAAGAGTGTGCCAAATTACCAGTTGGCCTGTGTCTTTTAAAAGGGTCCGCAAACCCACCAAGTTCAAACCAAGACAGCCCGAAGACCGTACCAAAACACAGCCCGTCTGCTCGTGCCGTTCAAGCAAGGCAGTCCGGAGACTGTACCAAGACACAGCCCATAGGCTCGTGCCGTTCAAGCAAGGCAGTCCGGAGACTGTACCAAGACACAGCCCATAGGCTCGTGCCGTTCAAGCAAGGCAGTCTGAAAACTGCACCAAGACAGTCCGGAGACTGTACCAAGATGCTCGTGCCGTTCAAGAATGGCGCCATTTTCCCAAGAATCCATTCATTCACCTGGTGCACACAGGTAGAGTCAAGTTATTCTCCACTGCCGACTCTTCGTACCAAACAGTCGACTCCAAGGTTTTGCCTTCTCAGGACCCCAGCCGGTGACCACTAGACGAGGAGTCGCCCGATCAGACGGACGGGGCAGCTGCGAGAACCAAGCTCTATCGTGTGGGGTACCCCGATCCGACCGGACGCAACCCGACCCTGCAACCCGATTGCAGGTGAGTGGGGACATCTTGCGGGGTCCCTGTTCGGGCACCAACTGAAGGAAGGGGCCCTTAGGGGCCACCCGGGTTATTTACAACCACCTGCTATGCCTTCCCAAGTAATGAAGAGTCGGTCAGACAGTAGAGAATATAAACAAGTTTTATTAGCAATACTCTGCAGAGGAGTCCAATCTGACCTGCACCCTAAGATGTCTGCCGAGGGATTGACTCCCCAACGGCCTGCAATGCATGATCATTCTTCCAAGAACCTGCCAACCACGCCCACAGTGGAAAGTTACCGGCCTGGGCCGAACATGAACAAAGAAGGCACAGAAGGATGGGCTACCACCTGCCAGATGGGTACATGCTATCTGCAACTCAAGGTTACCGCGCTGAGTCTCCTAACGTGGGAGCAGAACTACACACTCTGATAGGCATGCGAGGGCAGAATGGCCTATTCATTAGTAAGTCGAGAAGCAACCTTAAACAGAAAAGAAAATAATAACTAAATACAGTGTTCTGCTGAGGCAAGCAATACGAATAATGAGGCCTAGTTCAGACACAGCCTAAGCAGCCTAATAGGAATTACGAAATGGAGTCACACTTGCTAACTAAAGCTTGCACGTTGCAGGGATAACTGTCGGTTGCATAACGTGAATACAAAATGGCGTCTATTTAGCCACACACTGCTAACCTAATGTAGCATGAAACGAGTGTATAGCAGGAATGGGATTTCAAACCTAACAATACCTGGTGATACTGTAGATCGTACTGAAATTGGAATGTCGTGACTGGCAGGGTAATATGGCCATGGATTAGCCATTCTGTGGAGGGTGACTCAGCCATGGTAAAAGGGATTTGGTCCAATTTTTCAATTTGCATCGTATATTTTGCATCTCTTCGTGCCATTTTTGTCTGTCTTTCCGTTGGGTTGTATACAGAAAATAGACGTACTGTTGATATACCGCGAAGGCACGTGACCAGAACGCTGTGGTTGCAGTGTCCAGCTCAATAATAGAATGGATGGCAGTTGCAATTGCCCAGGTTGAAGAATAGACAAATCCTGTTCTATTATATCTATTGGCGAAGACGCAATGTTGCCCAGTGAATAAATCCTGGATGTCAGTGTGGTCATGCCATTGTCGACCACTGCCAAAGCCTTTTCTAGGTTAACCCCGTCAATCTCACGCAATCTCTCAGCAGCCTCTTGTTGAGAGATTTTCCATACTTCGTTGTAAAGCGTGTAAACGAAGCGCTTCTGACGTGGCTTCTGGGGACCTAACAAAAAATCCCTAGGGATCCACGTCATCTGAGAGTGAGGACAAGTGTTTTCACCTGTGACTGTTGAGGTCTCTAGCCACTCTAGGCATAACTTCCCAACACTGCAAGATGTCACCACCCATGAGTGTTCTCGTATGTAGCGTTGGTCATGCCTATGGATACTAAACCCTTCGGTGGTACCCCTGAATCTTGACTGACACCTATTTGTGTCAGTAGGCCAAACGAACCATCCCTTCCAATTGGGGTCTGATGAATTGTACGAATCATCATGTAGAATGTCATCTAAAGTATCCTCACTATTTTGTGTAAAACTTTGCCATCCCTCAAAGTGTGAAGGTGAGTGAAGGCTAGACCAAGACAGGAAGTCTGTTGCTCTGTGTCGCTCAGAAAAATTATTTGCTGTGGTATGGGGCATGCTCTAAATGAAGCCTCAGTTCTCTTTACTTGCCAATCTTTAGTCCCCCCCCAAACAGATTTTGTGTCTATGGTATCCCCCCAAAAGTCGAAACCCTGTAAAGACAGTTGGGAAATAAAGGAAGCAAAGTATATCTGTTTCGTATTGGTGAGCATATTTTTCTTTGCAGGTGTAGGTGCAAGCTCATAATTAGATCTCGGGTCTGAAGTGTTAAACCCAGAAAAATAAGCAAACTTTTGTGCAAATGTTGTTGAACTACCTTTTGGCGGTGTCGGACAGTGTTCCCATTGATGGTAAGGGAAAACATTACGTGGGATACTAGCTTTGTGCAAGAAATGATGACCATAGTGTTGGTAACAATACATGGTGTCAAAATCAGATGTATCATCATACAGTTTATTACTCAAAAATGCAGCAGATTGTTGTAAATCAGACAGCATAGTATTTACAGTTTCAAAGTCCCAATCATCAGAGAAAGTACTGGAGGTGATATCACTTAATGAAATTTTAAATAAATGTGATTTTTAAAAGTTCAGTTGGACCATATACATCATATGAAACCCTATCCCAAACTATTCCCTCCGGAATTGGCACTGCTGTACTGTTCAATAGGGACAGGTCTTTGTTCACAATGGGATGATGTATGTGGTTTCAAGACCATGTTCACATTTTGTACTGTGGAGCGTTCTGATAATGTCCATTCAGGACCAGAAAAAAGTCACTACACCTATCCAAAGGACTAGGAAGAGTTGACCAATTGCAATCCAGAGCTGTAGCCAGGAAGAAAAAAAATAAGTCGTTTTCAGCCAAAGGTAGAAATCACATAGTTTTTGTTTGTGGGAAACAGGAGCTGGTGGTGACTCGGGTTCACTTTGATCCAGAGAGAAAGTATCGAAATCGATAAAGTAGCCAGACGCAGTTCGATCTATCTTTGGTAGCTCAGCAGGTTTTGTACAACTGGCAGATGACTCATTTTGAGACATATTCACAGAGATGTCTGTATTAGGCCGAATTGAGATCTGTGTTTCATGTGTATTTTGTTCAACTTCATCAGGAACGAGTTCCAGTCCATTGTTGGTAACTCCTTCACTTCGGAGAGTAGAATCTTCAAAGGTTATCAGTCTTCGTCTGAACTTCCTGTATGGTAGCGAGAGGAGATCCACGGCTACCCAAGAGCCCACGCGGCATACTATTGAGTATCTGCCACATAGTGTGGTTTAATCAGATCAATTGAGACCAATCTTTTTCTTTCTTGCCGGCAAGTGGCGGAAGAAGTACTGTTCTTGTTCCTTCCACAGCCAAGACAGGTACAGGCGCTCTGTAAGATGGCCCAAACTCTTTCTTGTCTACAATCTTTTCTTTGACCAGGTCCCAAATCTTCGGGACCCAGCAGGTCTTGCTGGTACAGCTTTCTCTTCTTGGCGGCACTACGTTTTACTTGGACGTTGCTTTGTAATGCCCGGAATTCATTGAGTTCCTGTAAAACAGCTAAACAATCATTGATGTCAAATGGTTTTTCATCTGCCACTGCGCTGCCACAATCAGTCTGGTACCTACATTCTAGTCCCAAACAGTACTTCATATGGAGTACGGCCCCCTAGGGAACTTCTTGGCCAGTTAAGTGCCCTCTGGACCCCATATAGGTGATTGACCCTACTGCCACCCGAGCCTAATCCCCGTGCTGTTAAGGATTGCGTTAAGTCCCGGTTTTTCCTCTCCACCATCGAATTTTCCTCAAGATGATACAGAGAGGAGTACTGCAAGACCACACCCAAACTTCCCATGGTTCTTTATAAGCCCCTGAGCTAAACGCAGGGCCACGGTCAATGTAATGTGCCAAACGCATATTTCCCTGTAGACTCGCAAATCCTTTATAACAGCTCGAGCGTCAGCCGAGCGCTGTGGCCAAACCCACAGGAATCTAGAGCATGAATCCACTGCCACCAGGAGGTACCTGTAAGCCCCTTCAGATTGTAGGGGGCCGCAGTGGTCCGAATAGACACATGCGAGAGGTCTGTCTGATCTCAGTAGTGGTGTTTGCGGTGGACGTGCTACGGTGGAACCCTTCATCTGCTGACAGATGTCGTACTTAAGGACAAAGCCTCTGGTCTGTTTGGTAAGACCTGGCCACCAATAACGTTGTTTCAGTAGTGAAACTGTTGCAGTTATACGAGAGTGTGCTGAACCCAGACCCTCGTGTGCCGCTAGAATTAAACCTAATCTGCGATCCATGTTTGGTATTACATTATCCCCCACTCCTGGAATTTGAGCATACGGAATGTTTTGAGCACCTAACTTGTAGGAGTACTTGAGTGGAAAACCTTTTGGCAAGGCTGAGCTGTTGGCGTTCATAGCTATCATCTGTCCGTCTATCCTCGTACTAGAACGCGTGATTGCATCAACGGCAACAGTTCGCACTGTCGCCTTAGAGGCTTCATCAGCCAGTGAATTCACTTCAACGTATACGCTGATGACTCGATGTGTGAATTACATGAGCCCTTGGCACGCCTTTTTTCAGTTCTGCCACTTGTTCCCAAATCAACTTGTGATTTATTGTGCAACCTTTGGAATCTCTAAATCCATTCTGGCCCCAATAATGAAGATATTCGTTGTATGACTGGACACAGTAAAACGAATCACACACAAGAAGTGTGGGGAATTCCTGATCCGTATTTTTTAGTGCCAGTATCTGGGCTTTTAGTTCTGCCAGCTGTGCCATGCAGTCTCCTAGAGACTGTCTGTGTATTCCTAGGACGGAACTTGCCGTCCTGCATATGCCTGTTTACAATCGCACCTGCTGCATTGTATTGCTGTTTACTTCCTGTGGCAGGCTGGGCAGATCCTTCAGTGTAAATAATATATTCATACTGATCTAGAGCCATTATTTAATTCGAGAGAGGATATTCTTGTTCGTACTGCAGGAATGCTTGTGTTTTTAATGTAGAATCAAATTTGTAATCTAAATCTGTTGCAGTGAGAGAATTAGCCCATTGTATCCATCTCAGGTGCAGTGCTTTTGCGTTTAGGACGCTTGCTATGGTAACAGCCTCTAAGGTTGCTACTGGAGTCATGACAGTTATTCGTTTCCCCTGAGCTAGTGCTTTCTCGCACTACAGCAGCCTGTACTGGTGTCAGAATGTTTTCAGTGGATGCAAAGCTCATCTCAGCGTTTGTATACAAATGAGATTTGTATGTAATGGGTACAGTTTTGCCTTCATTGAAGGTGAGGTATGTGTACCCTGATTGACTCGCGACTGCACGGATCACCAAATTTGTGGTGTTTACACGTGTGTAAGTGTTTGGAAGCTATCCTGTCCGCTTGTAATGAATGTAGAATTTGTGTGTTCCTGTGTCCAATGTTGAACTGAAAAATCAGGTCTAAGATGTAGAAAGGTTTTACTTTTTCTGCGTAATCCAAAATGTATATTCTGCCAAAATTCAGGAATCCTAAAATGGATTGTACGTTTTTCAGACCCGTTGGAGCAGCGCACATTTTTCAAAACAATTAGCTGCCAGGCTTCTTTCTTCACTTGAGAGTTCATATCCTAAAAATAGGACATTGAGGGGGGGGGGGGCAATTCTAGCTTTTTTTTTTTTTTAAAGTTAAATTTGTAGCCCTGGGCAGCAAACCCTAAGATTGTTGTTCCTCCTGTGCAAGTGACCCAATAATTCATCGTCCGTCCGATAAATATCTACGTTGGACAATGCCTCCTCATCACAATTTTGAAGTAACTGTCACTCTTGCTGAGAACAACCCGGGACTATTCTTATACCCTTGGGGCAGTCTACAGAATTGGCGCTGAGAGCCGAGTTCTGAAAATGCTGTCAAACGTCTGCTTTCAGGGGCTATATTTTGGCAGAAAAATACATTTGAGATATCTAATGTTTTGTAATTCTTCAGCATAATGTTATTCATTAATGCGGCACTGTGTGCATTCTGTACTGCAAATGTTTTTGTGCATGTGTTCAAATGCCTGTAGTCTAAAACTAGATGGTATGAATTGTCTGGTTGTAGGAAAGTGGGTTTCTGTTGCAGTAACCCCCCCACTTTTTGCCTGATAACTGATGCACTTTTCCTTGGTGTGCCCTGGATCCCTGCCAATCAGGTACCCAGGGCCTGTGTTCCTTCCCTAAAAACTGTACTCAGCCTAAACCCAATTGGCATCTCTGGCCACAGGTAAGCCCCTGGTAAATGGTACCCTAGGTACCCAGGGCACTGTGACCAGAGAAGACCCCTAAGGGCTGCAGCACTTATTGTGCCACCCTTAGAGGCCCTGTACCCTGACACACACACACTGCCCTTGCAGGCTGAGTGTCTTGGTGCATGTTGGACTTGGCCCTTTTTTTGCAGGGTCATCCCTAAACTTTTTGCCTTCCTCCTATATTTTTTCTGACCTGTTGTTGGCTGTTTTATGACTCTGGGCACTTTACCACTGCTGATCAGTGCTAAAGTGCATATGCTCTCCCTATTGTAAATTGTGTTATGGATTAGTGACTCTATGATTGGATGATTGGTTTACTTGTCAGTCCCTAGTACAGTGCACTGAGTGTGCCCAGGGCTTGTAAATCCAATGCCGCTGGTGGGCTTGCAGCACTGGTTGTGCCACCCACAGAAGCGGCTTGTAAAATGTGTCTCAGGCCTGCCATCTCAGAGCCTGTGTGCAGCCTAGGGCTGCCATGTCGACTTGGTGAGTACACCCACTTACCAGTCCCTAAACCTTCCCTTTACTGCATGTTGGTCACCCCTAAAGTAGGCCCTAGGGCAGGGTGCATTGTAAGTACAAGGTAGGACATGCCCTGGTGTGTGTGGCATGTCCTAATAGTGAATTACAGCCATTTTCGTTTTTCACTATTGCAAGGCTACCTGCTCCCCATAGGCCAGAATGGGCAGACTGACTATTACACCTTATAGTCAGAACTGACCCAGGGAACATGGTAGAAAAACGAATTTAGTATGCCTGAACTCAGAATGATAAAATACATCTTTTAGTGAAGTTGGTTTTAACATTCTGTGTTTGAAAATACCACTTTTAGAAAGTGGGTATTTTCTTGCCTAAACTTCCAAGCCTGCCTCTGCTAGGTTGTGTATTCCTTGTCTGGAGATTGAGTGACAGGGGCTGGGGGTGGCTACAGGAGACAGGGTGAGTCAGCACAGGGCTGAATAGAAAGATCTGCATCCAGAGTGGAGGGAGGAGTTGCACCTGGGTCTGAATAGGGCTGTGCCTGCCTTCCACAATGCTGGCTCCACCTCCTGCCGGGCGGCTGAGCACCCTGCCCCACATTCTGAAAGGAAAGAAGGAGACAGAAAAACAAAGTGCTCCAGGACTGACCAGAACTGGTTTTGGGCTGGGCAGAGGCCTCTCTGCCTTCAGAGAACAAAGGAAAACTGTGTATAAAAAGGGGACCCAGACCCCTAGGAAATTAGATCACTTTGGGAAAACAAGAAGAAACCTTTGCTGAGGAGCGGAACCAAGAAGGAACTGAGGAGAAGACTATCCCTAAGCTAGAGGGATCTGCCTGCAGTGGTTGCCTGACTGCCAAAGGAAGGAGAAAGGACTTTGTGTGCACTTTTATTCAACTTGTAAAGTATCTCCAAGGGCTTGAGAAAAGAGCTTGCCTCCTGCTGAAGTCTCAGGGACAACAGACTTCAACCACCAGCTCCCCAAGAATCCTTTGGAAGTGCCTGCTGCTGTTTTGGGCCTTCTGAAGGGACTGCGTGTCGCAAGGAGCTGAAAGCGCGACTCAAGAGGAAGAAGCGTGTCGCCGTCGCTGCTGCTGCCGTCGCAACTCCGAAGGAGGGTGTCGCCGCTGTAGCTGTCGTATTGCACCGCATCGAGAGAAGCGTCCCGCAACGAAGAGGAAGCGTGTCGCCGTCGCTGCTGCTGCCGTCGCAACTCCGAAGGAGGGTGTCGCCGCTGTAGCTGTCGCATTGCACCGCATCAAGAGAAGAGTCTCGCATCGAGGAAGAAGCGTGTCGCCGTCGCAGCCGCTGCCGTCGCAACTCCGAAGGAGGGTGTCGCCGCTGTAGCTGTCGCATTGCACCGCATCAAGAGAAGCGCCTCGCATCCACGGAGAAGCGTGCCGCCGTCGGAGCTGCTGCCGTCGCATCACGAAACAAGGGTGTCGCCGCTGCAGTTGTCGCATCGAGCGGAAGCGTCTCGCCACGTCGGAGAAGAGGGTCGCCGCCAAAGCCGCTGTCGTCGCATCGCTGAACAAGGGTGTCGCCGCTGTAGCTGACGCATCGAGTCGAGACTTCTCGCAACCTCGGAGAAGCGTGCCGCATCAGGAAGAACTTGACGTCTTTATTTCTTTGCACCAGAACTTTGTCGCATTTCCATCGCTGCAACATTGCTTGTTGTGGAAGCGTCCCGCATCGTAAGGTACATTGACTTAAAGTGTCGCATCGTAAGAACTGAACTGAACTAAGCTAAAACTACCATTTTTAAGTACAGTATTGTGGATTTTTGTCGTTATGGTCTTGTGTTAAAACTATATAAAGAATACTTATTTTTGATATAAACCTTGTGTGGTGTCCATCTGTAGTGTGTCCCTAGATTACTGTATGTGTTCACAAATGCTTTACACACTGCCTCTGAGATAAGCCTGTCTGCTCGTGCCAAGCTACCAAGGGGGTGAGCAGGGGTTATTTTAGGAGTGTACCCCTTTACCCTGACTAGAGGCGAGGGTCCCTATTTGTCACAAGTACCTACCTGTGCCAACTAGAGACCCCCAATTCTAACATTGGTGGTCAGCGGTGAGGATTCTGGACTTGCATTTGTGACTCATGTACAGTGATTGGTGAACACTACTAGTGAGTGCAGACCAAACGCGACCACATACTGTTTTTCTGTTTTATGGTGTCCTCCTGGAGGTATTTTTGATACCATGACTCTGGTTAGTTGTTGCAAAATGGAACTCAACTTCTGGCACATGTTTATCTACACAATGAAGGAGCTACGTGTGTTTTGCAAGGAAAGAGGGCTGCCTGTGAAGAGAAGGTCCAGGGAGGATCTAGAGGCATCCCTATTTCAGTATGAGTTACCCCGCTGGAAGGCAACACTACCAGTTGAGTCTGAGGAGGAGGAATTCTCTAAAAGTGAGGGAGAAACAGAAAAAGATAGCTGGCTTCTGGCTCATGAGCAGAAGCTGAAAGAGATTGATGAAGAACTGAGAGAGATTGATGAGGCTCAGAGGGCCTTAGCCCAAGAAGAAGAAATTTGGGCAGCTCAGGAAGTGAGCTTTGCTGAGTTGGAGGTGGAGTCCAGCTCAGATGGTGGCAGCAAAATTAAGTTATTCAGTGCTGAGAGAGTAGTGCACACACCCAGAGATGTGGCGCCTGACTTGGAGGGGGTTAACATACACCAGGAGGTTCAAGGACATGAGGTAGCTCCAGTAGTGCGCAGTGTCCCTGAGAGGAATAGGGAAACTGACACAGGGATTCATGGTCCTAGTGGTGGGAGGGACACTCTACTGACTCTAGATGAGAGGGGCAGGGAGAGGGGTTCCCCCATGGTTGAAGTCCTGGTATGTGAGTGTGAAGACCGCCCAGAAGAGTGTGGGTTGAGTGACAGAGACAGTCAGATACTGTCTTGCCAGTCTCAGGAGAGTGGTGTGGAGTACGTGTGTGAGGCACTGGATGGTGAGGTGAAGGATAGTTTGGTTAACCCCTGTGGGGGACTGTGTGATCCAATTTGGGGAGAGCATATTGTAAGTCCCTGTTTTCCAGAGCTATGCCAACACCTGTTGGAGTGTGAGTTCTCTGACCTCAGGGAGCTCACATTGGAGGCAGACCTTTTGGTGGATTCCAGAGGGTCTGAAGAGGCATTGGGGAGTGACCCTAAGAGGAGTGGCTCAGGTGTCTTCCAACCCAGAGTGGTGGGAGAGGTTCAGTGTAGCCCAGCTAGGTCCCGTGGTAATGGGAGGGGTGTAGGGACTCACGTCCTGTCTCAGTGGAGAAGGAGTGAGTGTGGGGCTGCGTGTCCCAAGGTGCCCGAAACCCAGTCTCAGAGCCTGGATGGTTCTTCAAGGGAACACCAGGTAGGGAGCCTAGGCTGTCCTGATGGGCCGCCTGTTGAGGAGGATCTCCTAGTGTCTAGAGAACCTGGAGCGTCTGTAAATGGAGCTCCAGTGTTTCTGGTGTCTGGCAGTGCCGCTCCAGTTGGGAGGGTGCAGAAGTCCAGAGTGAGGGGTGAGAGGGGGAGAGAGTCCCCAGTGGAAGAACCAGTGGGTCAGGGACCAGCCAGAAGGGCTGAGTCACCAGTGAATGACCATGGTAACACCACTTCTGTCCTGGGGGATCTTCCCGCGCTGTCAGATGGACAGGGGTCGGGAGATCTGCGCCAGGCGGACTGTCACACAACACATGAGAGATGTGTTACCCTCTGGGGGGCATGCGTGCTCCCCAGGAAGTCCTGGTGCGCCAGGCAGATTATTACACAACTCTAGAGGAGTGTGTTTCCCTTGGGGGGGTTGGTGTACCCTCCCGGAAGTCCTGGGTTGCCAGGCACAGGTCCAGCCTAAGGGTTCAGACCCTGGGTTGGAGGGCCAGGTTCAGGGTGTCCCCCCTGACCTGGAGGAAGGGGCAGCTGCTAACAGTGCCCCTACCAGTTTGTCTTCTGGGGGCACCACTCCAGGTGGGAGGGTGCAGGGCCCCACTGAGGGAGGCAGGGAGAGGACAGCCTCACCCCTGACCTCTGCCCAGTCTAAGGGTACAGACCCTAAGCTGGGTTCCCAGTTGCAGGATAGAACCCCTGAACTGGTGGGCGAATTGTGCAGGACCCCTACCACAGGTGCCCTGACAATTCTAGAAGGGGGTACCGCTCCAGGTGGGAGGGTACAGAGCCCCAAGGAGGAGGACCGGGTGTGGGAGAGCCCACCCCAGTCTCCTGTCCAGCCGCCGGTTACAGGCCCGGGGCTGGTGGGTCAGTGTCAGGATGTCATACCTGACCTGACGGTTGGGAGAGTGGACAAAGGGTGCCAGGCACCTGGGGCTACTGCCCCCCGCTCTCTGACACCACAGAGGTTGGAGAGCCATGAAAGGCCTGGGGCCTGGCTCTCATCACTGACGGCTGTCAGTGGCCACTGTGGCTTGCTGTCCTGGTGGACAGAGTTGCCCCTGGGAGGGGGACAGAAGTCACACCCCGGGGGTGGACTAGGCCACACCTCTGTGTTGGCCATGTGGGTACTGTCTGTCTGTTGGGACACACCTGTGAGCAAGCTAAGGTTAGGTGCTGCACAGGTGGTGTCCACAGTTGAGGAGAAGGGTTCCCCATGGGTTAGCTTGGTGGGCCCTGAGAGTATGGACAGAGTGATTCCAATAGGTTCAGATTGGCGTAGAACTGGAATATGCCCCTGCTGTTGTGGGCCAGGGTCCAGGTTCTATCGCCCAAAGCAGGGAAGCCCATCAGGGTAGTGATTGGTCTCCCCTGCGTTTTTGGCTGGAAGGGGGTTGTGTTGGACTTGGCCCTTTTTTTGCAGGGTCATCCCTAAACTTTTTGCCTTCCTCCTATATTTTTTCTGACCTGTTGTTGGCTGTTTTATGACTCTGGGCACTTTACCACTGCTGATCAGTGCTAAAGTGCATATGCTCTCCCTATTGTAAATTGTGTTATGGATTAGTGACTCTATGATTGGATGATTGGTTTACTTGTCAGTCCCTAGTACAGTGCACTGAGTGTGCCCAGGGCTTGTAAATCCAATGCCGCTGGTGGGCTTGCAGCACTGGTTGTGCCACCCACAGAAGCGGCTTGTAAAATGTGTCTCAGGCCTGCCATCTCAGAGCCTGTGTGCAGCCTAGGGCTGCCATGTCGACTTGGTGAGTACACCCACTTACCAGTCCCTAAACCTTCCCTTTACTGCATGTTGGTCACCCCTAAAGTAGGCCCTAGGGCAGGGTGCATTGTAAGTACAAGGTAGGACATGCCCTGGTGTGTGTGGCATGTCCTAATAGTGAATTACAGCCATTTTCGTTTTTCACTATTGCAAGGCTACCTGCTCCCCATAGGCCAGAATGGGCAGACTGACTATTACACCTTATAGTCAGAACTGACCCAGGGAACATGGTAGAAAAACGAATTTAGTATGCCTGAACTCAGAATGATAAAATACATCTTTTAGTGAAGTTGGTTTTAACATTCTGTGTTTGAAAATACCACTTTTAGAAAGTGGGTATTTTCTTGCCTAAACTTCCAAGCCTGCCTCTGCTAGGTTGTGTATTCCTTGTCTGGAGATTGAGTGACAGGGGCTGGGGGTGGCTACAGGAGACAGGGTGAGTCAGCACAGGGCTGAATAGAAAGATCTGCATCCAGAGTGGAGGGAGGAGTTGCACCTGGGTCTGAATAGGGCTGTGCCTGCCTTCCACAATGCTGGCTCCACCTCCTGCCGGGCGGCTGAGCACCCTGCCCCACATTCTGAAAGGAAAGAAGGAGACAGAAAAACAAAGTGCTCCAGGACTGACCAGAACTGGTTTTGGGCTGGGCAGAGGCCTCTCTGCCTTCAGAGAACAAAGGAAAACTGTGTATAAAAAGGGGACCCAGACCCCTAGGAAATTAGATCACTTTGGGAAAACAAGAAGAAACCTTTGCTGAGGAGCGGAACCAAGAAGGAACTGAGGAGAAGACTATCCCTAAGCTAGAGGGATCTGCCTGCAGTGGTTGCCTGACTGCCAAAGGAAGGAGAAAGGACTTTGTGTGCACTTTTATTCAACTTGTAAAGTATCTCCAAGGGCTTGAGAAAAGAGCTTGCCTCCTGCTGAAGTCTCAGGGACAACAGACTTCAACCACCAGCTCCCCAAGAATCCTTTGGAAGTGCCTGCTGCTGTTTTGGGCCTTCTGAAGGGACTGCGTGTCGCAAGGAGCTGAAAGCGCGACTCAAGAGGAAGAAGCGTGTCGCCGTCGCTGCTGCTGCCGTCGCAACTCCGAAGCAGGGTGTCGCCGCTGTAGCTGTCGTATTGCACCGCATCGAGAGAAGCGTCCCGCAACGAAGAGGAAGCGTGTCGCCGTCGCTGCTGCTGCCGTCGCAACTCCGAAGGAGGGTGTCGCCGCTGTAGCTGTCGCATTGCACCGCATCAAGAGAAGAGTCTCGCATCGAGGAAGAAGCGTGTCGCCGTCGCAGCCGCTGCCGTCGCAACTCCGAAGGAGGGTGTCGCCGCTGTAGCTGTCGCATTGCACCGCATCAAGAGAAGCGCCTCGCATCCACGGAGAAGCGTGCCGCCGTCGGAGCTGCTGCCGTCGCATCACGAAACAAGGGTGTCGCCGCTGCAGTTGTCGCATCGAGCGGAAGCGTCTCGCCACGTCGGAGAAGAGGGTCGCCGCCAAAGCCGCTGTCGTCGCATCGCTGAACAAGGGTGTCGCCGCTGTAGCTGACGCATCGAGTCGAGACTTCTCGCAACCTCGGAGAAGCGTGCCGCATCAGGAAGAACTTGACGTCTTTATTTCTTTGCACCAGAACTTTGTCGCATTTCCATCGCTGCAACATTGCTTGTTGTGGAAGCGTCCCGCATCGTAAGGTACATTGACTTAAAGTGTCGCATCGTAAGAACTGAACTGAACTAAGCTAAAACTACCATTTTTAAGTACAGTATTGTGGATTTTTGTCGTTATGGTCTTGTGTTAAAACTATATAAAGAATACTTATTTTTGATATAAACCTTGTGTGGTGTCCATCTGTAGTGTGTCCCTAGATTACTGTATGTGTTCACAAATGCTTTACACACTGCCTCTGAGATAAGCCTGTCTGCTCGTGCCAAGCTACCAAGGGGGTGAGCAGGGGTTATTTTAGGAGTGTACCCCTTTACCCTGACTAGAGGCGAGGGTCCCTATTTGTCACAAGTACCTACCTGTGCCAACTAGAGACCCCCAATTCTAACAGTGCAGAACAAAACAGAGTCGACATGGCACACATCCCTGTGTGCCATGCCCACAAACACACTGCCCTGGCATACCTCAGTCACCCCTCTAGCTGGGTGCCCTATGCCAGTGGTGAGGGCACAGGTGCATGAGCCCTGTGCCCCTACAGTACCCAGGCCCATTCCTGGGCACTGTAAGTGCAGGGCTGCCATTCCGAGTATATGGTGCTGGGAGGTCGTCAGCACGTACTCCACAGCACCATGATGGCTGCACTAAAGACTGAGAAGTTTGGTATCAAACTCCTCAGCACAGTAAACCCACACTGATGCCAGTGTGGGATTTACTGTAAAATGCACGTCAGAGGGCAACTTAGAGTTACCCCCTGAACCTAACCTACAATCCACGTCTTGTCTGAGGGGCTGCCTAGGCTGCCACACAGCAGACATGTTGCTGGACCCCTGGGTAGAGAGCCATCCGCTCTCCCGGGCCTGCAACAATGCACGTCCTGGGTGAGGTGCTAGGCCCCTCCCCCAGGATGGGCAGGGGGAAGCTTCAAAGGCATTCCGCCTTTGTGAGCTTCCCCAGACCACTTGCTGTACTCAGCAACTGGTCCCCACCGGTTCCTCCCCCATCCTGGTGGGAAGACTGGAGGGAAACACCAAGGGAGGAAAGGGGTGTGCCACCCTCTGCCAACCCCACCCCTCAGGTGGGGGAGGCGAGGTGAAGCACATCTCCGGGCTCTCGCCATCTTGAAGATGGGGAGCCCTGCCCAATCAGGACTAGGCTCCTGCCCCCTCCCACAGGAGAGTGGCAGGATAGGGGTGTACCCACCCCAGGGCAGGGACCCATTGGTCCCTGCCCTTTACCTACCTGTAACGCCCCTAAATCTAGTATTTAGGGGCACCCTGAACCTTCCTTCCTTAGATTCCCGCAACCTAAGAAGAAAAAGGACGAAAGAAGACGCCCAGCAGAGGAGACTGCAGAGAACAACTGACTTGGCCCCAGCCCTACCGGCCCGTCTGCAGTTTCCAGAGATCCTGCGCCAAAAATAGTCTTGTCCTGCAGCCAGCGACCTCCAGAACCCCAGGGAGGACTGACTGCCTTCAACAAAGACCGGATCTCCTGTGAACAGCAGCTCTGTTCAAAAGAAACACCAAACAAAGACTCCGAGCCTGCTGAGGAGAAAGAAACCCGACGCCTGGAACCACCACTGCACCCGTCGCCTACAGCCCGAGTTCAAGTGGCCCACCGGTCCCAGCGAGGTCCCCCAGCTCTCCAGAGTCCGAGTCCACCGTGGGTTGACCCCTCCAGGACTCCCCGACGTCGCCTGCAGCCTCTGCACGGAGAACCCCCCAACCGCGAGTGGCCCGGTAAGGTGAAATCCGACCTCAAAAGACACCCCTGCATCCAGACGCCCTGCGCCCTGGAGAAAGGAACCCGAGGTGCACCTACGTCCCCGAGCCCTCCAACTTACCTGCCCAGCTGTTGGTTCCTCCTGGAAGTCTTCCTGGACCGAGCCTGCAGCTGAAAACCAAAACCGAAAATTTCCATTGAAATCAACAGGGCACCCGACCTCAAAACAGCACTCTGCACCCGGCCGCCCTAGTGCCGCTGAGGGTGCCTCTTTGGTGCTAACTTGGTCCCCAACGTGCCCTGAGCTTAACCCTAGGAGCTTTGCTCCCACAACCCCGTGGCCTGCTTGCCAGCCGCCACCAACCGGAGTCCCCCTATCCTCCATAGGATAACATTGGGCCTCAACACTCTGCACCCGGCCGCCCTAGTGCCGCTGAGGGTGCAACAACAGTGCATCACTGACCCTGGGAGACCCCCGAGTCTAACCCCAGAACCCTAACTCAAAAGACCGATTACTTACCTCGAGACCGATAACTCATTTTTCCTCATAGGATAACATGGACACTTTTTCTTCCAAAAGTTTCTAAGTGTCGACTTTTGAAAACAAGAATATTCTTTAAAAATCGTACAGACTACCAAAACGTAATTACTTACCTGTTTTAAGTAAATGTCCCAGGGCTGAACCTAGGAGTCCAGCACTGGATTACAAAAGTAACGTTAAAAGTAACTTACCGGCGAATTGAATTTTCTTACATAGGGATCCATTGACTGGTTTTCTGTGAAATTTCTTCTAAGTGTCCACTTTTGAAATACCAAAATATTGCTTAAAAATCACAACAGTAACGAATTCCGAATTACTCACCTACTATCAGGAGAGACCTCAGTACTGCATCTTTTAGTCCAGTACCGACCATGAAAAGTAATTTTTACCGTACTTACCAGTAACTGGAAATTCCTCTCATAGGATATCATTGCCTGCTTTTTGTTGAAAAAGTTTCTAAGTGTCGATTTCTGAATCATACAAATATTCTTTAAAAATCGTACAAACTACAAAAACGTAATTACTTACCTGTTTTAAGTAAATGTCCCAGTGCTGAACCTAGGAGTCCAGCACTGGATTACAAAAGTAACGTAAACATACTTTGCTTGCAAACTGTATTTCCTTCCCTAGGATAACATTGGTAATTTTACCCAGAAAAGTTTCTAAGTGTCAACTTTTGAAATACAGTAATATTCCTCAAAAATCACTACCATAACCAAAACGCTTTTTCTCACCTGTTTACAGGAAGTGTCCCGGGACTGAATCCAAGATCCAGTCCCGTGGTTAGAAAAGTAATCCAAAAAGTAATCTATTGCATTTAACCAGAAATTTCCATTGAGCTCAATGTATAATTGTGTTTAAAATTGTGTTGCATATTGCAACAACTGTAACTATTGCATTCAAAAGTCTATTGCCAATTGAACAGTAGTTAACTAAAGCATCTCATTCTGAGAAAGTATATTTTGACACCCATTGTTGGTTCTAAAATAAAACAACTATATTTTTATATACAAACCATTGGCCTAGAGTTCAGTTCTTGAGTGTGTGGCTTCATTTGCTGACTGAGTGTGTACAACAAATGCTTTACACTGTCCTCTGATACTGCCTTACTGCTCGACCAAGCTACCACTTTAGAGAGTAAGGTTATATCTAACTTTAGCCTCTGCCAAACCTCTGGGGACTGTGGACTCTGTGCACACTGAACCTTACCTTGGTGCAGTATATACAGAGCCACTTTCTTACACTGGTTTCATTATGAAAAACAAAGGATTACTCATGGAAGAGGTGCAATTCTCAAACACACCTTGATATTCAAGTTGATCTAAGATCTCCCTGACCTGTTTCTTTGCATCATGTTTTATTGGGTACTGCCTCTGTGCTTTAGTAGTAGTTTTTACTGAGATTTCATGGTGAGGTGACCCAGCATCCCACTCTACATGATTGCGGTATAATGCAGAAGCTAGTGCTACCGCCCACTCCTGCATGTACGTGTGTTAGTGATTCTGGAACGAGGTCGGAGAAATCTGGTAAAATTAACTCTTCCCCCTTGGGGCAATCCATGACTAACTCGGGCGGCCAATCTTTCAGCCAACAGGATATCGTATCCAAAAGTCCGGTTCACCCAAAAGAGACCCTTCACTTTTCTGGGTATGTCTCCCTCCATTTGGATGTTATTTCGTTTAGCTGATGTGGGACACTTAACCTTGTATCAGGTGTTTCCACTGTGATATGCTCATTCAACGCTGCTGTCACCAGAAGTTCAATCAGATTCTGACGAGCTATTGTTACTTCTGCTGCGCTGTCTAGCATCGTCCGAGCCCATTCCCTGTTAGCAGTTGAGGCCTCAGTAGCCTGGGCATTTGTTTTAAGGCCAGCTACTTTCTCCTTTTTAAATTGTGGTTTACTTTTTGGTTTATCTTTTTTGATAATGTAACCGGTCAGGTTTTTTAATATCACAGTTCCTAAGATTATATTTTCTGTCATAGGGCTCCCGTTGAGTAGACCCACCCCATGATTGTGATGCATTCGGTTTGTTTTTTGATTTATTACCCCATTTCTTTTTAGTAGAATCGGGTGCTTGCTTTGAGTTATCCTTTTCAGGATTACTCATTTGTGGTTTTACTGGTCTAGCTCCCAAATTATCCCTACCCAGCGAAGCATAGATCTCTTCGATAATTTTAGGTAAGTCACGTTCCTGTTGTGCAGGAGTGCATTCCCTCCGGCATTGGCGTATAGCTACCGCCGCATCCTCCCCTTTTATGGTGGCTAACTGTATAATTGAATTTCTTTGTGAAGTGGACGTAAGTCTGCTGCTGGCAATGTATCAATCTCTGGATTTGATGTGTAAGCAGCTGGGACCGGCCAAGTCGCTCCGTCTGAGCGGACAGTCTCTCACTTTTTCTGTGGTATGGTGGAGGGCGCCTTTAAACCAAATTTATATGTTCTTGGTTAAGTCCACTGGACTTGTATGCCCTCGTATGGAGAGAATTCTTCTGTTATTTCATCTGGAGTATAAGAATGAAACGTATGTGTGCATGCATCTGCAGATGGGAATTTAACCCAAGACTAGAACACCTCTGTCCTGTATGCTGTGTGATTCAATCACGAACGTTACGGTCCCACCTAATGATGAGACCCCATAGTCTGCTAATTTCATAGTAAGTGCATTCCTGCAATTCTCTGAAATATTAAGAGCTCCTTCAAGCTCTGCTTCCTCCGCACCAGCACCGCTCGTACCAGCTTCTCCATGCTTAGACATTGAGAGGAAGTATTTATGAAAAAAAGATGAGGTTAATGCACAATGTAGGGAACTATAATCCTTCAAGCTTCAACAAACCTACAGCTAATACATAGGATATACCTACTCAGCTGCGGCGGATTTTCCCTTCCCACCCCAGATGTTTCTGGGTATGTGAGTATGGGTCTCTGAGAAAGCACGACTGAACTACTCGGATTTAACTGTTAAAATAAGAACCAAACCAACGTTGGTGGCGCCATGTCGTGTAGTTTCTACTAATGCATAGTATCTGTGCGTTTAGATGATAAACTAAGGGATAGGTATCCATACTGAATCCAGACACCCCCCGAAGGATATGTTGGCCTTTAGACCAGCTAGCTCAGTGCCACCATAAGTCCCCTAACCTTACCAAGGAGCTAATGGTCTCTGACAACTATCGAACATGACAACCCTTGATCCTTCAGGGATCGTGGAAACAGTGCAGTACTTTTCACTCAATCGTACTCACTTAGTCTCAGATGCACAGAATAAATGAAGGTGACGTCTTCAATAAGCATTTATTGAACCAGCGTCATTCTAGTATAAAACATATGTGCTGCGATAACCATTAGACAGAAACGGATGTATATTACAAGCATAGACAGAGTAAATAAAAGGTAGCATTCTACCATGGGGCTAAAAAGTGAATATATGGGGCATATCAATACGTGGCAGTAATCGAGCGCACTCCTACGATGCAAACCCTGTCTAAGTGTACCTAAGCATTCTGAAGTGTACCTAGCATGTATGTAGGTGTAAAGCCAGGAATCCCCATGGAAAGATCCAACCCCATTACCTGATGGGAGAGAATGAAGGACCCCATCTTGGTCTTGAGCTGGACAACCCGCAAGGGATGTCAAACCGCTGCATGCTGGAGCTTCTGCAGGCTGGGTCCTCGGCGTCTAGTGTCAGCCTGAAAGCTTCTCCTCTGGTTGCCCAGTGAAGATGTGGTTCCTTTATACCCAAAAAGTACTCTTAGGGGGTTCTACCTAGATATGTAATGGTTCTGTGGGTCTGTCGTTCAAGGATGATGATGATGATGATGGCTGTGACTTTTGTACAGTGTTATTATACAGAAGATGGTAATCCTGCTGTGCATGCCCTAGGCACGGGATTAAGATATGATACTAAGAATCGTCATGCATAATAAATGAAGTTAGTTTTCTAAGAAAATCACACATTTATTCGGCACATAACTAGGTAAAAGGTCAGCGCCAGACCAGTTATGTAGAGTAAGGTAGGACGAATGTAGGTAAAAGGTCGTGCAGCTACGTAGGCCTATTTTGGGGTACCTTGGGGCTCATACCTGGAAGCTCTGTCCTAGTGTCCCTAGTCAAAGTATATTTTTTTTCTTCAAACCATAGTTACTGCCTCTATGGACATTAGCCTTAAAGTCAAGTAATGCTGGGCGTGAGGGTGTCTGGTAACAATGCGTGAGTCGTTTAGCCTTCAGTAGTTCACGATAATTTTCACTGATCAGAAGTGTCTCTCACTACAGAAAAGGTTGTAGACTCCTGGCTGGGTAAATTGAGGTGTAATGGATTAAATGCATCCCCTTTTTCTGGTACTATGCCCATTGCATCAAAATCCATGCAGTCCTGAAGAATCATGTTGATGTTGCTGTGTGGCGTTGTGAATCACCGCTTTGTTAGGTGTCCACGCTCATTAAAATGGGTAGCTCAGTACAGAAAACACTCCTTTGCATGCCTGAAGATTGCTGGACTTTTCCGTTTGGTTGTTTTTCACCATATTAATGCAGTTTCCGTTTAAATAGGTCCTAAGATAATAGATTTTAAAAGCTAGAATTTTCATAACATCTGATTGTGTAGACGTTGATACTTGTAAGTGAATGTCTATAGTGCACGGGAATGGCTTATTGAACGAAAGGGTAGTCCTTCTGAGCAGGTGATATCAAAGGCAAAGTATTCAAAATAAATCTATGTATGATTTTTTATTTTCCGGAAAATAGATGTACTTGTAATATAACCTGTTGGAATGGACTCTTGATGTTATAGAATGAAAACATTGATGCCTGCTTCCAGATTGAATTGCTAGAATTGATGCTAGAATTCATCAAAACTTTACATTAGTTAAGTGCTACATCACATCTTCCAGTTCCACCTATATTAGATTAGGGTTAACTCTTTACTTGGCCACCTACTGTCCAACTTGCTTATATGGACAGTCTGAACCTGGCTGTTAACATATCGAAATCTTATGTTATGGTGGTAGGCCCAAGGTCCACCAGTTCCAAGACCTTCAAGCTAGGCCAGCACACTATTGGTAAAGTTTAAGCCTTTAATTATTATGGGGTACTTTTCGATGCAAAGATTAGCTGGCATACTCTTCTATAGAAGAATAGCTGAGCTTATTAAAACAACTGGGGCTTTGGCTTCATTTGCACAAAGGTTGGGTTCTTGGTCCCCTCAAGTCCTGCTTAAAATCAATGTGGCTAAGAGTGTATCGCAGGTCTGCTATGGGAGAGAGGTTTGGGGTTATGTCGATACAGACTCCATCCAAACAGCAGAAAACATTTTCCTAAGACGTCCGTTACACTGGCTTGGTCTGTACATGCGGAGCTTGGAGTTGGGTTCCTTGCTGACCTAGTGGCCCTTAGCCCTTTACTTTGCTGGGTAAAAGTCTGGACCAGACAGAAATGCAAGCTAAACAGATTGATACACTCCGATTGTCTGGCACTGGATGGAGCTTCCAGAATCCCTTAGATTTCCTACATTAAGTCGACACTTATGACCCTAGGGAGAGCTGACGCTCTCCTCCTCCGCCCCCCCCCCCCCGGTACTCTACCTTCTGTAACAACTAAATGGTTAGGTCTCCTGGCTTCTGCCTAATCGTGGGTTACTGGGTGTCACAGGATGTTCCCTGGTACTGGTTATCCTAAGAAGGCGAAGATATCTCTGGCAGGTGATTTCGTGGAATTCCGAGGACAACAGTTGGAGGAACGGTTTCCACACAGCATTGAATGCATCTTCAGAGTTTGAGAGGTAGGCATGAATCCTTTCCATCCCCAGAATATGCCAAATCTTGTGGAGCCAGCCCAGGAATGTAGGTACGTTCTGAGTTCCCCAGTGAGATAGAATATTCTGAATCTCAGCCCCTAATGCCAAGCCCATCTGTTTCCCTTTTCGCGATTTCAGCGAGAACATCAATGCATTACGCAGTCCCAGGATTATATGACGGGAATCGTGGAATCTGCGTCTCGAACCTCACATCTATCTCGTCCAGTATCTTTGGCTAGTATGATGCGAACACAGGGCAGTCCCACAGTAAGTGCAAATAGGGTGCCCTCCGCTCCACAGCTGCGCCAACAAGTGGGGCTGCGTTCCGGGTTCCCTTCGTTAAGGCGTACAGTACCAATATGTAGCTATTTTAATGGCCGTTTCTTTGCTAGCTGTGTTTCTTGCAGTGTGCTTAGCCCTGTAATATCTCGCCCCATTCCTTTTGTGACAACTCCCGCCCTAGTTCTAATGCCCAGCGTTTCTGGCTAGCGGTGGGCTGTGTGGGGGGCTTTTGGCGGATCATGTCATACAACTCTGAGACTTTCTTGTCGTCCTTTTTAGTGAGCAACTATGTTTCATAGCCCGTTAATTTGCGCCGTACCTGCGGTTGAACTTCAGGATGAAGCAACCAGTGCCTAATTTGCTTATAGCGGAAACGCTCAGTTTCAGGCAGTGCGTGGTCTAGTCGCAGCCGTGCAAATGGTACTATGCCGTCTAGATCAAACAAATGGCCCGCCGCCTTCCATGGTATCTTGTGCCATTCCGCGAATGCTCTGCTATCTAGGCCCGGAGTGAACTCCTGATTATCTAATATTGGTGTCAGCGGGGAGGGGCATGACGTGAGGGATAGTTTAGTAGCCACCTTGTCCCATGCCTCCATAGCTGGCCTTGTTATGGGAGACCGCCATAAACTCTGCGGCCTGTCTGCCCTTTTTAAAAATGGAACCTTCCACAAGGACAACCCCGCTAGCGCTCTGTCCTGAAATAACCACCTCTTTTCGGACTCATCCCTGCTCCACTAGGTATCGCAGCTGGGCTGCCCGGAAGTAGTCTTAAGAGGTTCGCGATCCCCAGGCCCCCCTCCTCCACTCTCAAGTAGCCCAATTCTCTGCGCATCCGAGGACGCGCCCCTGCCCAGACAAAATGGTGTATATCCGCCTGTAATTTAGTGAGGGTGTCTTTAGGCGGCGAAACCGGCAACGTTTGAAATAAGTGGAGTGCTTTGGGCAGGATTGTCATTTTGACTGCCGCCACGTGGCCCAATAAGGACAGATGGTGGTGCCTCCAGCTATTAAAATCTTTTCCAATCTGTTTTGTAAGTTTCGTGTAGTTAAGCCTGACCGTCTGTGCTATCGTCGGTGCCAGTTCCAGTCCAAAGTATGGGATAGTTTCCGCCATCTGAATCTCCGAGTCGCCGCAGCGCCTCGTCGCCGGATCCGGGGACGTTTCAGCCAGAGCGGAGGATCTGAGACTTCCCGATGTTAACCCTAAATCCCGAGACCCTCCCAAAAGACTCCAGTTCTTGTAAAAAAAACGGGAGTGATTTCCCGGGCGAGTGGTGGAAAGCCAGAATATCGTCGGCATAAAGGCTTATTACATGCTGTTCTCCTCCAAATGGGATACCTTCGATGTCCGGGTTATCTAGCACCTTTTGGGCCAACGGTTCTATGTATAGGGCGAACAAGAGGGGCGACAATAGGCACCTTTGTCTGGTACCCCGCTGAATGGCAAAGGGACGGGAGGAGACCCCTTTAACCCTGACTGTGGCCGTAGGGGAGGCGTAACAACCGGCCACCCACGAGCTAAAACGGCTGCCGACGCCAAAGTGGGACAAAGTACGTTCTAAATACCCCCAGTCAACCCGGTCGAACGCCTTCTCCGCGTCCACCGTCAAGAGGAGGGCGTCCATACTCGTACGATGGGCTTTATGAGGTGGAGAGCCCGCTTAGTGTTGTCCCCGCTTTGTCGCGTCTGGACAAAGCCGGCTTGGTCCGGCTCTCTAATCCCGGGTATAAGTGGGCCGAGTCTCGCCGCTAATGTCTGTGAACAGTTTCAAGTCCACATTAAGGAGGGATACCGGATGGTACAAACCACATAACTTTTTATCCTTGCCGGGTTTAGGGAGCACCACAATGGATGCCGACAGCATCTCAGAAGGGATCGATCCCGGCCCGCCGAATGAATTGAAGAGCCTTGTCAATATAGGTGCCAAGACCTGGCAGAAGGTCTTGTAAAAACCTGCCAAACCCATCCGGCCCCGGCGATTTAAGAAGTTTAAGCCGTGAGATCGCCCCAATCACCTCCTCGAGTTTTATGGGGAATCCAACAGATCCGCCCTAGCTTCAGAAATCTGGGTTATGCGCGCCCCTTCCAGGTACGATGTAATCAGCCGCTCCGATCTAACTTCCCCGTGATAAAGGGTGGCGTAGAAGTCCCTGAATGCCTGTGCGATATCCTCGTCCTCTGTTGATTCTTCCCCCGTACTAGTCTGGATGACGTTGATACTAGATTTTTGGGTCTTGGCCCTTAGTTTGTTCGCTAACATTCGCCCCGTCTTATCCCCGCCTATGTAGTAGGAGTATTTTAACCTCAAAACCGCATATTCCGCCCTGTCGCGATCTAACCCTGCTAGTTGCGCCCTTGCTGCCTTCAGTTGCCTCCACACCCTTGGCACCCCCGCCCGTCTATGGACCCTTTCCAGTTCTTTTACATGTGCCCCCAGTTGGTCCCGCTTATCTTTACGCTCCCTGTTCTCTGCCGCTGCGATGGCTATCAGTTCGCCTCTTACTACCACCTTCAGTGCTTCCCACAGCGTGGCCTCAGATATCTGGGGTATCATTCATTTCCAGATAGTCTTTAATACACTTGGTGATCTGCTTCGTCACTGCTCTTTACGTAGCATGCTCTCCCTCAGTCTCCAGCCCCCTAGGAACTTGCGCCGCGGCGGTACCTGCACGGATATCACCACTGCATCATGATCTGAAATCGCTGCAGGGATGTCTGCGTCATCTACCAATTTATTAATTTCCGTCGTACCTAATATGTGATCTAGACGAGCATAGGTGCCATGAGCATGTGAGTAAAACATGTATTGTGAGGCTTGGGGTTGTTTGTCCCTCCAGCAATCCACCAATCCCATGGACTGGAACGATCTAACTCCCTCTTGTGTCAAACTTCCCGTATGTGTGTAGCGGCTCCCTGCTCTGTCTGTGGCTGCGTCCATCACTATATTGAAATCTTCCCCCCACCATTGTCAAACGCTCTTGCCTGTTCATGACCTCTGTAAAAGCTGTCTGTAGGAAATGTTCCTGACCCGAGTTAGGGGAGTACACCGAACCTACTACCCAGGTATGGCCACCTAGCTGGAGCATATAGGCTGATTTCTGCAATTTTGTCCCTGACCTCCCCTCAAAAGCGTTTAGAGATCAGGATCGCCACCCCTGCCTTTTTGGCCGGTGAGGAGAAGAACTGTTGTGGAAAGGCTCGCGACCTCAGCCGATGCCAATCCTTTGCGAGTAGGTGGGTTTCCTGCAGCAGGCACACCTCCGCTCCCGAGTTCTCCAGATAGGAGAGGATCGCCTTTCTTTTAACCGGGTTATTGAGGCCCTTCACGTTGAGCGCGAGGACCTTCAGTGTGTCGTGCTGCATAGATTAAGATTGGCTCAGGTGCTGCCTATTGTCCTCCCTTGACCTCCTCCCCGCCTCCTTCCTGCAGTTGCCCTAATGGTATTGCGCTCCCTTCCAGAACAGTATGCCTCTGTGGACCTCCCATGTGAGTACCAGAGCTTCACCCCCCCCCCCCCCCCTAACCGGAACCCCATATAGTCCAGGACCCGGAGGTCGAAGTCCCGTGTCCTTGGCAGTCCAAAGTTTCTGGAGCATAATGTGGTCCAAGAGGGAAAAAAAAGAGATCCCCCCCCCCGCCTCCCCGCTACCTGCAGAAAGCCCTGCTGCCCCCCCCAGCCCGCTATTCCCACTGATCTGTCCCTCGATGTCTCTGACTTCCTGAGGCGTCTTCACCACGATCAGCGAGTCCAGAGCCGCTGATCACTCCTGCACCATCTGGAAGGGGCCCATGTCCCATGGTTGCCTCTCACTCGTCTGGGAAATCTGCATGTGGGGACGTCCCTCTCGACAACGTCTCCAGCACAGACTGCCGTTCTTGTGCCATAGTTGATGGGTCTGGTCGCGCGCGGTCTGTGCTGCGCTTGCCGGTGACTTTTTGCCATCTCCCTCCGGGGGCCTCTCTCTGTTTGAGCACCACTTCCTTCTGCTGTGGGTCCTCAATGCCCAGGACCCGGCAAGTATCTTGCAGCGACTGAAGTTGGTGGAGCTTGCCTTGCCACTTGAAGATTTATCGAAATGGGTACCCCCATGAGTACGGTATACCCTGGTTCCGGAGATGTTGTAGCCATTCGAAACTCCCTCCGCTTCTGAAGGGTTATCAGGGCCAGGTTTTGGTATAGAGCGATGGGGTGATCTTGGTAGTGTATGGTTTGTCCCTGGCAGCTCTTAGTATATGCTCTTGAAGTTGGAAATCTGGAAGGTATGCCAATATATCCGGTGGGGGACCGGGCGCCTGGCGCGGAAGGCCCACTCGGTGAGCTCCATCGATCTTGATCTCAAAGTCCGGCGGGACCTCCAGCACGCTCCGGAAGAGACCCTGCAGGTATTGCGTTATGTCCGACCCTTCTTCCTTGAATGGCACTCCCTTAACTCGAATATTATTCCGGCGAGAGCGGTTTTCCAAGTCCTCTGTGTGAGCCTGAAGGTCAATCTGCTGCTCTTTAAGCCTGAGAATCTCCTGCTGCAATTGTTCCATTTCCTCTCGTGCCTGTTCCTGGTCTTCAATGGAGGCCACTCGCTCGCCCACCGCGTCGATGTCCCTTCGCACCTCTCATCTCCCCCGCAATGTCTCCTTTAAATGGCCTGGAAGTCGTCCCTCAGCGTGCCAAAGAGTGTTTCCAGAAAGGCGCGAGTGACCGGAGCGTCATGGGCGTCAGTGTCCTGCCCCGTGTGCGTAGTAGGGGAAAGCCTCCCATCCCGCCGCTGTATGAGGGAAGTTTGGCCATCTCCTTAAGATTTCTATCTTTCTTGCCCCGCAATGTAGACATGGCTGCGTCGGCTCCCCCCGCCTCTCCTGACCGTTGCGCACTATCGTGTAGTGATGTGGCTCCGGGCCCTAGGAGGTATCTGTCTGCCAGTATGCGTAGGTGAAAATCCCTGCAGACGTCGTCTCTAGTGGGATGGGGACCGCCTCAAGAGCCCCTCGTCAGATGCTTTTCTCACCAAAGCTCGGGGGGGGGGGCCTCCTCCCCGCCGTCCTCCCGGTGTATGCCCGCTCTCTCCCTCGGCCTTTGTGCCTGGCTACCGGAGGAAGGCCCGGCCCTGCTCGTCGATTCTGGCAGCCCGCAGGCCCCTCCGCGTGTCTCTTCGGTTGTGCGCCGCCCTGGGCTGTTGAGGGGGCACTACGCCGCGTCCACCCTCTCTGCTTGGAGCCCTGGAGAAGTCTCCGGGGTCAGACCCCGCGAAGAAGACCCCCAGCCCTCGCACCGGGCGCCAATCCCCTGCTTATACTCTCTTCGCCTCCTTGCACGTGGCGCAGCTCAGTTCTCCTTGTAGCGCTGTGCAACAGGGTACCCAAGTGTTCTAGTACTGCCAATCTACTCCCAACTGGGGCTTCCTGTGCGATTCGATGGTAGCGCTGGCTCCCCGCTTTAGGTCCCTGGGGTGTGAGCGTCCCAAGCAGTCTCTGTGGGGCCTGCTGCTACTGCCGCCGTGTCCTCCCGCCCTTAGGGTGTGTATGGGCTCTCGAGGCCAGGTAATGCCGCGCGCTATCGGGCCCTCTGGCTGTGATGCACAGGGAAGTGGTGGGCCGCCGCCCGGCCCTCTGGTGAGGCCAAGGCCCTGCGGCCGCTTCTTGTCAAGCCCAACCCTCCTCCTCCACGCTAGGCCTCGTTGCGGGCTCCGCCCAGCCGCCGCTCACCTAGTTACCCCGGTCGGTGGGGTGCCGGCTGAAGCGCCGTCGCAACGTGACGCTCGTGGGAGTCTCGGCTCCCGAACTTCGCTCCTCCGCTCGCCTCAGGGCACAGCCTGCCTCCGGTGAGCAATGTAGTCCCGCAGCTTGTTGCCGGAGACTATCTGGATCCAGAGCGGCCTCACCAGGACTGCGCCGCATCGGACGCCATTCTCCGTCCCCGGCTGCTCGGCTCCACGGAACTCTCTCCGTTCCAGGACGGGTCCCCACAGCGATTCACCACAGGTCTGGGCGTGAGTTCCCCCCTTTTAGGCAGCATTCAGAGAGGAATTTACTGAAATGTGGGCCAGTTTCGGCGCATGGGAGCGGGGAGACGAGAGGAGCACGTCTAACCCGCTCGCCATCTTGGTCACGCCCCTCTGATTCAGTTTAAATTGATGCAGGTACTTGCACTTTTGGTTGTGGAAATAAATGAAGATTTAAGCAAAGGCTGAGATGGTAAGCAATTGACTGGGAAAATGTGAGCCTAAGCTATCGGACATTAAAGCAGAGGGTCATGGACTTTGGCGAAAGCTAAACAGGGCCATGTTCATGCGACAGGTTCGGAGTGTTGTGTGAGCACTCGTCTTCATTGCAACATTGTTTATAGTAATGGACTTGCTCTCAGTTTCTGAATCAATATTGAATCGCTCCATGAGGCAATGTTTCTCATACTTCGGATTAGCTAGGTTCCTGCTCTTGTGTTCCCTGCTGTTCCATTGCAAGGCATCCATGTGCATGCACAGACCATACTACCTCCGAAGACCTCTGACTGTGTCGTCAGACCAGTAAGTTGACTTAAATGTGCTGGTGTGTGATCTCATACATAGAGTTGGGCTGGTAATGTTCTCAATGTGGAAAAGCTTTGGTCCCTGGACAGCCTGTAAGGATGCAATGTTACTTATGCGAGGGTGATGCATTACGCGGTCTCCAACATTGGATGTCACGACACACCTCCACTCTGAACATGTCCTTGTCTGACCCCTATATAAGTGCTTGATTGTTAAAGCTGCTAAGTCTCCTTTGTGTTGGTTCTACCTACATACGTTTGTTGTCTGCTCTTGGCTATGGTCCTGCAGTCTAGGCAGGCGGGACAAGCACCCGAGAGAACAGCTTAAAACTGTAATGTTCAAATGTGGATTTTTAGTGTGATGGTATGCATTCTTTTTTTCTTGTTTGAAGGTGTGGTAATATTCCCAATTTTAAAGATCTATTTTGCTGGTAAATTTGATTGTCTCAATGGTACAGTTTCTGGTCTAATCTGCTAGGCTCGTTGGCGGTTGCTGTTTTAAAAAAATATATTATTTTACTGTCAAAACGCTACAGCAGTAGCAAATAAAGGTGCTGTACAACCCCAGTGACCGCATGATGATAACCACCACAAACAACCGTCTTCTCCCCACTCCCTCTCCAGACACCGGTCTGCCCATACGGGATCAATATCCGAGATAAACACCACAAGATGGCGGTTGTGGTTTAACCAATCCTATAGTGTCTGCCCGTCATTTTACGTCTGGCTTTGTTAGAAGGGCCTTCAGCCGATCCTCTTTACCAATAGTCTGTCGTTCACTTTTTTTCCTGCTCACTATGGATACAACATTAACTGGTCAGCCCAATTCAGCCATTGGTCAGCTTTAGTGTGTGTGACTGCATTTTGCCCTTTCACAAAAAGCACATCTACAGCCTGCTTTTTGAGACCAAAACTATTTTTCCATTTAGCTACTTTTTTGTGGGGGCTCAGATTGTTGACGGTCCGGCAACTTCCCAAACAAAGTTTTGCAAAAACTACGACAAAACAAGCCTTGACAAATCCAAAAGGCTGGAGGCCAGTGCCTCGCTTATTGGGTTTGCCAACGGTCATTTCCCTGGTGGCCATGAACAGTCCAATGACTGGTTTATTTAAATTTGGAGAAACACCCTTCTGTTTCTGTAATCTTTCCACTCTTCAGAGCCACACACAGGGGGAGGGCCTTTTAATTCTGTGGATGCATTTCTTTTGTAGCATGCCACCGTATCCTCCCATAAAGGAGCAGAGCGGAGAGCTGGCTCTTCAGCATTATTGTAGAAACATTCATGTCTTGGTATTGCTGCTTGTTTAACGGCCGGAAAAGCTTTGCTGCTCTTATGCCACATGTTCAGTGACTGGGGCTCAGGTTGCTACCCGTCTGAAGTCTTGGTCTGCTGGCTCATGTTTTTCCATCTCCCGAAGGATTGTTGGCGGCACACCTGGCTCTCAGGAACTTTAAAGTTTTCTGGCCAAGTTGCGATTATGTTCACCACACAGACCTGCGTTTTTCATTTAGTAGAACAGTTAAGAAGAATCACTTAGGATGAGGCCTAACGGTTAGAGCGGTCGACCTCGAAGCTGGGGAAGCGGGTTAGAGTCTCGGCAGGGGCGCGCAACATCCTGTGATTCTGAGCAAATCCCTCAATCTCCCCGTGCCTAACAAAATGAATGTGTCTAACGCAACTGTGGCTCATGTAAAGCGCTCTGATACCTTCGGGTCGAGTTAGCGCTGTATAAAACTCCCTCCCAAAAAGATACATTTGCCTGCTTTGTGAAATGTTTATTCTCCTCGGGTGCGGTGAAAATCGTACTCCGAATGCAAATGTGCTTGATATTTGTACTTGTGAATCTTTTGGTATTTTAATAAGACATTTTACCATTTTTAGATTTTGCGGTAATTGTAGAAGACACCACTAATCACGATGGCGGATGACAGTGAATGGATGAAGCTCCCCATTGACCAGAAATGTGAGCACAAGGTCAGTGAAATCCTCCTGCAGTGGCAGTTTCATTGAGTTTTTGGTGTTGGTTTAGTGTTAATAACTTTTGTTTACTCCTGTGCTTGTGGTACTCTTTAGAGATTTGCTTAGTGCTGGGTAGTCATCCTGGATTTTTGGAAATCCTTTAGTATGTGGGAAGAGACTTGTTGGCCCCTGCTTCACTGGTTCATTCTTCACATTTGTTTCATTTGAGGAATAAAATATCTGTCTGACGTTAAAGTAGTGCATGGCACAGGACACCAACTCACTTTTGCCTTTAAATTTCACATCTCTGTTTCCAGACCTGGGGGCTCTGCTTGTTTTATATTTGTGAGGACACCACACTGATGCTGACAGACTGTCACCAAGACAAGTCTTATGCAGGACACCCATTGCAGGTCCTCGATTTCCAAAGTTTTTTCCATGTGTTGGAAATGGTACACAATTGCAAACTTGAATTGATACCGCTTGAGAGAGTTTGGGTTCCTGGAACTCTAAAGGACATTGTTTTGTCATGGGGGCTCTCTGAAACAGGATGTTTTATGCTGTTTGACTGTCATTTCGAACCGGACCCTGCTATCTCTTCATTCCCTGAAACCAAGAGAGATGTAGTACTTTGTGCTTACTGTGGAAACAACATCAAGCCTGTTATGTTGCTGTGCCTCTATTCACCCACAGAAACCACTGGGGTGCAGGTTTACAAAACTGCAGCCTGTAACTGTAATCACTTGAAGTCGATTTCCTGATTGCAAGCAGTATGGTTCTTGTAATTCATGACATTTTGTTTCTCAGTTGTGGAAAGCACGCTTGAATGGATACGAAGAGGCGGTGAAGCTTTACCAGAAAATAGATGAGAAGAGTCCAGAATGGTCAAAGTACCTGAGTCTGATAAAGAAGTTTGTGACGGACTCCAATGCAGTGGCTCAGCTGAAGGGCCTAGAAGCGGCGCTCATATTTGTGGAGAGTGCACACATTGCTGGAAAGTGAGTATCCCTGGTGATTGAAAATATGTGTAAATCTTCTAGTTGCCTACCTGGTGCTGTGATATAGAATGCTTGGTGTCCTAGATGTGTGCGTTAGGGAGAGCCCAGCCTTAAAGGGGGTAGGATGGTAGGTCTGTGCTGCTCTGCACTCTTTGGCTAGGTGTGTTTTTCTGGTTCTCTCATTTTGCCGCTAAGACAATGCCACTAAGACAGTGGAGCTGTCCTCTAATGTGAAGGAGGCTCTCAAAGTGTACCTCTCGTTTAAAGGTAAGTTACTTCATATAGCAGTTCTTCATTATTGGAGTCTTCGTTATTCTTAAATGGCCTTCCTTCCATGTGCTCATACCATGGTTCCTCAAAGAAGACATACTGGTGCAATTAAATGAACAAACTTGCCTCTTTTCAGATAGTTCAGGGCCAACTATCTGCACCCATATATCTTAACAGTGGGTGGACCACTTCGCAGGGGTCTACAATTTTGGTATGATAGCAGAGGCGGAAAGGGTGGGAGATGTAGTGATGGGGATTGCTCCCATGGTTTTTACTGTGGAAGAGGTTATTTTAGGTATGAATACTCTTACAAGAAATAAAGCCCCCGGTCCCGATGGAATTCCCCCAGACCTTCTGTGCCTGGACATTGTTATGGGGCCCATTTCTGACCCAGGTACTAAATGCTGCCGCTCGTGGCGTGGTGCCACGTTCCTGGCCTTCTATGATGATAGCACTTTGGGCTATCCTTGTACCCCTTCTTGAATACTGGTACGTTCGCCCTATCTCCTTGATTGACACGGTAGTAAAGGTCCTTTGGAGGGTCATACTAAACAGGTTGATGGATTGGTCAGACGTTAATGCCATTCTGACGGACATCCAGTACGGTTTTATGCCAGTGCAGTCAACATCTGACCAATGTTTGAACCTTTACTTAATTATCGATAAGTATACTATTTCTTGACCAGAGAGCTTACATTTGGCTTTCATGGACCTTACGTCTGCTTTTGATAGGGTTAACCGAGCTAAACTGTAGAATTAGGAGTGGAACCCAATATAGTGTCGCTGTAGGAAGATCTACATATGAATACCTCAGCGTCGGTACGCTTCTCGCCTGCTGCTGTCACCACTAGGCCCTTTTTCAGCAGACGGTGGGTGTGGCAGGGTTGCTCCATTTTTGTTCACCCTATATGTTAACAGGCTAGGGGATTGCAAATTCTCATTGATAAACTTGCTTATATGGACAGTCTGGACCTGGCTGTTAACATATTGAAATCTTATGTTATGGTGGTAGGCCCAAGGTCCACCAGTTCCAAGACCTTCAAGCTGGGCCAGCACACTATTGGTAAAGTTTAAGCCTTTAATTATTATGGGGTGCTTTTCGATGCAAAGATTAGCTGGCATACTCTTCTATAGAAGAATAGCTGAGCTTATTAAAACAACTGGGGCTTTGGCTTCATTTGCACAAAGGTTGGGTTCTTGGTCCCCTCAAGTCCTGCTTAAAATCAATGTGGCTAAGAGTGTATCGCAGGTCTGCTATGGGAGAGAGGTTTGGGGTTATGTCGCTACAGACTCCATCCAAACAGCAGAAAACATTTTCCTAAGACGTCTGTTACAGCTCCCTCGACATACACCGGCTTGGTCTGTACATGCGGAGCTTGGAGTTAGGTTCCTTGTCGACCTAGTGGCTCTTGACCCTTAGCCCTTTACTTTGCTGGGTAAAAGTCTGGACCAGACAGAAATGCAAGCTAAACAGATTGATGCACTAAGATTGTCTGGCACTGGATGGAGCTTCCAGAATCCCTTAGATTTCCTACATTAAGTCGACACTTATGACCCTAGGGAGAGCTGATGCTATTTGACCCCTCATGCTCTGAGACCACGTGATATACAGGGAATTAAGGCCTTGTTTTTTGAGTGGGCCTTTAATCGTGAAGGGGCAGAAAAGTTGAAGCCATTAGTGAGGGCCTATATGTTAAGGACTGTTCAGCCCATGGAACATTACCTGGTGCAGGTTACTAGTGGGCACGTTTGATTCCTCTTGGCCAGGTTTATTTTAATCAAATTCCCCACTTAATGGCCCCTCCCGTGGGTTGGGTTCACCCTTGTAGTAGGCTGCCTTGCGGCTGTGACAATAGGTCTCCGCAGGACACCCTGCACTTTGTTATGCTGTGCAGTTACTGCAGTTGTCCCGGAAAGAGGTTTCTTTTGCCATTGTTGAGGTATTTGAATTTTACCGAAGCACGCCCTGCCCTGTTTTTACAATTGCTCCCTAATGAATGTTTTATCTGCTATATCGAGTTTTTTTTGGGCAGCCCTGGCATCTAGATGCTTGAGACCTGATTGACGCCTGTAAGAAAGTGCCCTCTTTTTGCATGGTTGCCCCCACTTTTTGCCAAACTGTTGATGTACTTTGACTGAGTGTGCCCTGGGTTCCTGCCAACCAGGCACACAGGGCCTATGTTCTTTCCCTAAAACTGCATTGATACAAAACCCAAATAGCATCTCTGGCCACAGGTCAGCCCCTGGTAAATGGTACCACAGGTACCCAGGGCACTGTGACCAGGGAAGGCCTCGAAGGGCTGCAGCGCTTATTGTGCCACCCTTAGAGGCCCTGTACCTTTACACACACACCCTCTTTGCAGGCTGCGTGTTTTTGTGCAGAACAAAGCGAAGTCAACATGGCACAAATCCCAGAGTGCCATGTCTACAACCCTCTGCCCTGGCATAGGTCAGCCACCCCTCTAGCTGGGTGCACTATACCAGTGGTGAGGGTACAGGTGCATGAGCCCTGTGCCCCTACAGTGTCTAAGCCAATTCTTAGACGCAAGTGCAGTAATGCCATTAAGAGTATATGGTACTGGGAGTTTATTACGAACTCCACAGCACCATAATGGCTTTACTGAAAAGTTTGGTATCGACCTTCTCAGCACTTTAAACCCACACTGATGCCATTGTAGGATTTAATATGAAATGTACTGAGGGCATCTTAGAGATGCCCCCTGAAAACCGACCTAGCTCCAGTATCCTGGCTATGTGGCTGCTCGCCAGCTTGCCACCATCAGACATGTTTCTGAACCCCTGAGTCGAGAGCCTGCTGCTCTCGGGGGGGGGGTCTGAAACAATGCACATCCTGGGACGAGGTGCAAAGCCTCCTCCCCCAGGATGGGCAGGGTCCACGAAGGGAAAGCTGCAAAGGCTTGCCGCCTTTGTGAGCTACCCCAGCCATTTGCTGCTTCCAGAAACTGGCTCCCACCGGTTCTGAGCCCCACTTTGGGCGGTAGAATCGGCGGTAAAACCAAGTGAGGAAGGGAGGTGTGCCCACCTTTGCCAACCCCACCCCTCAGGTGGGGAGGCTAGGCGAGATGAAGCACAACTCCAGTCCCCGCCATCTTGCTGATGGGGGGGGGACCCAGCCAACCAGAGTGAGGCTTATGCCCCTCTCCCACTGGAGGGTGGCACAATAGGGGGTGTACCCACCCCAAGGAAGGGACCCATTGGTCCTGACCTTTACCTACCTGTAACGCCCCATAATCTAGTATTTAGGGGCAACCCCAAACCTTGCCTCCTCAGACAAGAACCGACCAGAAGAAAAGGACCGAAGAAGCCGTGCTGAACTAAGAGGATGCCCACTGACTTGGCCCCAGCCCTACTGGCCTGTCCCCACCTCGAACCTGCTCCAGCAAAATCCCGGTGTCCTTCAGCCAGCAGCCCTCAAGAACCCGAAGGACCTGCCCTTCCTTCCAAAACCAAGACTGTCTCCCGTGAACACCGGATTTGCTCGCCCACAGTCTCTGGCTCCGGCCAAATCCGTGAGTCTGCACCACTCTGCACCCGACGCCTACGGCCCGAGTTCGAGTAGCCGAACACCACGAGGTCTCCCCGGCGATCCTGACCTGAGATCTGGTGATCTCTTATCTGCCTCGAATCTCGAATCGACGCCAGCAGCCCCTTTCTGGAGGGTCTCCCCGACTGCGAGCGGAGCTGGTAAGAAAACCCAACGCCTAAAGACACCCCTGCACCCGACGTCCCACGGCCTTGGGTGGCCCAACAGACGGTGTCCCAGCATCCCGACTTACCTCTCCAACTGGTGGTCATCTCCAGAAGATCTTCGTCCCCGAGCCTGCAGTGTTTGTTGCAACCGGAGAGTCCCCATTGAAATCAACATGACAGCCGGCGCCAAAACAGCACCCTGCACTCAGCCACCCCAGTGCCGCTGCGGATGTACCTTGGGTGCTAACTCTGATTCCCCCTTTTCCCTGAGCCGAACACCAGGAGCTTTGGTCCCACAACCTTGTGACCTGCTCGTGAGCAGCCACCAACCGGAGACCCCTTATCCCCCATTGGAAAACATTGGGCCTCGGCACTCTGCACCCGGTCGCCCTAGTGCCGCCGAGGGTTTTCTGAGAGTGCATCCTTGACCCTGGGGAACCCTGGTTCTAACCCCAGAATACCAACTTCCACAAATAAGTACTTGCCTGCCAACTGTTAACTTCATTTCTTTCCATAGGATTAGGTTGACTGCTTTGCTTTTTTATTCTTTTTTTTTTTTTTAAATCTTTTTATTGAGATTTTGCATGTAATCAAATATAACAGTACTGCACATTTTCATGATACGAATGCGATGATATAATGTAGTAGTACATGTGCATAAACAATAAACTCCATTTACCACTAAGTCAAAACAATAACATCCGCCTTTACCTTGTGACACACTTTCACCGCACATATCAAATAATGTAACACAGTTTATCATAGTGGTACCATTTCGACGCCAGCACAAATAGCATCCTCCATACTAAGCATCTCAGCACTATTGTTCCTATTTGCCACCTGCAAACCATGGCTATCATTATACATAGGGTACACCTGCACCACCTTTTTCCCGTTATCTGGCCGTTCACCTGCTACATCGGGCTTCCATTCCTCCCACTCCCAACCAGGTTATAAAGGGCTCCCAGATATCCTTTGGTCGGGACCTGCTCGGCATTGGCTCCCAATAATGTGACAGTTGGTCTTTGCAATAAGTAGCGTCATTCACCCATGCTGTTCTAGTTGGGGGCGAGTTTTTTCCAATGTAGCGCCACCTATCGTTTTGCCAAGAGCAACAGAATTGCTATGAGTTTTCTCATTGCTTTGGGCGAATCAAGGACGTGACCCAGTAGGGCTACCAGCGGAGAACAGACCAGAGGATGGTTCGTCATTTGTTCAATGTGGTTAAATACTGATTGCCAATACTGTGCTATCGGTCGGCACTCCCAGGCCAGGTGAACAAAGGTGGCCCGCTGGGAGCCGCATCTCCAACAACGCGTGTCTGGGTGAAGTCCCATGCGATATAACTGCATAGGTGTGCGGTATAATCGGTGCAAATAATTAAAATGAATAAGCCTAAGTCTGTAGTTCGGCAAGAGTTGTTCCAATTGATTACAACAAAATGACCATTGCTTATCTGTTATAGTTATGCCCGTGTCTGCTTCCCACGCTGGTTTGGAGTGGGCTATGGTAAGTGGGGACTCCCGCTGTGTGATTCTATATAAACGTGTGATCAGTTTGCGGGCGGAGGGTACAGAGATAATGTGCTCCAGTGCCGGTAGTGTGGGAGGTATTTGCAGAAATTCTTCATATCTAGCCCTGCAAGCCGCTCTAATCTGGTAATATAAAAGCATGTCCAGTGCTGCATACGGTGTCGTACTGCACATTTGTTGTAATGTGAGAAATGTACCGTCTGGGAATAAATCACCGCCTGTTAATAGCTCGTGTGACGCCGCCCTCTGTTTTGCTGCCTTGTCTAGTAGAGGCGATATTAGCGGGTTTCCCCCTATCTGCATTGATGGCGCAAATAGTACACTTTGGTGTGCCCTTTTTGCCAGCCCTTGCCATGCCCATCTGAGTTTCGGCCGTGTCTATCTCTTGGTGAGGGCGTTTATATTTTTGATAGATTGCCGTATATAGTGGTAGGGGAGCGACCTTATCCTGTTCAATTGCCACATGGGGCTGAAATGGCGTTAGATGTTGCAAGTAGTGCAGGAATTGCACTTGCGCGCAGTACGCGTATAATTCAAAATCGGGTGCGCCTAGGCCCCCTTGCGCGAATGGCAGTGTTAGGATATCCCAAGAGCAGTGTTTGTCAACAGCTGCACTCTCTCCACTGGCTCCCTTTGGCGGATAGTCAAATTTAAACTACTAGCTTTAGCCCACCGAGCTCTCCATGGCTGCGGTCCTCTGTACTTGCAGAGGCGCCTTTCCTTCTATGTTCCTGCGCGCTCCCTGCGTTCCTCCTCCTTATGTTATGCTCAGGTCCCTCGTTTCAAGCTTCAGAGGATAGGGGGCAGCTCATTTGCAGTGAAAGCGGCGGTTGCTTGGAATGCTCTTCCTCTTGCTCTGCGTACCATTCAGGACCCAGTCATGTTCAAGAGGAAATTGAAAACACATCTATTTCCCTGAAGCCGTCTGCCCATACCCCGTTAGGCTCCGCGCCGGGACACTCACGAGTAGCCGCGCGCGTTACAAATTCATATAACCTAACAAGAGATTCGGGGTTGCTTACCAGCCCATATCAATTCCAGGATATTAGAGCGAAGTCTCTTAAAGAAGTGTGTGGGTAAGGGCATTGGTATGTTTACAAAGAGGTATAACAGCTTTGGGAGGATAACCATCTTCGTTATTGCTATACGACCTGCCAGGGAAAGCGGCAAGCGTTTCCACCGTTGTATTTTCCCCTCCAGCCAGTCTATCACCCTGCCATAATTAGCCGACCATAGCTCCTGCATATCTCTACTTATCCAAATTCCCAGATACCTGGTCGGTCCATTTGCCCATTGTATTGGGAATTCTGTGTCGAAGGGAGTGGTGTTGTCTGTCAGTGGTAGTATCGTGGATTTGGCCCAGTTTATCTGTATCCCCGTCAAGCCTCCGTAGCGCACCTGTTCTCTCATTACGGGCGTGAAGTTCGTTTCTGGGTTAACTAAATATATCGTGATATCATCAGCATACATTGATATGAGCAACCCCCTTGAGGTGAACCCAATGCAGCGCTGTGTGTGATGTTGTCTGAGTCGGGCTGCTAGGGGTTCTGTGGCTATCGCAAAGAGCAATGGCGACAGCGGGCAGCCTTGCCTCGTTCCCCGCGTTAGTTATTGGCTCTGAAAGTTGGCCATTGACCTTAATTCTCGCCGTAGTTTTGGTATATAATAGTTGAATTTGCTTTATAAAGACGGGACTGAGCTCTAGGCAGGTCAGCAGCATGAATAGGAATTTCCACTCGAGAGTCAAACGCCTTCGTGGCATCTAATAGGGCTGCAATGGCTTGGATATGCGGGGCCAGATAGTGCAGGAGGGCGAAGAGTGTGCGTAGGTTGTGCGCCGTCGAACGGCCCGCGATAAATACAGATTGGTCTGGACGTGCTATTAGTGGGAGAAGGGGCTGCAACCTGTTCGCCAGAAGCTTGGCGTAAATTTTGGCATCCAAGTTTATTAAGGAAAGCGGGCGGTACGAGTCGCACTGTGTGGGGTCTTTGTCTGGTTTGAGCAGGGTTATTATTGTAGCTTCACGCATAGTTTGTGGTAACATTCCCGTCTCTTGTGCTTCCTGATACACCTGTAAAAGTCGTGGTGCTAGGATATCCGCATATTCCTTGTAAAAGGCCGCGGTCAGTCCATCGGCGCCTGGGGCCTTGTCTGCCGGCATACTGTTTATTACCTGCCTAATGTCATCTGCTGTGAATGGTAAGTCCAAGTATTCGCGATGCCACCGGCTGAACCACAACAGTTCCAGTGTGTCTAGGTATGCGGTAATGTCATGCGTCGGTGGATCCGTCTGAGAGGTGTAGAGAGTCTGGTAGAAGTGGGTCATAGTCTGTAATATTTCTGGTGGCGTGCGTGAAGGTGGTGCATCTTGATTATGAAGTTCGGTTATGTACGACGAGCCTCTTGGCGAACGCAGGAGGCCAGCCAGTGTTTTCCCTGGTCTGTCCCCCTCCCCGTATCTGCGCGCTTGTGTGTACTTATGCATATACTTAGTTTCCCTTTGGCCTCCTCCTGAAACGCCGTCAGTTTGCCTCTAATGTGCGCTTGTGTGGTAGGAGAGGGGGTTGCGTAATACTTGCGCTCTAAGTCTCTGATCTCGCCCTCCAATCTTGCGATGTTACGTATATCCCTAAGCACTCCCGCCTTTGGGGCTATACAGTCTCTTCGGATTACCACCTTAAAGGCCTCCCAGAGGGTACCCGGTGGGTCGACCATGCCCTCATTTATCGTAAAATAGTCAGTGATTTTATTGCGTAGTTCCTCTCTAAATACCTGGTCCAGTAGAGCACCGGATGGGAATCGCCAGCTGAAGGGCTGGATGTATGGTTTGGGTATATGAAGTTTGAGTTGTACGGGTGCGTGGTCCGAGAATGTGCGCGGATGATGTGTGGCTTCAGCAACCCAGGCATGTAGGTCTTTAGTGGTGAGCCAGTAGTCCAGTCTAGACCAGGCGTTGTGATGGTGTTATGCAGGTCCCTTCTCTGTCATTTGGGTGTAGTGATCTCCAGGAATCTATGAGCTGGTATTCTTCAATTATCTTTTAGCACCGACGCCGCCTGTGGGTGGTGTGTCCGAGACGCCCCCACTCTATCTGCTACTGTTGACAGGACCACGTTAAAATCTCCGCCCCAGAGTAGTGCTGCATCTCCCAATGCCTGAATCTCCTGCCAAATTTGGTGAAAAAATTCAGGGCTATCTGTGTTTGGGCCGTATGTATTAGCAATTATCGGTCTGTTATATAGTTCGCCTCGGATCAGGATGTAGCGCCCCTCCCTATCTATGATTGTTTTGTAGGTTTTCCACTGGAGGCCCCCTGCGTATTAAGACCGCTACCCCACGGGAATAGTTTGAGTAGCCGGAGTCAAACACCTCCCCCCATCTTTTGTTTTTCAAGGTGGCGTTCGATGTGTTGGTCAAGTGTGTCTCTTGCAATAAACCGATATCTACGTTATGTCTGGCTAGATAAGAGTGCACCAATCTGGTTTTCCTATGATCATTTAACTCGCGTACATTCCAGGTAATACATGTAAGTGTAGTCATGGCGTTGTTATAGGGTGTGTGCTAAACTCTGAGATTGCGTCGGCCATAAGTTGGATATTCATCTTTTTATGTCGGCGCTGGTACAGCATAGCATGGGTACCTTGAAGGCCTTGACAGCCCTGGTTTGTGTGCGTGCGCGTTCGTGCAGTCTCCTCCACTGCTGGTATACTTTGATCACAGATTGCGGCGGTAACATACAACAATTTACTCCCTTCCCCCTCCCACACCAACCCCCCAATCAGGTTGTGCATTTCCCCTGGTCAACCCCCCAAATAACAGAACTCCTGAACCTACGGAGTTGTCGGGAATCATCCCTTGGGGATGCGTGGGGCTGCTGGCGAACACCCCTGCTGCTTGCCGCAGGGTGGCCGAGCACTTGTTGTACGACCTGGGACACTGAACCACATGTGCCACCCTCTGAGGCTTACAAGTGGCTTTTCGGCTTTCACCCCCCAAATCCCCTGAATCCACACCGGAATGTTTCCTGCATGAAGTCCTTAAATGTTTGTCTACTTAAGTGTCAACCATATAACAGCCCACTTATCTGCGTGTTCGTGAGTCTGTGACGCTGCTCATTCAGGACAGTCATCGCTGAGGTTGTTGTCTGCGTGCTCGTCTGTCGCTGATTTCCACAGTTTTTGGTCTTTAGCCACCTGCTTAGCGTAGTTCAATGCTGCTTTTGCGTCCGTAAAAAAAGTTGGTTTACCGTGGCCGTGGATTTTTAGCTTGGCGGGATAGATCAAAGCATACTTGGTGCCTGTCTGTTGGAGTATCTTTTTAGCCGGGATGAACTCCCTGCGTGCCGCCTGCACTTGTAAGGTAAAGTCTGGGTATAGTGATATCCCATTGCCTTGGTATTGGATGGCACCACGCTCCCTGGCCAGCCGCAAGATCGTGTCCTGATCACGATAATTTAGGACCCGTGCCAAGATGGGTCGTGATGGCGCTCCTGGCGGTGGCTTGGGGCCCAGAGTATGATGCGCACGTTCTATTAAAAACATTTTGGACAGTTCCGCCCCAAATAGCTGTCAGCATAGTCTCCACATACTTCTCCATATTTTGTATATCTGTTGACTCGGGAATACCTGTGATGCGTACATTTCAGCGCGATCTGGCCTCTAAATCTTCGTTCTTGTTCTTTATTATGCTTAACACTGCATCCATTAGCAGCATTTTGTCGCGCGCCTGTTTGTACGTCTTCTACCTCAGACACTCTTGTCTCTAATGTGTCCAGCTGGTTTTCATGCTTTTCTACTCTCTGCGTTATTCTATCCATACGCTCAGCCAGAGTGTCCATTTTAGAATCTCTCACTTGAAGGCTGGTTTTGAGGTCTTTAAACATGGCTCGGATATCTTCGTCCGGTACTGGGCTAGTCGCTGCATTTTCTGCCGCAGTTGGATCCCCCTCGTTTTGTTTGTTCATTTTCTTATCAAACGTGAGCCTAGGCTGTCTAGTGTCAGGTTTCCCCATTTTCGCTCCGGTGGTTGAGTGCCCTTCTGGGGGAGGCTCTCCCAGTCTCCCCACGCGGCGCCTGGTCCTGTCTCTCATGCCACCGGCTTTTTCCACAGTTGTTTCTGGTGGTGCCTCTACACTGTCCAGCCTATTCCTGTGCAGGCCGGTCGTGTGGAAGGTCTCGCTCCACTGTCGTCTGTGATTAGCTGTGTCAGTGCTCCCCCACCCCCCCAGTTGGCAATAATGGATTTCCTTTAGTCTCTGGTTATGCGATTTGGCGCTGTCACTCCTCATGCGCGGTCTCACTCGCCCTTTACCCTTGTGGCCCGTGTGCTGCGCGTCTACTCCGCTTGTGTTCGCCCACTCTTGCAGCCCCCGCTTATCTGGGGATGTCTACTGATTAGCCACTCAGTAGTTGTCGCCGTTGTTCCAGCTGTCTGTGCCTTTATCCGTGCTAGGGTGCCACACACCCTACATGCCGCAGTTAGGCTCCTGAGCGGTTTCTGTTGTGGCTGCTTAGATGGTGGTATTGATCGTGGGGCAGTGTCTGCGTTTTGCGTGCTCTGCGCCTCTTTTATGGGCCGGTTTTCCTCCTGCCTCAGAGGGCCTCTTGCTACTCCAGTTGTCTTTGCTCCCGCTTCTAAAATGGCGGCCGGGCTGTCCCCGTGGCGCTCAGCGACCTTAGTGATCGGGGCGCTAGCCTCTGTGGGCGACTGATATAGCGCTCTTTCTATACCAAGTTATCGCCGATTGCAGCGAGTATGTAGTTATGGCGCCTGGCCTCCCAGTTAGCGCGGCTCCGATGGTACAGCCCAGTCCAGCCTTATGCATCTGTTGGCGGTGCGGCGATTTGCTTCGTTTTTGCTTTTAAGCGGTATCCGTGGTTATTTACTGAGGCCTCTGCTATGCGGGCAGCCCCCTCTCAACCTCTGTCGCCCTGTCTGGCTGTCTGGTATTATCGCCGCGGCTGCCCCCGCACTTCCGTTCCGAGGCACTCACCGCTTACTGCCACTGCCGTGTGATGTAGCCGCCGGTGTGCTGCTGTGGGCCGCGGGCATCTGCACTGCGGCTTTTTCCTATGCGGTAACCGCTGAGCACGCCTTCCGACTCCTCCCCCTCTCCGCCGCAGGTCAGGCAGCTAATTGAGTCCCCGGCTTTTACCTTGCAGTCACGTGACTAGGCCGCTGTGGGTCGTGAGATTATCTTCAGCCTTCCTTGCCGCGGAGGAGCTGCGTGGCACTCTCCTACCCCCGCGTTTCTTCTCCTACTGGGTTCGGGGTTGGGTTCTAGGTGGTTGTGGCGTATCCCCACGTCGAATTCTCGGATGGCTGACGGATATGTGGGCTCGGCCGGCGGAGCTGCACAGCGTAGCCACGCCCCAGGTTGACTGCTTTTCTTAAATTCTTCTGTGTGGAGTTGGTTTGTCTGAAACATTGAAAAACTGCAAATGTATTAGAAGTGAATTACGTACATTTTGTCTAGGAAATGTCTGTGTGATATCTAGTCATATATCTCTGATTAGCAAAAGTAACTTCAAGTAACTAAAAAGTAATTTCGAACTGTTGACTTACCTGTAAATCAACCTACTGCATTTGAACCTGCCTTCAACTGTAAATCACTGCATAAGATTTTGCAAAGTATCATTTCACTTACCTGCACCAAGCTTGGCTTGGTTCTAGAAATAAAATAACGAAATAATAATTTTTATACAAAAATTGGTCTGAGTTCAGTCTTTGCATGCGTGGCATCATTTCTTGCCCGAGTGTGTACAACAAATGCTTAACACGACCCTCTGATAAAGGCTTACTGCTCGCCCACACTACCACAAATCGAGAGTAAGGTGCGATCTATTTTTTCCTCTGCCTACTTTTGGGGTTCCACTGGACTCTGTGCACATTATACCTCATTTTGGTATAGTATATACAGAGCCAGCTTCCTACAACACCTGCGTGCACATAGCATATTTCGCATTTCTTCAATCTTGTTCTTACTCTGTATTTTTGTCTGCTTTTATGAATTTGTGTATTTATATATTTGCTATGGTATTGTATGCTGCACTTTTTATGGTGGTTTTGTTCAACCGCATAAAGATTTGATGAATGAATGAACCTAACCACCCAACAATCCTTACATGCGTCCCATAGTTGGTTTTGTACAAGGTTTTGCCTGAAGAGGTTTTTGCTTTCTATAGTATGAATAAATTAGCAGGGTTAGAATCCTCTTTCTTCTAAATAATCTGAAGGGGCAATCTGCATACAGGACACTGGAGTTGATGATACCGTTAAGGGGGTGCTCCTTTTTCAGATTTATTAAACTGCCGCCTTGCTATTATATATATTTTGTTTAAATTCAAAAAGCCCTTAAAGTGATGGTCAGTTCCCCAATTCTACCTTGATGGGGGTTTCTAATTATAACTGGCTTCTCATTCAATAGCCAAACTCACTGCATTTAATTCTGCTGCAGGCTTTCACTTTTTATTAACTTAAAAATAGCCCTTCATTAAGATAGTCCTTACTACATAGTGACTAACTAGAGGATTAACCCAGAGTCCTACTACCACTACAGTTTAGGTGTACTCTTTTGAATAGTGGTATGACTTTCCTCCCTGGAGCACTTCCTCTACATCCCTACATCAGAAGAGTTCTTGTACAGTTGGTCTTTTTCTGATGGATACTTCTAACTGTATATTCCTCATCTTGTGAATTCCTCCACGTGCCAGACTGGATCGAGACACTTTGCTCAGTTCCCATCGACGCTGGTAGTTGGTGCAGTGCAGCTCGGTCAGGTCAGTCCTACCCCTGAAGTGACATTGGCACTGCAAATAACCACCACTCCTGTGTCTGCATAAGTTCCTTTCTTTCTGTGCCTTCTGACATGGATCCAGAGCTCGCTCCCTGGATTCTGAATCCGAAGGCTATTTGAGACTGAGAGGCCAAACTCTACATCGATGAGCACTACAATAAAGCATATAAGGACTGGTCTTGGTGTAAGTAGTGAACTCGGACGTGTTCTCAACAAAGGTCTTGGTCTCATTCCAATTCATCGGGTAAAAGTCACAAAAGAAACAAGTCAAAGCATGAGTCTCCTTCCTGCGACTCGAGTCAAGGGAAATAACATGAACACCTGGGTACCTCATGGCCTCCGTCCCAATCTCCTGCCACGGTACTGATCCCTCAGCTTCTCCCTGTGCATCCCGAATTCCTGGTACCATTGGAGACGCCCAACAGATCCACGCCTTCAAAGCACCATGTGTGTATCTTTGGTACCCTTCTGGCTATCTCTGGTGTGCCTTTGGGCCCCAAGTAGCTGAGGAGCCTCTATTTGGGCTATCACCAGCAGATATGTCCCCACCTGCTCTTCTCGACCCCGTTCAACGATCTACTTAGACTCCAGGACCATCACCCTCTTCGACTCCTCACCTATCACCGAGATGCTCGGAGAAAGACCCTTTGGTCTTATTGGACTTGGAATTAACCGACTGAAAACCTGGCTGAAGTCACACCACCTAAACCCCAGCCTCATTCAGATTCAGAAGGTATGCTTTCTTTGCAACACTATTCAGACCAGGAACCCCATGATTATTTTTATTATTTGTAGAGCAGGAAACTGCAACCTAAAAAAGGCATCCTGGCACTAAACATAGACGCACCCAGACAAGTAAGAATTTTAGAGCTTATGGAGCAGGGTCTTTAAGGCTTTCCTAAAGATGGAGATTGCTAATAGAACAAAGATAGGCTGACATACTGTTCCATAGGCAAGCTGCCAGTTCAGAAAATGATCTACCAAAAGGGGAGCTTTCTTAAATTTAGGAACTTGGAGCAAACTGTCCTTCGCAGAGTGTAATGATCTAGTTGATAGATGGCGTTGCAGCTTATGTTGAAGCGGACCAGTGTGATGAAAAGCGCTATGCACTGTGCTTTACGTGTTATGCTCTTGGCCACAGGAAGCCAGTGAAGAGAATCCAGAGCCTCTGACAGAGGAAATTAGTGGCCAGGATACAGCCAGTTTTGCAGCCGCTGCTTGTATACAATGGTGAAGTTGTGCAAGATATCTAGGTCCACCTAAAAATAAGGCGTTGCCATAGTCCACTCTGCTTAAGATCCTTTGCACCACAAGCGGGTGGAGATTCATTGGCAGCAGAGATAGAATTTTACAAAGTACCCTCATTAGCCCAAAATAAGCGGAGAATTGTTTATTGACCTGAGTGGAGAGAAATAGATCATTATCCATATAAACTCCTAGATTTCTAACGGCCCACACTGTAATTTGATCTGAGCTATCCTCCAGTGGCCAACACTTTGCTCCCAATGGTTTTAAGAGACCCTGGAAGACCATTCATTACCTCAGTCTTGTCCCATTAAGTTTCAGGGAGTTGGGTCTAAGCCACTGCGAGACCTCTCACATGCGTTCATGGAAAGCTTCCCTTAAAGGATGCGAGGTACAATCCAAAGTGACTATTAGTTGAGTGTCGTCAGCTTAATTCACAAATGTTAGGGTATAAGATCTAATCGGCTTAGCCAGTGGCCTTAAATATCCATTATAATGTCAGGCTTGGTGATGAGCCCTGGGGCACTCCCAGTTTAACTCCTTTAGAAGCAGAGCAAAAGGGGGCTTTCTTTCCAGGAAAGAAGCCAGCCATTGCAGAGCTTTTCCTTTTACTCCCATTTCTGACATCTTGGTAAGCAACACATGTATGACTGTAAAACGCAGCACATGGGCAAGTAGTTCCAAAACTACTTGATGACCCTCCTCTGCCGCCATACATGGATCTAATGCTTAACCAAGGCTCCTTCGGTTCCACGGAGATGGCAGAACCGGAATGTGCCCCATTTAGTAAGTTTTCTTCTTCCCGGAAGTTAGAGTATATTGCTGACATACTTTTACAGACGTTTACGGAGAAAGGCAAAGAGAGAAATAGGTCTAAAATTACTACGTAATGCCGGATTGGTCAGCAGCTTTTTCAGTAGAGGGAGCCCTAGTGTCATGACAATGGTGATGTCCCATTTATAGAAACTGATTCGGATCAGAGGCAATATATAGACAAATTAAGTTGAATATATGGCAATAAACCAATAAAAAGCATTAGCACATGAATATTTTCTGGTCTTTTATTCTCTGTTGTATTTCATAAGAAACAGCCAGCCAACGCGTTTCACCCAAACATGGGCTTCTTCAGGGCACAATATTGTAGACATAGAACATGTCCTCTGGCGTGTTTGTCAGAAGACAAGATTAAAACGAATCCTAAAATACATTAACGAAGCTCATTGTAGAACATAGATCATCCGATGTGTGTTAACAATATTATTTAAAAACGGTATTAGCCGCATCCGAAAACTGGGAGCCGTATCCAAAAACAACGTCCTAGAGTCAGCACGTCATCAAACGCTTAGATAGATGAGAAAACAGATATTGGAGGAAATAGGAGGGAGAGACATATGAGAGAGGTGATGAAAACAGAGGTTCAAAAGAAACTGCAGAATACCAGAGGGTAAGACAGGTAAGAGACGTGACGGGCCGTCAGATGAGCTAGTCCGTTAAGTGAGACAGAAGTAGAGTGGGAGACAGGTGTGAGAAAGATGATAAAAACCGCCTCGAAAAAGATATCGGCTGAGGTGGGGGACAGGTGAAAAGTCTGAGAGAAGAGATGAATCAGGTGAAAACGACTCTAGGATAGTAGGAGTCCGATGTAAGAGCTCGGGAATGTGACGTAGGAAGATTCAGGTGAGAGAGGGGTAATAAAGAGACACATAGGATAGAAAGAGCTGGAAGGAAGAGGAATGCACACCTGGATGACTGGTCACCAGGAGTCACAGCTGTGACTACAGGCTTGCCCCTTGTGATCATTGGCACTGCTTTTGCCAACCTTGACCACAAACATGACCCAATCGATGCCAAGAACAGAGTGGCATCTCACCCTTTTGTGCATTTGGGCTCCACCCTACTTGCTTTCTCCCCATTTTTATTATGCCAATGAATAATATATTATTCGCTATTAGTGTAATTTAAATGGAGCACCAGGAACTGGAACAGACATTCCCTGGCAGCTGAGGTAAGTATAACAAAATGCTTGGAGATTTGTTTTGTGTGGGAATGTTTGTGTAAGAGTCTGTATTTGTGAGCATGTCCGTTTTTGTAAGAGTGAGTGCCAGTGAGTGACTGAATATCAGTAACTGTGTTAAGTCAGAGTGAATGAGAGAGATAATTACTGTGAGAAGGAGTAAGAATGATTGTGAGGAGTGTTGGAGAGTCTGAGGGAATGAGAATGAGTGACCATGTATGTAACTGAGTGAGAATAAGGAGTATGAATGAGTGAGGGTAAAAGTGAGAAAAGGAGTGAGTCAAACTACCAGTAAGTGAGAGTAAAAGGGAGTGAGCTAGTGAGAATGAATGACTGAGAAGCTATTATGTTTGAGTCTGCAGTTCTCCCAGGCAAACTGAATGTAGTTCTTGGCTACGAAGGCACCAATGACAAAATGCTGGCTCTGGCATACTGGAGACAATTCTTATGACCTGCACATGTGACTAAATATTAGCTCTTACATACTAGAGCAGGGGTCTCCAACCTTTCCTTTAGTGATATCTACTTATGATCATTGAAAAACATTAAGCCACTGCCTAGTATAAGTATACAATAAATGTACACAGAGGTCAAATAACTTGGTCAAAGAGCATAAAGCATTAGACACAGTGGCATTTATTGCTAAATGTTTATATTTGGGGTCCCTAAGGATCAGTATTGCTCCTTTGCTCTTTAAACAGTGAAAGAGACAGAATGTTAGAGGAAAAAATGAGAGGAAGAGAAGATGAGAAATGACAAAGGAAAGAGTGACTGCATGAGAGAAAAAAGGCAAGAGAAAGAGAGGAAAATAAGACCAAAAGGAGAGCAAGAATGAGGAAAAAATAAAAGGGAAGGGAGCCTAAGAAAGGAGACTAAGGAAGAAAGCAAGAAATTAAGAAAATGACTGAGGAAGGAAAGAGTGAAAGGAATGGAAGGAGAGGAAGAATAAGGTAAATGGGGAATGAAAGTTAGAGCATAACAGAAATGGAATAAAAAAATAAGAACAGCAGAGAAAGGAAAGAAAATGAGCAGACAGACCTAGAGAAAAGAATAGCAGAGGAAAAGAGCAGGAAAAAAAGGAAAAGTACAATGCATAAACCAACAAAGAGAGAGGCAGAAATTATAACAGACGGTAACATCAAAATAAGGCAAAGGATGGAGAAGGAAAGAGAAAAAATAGAAAGCAAAGTAGAGCAAGAGGGATAGAAGACAAATGTAGAGAAGGAGCGCAATCAAGAAAGAGGATAGAAAGTAATATTAAATGGAGAAAGACCTAAAAGGGAGGGGAAAAAATGAATGAACAAAGGAAATAGTTGAGAGAAAGGTGAAGACAGAATTGGAGAGAAAGCAGAGAAGAAATATAAAGAATAAAAGAGAATTACGGAGAATTGCAAAAAAACAACCATGATTGGGAAAATGGGGTTAAAGGAGAAAAGTGGAAGTGAGAAATAGAAAAAAAAATGAGAAATTGCAACAATAAATGAAGAAAAAGGGCAGATTACACAAAGGAGGGAAAGAAAAAGTAGTGTAAAAAGATAGGAAGGAACGCAAGAGGGGATAAATTAAATTGGGAGAAATGCAAGGTGAAAGGAGAGAAGGAAGGAGCGGCAAGAAAGGAGAAAAGTAAATAAAGACCCTTTCAGAAGTCTAGACTGCATCATCCTGCTTTCAAGCTGCCTTATGAAATGGTCTGCTGTATATTTTCCAGTCTGCTGACCGACATCGTCATCTGCGAGCTACTCTGGCAGCCTGCGAGCTACTGGTAGCTTGTGATTGACCTGTTGGAGACTCCTGTACTAGAGGTAATACTTTGCTTCTCTTCCAGGGGATACTCATCAATAGTCATAAGCACTGAATAGTCCCGCCCACGTGCGGGGACCCCGGAATAGTCCCGCCCACGTGCGGGGACCCCGGAGCAATAGCCAATAATATGCATATATCTACATATATATACACATAAATACCCATATATACATATATATATATATATAGATAATATGCATTATATACATATGCAGCCTGAGAACATGTCACTAGGCTTAAAAACTGCCGTCATTACATTGTAAATCTTTACCTTGAAAACATAAAGACATATAAATCATAATATACTTATGATACATATAAAGAAAACTGCTTTGAGTTTGCTTTGAGAAACACAACCTTTATTTTCAAAGGTAAAAGGTAAGATCATAGAGGCAGATTAGCCTAGAAAGGCTGCATAGAAAACAATTGAAAAATTGGCGCCGTACCTTTAAGACCCCAGGAACCCCCAGGCTCCCATCATGCACCACAGGTGACAGTTAGGTCAGTTCTTTTTCCGGCTCCTTCTATGAGGATCCTGGAGCATTGAGCTCGCCAGTTAGTGATTTTTTATCACTTTTTCTGGTTTCAAGTGAACTTTTTAGTTTCACTCGACGTCTTTAGTACTTGTCTATCTAATACTACTATTTTTCTGACTTTTGGCTATTTTTTCCTGTCATAATGCCGGCCTTATTTAATAAGTGCCCGGCCTGTGGAAAAAAGATGGCTAAGTCAGACCCTCACTCGGTCTGTATTGCTTGTTTACCTTCATCCCACAAAGCCAGACCAGTGCTACCACTGCAGCAAGTTTTCAAGAAGAACCCTTAGGGAAAGGGAGAAGATTAAGCTGCACTCCATGCAGGAGAGAAGAAAAGAAGCAAGTGGGCGAGAAGAACATCCTCCAAGGAAGCCCTCCTCTCCAAGATTGGAGCGCAAAGAGAAAGGTGAGAAAAGGAAACATCTGTCGAGGGACAGATCGACATCCAAAATACCTTTGTGCTCCGAGTCGGCGTCGAAATCGACGTCGAGACGTCCTTCGCCGTCGAAACATCTGATTTCAGGTGAGAAGACCCATAAGATGAAGTCGACGCCAACGCGTAGGCGGTCCAAGTCTGGCTCGCCTACGACGTCAAGAGGCCGGGGCTCGACGTCGACACATCAACGTCGAAGCCCGCCGCCGAGAGGGTCAACGGCGACGTCGAGATCACCCCCGACGTCGAGAGGGCGAATTGCATCGACGTCGAGCCGACCACCAAGGGTTTCGACGCCGGTGAAACACAGGCTGTCGCCGTCGAGACGCATGACGTCGACGCATCCGTCGCCAAGGAGGTCGACGTCGAGGAGATCGCCGTCGAGGATATCGACGTCGAGATCTCGGAAAACACCCTCTGGGTCTAGATCAAGAAGATCGCGATCTAGATCGACGTCGAGGAGATCACAATCCAATCTCGGATCTCCTCCTGCAAAGAGACCTAGGGCAACGTCGGGAGACCGCTCGACGCGGGAGACCCAGGTGGTGACGTCAAGGAGTGCTTCTTCCTCCCCAGGACTTCAGATAGTGCAAGTCTCTCCGGAACACTCACCAAGACCGTCACCAACCCCTCCAACTAATATCTCCCCGAGATGGCTAGGGGAAATAAGGGAGTGGAAGATCCGCAGAGTTACAGGACTGCCACGTTCCTCTACAAGATCCAGATCGCCTATGGTTCAGTCAGTGCACTCATCTGCAAGACATGAGCGACAGGCCACTCCACAAAGGTCCCCACCTTTTAGAAGGCGCTCGTCACGTTCTCCTAGGAGTCGGGCATCCAGATCTCGACACCGTTCTCCTAGAAGACGAAGCCATAGATCTTCTTCGTGGTCTTCAGACTCCAAGGCTGATTACTCTCCTACTCTTTCTTCCTCTCCTCCGAGTAGAATTTCACCCATTGACGATATCCTGACCTTCAATGAGGTTCTCTGTCGAGGAGCTGCGAAGCTTCAGATTGAAATGCCTGTTTCCACCACCAAGACATCAGTCATTTTTGAAACACTACACCAAAGATCTTCTTCTAGACCATTGCTTCCCCCTAGTGCCTGGCCTGCTGGAGCCTGCTCTACAAAAATTCCTTACTCCAGCTTCGGTGGGGGCGGCCCCGTCTCGGATTTCTAAAAAGTATAAGGCTCCTGAGAGGGACCCCTTATTTCTGAGGTCTGACCCTCCACCGGACTCAGTTATCGTTTCAGCGGCACGGAAGAATCAGACTGGGGCAGCATCATCTGCGGTACCCCCAGATAGAGACAGTAAGGCCATGGATTCTGTTGGCAAGAGAATGTGCACTACCTCAGCCTCGTACATGAAGGTAGCAAGTGCCTCAGCCTTACTGGGTCGGTATGACCGCTCTTTGTGGGACTCTTTCACGCTTCACCGAGAAGCTCCCAAAAGAAGACAAGCAGGATTTTCTGGAAATTCTGCATGAAGGTGGCTTGGTGGCCAACCAAGTCATCAGTGCAGCGGCTGACGCCTCTGATCTCGCTGCCCATGGTTATGCACATGGGATTTGTGCCCGTCGCTCTGCCTGGCTGAGATTGACGGGTTTGAAACCAGAGGCGCAACATCGGATTCTCAATCTCCCCTTCAATGGCACATCGCTCTTCGGCTCTCATGCTGACGACGAAATGTCCAGGATGAAGACCGAACTGGATACAGTGAAGGCGGTTGGGCTTGAGAAGAAGGACTTCAGGCGACGCTACCGCCCTTACGATCGGCGCCAATACCAGCAGAGGGTTCAAACCCCTCAGTGGTCCTCCCAGCAAAATCAAGGAAGATCACAATCCTACCAGCGTCGTCCTGGTAGAGGACGAGGAGGGAACTCCAGACAGTCCACACCTGCTGCCAAGCAACAACAGAAGCAGTGAGTTCTTGCTTCACCTAACTCCGTTACCCACTCCGGTGGGGGAAGTGTCCGTTTCTACCTGGAAGAGTGGACCAAAATCACACTAGACAAGTGGGTGCTAAATATTGTAAGGAATGGGTATTCCATCAGGTTCAAGTCCCCTCCACCTTCTATTCCTCCTCAAAAGACTTTCATCCATCGCATAAATCTTCTGAGAGACGAGGTGTCCGCTCTACTCCTAAAGGAGGCCATCGAGGAGGTCCCATGGCATCAACATCGACAGGGAATCTACTCCCGATATTTTTGGTCCCAAAGAAAGGTCCAAACAAGGAGTTCAGGCCTATACTAGATCTCAGGCTTCTCAACAAGTTCATTCTGAGAGAGAGGTTCAGAATGCTGGCATTACATCAAATAATCCCGCATCTACATCAAGGGGAATGGATGTGTTCCATAGATCTTCAAGATGCCTATTTCCACATCCCAATCGCTCCAAAGCATCGAAAGTTTCTAAGGTTTCGCATCCAGTCAGACCACTTCCAGTTCACTGTCCTGCCTTTCGGCCTGAAGTCTGCTCCTCGCACATTCTCAAAGTGCATGGCAGTAGTAGCTGCTTTCTTGAGGAAGAAACAGATTTTCGTCTATCCTTACCTAGACGATTGGCTTCTCGAGTGCGTCTCCAACTCTTCTACAGCAGCACCTCTCTTACTGCATTCAAAAACTACATCAGCTAGGTCTACACGTAAATTTCAAAAAATCCATCCTCAATCCAACACAGAGGATTCATTACCTGGGCGCAACTTTGGACGCAGTAAACGCAAGAGCGTATCCTTCGGAGGAGAGACTATTATCCATTCTCCACAAGTGTCAAACTCTCCTGAAGATACCTCAGCCCACGGCCAGGCAGATCTCATCTCTGCTGGGTTCGATGGCCTCGTGCATTTTTCTAGTTCCAAACGCCAGACTTCACATGAGACCTCTACAGCAGACTCTAGAGGATCAGTGGTCCCAAATCTCCAATCGATGGGAGGATCTTTTAACTCTACCTCTATCTGTCCGCCTCTCCATCAGATGGTGGATGCGACGGGCTCATCTCATCGTAGGAGTCCCTTTTCAACAGGAACTGCCCAAGCAGACTCTGGTGACGGATGCGTCCCTTCAGGGTTGGGGTGCTCATATGGGGCCACTACAGACCCAAGGAATGTGGTCAGAGAAAGAGCAGCTATACCACATAAACATGCTGGAACTCAGAGCGGTGCATCTAGCTCTCAAGGCTTTTTCTCCTTCCATCAAATCGACCGCTCTACTTGTTCAGACGGACAATACAACAACGATGTACTACCTGAACAAGCAGGGGGCACCAGGTCCAGACCCCTGTCGCTGGAAGCACAGGCGATTTGGAAGTGGCTTCTGGCTCGAGACATGAAAATCTCTGCAATTCACTTACCAGGTGTCCTAAACATCCAAGCAGACAGCCTAAGCAGGCATTTCGCAGAAGCACACGACTGGGTGCTAAAACAAGAAGTGGCGCAAGATATCTTCCACCACTGGGGAACACCGGACATCGATCTCTTCGCGGACGCAGAAAACGCAAAATGCCGCGTCTTCGCCTCCAGGTACCCGCAACCAGGATCCAAGGGGAATGCTCTGTTGATAGACTGGTCAGAGACATTACTCTACGCCTTTCCACCTATTCCCCTCATTCCCATGGTGATCAGGAAACTGTACAATTACAAGACAGAGATGATCCTGGTTGCTCCAGAGTGGCCTCGCCAGTGGTGGTACCCGGACCTTCTTCATCTGTCCAAAGTACCACACAGGAGGTTGCCATGTCATCCGGATCTGCTGACCAGGGCGGGCAAAGTGTTCCATCCCAACCTGCCGTCCCTGAGGTTAGCAGCATGGCTCCTGAGTTCATCCAATATGGACATTTAGGTCTCTCTCAAGACTGCATGCAGATCTTGAAGGAGGCTAGAAGACCTTCTACGAGGAAGTCTTACGCTTTTAAGTGGAAGCGTTTTTACATGTGGTGTACTGCAGAGGGTCTTGATCCTATTCGAGGTCAGGAACAGGTACTGTTACCATACTTATTGTATTTGGCCAAAGCAGGTTTGCAATACTCCTCCATAAAGGTTCACCTGGCAGCGATAACGGCATATAGAAAGTCTCCCAATCAGATTTCTTTCTTTCAAATGCCAGTTGTTAAGGATTTCCTGGAGGGTTTAAAAAAGGTCTATCCACCCATTAGGTCTCCATCTCCTCCCTGGGAGCTTAATGTGGTTCTCTCTAAACTAATGGGTCCCCCATTTGAACCCATTCACAAAGCTTCCCTTCAGCATCTTTCGTGGAAGACTGCTTTTCTCGTGGCAATCACTTCTGCCCGCAGGGTAAGCGAGATACAAGCCCTATGCTCTACAGAGCCTTATCTCGTTTTTCACGCGAACAGAGTGGTGTTACGTACTCACCCGAGGTTCCTTCCTAAGGTGATCTCGGATTTTCACATCAACCAGTCAGTTACTCTTCCTACTTTCTTTGCAAACCCTGTCACTCCTGCTGAGAGAGCTCTACACTCTCTAGACCTAAAAAGAGTGTTAAAGTTCTATCTTGATAAAACAAAAAGTGTACGAAAGTCTGACCAACTATTTGTGAATTATGGTCTGTTGAACACTGGTTTCCCTGCCTCTAAAAGGTCCATTTCTAGATGGATAGTGTCATGTATCACGTTATCTTATCAACTGGCACATAAGCAGCTCCCGGGCAAGCCGAGAGCGCATTCTACAAGAGGAAAAGCTGCTACAATAGCGATGATTAGGAATGTACCTATTCAAGAAATTTGTAAAGCAGCCACATGGCGTTCGGTCCATACTTTCGCACGCCATTATTGCCTTGATTCTGACACTCAAGCGGATGCTCAGTTTGGTCAAGCATCCTTGAGAAATTTGTTTGGGTAATATGTTTTGGTAAAATGGTTTTGATATGCTGGTATTCGTCCGCAGGGTAAGGGGATGGGCTTGCTACTCTATTCAGTGCTTATGACTATTGATGAGTATCCCCTGGAAGAGAAGGATAAGTTACTTACCTGTAATCCTAGTTCTCTTCCAGGGGTATACTCATCAAAGTCATAAGCAACCCTCCCTCCTCCCCGGACGAATACCATGCTCATATATATGTACCTGTTACCCATACTGTGATTATACTGTTATACGCCGTCCAAAAGAACTGACCTAACTGTCACCTGTGGTGCATGATGGGAGCCTGGGGGTTCCTGGGGTCTTAAAGGCACGGCGCCAATTTTTCAATTGTTTTCTATGCAGCCTTTCTAGGCTAATCTGCCTCTATGATCTTACCTTTTTATCTTTGAAAATAAAGGTTGTGTTTCTCAAAGCAAACTCAAAGCAGTTTTCTTTATATGTATCATAAGTATATTATGATTTATGTCTTTATGTTTTCAAGGTAAAGATTTACAATGTAATGACGGCAGTTTTTTAAGCCTAGTGACATGTTCTCAGGCTGCATATGTATATAATGCATATTATCTATATATATATATATATATATGGGTATTTATGTGTGTATATATATATATGTAGATATATGCATATTATTGGCTATTGCTCCGGGGTCCCCGCACGTGGGCGGGACTATTCCGGGGTCCCCGCACGTGGGCGGGACTATTCAGTGCTTATGACTTTGAGTATACCCCTGGAAGAGAACTAGGATTACAGGTAAGTAACTTATCCTTACGGGAGCAGTCATGACACAGTACTGCTGCTAGCATACTGATGGTACCTCTTGGCATAGAGGCATGTGTGGAAAATTATGGTGCTGCTATATCCTCAGATTCTTGCCACCTGTGGTAAAATGCTTCCACTGGCATATTGGAGGTAACTTGCATAAGGGAGAACAGCAGAGGAACTGTGCTGTAAAGAAAGGTGGGGAAATCATAAAACACAGCCCCAGACCTACTATGGAATTTTTGACATAAGGGCCGTCTGTTATATGGGAGGCACTAATGGCAAAGTTCTGGCACTGGATTATTTTATGTAATTTTTGTCTTTAAGAGGCACCTATATCTTATTGGGGGGCCGGGGGTACCCATGACAAACAGCCGTCCTTGAAGATAATTTTGACTTACGCTGGCAAGCTCACCACATTTATATAGTCTACCCATGGGGAGCGTCCTGTTTCATTGGCCTGGTTCACCATAAAACATCTGAATATTGAAGGAGTGCAATTTCAGGGCCTATTTGTTTTTTGTGTAAATTTATGTGAAAATTGTGCTTTAATATGCACTATTTGGCTCCAATTTGTTCCCCAACATTTTCTTTGGAGGGGAGGTTTACGCAGGGGGGTAGATCCTCGCTCGAACCCTTGTGGAAGAAGTTGGGCCTCACTCGCTTCACTCCTTACTGCTCTGGGCAAGTATCATCATGTTTAAGGTCATGGGACATCATATAGTGGGTCAAAGGTTGTATGAGTTGGGGGTCACATGTCACTTCCTGTGATGTAATTAAGGCTAAAGGTTGAGTGTCACTTCCACTACCTCTTCATACTAGTGAATTGATGTCTGGTCTCAACTCTCCACATGGACCTTCCATGGTAGTTTCTGCACCTTATGTCATGGTTATAAGGAAGTCTTTGACCTATAACATCCTTTGGAGGTAAAAACAATTGTCCTGCAGAATTTTCTGGAGCCAAGGTTCTTCAGAACTGCTCTTCTCTTTAACAAGGCCCTCGCTGTCACTTTGGGCACTTGGGCAAAACCAGGAGTTTGTTGCCCTGTCAACAAACGAATTGCGAGGGGACATGGAATGGCTCCCGGGGTGGGGGGGTCTATCTTTCCTCTTTAAGCATCCCACACCAGTTTTCTAGTACAAGCATCTGCAAGCAGGTTGAACCCAACTCGTTCCCAACCACACCTCTAGATGGAGAATCTAAAGGTATAGAGACTTTTGAGCAAGTCTCCTCTACCAGCCTCACACTCTGGTCTGTCTACTCGAGTTGCATTTAGGGACCTTATTCGCAAGCGTTGTGGGACATAGTGGCAAGATCTGGCCCAGAGTCCCTGTTGGCCTATGGGCATATTTGGCATAGATAATACAAGATGGCCAAGGTGCGGCAAAGTATGTCATTAGGTTAGGCTGTGGACACTACCGACTGTTTGGCTAGGGCAGTTAGTTGCAGTGTGGTGCTTTGGCACCACGCATGGATAAACTCTACAGGCTTCTGAAATGTCCAGGTGTAGGAAGCTGGCTCTTTGTGATATATCAAAAAGTTGATATACTGTGTAAAGAGTCCAGAGGTTTCCTTATGAGTGGACAGGGGCTTGCTATGCAAGCCCAAAGTGCTGTGGGGTAGTGTTGTCGAGCAGCCTTAGGCTTAACACAGAGGAGTGCAAAACATTTGCAAATCCACACAATGATCAATAAATGACACACAACTCAAGAAGGAGATCCACACTAATTTATAAAAATAGCCGGTATCTTTATATATGTTTGGGCATCAGAGAAAAATTGTTCAGGTAAGCAGGTTTTTAAATATAAATTCTTTTCACTTTAAAAAGTGGACACAGTGCAATCTCTGAGTACTGCAATGTTATCCTATGGAAAAAAGAACAGGTTCTGCAAACGGGTATAGTACAGCGACTTACAAGACCAATCTCCAGAAGTTAAGGTTAGTGGTGAGCAAGGTCCAGGGCAGCAGCATGGGGCGGCCAGTGCAGGGTGCAAAACAGCATCCAGAGCCCAATGTATTTCAATGGAGATTGGTCACTGTGGAAAGAGGCTGCAGGCTCTATCCAGGTGCCCTGTCTGGCAGATCCAGCAAGAGGGCTCAGGCCTTGTGATGCTCTAGGACCAGGGTACACCTTTGGTCCTCTTCTCCAAGAGCAACGGGTGCAGGGGTGTCCTGGGGCGTCGGATTTTTCCTTACCAGAGCAGTCTCAGTTAAGGGGGCCTGCGTGCAGAGGCTGCAGGTGACTGGGAGTCCAGGAAGGGTGAAACCATGATGGATGCGAGCTCTGCGCTGGGGGACCTTGTTGACACCAGTGGCCCACTTCAACTCTGGCCGGAGGCGACTGGTGCTGTGGTGACTTCGGGTGACCGGTTTTAGTGGTTCCGGAGGCCTCAGTCTTCTCTTTCTGAGTTTCCTCAGAATGGGTCCGCTGTTCACAGGAGGAGTTGAGCCTTTTTTGAAGGCAGCCAGCCCTCCCAGGTTTCTGGAACCAACAGCTGCAGTAAGAGTCGAATTTGGTGCAGTTTTCGATGAGGAATGCAGACAGGCCGGCAGGGTTTGTACTAGGTCAGCTGCAGCTTCGATCTTCTCTGCTTTTGCGGCTCTTCGTTGTCCTCTCTTCTTGGGAGTGTAAGGTAGTAGCCAATGGGCTACTTACCCTTGGGGTCTCACTCCCCCTATATGACCACTTCCTGTGGGAAGTGGGCATAACCGTGTCTGAGAATTCCTAAGTATGCACTCACAAAGATGGCTACTTCTGAAAAATCGTGTCCACCTCATAGTAGCCTGCCTTAGGAGTGGGACTGGCCTGGAGGTGTCACGCCTACCTGACTAATTTTCCCACCTGTCCAGGTGCCAAGGGAGTGGCTTCCTCTTCTGTGTGGGGAGCCAGATTTGCATTCCAAAGGCGGCAGCTTCTTTTAAGCACTCCGTCCCAATGAGGCTAAAGAGCAGGTCATCCTGTGGGAGGGGGAGTTGCACCCTCTTCGCGGCCAAGCTTTTTTTCTGGGTCTCCTGAGAGCAAAGGCGCTCACCCTAGGAGGTCAGAACAGCATCTCTGGTGGCAGGCTTTCAGAAGCCAGTCAGCAAGGGCACCAGAGACTTGTAGGTTGTCAGGGGGCACTGTAAGGTGCCCTTTGGGTGCAGGTATTGGTAAATCCAACATCAGTGTGGGTTTACCAATATGATATATTTGTTACCAAACATCCCTATTTTCAGTGAAGCCATCATGTATGGGAACTAGTTTTTACCATTGTCCAGCACATGTAAATAAAATGGCTTCCCTGGTCACTTGTACAGACAGTAATAGGACTGACCGGCACAGGAGCATATCTTCTCATGCAGGTATGCCCTCACATGTAATATTCAGCACCCTGCCTTTTGGCTGTTAGGTCTGCTGTAGGGGGGACTTACAAATATCACATGCAGTGTTAGAGACATGGCACAGAGGGATGTGTCATGTTGTGTTCTCCCTTTTGTCTGCACCAAGGCATGCAGCCTGCAATGGCAGTCTTGCATGTGCTTGGTGAGGGTGACCTAATTCGTGCTGCTGCCCTTAGGGACCCTGGCCCTAGGTACCAGGGGTACCATTTATTAGGGACTTATAGAGGGTGCATAAAGTTTTGCCAATTGGGTGAACAATTGTACATTTTTGGGGAAAGAACACTGGTACTCGGGACCTGGTTTGCAGGAAGCCAGTACACTTCAGTCAGAGCTGCATCAAATACCAGGCAAAAAGTTTGTGAGGGGTTATCGCAAGAAGTACCCAGCTTCCTACACCATGCGTCACAGTTGGATATGCCTTTTGATGGCTCCTGTCACTTCGGGGCTAGTGCCTCAGGCAGTTTTTTCAGTTTTGTCAGTGGGAACAATATGCCTTTCCCCAATGTCGTCTGGCAGTAAGCCTTGTGGGACCTGTACTAGACAGATGTCTGTTACAGACCTGCATACTGTTTGTATGTGATATTTGGGGGAACACCACGACTCCGGCTTCAGTATCTGGCAGGAGCTGCAATCCTCGGAGGCACTCAAGGAACACCGTATGAAATTTCTGTCTGCACATCTGTTGCGGTCCTTGGAGACGTTGCGGCCTCGTTCTTCTCCTGCTGGAGTCAGTTCATGAGGCCGTTCTAGGACACCAAGTCGTTCTCCAGGATGTTGTGCATCAGAAATATCCAAGGGTAAGTGCAGGCATTTGAAGTTGTGGCACCCCCCAACTCTGTCTCCCACCGCTCCTCACGCTCGCTCGCTGGTTAAGTAGGCTGTTCATGACTACCCCCACCCCCTCATGTCTCCCTGTCTTTCCGGCAGAAGGGGTATCAGTGGCCCAGATGAGGGAGTATTATTACTCTTTGCACCTCATCTTTTTGTCCTTTCACTGATATATGCCCTAGAGCTCAAAGTAGGTGAGTGGAACCACGCTGGTGGATTCGTTCTCCGTGGCGGTTGGGTAATTGACTCTTCAGGTCTGAGCTTGTTGACTCCGTTACGGTGCTGGTGCACAGCCCTACGGGGACTTCACCTTCGGCGTCTGTGGTCGATCAGCCTACTCCAACATTGACCTTGGTGGCGCCGATCGAAGCCTCTCCTTCTCGGCGTCTGGTACGGAGTCGGTAGATCAAACTGAGGGTAATGTGGAATTATCACTTCCTTCTCAGGGTGAGACTTTGGAGAGTCACGTTTTAACGGGTGATTTAAGGAGGTCTGGGCTCTTTCTGCCCATTTCTGAAGTTATTCCATCTCAAGTGGAGGAGAAGTGGATATCTGCTCTTGGTGAGGCTTGTGGGCTGGAGTTCTCTCGAGTCTCGGGGCTGCATTCCGCTCCTAGTCTCGGTACTGAGGCAAGGGCCTCCTTCGCAGATGTGTTGAGGAGAGTGGCTGCAGTTTTAGACTTGTCACTGCATACGGTGGTGAAGTCCACCGACCCTCTGATGTCCTTTACCAAGGACGCTCAGTAGAAGCTCCTGTTCTTCCATACAGTGAGGCCCTGTTTGACATATTGTTCGGATCATGAGCCAAGCCTGATTCGTTGGGTCTCGGTGGACTCTGCTATATCTCGTTGACACCTACTTACTCCAGGATACCCAGTTTGTCTCCTCAGGCATTCTACCACTGGTAGCCTGGTAGTTCAAGCTGCTACTGCCTCGCAAGATGTGGATTCTGCACGCAAGACTCTGTTAAATAAGGAATCTAGAAGTCGATGCATGTGGCAGACTCATCTTTGCTTCTGCTAATGCTGCTTTAAGATCAACTAACACATCTTGTGTTCTTGGACGGTTTTCACACACTTTGTATGATACCTTGCAGACCATGTTGCCATCACTACCGGATAACCTCCGTTCTGATGTCGAAAACCTGAATAGAGATGGCAAACAAGCAGCTAAGCTGATGATCAGATGTGGCATGTTTTCTACTGATTCAGTAAGTGGGGCCATGGCATCTTCGGTGGCGCTTGGCATCGTGCATGGTTAAGAGCTTCAGGTTTTGCCAAGGCTGTACAGACTACTTTAGTTGATATGCCCTTTGATGGAGCCCATCTTTTTGGGGCTCAGACAGATTCAGCTTTGAGACGCTTCCAAGATAGGAGGAGTGATAGTCTTAATTGCTCTTTCTATGTGTATGGTCTTTCATTTTGACCCGAAACTTGGGTTGTATAAATGTTTATTTTAACTTCAGGGTAATTTTGGTCTCTGGTTTCTCCAACGCACTTCTTTTCGCTACTTAGCGAGGTACACTTTTCATGATGAATTCAGGTAGTGCACGGATAGCCTTTGTGTTGGATAATTTTTATGTTGTGCTTCCCGGTGAGGGAGTTATGCCAGCTTTATTATGTGATGGGTTCCTTACCTGCACATAGGAATTTTTCATGGAGGCGCACTCCTCTTTGAGGGAGACATTACGTCTGGCAATTCAAGGTGTCTGATTTGTAGTCTCCTGAATATTTAGTCTTGGTTTCCTCCGGTTTTGGAGGTGATATTTATTCTTATGTTCTATTTTGGAAGATGGTAGTTCTGTGCGTTCTGCTTCTAAGGTCATCTGAAATGCAGTTTCTAAATATTTACCTTTGGGCTGTTTACAACTGTTTTACATGGTTGTAAAGATTTCGGTTTTATCAGAAGAGGTTTACTTTTTGATCCTTCACTTTGAGAGCATCCTGGATGTTTCCATACTCTTTGGCATTGGTACTATTGATAGTCCTACATTTCCTGTCAAAGTTGTATGATCTGTCTCCTTGGGGACATTTCTCTATTACACATTTGTTATTTTCTGTACCTTACAGCCCTTTAGGGGATCATAGTGTGAATGTATGATCTGGTGCTTCGTGTTTGCTTGTAGAGGTAAATGTGTTGAGCACTTGTTTGCCTTGCAGTCAGATTAGATTTTGGCTCGTATGGCTTTTTGGACAATTACTCCAATTGGGTTTCCTTTCTGAGTTCTTTCCGGGGGCTTGATTTATTTTGTTCATCTTGATCTTCTAGGCCAAGTGTGATCGTTGTTCCTTGCTGCTGGCAAGAACATTTTCAGGTGGGTTTTCTTTAGGTAGTACCAGCATGTTAAGATACTTTTGACAGGCAGCATAATCTTAATGCTAAGTCGCCCATGGTGTTTGAGGGTGCGATATTATATCATATGGTGGTTGTATATGAGAGGCACGTATGATCTACCACGCAGCCAGAACCACGAATGCGACTTAACCACGCATTCCCTTACCAGGCGTACCCTTACCAGGAAATTTCACGGTAAAGGCATGAATGGCAAGGATGTATGCGCTGCTACGCCTCTACGCTGACCCCCCCCATACTCCTCCCGCCCCAAGTCCTAAATTACAAACCCCATACCTGCTCCCCGCCCGAAGCCCTAAATTACAAACCCCCTACCTGCCCCCCGCCTTGAGCTCTAAAAACTCCCCATTCCTTAAATACTTCCCTCGCAACTACCCCATCCTCATTCCCTGAGCCCTATAAACTTGCCCCTGCCTTAAAATTACCCTGACCCCCTCTCCTCCCTGAGCCCTAAAAACTTGCCACCGAGCCCTAAAACTTGTCCCCTCCTTAAAAGTACCCTGATCTTTCCCCCTCCCTGAGTCCTAAAAAAACTTGCCACGACCCCCACCCCCGATAGCAATCCCCGACCCCAGCCCTAAAAACTTGTCACCAAACCCTCCCTTCACCCCCTGAAAGCAACCCCCAGACCCGGCCCCAGCCCCACCTACCCGTCTGTGTCCGCTTCCTGTTCCGACGCTCCTGTTCCCAGTCCCAGCCCATCCCAAACACTAGAGCGCATTTGCCTTCGCCACGCATATCCGTGGAATAGCCAAATGCGTAGTTCCGGCAAGTGTGGTTATGCTTGCGGGCATCCGGAACGCGTGGCTCTGGCCACATAGTTCCAGATGTTTCCCTCGTATGGTACTTTGGGACTGGTTTTTCAGTTTATTTTATCCATGTGTGTGTATACAGAGTATACCGAAGTGTTACATTTGTATTTACACATGCTGAGATATAGTTCTGCTATATTTAATAACAAGCATTGGCGTAGCCAATAGGTCTCGCCTTTGGGTCCTTATAAGTGTTTAGACAGAGCTATTGGCTTTGTTAACGTTTTTAATGTGTTGTAGAGCATTGTGAATGTTGTGCAGCATGTTTAAAAGTTATAAGTTATAATAAAAAGTGTTATAACCATTTTTCTCACCTTTATATATATAACCTAGAAAACAATATATACAACTGAAGTACCCTAGTAAAAACCAGAATTAACACCAAAAATGTGTTCTAGTTTTTTTGTTTTGTCTTTTATTTAGGTTTTAAAAACAAAAAAAGGCATTGTTATTTGCAATGTCAATAGCTCAGTCGCGTAAATGCGAGACCTATTTCATTGCAAATGCTTGTTCTTTAAGTGATCTGGCAAGCGACAACGCCTGCAATGTCTCAAGCAAGACCTAAAAAGGTGCTACAGTCAGGATGCTAAGGATTTGACTTGGTTTAACATGTAGAGTGGTTGCAAAGCAGTGTTAAACAAAGGGCTTAGGATAGAAGCTCAAGCCAGTAGCAAGGATATCTGTGAGAAGCTGGCAGCAGAGGAGCTTGCAGGTGTAGTGATGAGACCCGGATGAATGCGCTGGGGCCATTCCTGAGTGACAAAAATATGCCCCAACTGAGTTGATTTTAGGTGGGAAGGGTAATATCACGGTACATCCTGGGAGTGGACACAGGTTGTTGTGTGGAATGCACAACTCAGAGGAAGAGTATCACTGGTTGTAGCGATCATGTAAGCCAGTAAATGCAAACTCAAAACAATCCTAGATAGCAGCAAGGTATCATGTTAATAATGCTCGTGCTACACTATTATGTAAATTGTAACAATTTATGGGTAGCAAGCAGGGTCTACGGTAAATCGATTCAGAGGTATCACACATACGGATAAACAGTAAAAGTAATAGGAAGCAGCATGTGCAGAGTAACAGAGGCAGCGACTAAACGCACTCAAAGCAATGCATAAGTAGCAGCCCAAAACAAAATAGAACCGCGTGGAGCAGCGTAAAGAGATATCAAATAGAGTTCACATGCGGCACCTGATCAAAGTAGAACATTTCCCAGGTGGCAACGAAGTGCTGTTTAAAGGACATGACGCCCCTGGGTCTGTAGGGGGCTCAGGGCAGCTGTAGGACGGACGGGGAGGTTAAACGGGCTGCAGTTGAGCCCTTAAAGGGGGACTGGGCGACAACGGAGCACAGAAGCTAAGGGAGGGCTCGGGTTGCAGGGGAGGCCAGCAGAGGGGCTCAGGGAAAAGCTGAGGCTGGAAGGGGGGTCAATAGACCACAGTACCAGCAGGGGGGGGGGGATTGGGACGACCTAAGAAAGGGTTTCAAAGCAGCACTGAGGCTAGGTGGGTCTGTGGACCGCTCGGAGGGCGCGGGACAGGTTCCTGCCTCGGCTCAGCATCATGTGATTCTGGGCAAATCACTTAATATCCTCGTGCCTACCAAAAATTACTGTGTCCTTGTGTAACGTAACTGGTAATCATGTAAAGCGCTCCAATGCCTTCGGGTCGAGTTCGCGCTATATAAATCTGTGTAGTGTTTCCAAATAGGACACCAAGTAGTAAAAATCTGCAACAAAAAAGGGGCACTGAGGCAGTATGGAGGGACAGGGAGGTCGGACCGTTGAGCTGCCGGTTCATACTATATTACTGGAACAAGAGGAATCCCAAGGCTGCAGCGAACTCGGAGCACTACTGAAGTTGTTGGAGAGGAGGGGGGGGAGGGGGGGAAGAGAAGCTGAAAGACTAGCAGATACTCACCAGAACCGATGGCCGCAAAGTTTGTTTTCCGCTGTGTCCGAATCAACCGAAGGGAAACAGTCATGGACATACAAAGGGGACACTTCATTACCAAATGAAAGTGATTATTCCAAGATGGCAGCGGGCTCAGCTGAAACTAATTGTTGAAGGTGTGGACTTGGAGGAGTTTGTAAAAGGTAAGAAATGCTACATTGACTAGGAGAAGAGAAGCCTCGATGTTGCTGAAAGAGGAAGAAAGAAAGACACTGTGGTTTGAGGTGGCTAGCCTACACGCAGGGTATAATTCTTAAAAATACACAAATACATCAGTGCACAGGGAAGGAGGGGGTGGGGGTGGGGGGAGGAACGACTAGACTTGTTACTTGTCGCCATAATTTGTGGACCTTCCACGCTCTGTGCAATGCAGTGTCTCTGGACTTGCTCCCGCTCGGCGCACAGAATATTGATTTTGATGCCACCAGGGGGAGGGAGTAACAAGCAGCAGCTGTTTTGAAGCACTCGTGCTTGTGCTGGCCTCCGCCTTGCCGGAGCGAGCAGCGGCGGCGCGGGAGCCATATGTTTTCAATTAGCGCGCGCCGCTGCTCGCTCCCGCAAGGTGGATGCCAGTACGAGTGTGCTTGAAAAGGAGCAGACCGATTTCTAAAGGTCATCTCTTAGAGCAGCGCATGCGCGCTGCCTAGGCGAGACCTAAAAAGGATATTGCATTTTTTTTTCTTTAAAAAAACAAACATTTTTATTGTGAGATACCATCGCTTCTCTCTTCGCTGTAAGTTTTCAGTTCGGATGTGTATATATACACGCCGATATATAGATCTGGGTACATGTGATCAATATCTATAGCCGATTGATATCTAACTTAACGTTTAAAAAAATTCTTTGTGTTCGAGATGGACTACGACGTTCATCTGTCTGGATACTTGGATTGATTTTCCTGACCTTGCAATGAATGGGTTTATTCATCTTGGCTTGAATGGGTTTTGGAAGTCCTTTTTTTCTTTTTTGGATTATCTGCACAGATTTCCTGCAGATCTCTTTACTGATGGAGAGAATGCAGGTTAAATGGCATTCGCTTTGCCTTTGGCCCTTCTAGTCCAAGGACTTATTTACCCTTTGGGGTTAAATACTATTGTCTGACTGTCAGATGTTTCCTAACAGGGTATTATCATGTTCCCGTTGAGGCTTTGGTTTTCTGTGCCTACGGGGTTATTTCTTATTTACATTGTCTTTGGTCATTGCCACGGTTTTTATGGAGAGCCATGATTTTTTTTGTTTAATCCCTATCTCGGTCTGGTCTTTAGTAAATTTCGACCAGCTGGTTCTCTTTGAGAGCTTTCAAAGGATTAGTTCGTAGGCCCTCCTCCGGGTGGGTATAGCTATGGTATTTAATTCACAAGTTAAGCAATCTGTGGCTAGATGTCTCTATCAAATGAACAAGTTACGTACCTTCTGTAACGTATTATCTGGTAGAGACAGCCTAGCCACAGATTCCTTAACGCCCTGTCCATCCTCCCCACTGCGAACAATTTGTGCTGTTAGGGTTATACCCCTTGCAGTGCTGGTTTTGTATACCAGTGATCACGGTTTCACATAATTGTGTAATTCAATGGACCATTTGGTCTTACTACTTAAATCTTGACATAGTATTGCAACACTTTTCATTTGCTGCATCACAACGTTCGGTCTTTCCTTATGGGCCTTGTATGGGAGTTATCATTCCGTTTATTTTTATTTTCTATATATGTTAAAAAGATACATTGATCTCTTTTGGCATTGTTTCCACAGCCAGTTTCTATAGTGGCTCCGCGTTTCGGCCCAGAAGGTTTCACAGAAGAAACTGACATCCGCGCGCCGCAGGGGGCTTATATGACTCCACTGACGTTACAACCGGAGTAGACGGCATCACGGAGTCGTAAGATGCCCTTCACCGGCACTCAGAGGGACTGCTGAAAAATTTCCGGATCCAGTCTGACTCCTGGTGAGAATCCACAAGTTAAGGAATCTGCGGCCAGACTGTGTCTCTACCAGATAATAAGTAACTTGTTCTTTTGGACTTTGGGCACCTGTGCAGCAGTTTCCCCAAGAATTCTGTCCTTTTCAAGACTTCGGACGGGTCATCCATCAAACGCAATATCAAAACCTCCGACCACAGCAGAACTGTTAAATGTAGGTGATCTGGCAGCGCCTGGGCCCTCATTGGCAATGCACTACCCATTCCCCTTTCCCTGCTGCTTCAAAGCCCCTTTAGTTTGCTCTCGGCACATTGTTGCCTGGTTGGAGGCAGGATAACCTCCCTGGGTGGCAAAGCATCACATCAAACAGATGGGTGTTGTACATCGTCCAGAATGGATTCGGCCCACCTCCACCCCTCTGCATGCCAACTACGCACAACAGCTTCCATAGGACCACTTATCCATCTTGCGGAATAAAGTTCAGGCTCTGTTGGACAAGGGAGCCATAGAAATGGTGTCACCATCATTTATAAGGACTGGTTGCTACTGTAGATGTTAGTTTGATTTGTAAAGTGCACTAGTCACCCGAGAGAGTATCCAGGCACGCGTGTGTGTGGTCCCCAGGGTGCTTATACGAAGAGCCAGTTGTGCAGTTTCTTGTGGGACTCAAGAAGTTAGGAGGAGGCTCTGTTTTGAGGGAAGCCATTCCATGTCTTGGGTGCGATGTAGGAGAATGAGCGACATCCAGTTTTGCTTTTGTGGTTGTGGGGAGTGTGTGCGAGTAGAGTAAGGCAAAGTGTAGTTGTCTGGTGGGTTGATGGCAGTGTATGAACCTGCTCCGGTATATTGGTCCTGTGTTGTGTAGGGCTTTGTATCTGTGCATGAGAAGTTGGAATTGGCTGCGCTTGTGAATGTGGAGCCAGTAAAGCTTCTGGAGGGTCAGTGTGGTGTGTGTGCGGCATGGGAGGTAGAGTAGGAGTCTTGCAGCAGTGTTCTCAATGGTGTGGAGTCTGTGTAGGAGTTTGGAGATTCCAGTATAGTGTGTTGCCATAGTCCAGCCTCCTGGTGATGAGTGCTTGTATGACGGTCCGTCTGGTGTTCTGAGTCAATCATCTGAAGATCTTTAACAGCATGCGTATGCTGTCGAATGAAGCTGGAGGTGCACTCTGCATTGACTTGAGCCGGCATGTTTAGCTTGTCTAGGATGATCCCTAGTGTGGGAAAGTGCCTCTCTTTGCATTGTTAGCCCCCACGTTTTGCCTGGTTTTTATGTGGTTTCAGTTGTAGTGCACAGGGTGTGAGAAAGTGCCCTCTTTCTGCATGGTAGCCCCTACTTTTTGCTGAACTGCTGATGTGCTTTGAGTGTCCCCTGGACTCCTGCCAATCACGTACCCAGGGCCTATGTTCATTCCATAAAACTGCATTGAAAACAAAACCCAATTGGCATCTCTGGTCACAGGTCAGCCACTGGTAAATGGTACCACAGGTACCCAGGGCACTGTGACCAGGGAAGACCTCCAAGGGCTGCAGCACTTATGGGGCCACCCTTAGAGGCCCTGTACCATTACTCGCACACTGCCTTTGCAGGGTGCGTGTTTTGGCGCAGAACAAAGTGAAGAGTCGACATGGCACACATCCCTGTGTGCCTTGCCTACAACCCACTGCCCTGGCATAGATCAGTCACCCCTCTAGCTGGGTGCCCTATACCAATGGTAAGGGTACAGGTGCATGAGCCCTGTACCCCTACAGTGTCTAAGTCCATTCTTAGACATTGTAAGTGCAGTGATGCCATTAAGAGTATATGGTGCTGGGAGCTTGTCATTACGAACTCCACAGCACCATAATGGCTACACTGAAAACTGAGAAGTTTGGTATCAAACTTCTCAGCACATTAAACCCACACTGATGCCAGTGTGGAATTTAATGAAAAATGCACTCGGAGGGCATCTTAGAGATGCCCCCTGAAAAACGACCAGCCTCTGGTGGGTTCCCTGACTGGTACACACCAGCCTGCCACAACGACGTACCACTAGTGTCCAGGCTGAGTGGCTGCTTTCTGCTGCCACCTCCAGACATGTTTCTGGACCCCTGGGTCGAGAGCCTGCTGCTCTCGGGGGCTTGAAACAATGCACATCCTGGAACAAGGTGCCAATCCTCATCCCCCAGGATGGGCAGGGTCCACGAAGGGTAAGCTTCAAAGGCTTGTCGCCTTTGTGAGCTTCCCCAGGCCACTTGCAGCTTTAAGCAACTGGTCCCCACTGGTTCTGACCCCCACTTTGGGTGGGAGAACCGGTGGGAAAAACAAGTGAGGAAGAGAGCTTTGCCCACCTCTGCCAACCCCACCCCTCAGGTGGGGGAGGCGAGGTGAAGTACAACTCGGTCCCCGCCATCTTGCAGATGGGTGGACCCAGCCAACCAGGGAAAGGCTTATTCCCCCCTCCCACTGGAGGGTGGCATAATAGGGGGTGTACCCACCCCAGGGAAGGGACCCATTGGTCCCAACCTTTTACCTACCTGTAACGCCCCTAAATCTAGTATTTAGGGGCACCCCTGAACCTTGCTTCCTCAGACAAGAAGAAACTACAAGAAGGACCGAACAGCCATGCAGCAGCTAACAAGAGGAAGACGCCCACTGACTTGGCCCCAGCCCTACCCGCCTGTCTCCACCTCGAACCTGCTCCTGCGAAGTCCCGGTGTCCTGCAGCCAGCAACCTCAAACCCCGGAGGACCTGCCTGCCTTCAACCACAAAGACTTTGTCTCCAGTGAACACCAGATTTGTTCATCTGCAACCTCTGGCTCCGGCCAGACACCGCGAATCCGCCCCACTCTGCACCCACCGTCCACGGCACTAGCTCAAGTGGGCAAACACCACGAGGAGGTCACCCCGGCGATCCTGACCCGAGATCTGGCGACACCTGACCTGCCTCAAGCCTCCAGCCGAAGCCTGCAGCCTAAATCCAGAAGGTCCCCCCAACCGCGACCAGGAGCTGGTAAGAAGATCTGACCCCAAAAGGCAACCCTGCACCCGACGCCCCACGGCCTTGGGTGCCCAAACCGACAGGGCCTAACCAAGCCCTAACTTCCCAATTTACCTCTCGAAGTGGTGGTCGCACCCAGAAGACCTTCGTCCCCAAGCCTGCAGTGCCTTTGCAAACCGGAGGTTCCCCATTGAAAACAACGGGGTGCCCGACGTCGAAACAGCACCCTGCACCCGGCCGCTCTAGTGCCGCTGAGGGTGCACCTTTGGTGCTACTTTGTTTCCCCATTTGCCCTGAGCTAAAGTCCATGAGCTTTGCTCCCACAACCAAGTGGCCTGCTTGCCAGCAGCCACCAACCGGAGGCCCCCTATTCCCCATTGGATAACATTGGGCCTCAGCACCCGGCCGCCCTAGTGCCGCTGAGGGTGTAACTAGAGTGCATCCTTGACCCTGGGGGACCCCTGAGTCTAACCCCAGAATACCAACTCCCAATACCAAATACCTTTGAACTGATAGAACATTTTTTCAAAGAAAAACAGTCAATGTTATCCTCTAGAGAAAATTAGTGTTAAGTGTGGAGTTGGAAAATCTATGAAAATCTTTTACCACTGTATAAAATAACAAAAACGCTTTTACTTACCTATTTGCAGGAAATGTCCCAGTGTAGTATCTAGGTATACTACACTGTGTAAGAAAAGTAATCTGAAAGCAATGTACTGGTCATTTTACTAAAAAGCCCATTCAAAGGATACAGGAGAGTGAGGTGCTATCTAACTTTACCTCTGCCTACCTTTGGGGTTCCACTGGACTCTGTGCACACTATACCTCACTTTGGTATAGTGTATATACAGAGCCAGCTTCCTACACAGGGTCCTTGCTATCCAGGTCTGGTCCCCTGTGCCAGTGCTTTTTCCCTAAGAACATATCCCCAATTGGTACTTCTACCCCCTGTAAGTCCCTAGTAAGCAGTACCCTGGGTATCTAGGGCCTAGGAGCTAAAGAGGGTCCCCTGTGACCCTCCCCCCTCTCACTGGGAGCATGCCACTGCCCTTGCAGCTTGCATACCCCTGTGAGAGAACTACAAAGTTGACATGGCACCGTGCCTGGGTGCCATGCCAGCCAGCACTGCCTAAAGTCATAGGTAAGTCACCCCTCTAGCAGGCCTCACAGCCCCAAGGCAGAGTCCACTGTACCACAGGCGAGGGCATATCTGCATGAGTAGATATGACCGTACAATATTGGGGCTCATTTCACAGCATGATAGCTTCACAGCTCACAAGTGTTTGGTACCAAAACTACTACTCCTCAATGAATCCACACTGATTCCAGTGTGTGGTTTATTGTACCACGTACCCAAAGGGCACCTCAGTGGTGCCCCCAGAAACTACCAACCCTGGTGTCGTCTCTGACCGGCTGTAGCAAGCCATCCACCACTAGGCAGGTTTCTGGACCCCTGGTTTGAGAGCCCCTGCTCTTTAGGACCAGAAACAATGTGCATCCTGGGCAGAGGTGTCAAACCTCTCCCCCAGGATGGGTCCGTGCTTGAAGGGGGAAAAATTTAAAGGCCTGCCGCCTTTGTATTGCGAACCCACGCCTCTGCTGCTAGCAGTAGATGGCAGCCCCTGGTTTACTCCACCCCCACCTCCCCCCACTCTGGGCGGAAAAACCTCAGACAATAGTTGTGCCCACCCCTGCCAATACCACCCCTCGGATGGGTGAGGCGGGGTGAAACACATCTTTCAGTCACCGACATTTTGAAGATAAGGAGACGCCTCCAATCAGATCTAGGTGTATCTCCCTTCCCCCAGGTAAGGTGCCCATTGGCCCTACCTGCTACTCCCCTAAAACACCCTATAAATCTAGTATTTAGGTGGCTCCCCCAGACCTAGAAGCTAGATCTGCGATGACCTAAGAAGCCATCCCTTCAGAGAAGACTGAGGAGACTACTGCCTTGACCCCAGCCTTAGGGACCTGTCTTGCAGCCAGTGACCTCTGAAAACCCTGGGAGGACTACTGCCTTTGAAAGTCTCCTATCCCCCGTTGACAGCAGAAACTGACTCCAAGGGCTCTGAATCGAGCTGGAACGGCGATCCCTGCCCACTCTGCATCAGATGCCTACGGCCCAAGTCTGATTGGCTCACCTGTGCAGTGAATTCTCCCCAGCGATCCTTACCTCGTGTCCAGCGTTGGCTGACTGCTCCTGATCTCCACGGTGGCACCTGCAGTGCGACTCCAGAGGCTCCCCCCGTTCGTGAATCTTCATTGGAAAGCATGGGCCGCCAAATGCTGATTTTGCACCCTGCACTCGGCCGCCCTGTGCCGCGGTGGTGTATGTTTGGTGCTGCTTAGTGGCCCCCCGTACTTGTGCAAACCCCCAGAGCTTGGCCCCTGCAACCGATCTTATCTGCAAGCAGTGTTCCCCCAGTTTCCCCCAGTTTCCCCCAGTTTCCCCCAGTTTCCCCCAGTTTCCCCCAGTTTCCCCCAGTCTCCATTGAAAGCATTGGGGTGAGCTCTGATTTTGACCTCTGCACCTGGCCGCTCCTGTGCTGCTGATGGTGCAGTTTTGGTACTCGCCTGCCCCTTGTCGACTTTTGGTCCCGAAGACTAACATTGTAAGTGCATTTCTTACCGGTTTAACCGCGATATTGTTTTCCCTATGGGATAACATTGAGCTGTTCTGAAAAGCTTCTAAGTGTTGATTTTTCAAAGTGAAAACAATTTTTATTTAAAACGTACTTACCTTATTGTGAAGATCTTGGTCTTAAAATCAAATGCAAAGTTATATTTTTGTAAAATTGGTCTGATCTCCTTGAGTCCTGTGTCCATTATTGGTCAATGTTGTGCAATAAATCTTACACTCCTCTGTGTAAGGCTGCTCACCTACACTACCAGTAATAGAGCACTTTGGGTTTTACCTTGAACCTTGTACTTTTTTGGGGAACCCCTGGACTCTGTGCACGGTATAACCACCAAGTGGCAATACCATATACAGAGACCGCTTCCTACACCTAGATTTCTTTCTGTGGGTGTTGTGAACGCCCAAATTAGGTGCTGTCAGTGAGCAGACCACAAAAAGTCAGTCATGAAGGCTGTTTATTTCAAGCTCGAACTTGGAGAGATGTGAAGCAGGAAGCTTCATACCACAACTATGCCGGATGCAACCGGCATACAGATATTTATAACAAAGCAGTTTCCATTGGGATGCATGATGCAAGTGTATGCAAACAGTTAACAAAAAAACGTTTTGACAGTTGTTGCCTACATACACGTACACTTTTAGTAACCTTTGTACTTGTGCTCAAGACACCTGTTATGGATGTTCCTTGACCACCTGCTACGGATGTTCCTATCATATGAGCAGATCTCCTCTAGTTTCTCAGAATCAACAAGCAAAAACAGATATCGGAGCTTTCCTATTTCACATCAGCTTAGATGAACTTGAATTTAAGCAAAAGGGACTAGAACAAACATTATGAAATAGCGACAAACCTACAAAATGAAATAACTGTTCAACCTATAATGCAGAACACATGCTCTCTCAAACCGCCCTTTGAGCATTTGTTCAACATTTTGTTTTCTCTCCCCAGTCTTCCATACCTACCTCCATCATTTCAGTTTTGCAGCGTGAATCTTTCTGGATTCACTATGCTGTGCATTATTCCGCCATCTCGTGGTTGGGTCCGGATTCGTAGTCCTTTCTTTCTTTTTTGTTGTTGTTGTTGTTGGCCCAGGTGGGCGGCGACGCCCCCACCATTTGGTGTCCTCGGTGACGTCGTCGCGCTTCCTGCGGAAGCTCCCACCTTTGGTCGCCATCTTCAGATTCTTTTTTCCGCCGTGGGGTCTGGATCGTCGACGAGAAGTTCCAGAAAGTTGGACGAAGAATCTCAAAGTTGAAATAATCACCAAAAGATCGTTTCCTGAAGACACCGGACGAGGAGGCGAGTACAGGAGGCGACGAGAAGGACGACGAGGTAGAAGGTCCACGACCAAAATCTCGACGCCTACAGAGAATGCGCTCACAGGGGCCCCCTGAGCGCGGGTATGGACAAGACACCGTTTAAGTTTTGCCAAAACTGTCACCACAAGTACGCCCAGAAGGACCAGCACCCAGTCTGCAACCTCTGCTTGCCGCTCGACCACATCAGCGAAGACTGCAACGCGTGTTCGGCGTTCACCCGAAAACCATCCGGGTGAGAGAGGCAAAGAAGGGCGAAACACAACATGCAGGGCCAGGAGCACCTCCATCGCTCCGAGACCTGGGCCTCTCGAGTGGAGAGGAAGACAACATCGCAGAGGGACCGGAGGACTGCTCAGTCGTCGAGGTCCACAAGAAAACCCGAAGGAGGTAAGGGAGACGTCGACCCGAAGCACCCAGGCGACGCTCGAAAGAGTGAAGCTAAGGCCCCGAGCGACACTCTCAGAAGTGAAGCCAAGTCCTCGAAGGGAGCGTTGCCGCCGAAACACTCGACGAAAGCAACAGCAACCAAGGACAAACAACCGAGCGGATCCTTCGTGAAGGACTCTCAATCGGCAAAAGCCTCCGAAAAACCAAGGTCGTCGAAGGTAACCTCCGAAAAGGAAGCCTCAACGCCCAGAAAGGAAGGCCCGGCGTCATCCTCTATGTCCGAGACCGCGAAGAGGGGCGCTTCAGCCATCGATGCCGAAAGGGTCCACGAGATGGAGAAGAGAAGGCTCGAAGCAGAGATGGCGAGCATCCTGCAACGGAAAAAAGACTTCGACGAAAAAATGAAGCAATACGCCATTCCGTCGAAGCCAGCACGCGAAACACTCTGGGAGGGCGACAACGAAGACATCGAGCCCCCTAAAACCCCGAACCGCTCGACGAACAGGGCGAAGAGGACTACTACTTCGAAGGCGAAGAAGAGTTCCAGTCTTACCGGGACTCGGCGCCCTCGGAAGAACAAGACCTAGACTGGCAAGACCTCGACGCAGAATCACCAGAAGAAGGGGTAAACTCTTATCCCTCGAGGCCTTCGCTGCCAGACGACATTGGAGCCTACAATGTGGTCGTCCAAAGGGCTGCAGCAACGTATGGCGTCAAAATGCAAGAGGAGAAGGCAAAGGCATGTTTCCTTTTGGAAACCCTACTTCCTCAACAAACAAGGTCCCAGTTCCTACCCATGCTCCCTAGCGTCCTGGACCATGGAAGGGAGGCCTTCAAAGAACCGGCAGTCTGCAAGGCTGTTACACCAAGGAGCGAAAAGAAGTACAAGCACTCCTCTAAAGACCCTGCGTACATACAAGGGTCAGTGCCAGCAGACTCCATTATCACTGCAACGGCCAGGAAAAGGGCAAATGTGCCCACTAACACAGGTCCACCTCCAGACAAGGAGAGCAAACGAATGGACCTCACAGGACGAAAGGTGGAGAGGAACGCAGCCATACACTGGCGCATCGCCAACTCCAACGCCCTCATCAGCAGGCATGCATACCAGCATTGGGATGAAATGAGCCAGCTCATAACACACCTACCACAACAACACCAACAAAGGGCAAACCACCTAGTTGAAGAGGGCAAGGCTATCGCAAACACTTGCCTAAAATCAGCCTTGGACGCAGCAGAGAACTCCGGCAGGCAGATGATGATAGGGGTGACTGAAAGGAGACACGCATGGCTCAGGATCTCAGGTTTCAAACCTGAGGTACAAAGCAACATCCTGAACACGCCATTCGACGGCCAGAAACTATTTGGAGCCCCAGTGAACGAGAAGTTAACGCAGCTCAAAAAAGACAATGAAACTGCGAGGTCCATGGGAGCACTGCAATTCAGGGGGATGAGAAGAGGAACCCCCTCAAGGCGGCCCAATGGTAGAGGGGGCAATGCGCCCGCCACTTCCCACCAATCTCCCCAACAAGGATACCAGGGGAACAACCAGGGCCAAAGCCAACAGGGACAACAGCAGCAAAATTGGCAGTATCAACCCAGAGGATGGTCCTTTCGAGGACGCGAGTACGGACGGGGACAATCCCGAAGAGGGGTCAGCAGCCCACCTCAAAGTGACTCCACAAACAAACCAAACCCTCCCCTTTTAACACCAAGGGAGAGGAGAAGTCAACAGAAGGACAAAATAAGAAACACACACAGCAAACAAATAACCACCGAGCATACAACCCCGGTGGGAGGCAGAATAGGAAACTTCCTCACACAATGGAGGGAGATTACCACGGACAAGTGGATACTGAACATCATACAGCACGGGTACTGCATAGAACTCCAAAAACACCCCCCCGGGCAAAAAACCAAGACACCAGGCAATTCCCGCAAGGGAGCTCGCCCTCCTACGTCTAGAAGCAGAGGAGCTGCTACAAAAAAGAGCAATAGAACGAGTTCCAATCAACGAAAGGAACAAGGGAGTCTACTCAACGTACTTCCTAGTGCCAAAGGTAGACGAAACACTAAGGCCAATACTGGACCTCAGATTCCTCAACAAGTTCGTAAAAACACAAAAATTCAAAATGACGTCATTTCAGGAAGTAATACCCCAAATCCAAGAAGGGGATTACATGGCGACCTTCGACATGAAAGAAGCATATCTGCACATACCCGTCAACCACAAACACAAACGTCTACTAAGATTCGTGATTGGCCACAATCACTACCAGTTCACAGTGCTAGCCTTCGGGCTCAAGTCCGCACCAAGGGTGTTCACAAAATGCCTTGCAGCAGCGCACCTACGGAGAAAGGGCATACATGTATACCCCTACCTCGACGACTGGCTTGTGAAAGCAGGATCATACAGACACTGCAAGGATCACATCAAACAAGTCATACAAACACTGTCCAGACTAGGTTTCTCAATACATTGGGAGAAATCGTCAACAGAACCTCAGCAGATCAAAATATTCTTAGGGGCACAAATCGACAGCACACATTCCAAGGTGTTCCCCAGCGACAAGAGAACTATAGCGCTCCTGAGGGAAACACGTCATTACCGCAAGGGGCAAGTTCTGACAGTGAGGACGGTGAGCAGACTAATGGGAATGATGGCATCATGCATCCACCTAGTCCCACATATCAGGCTGCACATGAGACCGTTCCAAGAATGGATACAGCAGCAGTGGTCACAAGCGACAGGGAGTTGGGAAGATCTAGTGGTTGTCACACACGCAGTGCAGCAAGAAATAGCGTGGTGGAAGGAAGAGAACATATTACAGGGAAGCCATTCACACAGCCAACTCCAACAGTGACCATCACAACAGACGCCTCACAGCAGGGCTGGGCGCGCACATGGACAGACTCCGCGTCAGGGGGCTGTGGTCACAACAAGATGCAGTGAAACACATCAACTACCTAGAACTAAAAACTGTGTTCCTAGCCTTAAAAGCCTTTCAGAAGCAGCTTTACGGACAGCGAGTGCTGATACAAACAGACAACACAACCACCATGTTCTACATCAACAAACAAGGTGGAACACAGTCAGCACCGCTATCAAGCCTGGCACAAGAGATTTGGAGATGGGCCATCCCTCTAAGGATAGACCTACTGGCAATACACCTTCCAGGAATAGACAATGTAGAAGCAGACCGACTCAGCAGGCAGACGTCTGCATCCCACGAATGGGAACTCAACCAACAGGAGGTGCAGCGGCTGTTCCAAAAGTGGGGTACACCACGGATAGACCTGTTTGCAACACTCCAGAATGCAAAATGCCAACATTACGCATCCAGACAACCGGACCAAAGGTCCCTAGGGAATGCGCTATGGATAAGTTGGTCGAGCGAATTTGCATACGCTTTTCCCCCGATACCACTGTTACACAAGGTACTCAGCAAATGCAGGAGCAGCAGCATGACACTCATACTGGTGGCACCTCAGTGGGCCAGACAATCATGGTTCTCACAAATAATGGAAATGGCGCAGGAACCAGCGCACAGGTTCAGCAGAAGGAAAGACCTCCCTAACAATGCAAGAAGGAAAAGTGCTCCACCCAGAACCAGAGAGCCTCAGCCTAGCAGCATGGCTCCTGAGGACCTAGAATTCGCACACCTCAAGCTACCACCAAGCACCATGGCAGTACTCAGAGAAGCAAGGAGACCCACTACAAGAAAATGCTACATTGCAAAGTGGAAAAGGTTCTCGCAATGGTGCATTAAAGAGGGACTGCAACGAAAGGTCACAAAAGAATCAACGGTACTACAATACTTAACGCACCTACTACACAGCGGGCTAAGCTACTCGTCACTAAGGGTTCACTTAGCAGCCATAGTGGCCTACACCAGGGAGAAGCGGGGAAAAGTTTCTTCACCTCACAGGTGGTCAAAAGATTCCTGGAGGGAGCTAAAAGAATAGCCCCCCAAAAGGATGCCAGCCCCAAGCTGGAACCTCAACACTGTGCTAACACAGTTGATGAAATCACCATTTGAGCCCATATACAAGACCACACTGCACATGCTCACACTAAAGACTGCATTCTTGGTGGCTATCACGTCACTGCGAAGGGTCAGTGAACTGCAGGCTCTTACACTACAAGAGCCCTACTTGCAAATACACAAGGACCGAATTGTCATGAACGGACCCACACTTCCTGCCAAAGGTGGTGTCGCGGTTCCATGTTAACCAGACAATACAGATACCAAGTTTCTTCCAGAAACCATCAACGCCCACAGAAAAGGCGCTACACACGCTAGACGCCAGAAGGGCAGTGATGCACTACATAGAAAGGACAAAGGAATGCAGGAAAACAAGACAACTCTTCGTTTCTTTCGCAAGCAGTTTCTTGGGACGACCAGTAACAAAAAATACCATAGCACGATGGATTGCACAAGCAATACAACTCTGCCACAAGCAGGCAGGACAAGAATTACAGGGAGCCGCCCAGGCTCACTCAACAAGGAAGAAGGGAGCAACGGTTGCGTTCCTAGCGAACACACCTATACAAGACATTTGCCAAGCGGCAACATGGTCTTCCGTGCACACGTTCACCAAACACTACTGTGTTGATATCCAGATGAACAAAGAGGCACAAGTAGGACAGAAGGTCTTACAGCACATTTTCAACAACCAATGCTCATCTTCCACCCAACCACCGCAATAACAAAACCGCTACAAAGTCTATGCACAGCATAGTGAATCCAGAAAGATTCACGCTGCAAAACGAATAGTTTCTTACCTGTCGGTGTAGTTTTGCAGCTTGAAGACTTTCTGGATTCACTAGCGATCCCACCCGCCTCCGCCAGGAAGATAACCTAGGAGGTTAAGGGTAAAACTAGACTACATACAGAGTTTAGAGGGATCAAAAGAAAAATAAAAGGATAAAAAGAGAAAGACATAGACGACAAAACAATAACAGGAAAAGAAAAAAGAATCCGAAGATGGCGACCAAAGGTGGGAGCTTCCGCAGGAAGCGCGGCGACGTCACCGAGGACACCAAATGGTGGGGCGTCGCCGCCCACCTGGGCCAACAACAAAAAAAAAAAGAAAGAAAAGACTACGAATCCGGACCCAACCACGAGATGGCGGAATAATGCACAGCATAGTGAATCCAGAAAGTCTTCAAGCTGCAAAACTACACCGACAGGTAAACTATTCGTTATCGCCTTATCCTGCATCAGGAGGGCTTTGGACATCCCTACTGTACGTGACTGTGTTCTGGGAGTACAGGCGGATACACGTCTGCAAAACCTGAATGCGGATGCAGCACAGTGTTAAAGCGATCACCAGTATCACATGGTCCTTTATAAACCAGTCCGATCCTCCTAATGATGATCCCCAGTTCCAATATCCACTTGTCATGCCTCTCAAATTATCAGTAATGGCTTGTATGTGTGCTGTTATGTTGCGTTCTTCATTCCATATTCCCAGTATGCACTTATCCTTCACTATACTGCATATTTACCCTTCCTGGGCTACGAGGAAGTCTGTGGCATAATTATTTTGTTCTGAATATTTTTTCCTATTTTCCAACTTCAAGGTTATGCTTTTGAGGGCGTCTATAGTAGGATAAGATAATATTCGTAGTTTACATCCAAAATATTCTCTGCTTTTCTCATCGAGCTCCAGCCATCCCTCCCAGGGTCAATATAGATGCCAAGATGTATTCAAATGTTTTCCCATTACTATAATTGTTTACTTCCAGGTCTGTCACCCTATCTGAGAAATCTGCAGTAAGTGTTCACTTACGCCCTATAATGTGAGGGTAGGTATCAATACAGGGTGCTCCAAGGGGTAGGACTATTCCCAATTGCACGTCATCCGTGCCATTGTAAAAGTTCAAGTAAGTCCCTTTGGACAGGAAGAAAAATCCAGGTACGGCATACAGTGGGTCCAAACCCCCCTTAATTTACTTTCATGTATCCGGTATTTATAGTCTCAATGTTTTTGCCACCAACTGCCTTCATTGAATGTATATGATCACAGGCTATCCCTTTCTTGAAGCGTTCATGTGCTAGTTGGAAGGTGGCTCTCACCTCCTGACACACAGTACAGTAGGTGCAAAACCGCTAGAGCTGTTAGTCGTTCCAAACATCCCCTGCATTATCTTTACCGGCACTAGACCGTGAGAGGGTTTCTAGCACTTTGCGGCTCTCAGCCCTGTAGTAAACTACAGTTGGTTGGACTTAGAAGATGGACTTACTGTGTCCTTGGACGGTGGTTGTAGTGGAACTTGTCGTCTTTGATAGACTGTGGAATGGGCAGTGCAGGGCCATTCTGTTGTCACTGGGAGATGGCTGTGGTACTGGAGGTGGTGCCCTTTTCACACGGGTTGCATGAATCCAATTCTTGTAACCGGTGCACTTTACTCCTATAGTCACCATGAGAATCTGCACAGGGCCCTTCCAACGTGATTGTAGACAGTTATTCAGCTGAAAACACTTCACCATGAACCATTCACCAGGCTGTAGGGCATGTCCCTTCAGCAGCTTTTGTAGTTAGTGCATCCTTCTACTGTGCATGGAGGGCAGAGACCATGTTCATCAATTGCATCTAATAGTCTTTCAATAAAGAGTTGGTGACATGGGTGGTTAGTCATTGGTGGCATTCCCTAACTTGCCAGTGGTCTGCCTGTGAAGATATCAAAGGGGTTTAATCTTGTAGTGGCATCAGGGGTCATAAGCATACTAATGGGAGTGAGGAGTGAGGCATTGTAGAAACCTGGCTCTGTATATCGTATACCACTAGGTGGTTGTACCGTGCAGAGTCCAGAGATTCCCCCAGAAGTGTACAGGGCTCAATGCAAACCTAAAGTGCTCTATTTGTGGTAGTATGGGCAAGCAGCCTTAGGCCTAACAGAGGAGTGTAAAACATTTGTTATGGAGGAAAACAACAATGCGGTTTGCAGGTAAGTAACCATCTTACAGTTCCAGGCTTCGCGTTTCAGGGTCAGCAGAAGGCAATGCTCAAGTGAGCACAAACACTGCACCAACAGCAGCACAGGGGTGGTCGGCTGCAGAAGTCAAAGATGATCGGGCCCAATGGAGACGGGGGGTGCTTAAAGACACGCTGCTTGCAGGTAAGTAAATCGGTCAAGCTTCGGAGGTTAGAACAAGCACTGGGTGGGCCACAAGGCAGCACCAAACATACTCCACCAGCGCTACAGGGGTGGCCAGGTGCAGGGTGCAAGCAGTGTTGGGCTCCCAATGCAATTCAATGGAGAAACTCTGTTTGGAAAACAGGCTGCAGGTGACAAACTGGAGTCTGCCCGAAGAAAACCAGTGACAGCAGAGGTAAGTTGGGATGTTGTAGGCCGTAGGAACACTGAGTCAAGCTCCTCAATGACCAGGGGCTTCGGGTGCATGATGTCTGGTTTCTCTCACCGGAGCCTGTGGCGGTTGGTGGAAGCGTTTGGATTCACACTGCAGGTGTCGTCGTTGAGTTCAGGAGGGGTCATCCAACGCTGGACTTGTTCTTCGGATCACTGGGGAACCTTTTCTGGATTGGTGGGCCATCTGGACACAGGCCGGAGGTGTCTGGTGCAGAGTGGTCAAGAATTGCGGATCTAGATGGCATCAACATGCATCAGTCTAGGTCATTCTTCCATGCTGTAATTGTTGGTGCCCCCTGTACGCCCCATAGCTTAGCGATGTTATGTTTGGCTACCATCATCCCCAACGTCACCCAGGTCCTTGCTTTACTACCTAGGTCAGTGAGTTCTCAAATATTTCGGAGGCATAATCCTATCTTGTGTTCTATCTGGGTTCCCAGGACTTCTTCCATACATCGAGTCACCGCAGACAAGTATCGCTGTAGGTGCACACATTCCCAAATGATATGTATGAATGTACCATCCCGGCCACATTTTCTACCACAGTTAGAGTCTTCTCTATACCCCATTTTTACGAGAGTTGGACACGATAAATGTACCCTATGTAGAACATTGAGTTGCACAAGCTTTAGTCTGGAAGAGATCGCCGCTTCCCGGGGGGACGCTAAGGCTTCCTGCCAGTCCTCGTCTTCCATACCTCCTACGTCCGTTTCCCAGTGTTTGCGCAGGAAGGGGATCAGTCATATTATTAACTTCTGATAGGTCAATGAGATGGCTTTTTGGGGCATGTGTCCGTCTAGGATTCTATCCTCCAGCGGGGTGGATTCTGCAAGGGATTCCCCTTTTGGAATGACTGCTCGCAGAGCATGTCTTATTTGTAAGTATCTAAAGTATTCTTTGTCCGCAAGTTCGAATTCTTTCTGTAGCTGCGCGAAGGGAACCACCTCTCCCTTTTTCCATAGGTCTCCCACCCTTGAGATTGCAATCATATCACATCTATCAAAGCCTCTGGTGTTTCTCAAAGTGCCGAATCTGTCTGAGTCTCACAGCGGGGTCATCTTTTGGTTTTCCCTGTCACTCCCAAACTTTTATTTGCGGTATGGCATATTCGGGCCGCATGATCGGTGGGGCCCGTCAGACGCAATTTTGCTGAGTTTGAATATAGTACTCTAATATAATCACCATCTGGGAAGAGCCATCAATCCATATTATGTCCATGGCCATCGCGGGGTCTATACATGCCTTGATTTATGGCTGCTAGATGTGCTCCCCAATAGTACCTTCGCACATCCGGTAGTCCTATACCACCGTCGTACCATCCCCTTATCAACTTTTGTGTCGCTATACAGGGCGGTTTCCCATCCCACAGGAGTTCTCTGTTACCCTTCAATGGCCCTGAAATAATTGGTGCAAATCGGGTGCTGCTAATTTTGTAAAATATATAGAAAACGCAGCAGGGACATAGTTTTGAATAAGGCTGCTCGCCCCAGTAGGGACAGAGGGAGAGTTTTCCAGTGCTTGACGTCGCTTCTTAGTCGCTGCAGCGGGGGCAAGAGATTACGTTCGTAATATAATATCTGAAAGAGACACGTTAGTGACAGATTCCTTACCTTAGAATATCCCCAGGTGTCAGACTGGATCCGGAAAGTTTTTGCGTAGCAGTACCCTTGCGCGTCGGTAGGTGGCGTCGTGCGGCTCCGCGTCCGTCGTCGGCGTCGTGATCGCCGGGATGATGTCGCGGGCAGTACTTAGACGCCGCCCCTGCGCGCTGACGTCAGTTCTTCTTTTTCCGCGCCAGTAAGCGCAGATCCGGGAAGAGCAGTGCCCTAGTCAATTTTTGACTACATTTTTGGTGAATGTTTTCACTGTTTCTTTTCGAGTCTTCTCGACTCCTAGGTGTCGGTAGGGATGCCCGGCTTCAAGCCATGCGGTACCTGTGGTCGAATGATGTCGATCACAGACCCGCACTTAGTGTCTCTACTGTCTCGGCCGAGACCACGACACGAAGTCGTGCCCTGACTGCCGGAAACTTCACCCGAAGGCTTTGCGAGAGCGGTCTCGAAAGCTCCTGGAGGTCCGGCAGTCGGCTCCGCGCCGCACCAAGCCCCGGTCCCATGAGATCGAGGGGCCGGTCGCGGAGCCCCCGCCGGTCGTCGGAGTCCAAGTCTTCGCGCTCCTCGGGTAAGTCGAAGCACAAGAAGTCTAAGAAGCACCATCGCTCTAAGACTTCGCCTCGCCGGTCTCGCGGCTCGGCTGAGGCCCCTGTCGGCACCGTCCCCGCCGCTCCGGATGTGCCTGTGGCGCCGCCCCCGCATTACCCGTCCTTCCCGGGTTTGGGGGCGACTCCGGCCGAGATACAGGAATTCCTGTCGGCCATGGCCCGCCTCTTCTGGCCTCAATGTCCCTCCGGTGCGCCTTCGGGCCTCGCGGGCCCTGATGGGGTTGCTCCGGCGTCGCCCACGGCTCCGGTCCCGGCGTTGCCTGTCCCGCCAGCCTTGATCCCGGCCCCGGCCTCGATCCCGGCTCCGGTGGTACCGCAACCCCGATCGACGCCGGTTGACCTAACCACTCCTCCGCTGGCGCCGATCTCCCGGTGCCGTTCCCGGCGCCGCCCGGGGCTCGGGCGGCGTCGGTTCCCAGTTCTCTCCGGTTCCGGACATGGAGCCGGACCGGCGTCGCTCGGCTCCGGCGCCGATGAGACCTTGGGTCCCAGATGTCCCTCCTCCTCCATATTTTGAACCAGAGGAGGAGGTCCAGGAGAGCTGGGAGGGGTCGGAAGACCCTCTCACACAGCAGTGTGAGTATGATCAGGACTGGGCAGAGGAGCTTGGGGATGCCAGTGGTCTAGACACTTCCCCTGACACTGGCATGCTGTCTCCTCCCGTGGCTACGGAGGAGGAGCAAATTTCGCAACGGTGTTGCGTAGAGCAGCTGGAGCCTTGCACCTCCAATTGCCTACTGTGGCTGTCAGGACTAATCTCCTGATCGAAGTGCTTCAGCCGGCAGCTTCCTCTTCGGAGACTGTGCTGCCGTTTAATGATGCACTATCTGATGTTCTTTTGGGCACCTGGTCCAAGCCCACCACAGGGGCTCCTGTGGATGGGAACATGGCCCGACGCCATCGCCCTGCTCCGGGCGACCCCTTGTTCCTCTCAACATCCCACCCCCGAGAGCTTGGTTGTCCAAGCCTCTGCCTCCCAAACTGCCTTCCCTACCGCCCCTCCGGATAGGGAATCCAAACGCCTGGACCAATTTGGGAAGAAGGCTTTTTCTTCCTCCAGTGCTGGCTTGCGGTCCGTCAACACCGCTTGCCTTTTGGGCCGATATACCCACTCCCTGTGGGATTCGGTGGCGACTGTTTTGCCACAGTGTTCTGAGGAGGTCCAGACACTGCTTACCCGCGCCATTGCGGAAGGTAGAGATGCGGTTAAATACACCATACGTTGTGGCCTTGATACCACCGACTCGCTGGGCAGATCGCTTGCAACGACGGTGGCGCTGCGTCGCCACGCCTGGCTGAGAACAACTGGTTTCTCGGGTGATGTCCAGAATACACTCATGGACATGCCCTTTGATGGAGTCGGTCTTTTTGGTTCCAAAGCAGACCATGCGCTGGAGCGTTTTAAGGACTCACGGGCTAATGCCAAGTCCCTGGGCCTTTCTGTTGTGTGCCCTCCGCTAACCTCTGCTTTTCGCCCCTTTCGTGGCCACGGAAGGGGCGCCCAGTCACGTCCGCAGACCAGCCACCGGCCTGCGCAGCAAGCGTCTTCGCGTGGCCGGGGACGTGGCTACCGCCGTGGCGGTTCGGGCAACCAGCGTGCGGGTCAGGCCACCACCTCTGCGGCCTCCAAGCCCTCCTAGTCCCTCCTTTCAGGTGCACAGCACGCCAGTAGGGGGCAGGGTCCGCCATCACCTTCACCACTGGTGTGCCATCACCTCGGACAGGTGGGTCTTCGACATTTTCCGAAGGGGCTACTCCCTCCCCTTCCTGACCACCCCCCCCAGCCATGCCACCTCAATTCCACCGCATGTCAGGGGATCACTTGGTGCTTCTGCAGAAGGAAGTCACGGCCCTCTTGGCCAAGAGGGCCATCGAGCATGTTCCGACCCCAGAAGTAGGACGTGGTTGCTACTCCCACTACTTTCTGGTGCCCAAAAAGGACAAGGAGGACATGCGTCCTATCTTGGACCTCCGGAACGTCAATCGCTTCCTCCAGAAGGAGAAGTTCAAGATGCTCACCCTAGCTCAGGTCTTGACTGCCCTCGACCCTGGAGACTGGTTGGTAGCGTTGGACTTGCAGGACGCTTATTTTCACATCGCCGTCCTGCCGGCCCACCGGCGTTACCTTCGGTTCATGGTAGGCCTCGAGCATTTTCAGTTCACCGTGCTCCCCTTTGGCCTTACAAGTGCCCCTCGGGTGTTCACGAAAGTGATGGCGCAGCTCATCTGCGCCGGGCAGGGGTTCCAGTCTTCCCCTTCCTCGACGACTGGCTGCTGAAGGCGGGCTCGTCCCAGGCAGTCGTCTCCCACCTCCAGACTACGGCCGAACTCCTGCACTCGCTGGGGTTCTCCATCAATGTGCCGAAGTCTCATCTGATTCCTTCTCCACAGCTCCTTTTCATCGGAGCAGTTCTGGACACGACGCAGTTTCGGGCCTATCCTCCCGAACTGCGAGTCCGGGATATTCAGGCTATGATTCCGATCTTTCAGCCTTTATCCTGGGTTTCGGTACAGATGACCCTGAGGCTGCTGGGCCTCATGGCCTCCTGCATCCTGCTGGTCGATCATGCCAGATGGCATATGCGGGCTCTGCAGTGGGACCTGAAGTTCCAGTGGGCGCAGCACCAGGGCAATCTGTCCGATCACGTTCATATCTCGGAGGGGACTGCAAGACAGTTGCAGTGGTGGCACTCAAACCGGCAATGGGTCATGGGCAGGTCCCTCTCCCTTCCCCAGCCAGAGCACACAGTTGTGACGGACGCGTCCCTTCTGGGATGGGGCGGTCACATGGGAGAGGCGGAGATCAGAGGCCTCTGCTCTCCGGCGGAGTCCCGGCTCCATATCAACCTTCTGGAGCTCCGGGCGATCCGACTTGCACTCAAGGCATTCCTTCCCTCTGTCAAAGGGAAAGTAGTGCAGGTGTTCAGACAACACCACCGCCATGTGGTACTGCAACAAGCAAGGCGGGGTGGGGTCGTGGACCCTATGTCGGGAGGCTCTGCGCCTCTGGACATGGCTGGAACATCAGGGCATTTTCCTGATGGTTCAACACCTGGCAGGTTCCCTGAATGCCAGGGCGGACGAACTCAGCCGCAGGTGCATTATGGATCACGAATGGCGTCTTCACTCGGAAGTGGCGCAAGGACTCTTTCTACAGTGGGGAGAGCCTTGGTTAGATCTATTCGCCACCGAAGAGAACGCGCAATGTCATCAGTTCTGCGCGTTGGAATTTCCAAGGCAGCACTCGCTCGGCGACGCTTTTCGGCGCGAGTGGAGTTGCGGTCTGTTGTGCGCTTTTCCGCCTATACCACTTCTACCCAGAGTGTTGAAGAGTTCGGCGCGACCGGGCCCAAGTCATCCTTGTGGCTCCGGACTGGGCTCGAAGAGTTTGGTATCCCGAGCTACTCAGTATGAGCGTCGATCCCCGATCCGTCTGCCTCTTCGGGAGGATCTTCTGTCGCAGCAGCAGGGGACGGTCCTCCACCCGAACCTGTCCAGCCTCCACCTGCTTGCGTGGAGATTGAGCAGCGGCAGTTGATTCCTTTCGACTTGCCTCCCGAAGTTTGTGATGTGATTCTGGCAGCCAGGCGTCCCTCCACTAAGGTGGTATACGCCTGCAGGTGGAACAAGTTTGTGGCATGGTGCACAGCAAAGGCTGTGAATCCCCTTTCTGCCCCTCTTTCTGAGGTTCTTCTGTTCCTTCTTTCCCTGGCCCAACAGGGTTCTGCCCTGGGTACCATCAAGGGCTATCTTTGTGCCATCTCGGCCTTCCTCAGGCTTCCTGATCAGCCCTCCCTTTTCAAGTCCCCTGTTAACGGGTTTCTAAAAGGCATTACACACCTCTTCCCTCCTGTTCTGTTTGTGATGCCTCAGTGGGACTTGAACTTGGTTCTTACCTTTCTTATGTGCGCTCCCTTTGAGCCTCTACATAACTGTCCTCTTCGTCTTCTGACTCTGAAGACAGCCTTTCTGGTGGCCATCACCTCAGCTCGGCGGGTTAGTGAGCTCCAGGCTCTTTCATGCAAACCTCCCTTTCTGTCTGTTCATCCAGACAAGGTTGTACTTCGGACGCGTCCGTCCTTCTTGCCAAAGGTGGTTACTGCCTTCCACATTGGGCAGACCATCACTTTGCCCACCTTCTTTCCGCATCCCTCCAGAGAGGAAGAGAGGCTCCACCGTCTGGACCCAAAACGTGCGCTTTCCTTTTATATCAACCGCACACAACACTTCCGGGTGGATGACCAGCTCTTTGTTGGCTACGTGGGCGCCAAAAAAGGTCGGGCGGTGCACAAGAGAACCATCTCCCGCTGGGTAACCTTGTGTATCAAAGCCTGCTATTCTTTGGCTAAGAAGGAGCCTCCTGTTGGGCTGCGTGCCCATTCCACCAGGGCAACGGCTGCTGCCACGGCTTTAGGCCGCGGTGTTTCGCTGCAGGATATCTGTCAGGCAGCTACGTGGGCCTCGCTGCACACATTTACAAAGCATTACTGCCTTGACAGTCAGGTCCGGAGGGACGGCTTCTTTGGCCGTTCTGTCCTCCGGGACTTCCTTGTCTGATCTTTGTTCGCAGACCCACCACCGGGGTTGGTATTGCTGGGGTATCTATTCTAAGGTAAGGAATCTGTCACTAACGGGTCTCTTTCAGATGCACAAGTTACTAGCATGTAGTAACGATATATCTGTAAGAGACAGTAGTTAGTGACAGATTCCTGCCGCCCACCATCCTCCCCGTTCTGCGAACTGATTTCTAGGAGTTAAGGACATCCCTTTCAGGTCCCTAGTATTTTTCAGACACCTATGTCAGCTTCTTGCATGGCTCTGCGTTCCTGGCGCGGAAAGTCGTGTACAGAACTGACGTCAGGCGCGCAGGGCGGCGTCTAAGTACTGCCCGCGACGTCATCCCGGCGATCACGACGCCGACGGCGGACGCGGAGCTGCACGACACCGCCTACCGAAGCGCAAGGGTACTGCTACGCAAATACTTTCCGGATCCAGTCTGACGCCTGGGGATATTCTAAGGTAAGGAATCTGTCACTAACTACTGTCTCTTACAGATATATCGTTACACAAGTTAGTTACTTGTGCGTTGGGTCTTTAGTGACATATATCCCCAGGTACTTGAAACCCTCTTGTGCCTCTTTTATCAGATAGTTTTGGGGTAGGGAGGGGAAGCTCCCTCTCAGCACATATGACTGATTTTCCCCAATTTATGGTATAGCCGGAATATTTCCCAAAATTGGTAAAGATGTGAAGCGCTCTATTTATCGAGGCCCTCGATGAGGCCAAGTACAACAGTATGTCATCGACATACAATGAGCTGCGATCTTCCCGGCCCTCCAACCGTCGTAGGCCCCTCATAATGGGATCTTTCCGTATCCACCACGCCAGCGGCTCGAGCATCAGAGCGAAGAGCAGTGGGGACAGGGGACAGCCTTGCCTAGTTCCCATCTCGAGGGTAAATCATGATTTTCGGTTATTTACCACCACTTGCGCAAGTGGCTTGGCATATAGAAGTTGGATCCAGCTTAAAAATTTGGGGCCAAATCCCATTTTTTTTAGTACAGCATACATATATGGCCACTCAATAGTCAAATGCCATGGTGGCGTCTAAGGACACCACCACTGCATCTTCTTGAAAGGTATCGGTTCTGCTCAGAACTCCGTGCAAGCGTCAGAGATTAAGTGACGTATTTCATTCCAGCATGAAGCCCGACTGATCCGGGTGCACAAGTTTGGTAATAACTTTGAGCAGTCGGGTGGCCAGTAACTTTGCCAAGATCTTGACTTCGGCATTAAGTAGCTATCGGTCTAAAGGGGGAACATTTATTTTTGGGTTTGCCACTCTTGTGGATGACCACAATGGTAGCTAGTCTCTGGTCTGCGGGAAGCATTCCCTGTTCTCTGCTTTCCAGAAACATCTTGGTGAGGTGGGGCGCTTTTTTACTAGAGGCAAGTTTGTACAGTTCGATGGGCAAGCCATTGGGGGCCCCATAGCCTTTCCGGCTTGTAGATCTGCTATGGCCCTCTCGTCTTCCGCGTTGGTGAGTGCACTGTCCAGTGTCTCAAGATAATCTGGTGAGAGGGTTGGTATTGGCATGTCCGATAATAGGGGACTTTGACTCTTCCTCTGTGGAGGTTACGTGGGACTTATAAATTTGTTGAAAGTGGCTCGCCAATTCGTCCGCGATCTCTTGGGGGGGTCTCTGATCTGTCTATTGGAATCGTCGATTAGTTCAACAACTAGCCTTTTAGTTTGTTCTCTACAGTCCAACCAAGCTAACAATTGCCCTGCTTTATCCCCAGCCTCATAAATTTTACAGTGCATAGCTCTGTGTTGGGCCTGCGCAGTGTCCGTGGCTAGATCTTTGTATTCTTTCCTCTTTATTTTCAGTAGATGCTCGTCCTACTCTGAGCTTTCCCCTCTTGACCCTCCCTAGAGCTCTAGGATGTCAGGTTCCAACCTGGTGAGTTGTGCGTTTTTTATCCTTCCGGGTCCAGGCTATCAGAGACCTCCTGTCCCCTGGCTACAGTTTTAAATGCCTCCCAGAGCGTCAAGGCGGAGTCTACCGAGCCTTCATGTTCTTGAAAGTAATGTTCAATTTCTAGCGTAATTTTAGTCTTAATTGCGGGGCTTTTCAGATACCAGGGACTTATTGGAGCAATTTTTCCTACCTGTGTCTCGCCTACCCCTATTAGGGCCCATATTGGGGAATGGTCCGAGATACCCCTTAATCTGCCCATCTGTCGGCACTATAATGTAGTCACTTCTCGATAGGGAGTTATGGGCCCCCGGAATGAAAAGTAAACTGCCTCTCAGCAGGGTTTAGTGTGCGCCGGGCATCAGCCAGCCCCATAGCTCCCAGGAAACCGTGAATCTGTGTTCGCAAGGGAGGTACCTCCCTCTGGGGAGAGCGGTCTATTTGTCCCGAAACTATTGAGTTAAAGTCTCCTCCCATCACGAGCCACCCCTCAGGAAAGGAAAGAAGTAGATCTCCCAAGTCCTTAAAGGCCAAGGCATGAAGACCCGGTGGGATATATATTGACGCCAGTGTGAGTGTTTTACCCTCCCAGCTCCCTGCGGTTGCTACATATCTGCCGTGTCCAGACCTGTTCTACGGTCATCAAATTCTTCCTTATTATTCCAACTCCCCCTGGATCCAGTGGTGAACGCTGAGTGAGCCACTAGTCTATCCCCATCTTGTTAAGGCCTAATGTTTCCTACTAAGTGTCTCTTGCAGAAGGACTACGTCCGGAGCGTGTCTTTTTTTTATATACTGGAGTACTATTCCTCCTCACAGTGGAACTTCTGGGTCACACTCTGAGCCTTAGTGATCCACCTCATTGTCTTATTCAGGAAATGGACCCCATGATTACTGGACAGTAGCCTAGGTAGGCCAAGACGATGAAACATTTCCTACAATAGACATTTTACTAGTGGTAAGGGCATCATTCTTCTTTGTAGGGTACCCTTCCATCCACTTGCTAAATAAAAAGACCACTGTGAGGATATTTCGATACTTGTTTGACGAGGGCATCTCCTCAAAGTCCATCTGGAGATGCTCAAATCGATTCTCAGCAGGTGCAAAATGTCCGGACGAGGGTGCCTTTGGCCACATTGTGCTGTACGCAAGTCATACAGTTATTGCGTACTTGTACAGCCGCCTTCCTTAGCTTACCATTTTCCCAGTACCTGCTTAGTGTTCACTATCTTATCACGGCCCACATGACATGGGCCATGTATCATCAATTCCAATGGGACGTAGCACTGCATCTTTAAGCATAAATCGCGTACCCTGCCCATTCTTCCAACAACTATTCACTAGACTGCCAGTCTTGTGCCATTTAACCAATTCCTCCTCCGTAGGCTGTTGAGGTTTCCCAATGCCGTTAACAGTAGAATGTAGTTCCTTAGTTTCCTGGCCGTTTATGATGCAAGTCAGAGCAAATGGTTCTTGAGCAGTTTCTTTAGATGTCCTGTCAGCAAATGCATTACCCTTCCCCACATCCATTTTCTTCTTATGAACACTACATTTGATAATTGCCAATTTCTTTGATGGTGAGGGAGCATTCAACAATTGCTTGATTTACCATGTATGTTTGAGCCTTGAGATGTGAGGAATCCTCTCCCAGCCCACAATCTCCCAAAGTTTTATACCACCCCACATGCGTACTGTTTGTGTAGATGTTTACCGTTAATTCAGCACTCCACTCACAGGCTCTTGTCAGAGCTATCTATTCTGCCACTTGCACAGACATTTCTATCAGTTTACAAGTTTTTACCACAGTCTGCAAGGTGGTGACCGCATAGGCGGCTACTGTTGAACCATCCTTCAGTTAGAACGAGATGGGAATCGTATTTCAATCATAGGGGTGTCCTGCAGGCCTATGGGACCTTTCTTATGTTCCTCTGTGGTTAATACACAGTCATGCATAGGTGTGACATTTTCTTTCTGTTCTGTGGGTAAGAGTATCTGGATTGAGGGTGCTAAATCTGTGTATAATTAGGCACTGCATCCAATAACCATGAAATATAGGCACAAGGGCGTTTCGTATCACCCTAATATTGAGTGAGGGGTCCTAAAGCACAGCCATTTCATTCATGCACAAATGGAAATTCTTAGATTGGTATAGTATCTCCAGCTCTATGCCATGCATTCTCTCCTTAGTTGTATGTCCCCGGCTGCTCAGCAGTGTTCGTGTGAGGTTGTAGAATGCTGATGAGTGCCTGGCTGGAGTGTATGACAGTTGGAGTGAGTGGGCTGAGCACCAAGATTGCCGCTCTCGGTGGGGCTTCCATCTACTACCTGTAACATGAGACTTGTACCTCCTGAATAAACCATCTTGTTACCACCTATACTCCTGGCTACCCGTATCTTCATTTACCACAAAGTTTGTATCCCCAAGGTGGGTACACTGGTAAGAGCTTGTTTAATGTATGCAGAACTGTTTTGACATTCATCAGTCCGTGGAAATGGGTGCGGAGTATCATTGTCTATTGCAACAGAGGTATGGAAAGAAGTGAAAATGTAGGTATCCACTGTCTGCAATAGCCTGCCGAACACAAGAAAGCTGTACTTCTTATTGTGTGGTGGGGGTGCCAAATCTATTATCACTTTAATGTATATAGGATCTAATCTCCTTTCCCTCTTCGACAGGAGGTGTCCTAAATAGACAACCTCTTGTCGAACAATTTGTAGTTTGGAGCGAGATACTTTGTCCACTATCAGCCAAAGAATGTAATAGTGCAAGCATACCTTTCTGGCAGGCATTCTCGTTGGTGCTGGTCAGTAAGATGATATCGATGTACTTTATTAAAACCCCTTTCGTACCAGCAGGATTAGGACCTTCACATGGGACCCGGTTTCCTTAATCACTCCCATCCTCAATAAATCTGTTACTATCTTCTGTAGTCCGTCTCCCCATCTCCTTTAGAAATCCTATATTGTGGTATTCTTAGTAAAACAGTACCTTCCTTGACATAAATGGTTACATGAAGGATATTCATGTGTCCCATATCATTGTCTTTTGCCCATCTACTTACATTTACTGTGTCTGTGAAAAGTGGGATATCAGAACAATTCAAATATTTTCTGTCCAGGGTACACTTAATGGTAGCATGCATCTTTTGTATTCTATCCCCAACAGAGTCGGAGGGCATTTATCGGTTACTACAAAGGAGTGCTTGTCTGGGATTGGCCGTATGGTATAAGTTAGTGGGGCTGAAATAGGACTCCCGATGGGCACGTTGGTGAATCCCCCAGATGTATTGTACCTACCTGAGAGGGATGTCTGTGGAAGTAATTGTTTGAAATGGAGGAAGCGGTGCCCCCTGTATTTACCAAAAATCTAACCCTTTCTCCTTGTACTATCACATCCATTATTCGTTTTAAACATTTGTTCACTCTCCTTCCTCCACTTTTTCTCCCTCCTCTTCATCAGGTGCATCGGAGGGGGTTTACCCTGTCCTCCTTTTTCCAACAACTGCTGTTACCTTACCCTTCTCTCTCATGGGGGCGTATGGTACCACCGTGTGTAAGGGAAACATCCTTTCTTGTTTCAAAGTTATTTCCTTCAACATAAATTCACATTTTCTTTTTGAAAAATGTTTTATTTATTTTGAAACAATACACCATTAAGACAGCGACAACATCTCAATAAAAATAAACTTACAAGTGACATGAGATACGCATTACAGGGCAATCATCTTACGATATAAAAATAAATGAAGGTTCCTACTTTAACAACAAGTCCCCTTTTTTCGGTCACTGGGATTCGCCCCGGCCCCAGAGTGTTTACCCTGCTGTGTCCTCAGGCGGGTCAACATTTTGAACTGGTTGACAGGGCCCCCCCCATTTGCGTGCTATGTTGTGCTTAGCTATCATAAAGCCCAGTGTGGCCCATAGTTTCTCTCCCATTGTTGGGTCTGCTGTACACCAGACGTTTAAGAGACACTTTTGTGGTAGAATCTCTAGGTCCTTGCCACATAGTTGTTGCATGTGCGTGGCAATTTTATTCCAGTATTCTCCTATTTTGGGACCGCTCCACCATAAATGTAAAAAGGTGCCTTGGCTGCAGTTTTTGGGGCAAAGTGCAGTCTCAAGTCTGTTCACTTTAACTAATACAACGCGTGTAGTATGTCCTATGGAGTAGTTTCAATTGAATCCGTCTGAATCGAGACCGGATCGCCACTTCTCTGGGCGGTACCAGTGCCTCCAGCCAATCCTCATCGTCCAGACTGCCCACATCTTCCTCCCATCTGGCTCTATAAATTCACATTTGTGTTTCCTTTAATTTTCTTCATAGGTGTAGGAAAGTGCCCCTTTTTGCATGGTTGCCCCCACCCCCTTTTTTTTTTTTGCCTAATGTTGATGTACTTTGAGGGTTCCTGCCCTGCCAACCAGGTGTCCAGGGCCTATGTTCTTTCCCCAAACTGTACTGTTGCAAAACCCAATCGGCAACTCTCTGGCCACACGTACATTCCTTGTAAATGGTACCCTAGGTATCAAAGGCACTGAGACCAGGGAAGGTCTCTAAGGGATGCAGCACTTATTGTGCCACCCTTAGAGGCCCTGTACCTACACACACACACACACACCCCCACCCCTCTCTCTGCAGGCTGTGTGTTTTGGTGCAGAACAAAGTTGAGTCGGCATGGCACACATCCCTGTGTGCGCCATGCCTACAATCCACTGCCCTGTCATAGGTAAGCCATCCCTCTAGCTGGGTGCACTATACCAGTAGTGAGGGTACAGGTGCATGAGCCCTGTACCCCTACAGTGTCCAAGTCCATTCTTAGACCTTGTAAGTGCAGTGCTGCCATTAAGAGTATATGGTCCTGGGAGTTAGTCATTATGAACTCCACAGATCCATAATGGCTTTACTGAAAACTGGTAAGTTTGGTATCAAACTTCTCAGCACATTAAACCCACACTGATGCCAGTGTGGGATTTAATGATAAATGCACACAGAGGGCGTCTTAGAGATGCCCCCTGAAAAACGACCGAACTATAGTGTCCTGGCTGAGTGGCTGCTCACAGGCTGCCACCACCAGATATGTTTCTGGACTCCTGGGTCGAGAGCCTGCTGCTCTCTGGGGCCTGAAACCATGCACAACCTGGGACGAGGTGCCAAGCCTCCTCCCCCAGGATGGGCAGGGTCCAAGAAGGGGAAGCTTCAAAGGCTTGCCGCCTGTGTGAGCTACCCCAGCCATTTGCTGCTCCCCCACTGGTTCTGACCCCCACTTTGTGCGGGAGAATCTGTGGGAAAACCAAGTTAGAAGAGGTTTGCCCACCTTTGTCAATCCCATCCCTCAGGCGGGGGAGGCGAGGCACAACTTAGTCCCTGCCATCTTGAAGATGGAGGGACCCAGCCAACCAGAAAGGCATATGCCCCACTTCTAGTGGACGGTGGCATAATAGGGGGTGTACCCACCTCAAGGAAGGGACCCATTGGTCCAGACCTGTATTTACCTGAAACTACACTAAATGTAGTATTTAGGGGCGACCCTGAACCTTGCCTCCTCAGACAAGAAGGACGAAGAGCCGGGCTGAAGGAAGAGGAGAGGACACCAACTGACTTGGCCCCAGCCGTACCTGCCTGTCCCGACCTAGACCTGCTCCAGCAGAATCCCGGTGTGTCCTGCAGCCCCCAAGAACCCGGAAGACCTGCCCTGCCTTCCCTAAAAAAGTCTCCTGTGAGCACCGGATTTGCTCACCAACAGACTCTTGCTCCGTCCAAATCCGCGAGACTGCACCCAACGCCCACAGCCAGAGTTAGTGGCCCAACACCACGAGGAGGTCTCCCCAGCGATCCTGACCTGAGATCTGGTGATCCCTGACCTATCTAAAGTCTCCCGACTATGCTTGCAGCCTCTATCTGGACTGCGACCGGAGCCGGTACGTAGAAGCCGACACCAAATGACACCCCTGTACCTGGCGGCTCACAGCTTCGGGTGGCCCAACAGATGGTGTACCGGCATCCCACGCCATCCCAACTTACCTCTCCAACCGGTCACCTCCAGAAGATCTTCATGCCCGAGCCTGCAATGTTTGTTTTGACCGGAGCTTCCCCATTGAAACCAACAGGGCTTCCGACATCAATCCTGCACCCGGGAGCCCCTGTGCCGCTGTGGGTGTACCTTGTGTGCTAACTTGGATCCCCCTTTGCCCGTGAGCAGCCACCAACCAGTGGCCCCTATCCCGAATAGGCTAATATTGGGCCTCCGCACCCGGCTGCCCTAGTGCAGCTCAGGGTGTTTTGTGAGTGCATCCTTGACCCTGGAGGACCCCTGGTTCTAACCCTAGAAACACAACTCCCACAACCAAGTACTTACCTTTAGACTGATAACTTAATTTCCTCCCATAGGATTGCATTAACTGCTTTTCTGTGAAAAGAGATTGTGTGGAGTTTGAGTTTGTATGACAACTCAAACTGTGTTTTTACAAAACCTGACTTACTTACCTTTTCTCTAGGAAATGTCCCAGTATGATATCTAGGCATATCACACTGAATAGAAAAAGTAATCTAAAAAGTAATCACAAAGTAATAGCAAAGTAACTGAAAAGTAATTTCAACTGTTTTTGAACATTTGACCTGCCTACTGCATTCAACTGTATTATATTAGAAAAGTACTATTTTACTTACCTGCACCAAGTTTGACTTTGCTTTAAAAATAAAATACAACAATTTTTTTATATTCAAAACATTTGGTAGGAGTTTAGTCTTGTGTGTGCTATCATTTCTTGCCTGCGTGTGTACAATAAATGCTTAACACTATCCTCTGATAGTTACTGCTCACCCACACTACCACAAATCGAGAGTAAGGTATCTACTTTAACCTCTCCAAGCCTTTGGGGATCCACTGGACTCTGTGCACACTATACCTTACTTTGGTATAGTATATATGGAGCCAGCTTCCTTCAACTGTTTCTTCCTTTCTCTTTGGAAGACGGTTGCCCAAGTTCTGCCAGAAGTCCCTGAGGAGGTCCGAGCTGTGCTCTCCCAAGCTGTTAAGGACGGTAGAGAGGCAGCAAAATTCACCATACGATGTGGCCTTGATAAGATGGATTCGCTGGGCAGATCGATTTCCCTGACAGTGGCCTTGAGGCGCCACACCTGGCTTAGGACAACTGGCTTCTCGGGCGATGTCCAGGCTAATTTGATGGGCATGCCCTTTGATGGAACCTGTTTTTGTTTGGGAAAAGGCAGATTCGGCCTTAGTGAGGTTAAAGTACTCTCGAGCTACGGCCAGATCTTTGGGCCTCTCCTACTCCTCGTGGCCAGTCTACCTTTCGCCCATTTTGTGGCAACGGAAGGGGTTTCCATCTGCATCAGTTCTATCCCATCCACCGTTCTGCGCAGACTTCCCAAACTATGCGGTGACGTGGACACGGTTCAATCCGACCTATGAATGGAAGTCAGAAGCCGTCGGAGACCCTGCCCACTGCAGCTACAGCCTCCAAGCACTCCTAGTCTGAATCTGCAAGACCACACCACTCCAGTTGGCGGGAGAATTCGTCATCTCCCCCACTGGAGGTCCATAACATTAGACAAATGGGTCTTGCAGATCATTCAGGAGGGCTATTCTCTGCCTTTCCCAGCTTTTCCTCCTTCCATTCTCCAAATCGAGAACAGCTGACGGAAGATCTGAAATTGCTCCAAGAGGAAGTTGCAGCTATCTTGGCCATGGGAGCTGTAGAAAGCGTCCCGGTTTCAGAAGTAGGCATTGGCTGTTATTCCCGCTACTTTCTGCTTCTGAAAAAGAACAAAGGGTTACGACCCATTTTAGATCTACTGACAGTCAATCTCTTACTCAAGAAGAAGTTCAAGATGCTCACTCTAGCTTGGGTCTTGTCTGCCCTAGACTGAGAAGACTGGTTAGTAGCTTTGTACCTGCAGGATGCGTATTTTCACATCCCCTTCCTGCAGGGCTACAAGCGTTACTTGCGGTTCAAAGTGGGCCGCGAGCACTTTCAGTTTACTGTGCTCCCCTTCAGCCTTACCGGTGTTCACCAAGGTGATGGCGGTTGTCGCAGCTCATCTGCGCAGGTTAGGGGTGTTAGTCTTCCCCTACCTCAACGACTGGCTGTTGGAGTCCTCTCCCTAGGCTGTCGTTTCCCACCTTCAGACTATGGCGAGCCACCTGCATTCGCTGGGGTTCTCTATAAACGTGCTAAAGTCACACCTGACTCCTTCTCAGACGTTCCCTTTCATCGGAGTTCTGCACACAGTGCTGTTTCGGGCCTATCCTCCCAAGCAGCGGGTTCAGGATATTCAGGTTATGATTCCGATGTTTCAGCCTCTATCCTGGATTTCGGTGGGACTAAGTCTCATTGCATCCTGTTGGTAAAGCATGCTAGGTGGCGTATGTGGGTTCTGCAGTGGGCGCTGAAGTTCAAGTGGGCACAGCATCAAGGAAATCTGACGTGGTCCAGATCTTTGAAGGAACTGCGATAGATCTGCAGTGGTGGTTGACGAACCTCGATTGGGTCAACGACAGACCCCTCTTTCTTCGCCAACCAGATCTCAGTCATGACAGATGCGTCACTTCTGGGATGGAGCAGCCATCTGTGAGAAGTTATCAGAGGACACTGGTCTCCGGCAGAGTCGGGGCTTCACATCAATTTGTTGGAGCTTCTACCAATTCGTTTGGCATTTAAGGCATTTCTTCCCTCTGTCAAGGGAAAGTTGGTGCATGTGTTAACGGACAACACCACCGCCATATGGTACTGCGGCAAGCAGGGTGGGGTCGTGAACCCTTTGTCGAGAGGCCCTGTGTCTCTGGACATGCCTGGAACGGCAAGGAATAACCCTGGTGGTTCAAGACCTGGCTGTGCGCCTTTCCGCCCATACCTCTCCTGCCTAGGGTTTTGAAGTTCAGGAGCGACAGGGCCCAAGTCATCCTTGTAGTGCCCGACTGTGCAAGGAGTCTGGTATCCTGAGCTTCAGGAGCAACGATCTTTGATCAGGCTGCCCCTTCAGGAAGATCTTCTGTTGCAGCATCAGGGGAGGGCCCTTCACCCCAACCTGTCAACTCTGCGCCTCCATGCGTGGAGATTGAGTGGCGGCAGTTGATAGCTTTTGACCTTCCTCCCGAAGTATGTAACGCTATTTTGGCGGCCAGGCGGCCCTCCACTAAGACGGTATACGCCTGCCGTTGGCAGAAATTCGGATTATACTGTAGAGAGGTTTATTGACCCTCTTTCTGCTTCTTTCCACTGTTCTTTTATTCATTCTGACCCTTGCCCGGCAGGGCTCGGCTTTGGGAACTCTCAAGAGTTACCTTTCTGCTCAGTCTGCTTTTTTGCGGCTGCCAGACAAGCCCTCTCTTTAAATCTCCAATTGTACATAGGTTTCTAAAAGGGCTGGCTCACTTGTTTGCTCCCACGCCCTTTGCTATGCCACAGTGGGACCTTAATTTGGTCCTCACCTACCTAATGTGTGCTTTCTTCGAGCCTTTAGATAACGGTCTCCTCCGGCTGTTGACCATCAAAACTGCAGCCTTAGTGGTGATTACATTGTCCCGGAGAGTGAGCGAGTTGCAGGTGTTATCCTGCATGCTTCCCTATCTGAAGTCTTTTTCCAGATAAAATGGTGCTTCGCACCTGGGCTTTTTACCAAAGGTCGTGACCCCATTCCACCTGGGTCAATCCATCACTTTGCCCACCTTCTTTGCTCCCCCACATCCCTCTAAAGAGGAGCGTCTCAACCGACTGGACTCAAAGACCGCGTTGTCGTTCTACCTTGACCACACAAAAGAGTTCCGGGTGGACGAGCAACTCTTTGTGAAGTACGTGGGAGCAAAGAAGGGGCAGGCAGTGCAGAAAAGGACCATCTCTCACGGGGTCGTTCTCTGCATCAAGATCTGCTATGCCCTGGCAAAGAAGCAGCCCTCTGAGGGATTAAGGGCCCATTCCACCTGGGAATAGGCTGCGGCTATGGCCTTGGCTTGGGGTGTCCCAGTCCTGTGCATCTGCCAAGCAGCAAGGTGGACAGTCAGGTCCGCAGGGTAGGGCAATTTGCTTGTTCGGTCCTGCAGGACTTCCTAGTGTAAGGGTTTTGTCCGAAACCCACCGCCGGGATGATCTGAAAGAAACACGTTAGTGATTGACGCCTGGGGATATTCTAAGGTAAGGAATCTGACTGGATCCGGAAAGTTTTCGTCAGCAGTACCCCTGTGCGTCGGAAGGTGGCGTCGTGTGGCTCCGCGACTGTCGTTGGCGTAGTGGTCGCGAAGATAACGTCGCGGCAGCTACTTAGACGCCGCCCTCGCGCGCTGACGTCAGTTCTTTATTTTTCCGCGCCAGCAAGCGCAGATCCGGAGAGAGCGGTACCCCCAGTCATTTTTTGACTGAGTTTTTGAGGCTTTTTGTCTCTCTTTTTCGAGTCGATCGACTCCTGGTGCCGTAGGGATGCCCAGCTTCAAATCCTGCGCGGAATGTCATCGCATGATGTCTGTGACTGACCCGCACCGCGTGTCTCTCTACTGCCTGGGGTGCGACCAAGATCCCAAGTCGTGCCCCGACTGCCGGGCCATGGCGCCGAAGACTTTGCGGGAGCGGTCCCGAAAGTTGCTTGAAGTCCGGCAGTCGGCTCTGCGCTGCTCAAGGTCCCGGTCCCGTGGGAGGTCGAGGGACCGGTCGCGGAGCCAACACCATCGTTCGTCGGGATCGAAGTCTTCGCACTCTGGGTCCGGTAAGGCGAAGCACTCTAAGAAGTCAAAGAAGCGCCGTCGCTCTCCGACTTCCCCTCGCGCGACGCAGCTGTGGGTGGTGCCAACCCTGCGGCTCTGGCGGAGCCTACGCAGTCGCCGTCGGCCTACCCGCCCTTCTCGGGTCCGTCGGTGACTCCGGCCCAGCTGCAGGAATTTGTCAGCCATGGCTCGCCTCATTGGGCCTTCGGGCCCCGTGGGCCCGACTGGGGGTCCTTGCCTTCCACTGCTGACGACTCCGGCATCGCTGTCGGCCCCGGCGCCCCCAAGGATCCAGGCCTGGATCCCGGTCAACGCCGGTTGACCTAGTAACACCTCCACCGACCCCTCCGGCACCACTTCGGACGTCGCCCGTCCCGACAGACGTAGTCGTCCCCGGTTTCAGCCCCGAAGTGGACACTGCGCCGGAACGGCGTCACTCGATGCCGATTCAGACGCAGATGGGACCCTTCTATCCCTATGTCCATCCTCCTTATTTCAGGCCTGTTCATCAGCCTTCGGAGGAAGGGGAGGGGTCTGAGGACCCTCTCACCGCTCATTGTGAGTTAGACCCGGACTGGGCAGAGGAATTGGGGATGCCAGTGGTCTTGACACCTCTCCTGACCTTGGCATGCTCACTCCTCCTACCGTGGCTACGGAGGAGGGTGCAAGTTATGCTGTGGTGTTGCGTAGGGCGGCCGAGGCCCTCCACCTCGAGCTCCCTACAGTGGCTGTCAGGACTAACCTCCTGACAGAAGTGCTTCAGCCGGCAGCTACCTCTGCGGAGCCACTGCTTCCTTTTTAATGATGCACTTTCTGACGTTAGTTTGGGCTCCTGTGGATAGGAACGTGGCCCGACGCCATCGCCTGACCCCGGGCGACCCCCTTTTCCTCTCCCAACACCCTACCCCCTTAGAGCTTGGTTGTCCAAGCCTCTGCGTCCCCGAGCGCCTTCCCTACCGCGCCTCCGGATAGGGAATCCAAGAAACTGGAACAATTTGGGAAGAAGATTTTCTCTTCCGCCAGTTCAGGGCTGCGGTCTGTGAACACCGCATGCCTCTTGGGCCGTTATTCCCACTCTGTGGTATACGGTGGCGCAAGTGCTGCCTCACTGTCCGGAGGAGGCCCGGACAGTGCTCTCTCAGGCTATTGCTGAAGGGAGAGATGCGGCAAAGTTCACAATTCGATGTGGTCTTGACACCGCCGACTCGCTGTGCAGGGCGATTTCCATGACAGTGGCGCTCCGTCGCCACGCCTGGCTGAGGACTACTGGTTTCTCGGGGGATGTCCAGAACACCCTGATGGACATGCCCTTTGATGGCATTCGCCTTTTTGGCAACAAGGCAGATAGTGCGTTGGAGCGCTTTAAGGACTCGCGGGCTACGGCCAAGTCCCTGGGTCTTTCTGCCACGCGTCCTCCTCCGCCTTCTGCTTTTCGCTCCTTTCGTGGCCACGGAAGGGGCGCTCAGACATGTTCGCTTCAGAGCCACAGGCCTGCGCAGCAACAGTCTCAGCGCGCCCGCGGGACCCGCCGAGGCGGGTCAGGGGGCCAGCGGGCGGGTCAGTCCACCTCCACCCCGGCCACCAATGCCTCCAAACCTTCCTAGTCCGGTATTTCAGGCCCATTAAACGCCAGTGTGCGGCAGGATTCGCCATCACCTCCCCCACTGGCGCACCATCACGTCGGACAGGTGGGTTTTACAAATCGTCCGAAGGGGCTACTCCCTCCCCTTCGAGGCTACCCCTCCAGCCATGCCACCCCAGTACCACCGCATGTCGGGGGATCACTTGGCACTTCAACAGGAAGTCGCGGCCCTCTTGGCCAAGGGGGCCATCGAGCGCGTTCCTGCGCCAGAAGTAGGACGTGGTTGTTGTTCCCACTACTTTCTGGTGCCCAAGAAGAAGGGCCTGCGTCCTATGTTGGACCTCAGGGACGTCAATCGCTTCCTCCGGAAGGAGAAGTTCAAGATGTTGACTCTGGCTCAGGTCTTGTCTGCCCTCGACCCTGGAGACTGGATGGTAGCGTTGGACTTGCAGGACGCATATTTCCACATTCCCGTCCTGCCGGCCCACCGGCGTTACCTGCGGTTTACGGTAGGCCACAAGCACTTTCAGTTTACCGTGCTCCCCTCGGGTGTTCACGAAAGTGATGGCGGTGGTCGCAGCTCATCTGCGCAGATCAGGGGTTCCAGTCTTCCCCTATCTTGATGACTGGCTGTTGAAGGCGGGCTCGCCCCAGGCTGTTGTCTCCCACCTCCAGACTACGGCCGACCTCCTGCATTCACTGGGGTTCTCCATCAACGTGCCGAAGTCGCACCCGATTCCCTCTCAGAAGCTCCTCTTCATCGGAGCGGTTTTGGATACGACGCACTTTCGGGTCTATCCTCCCGAACGGCGAGTCCAGGATATTCAGGCTATGATTCCGATCTTTCAGCCTCTATCCTGGGTTTTGGTCTGGATGACCCTGAGGCTGCTGGGCCTCATGGCGTCCTGCATCCTGCTGGTCGATCATGCCAGATGGCAAATGCGGGCTCTGCAGTGGGACCTGAAGTTCAAGTGGGTGCAGTATCAGCGGAACCTGTCCGATTGCGTCCAGATCTCGGAGGGCACTACACAACAATTGCAGTGGTGGCTCACAAACCGGCATTGGGTCAATGGCAGATCCCTCTCCCTGCCCCAACCGGAGCACACTGGTGACGGACGCGTCCCTCCTGGGATGGGGCGGCCACATGGGAGAGGCAGAGATCAGAGGCCTCTGGTCTCCGGCGGAGTCCAAGCTCCATATCAACCTTCTGGATCTTCGGGCGATCCGACTTGCACTGAAGGCATTCCTTCCCTCTGTCAAGGGGAGAGTAGTGCAGGTGTTCACAGACAACACCACCGCCATGTGGTACTGCAACAAACAGGGCGGGTTGGGGTCGTGGACCCTATGTCAGGAGGCTCTGCGCCTCTGGACATGGCTGGAACGTCAGGGCATTTCCCTGGTGGTTCAACACCTGGCAGGTTCACTGAACGCCAGGACGGACGAGCTCAGCCGCAGGTGCATGATGGATCACGAATGGCGTCTTCACTCGGAGGTGGCGCAAGGTCTTTCAACAGTGGGGAGAGCCTTGATTAGATCCATTCGCCACCGAAGAGAACGCGCAATGTCAGCAATTCTGCACGTTGGAATTTCCAAGGCAGCACTCGCTCGGCGACGCTTTTCGTCTTGAGTGGAGTTGCGGTCTGTTGTACGCCTTTCCGCCTATACCACTTCTGCCCAGAGTGCTGAAGAAAATCAGGTGCGACCGGGCCCAAGTCATTCTTGTGGCTCCGGACTGGGCTCGAAGAGTTTGGTATCCCGAGCTACTCAGTAGGACCATCGATCCCCCGATCCGACTGCCTCTTCGGGAGGATCTTCTGTCGCAGCGGACGGTCCTCCACCCGAACCTGTCCAGTCTCCACCTCCTTTGCGTGGCTATTGAGCGGCAGCAGTTGATCCCCTTCGACTTGCCTCCTGAAGTCTGTGATGTCATTCTGGCAGCCAGGCGTCCCTCCACTAAGTTGGTATACGCCTGCAGGTGGAACAAGTTTGTGGCATGGTGCACAGCAAAGGCTGTGGATCCCCTTTCTGCCCCTCTTTCTGAGGTCCTACTGTTCCTTCTTTCTTTGGCCCAGCAGAGCTCTGCTCTGGGCACTATCAAGGGCTACCTTTCTGCTATTTCAGCCGTTCTCAGGCTCCCTGATCAGCCCTCTCTTTTCAAGTCCCCTGTTAACAGATTCCTCAAAGGCATTACTCACCTTTTTCCTCCTGTTCCCGTTGTAATGCCACAGTGGGACTTGAACCTGGTTCTCGCATACTTGATGTGCGCTCCCTTTGAGCCACTTCAGAACTGTCCTCTTCGCTTGTTAACTCTGAAGACTGCTTTCCTGGTTGCCATCACCTCTGCTAGGAGAGTGAGTGAGCTCCAGGCTCTTTCTTGTAAACCTCCTTTTCTGTCTGTGCATCCGGACAAGGTTGTCCTCAGGACACGTCCATCCTTTCTGCCAAAGGTTGTTACTGCCTTTCACATCGGGCAGACCATCACTTTGCCCACCTTCTTTCCGCCTCCGCATCCTTCCAGAGAGGAAGAGAGGCTCCACCGTCTGGAACCAAAACGTGCACTCATTTTACCTGAGTCGCACACAACAGTTCGGGGTGGATGACCAGCTCTTTGGCTACGTTGGTGCCAAAAAAGGTCGGGCCGTACACAAGCGGACTATATCCAGATGGGTCGTCTTGTGTATTAAAGCCTGTTATTCTCTGGCAAAGAAGGAGCCTCTGTTGGGGCTGCGAGCCCATTCTACCAGGGGCGACGGCTGCCACTACAGCATTGGGACGTGGTGTCCCCTTACAAGACATCTGTCAGGCAGCTTCGTGGGCCTCGCTGCACACTTTTACTAAGCACTATTGCCTGGACAGCCAAGTCCGGAGAGACGGCTTCTTTGGCCGTTCTGTTCTCCGAGACTTCCTGGTGTGATCTTGGTTCGCCGACCCACCACCGAGGTTGGTATTGCTGGGGTGTCTATTCTAAGGTAAGGAATCTATCACTAACGTGTTTCTTTCAGATGCGCAAGTTACTTACCTTCGGTAACAATATATCTGTAAGAAACATTAGTTAGTGATAGATTCCTTACCGCCCCACCCATACTCCCCGTTCTGCGAACTGATTTCTAGGGTTAAGGTCATCCCTTTCAGGGCCCTAGTTTCAATGCACCAGTGGTCAGTATCTTGCATGGCTCTGCGTTCCTGGCGCAGAAAGTTGTGTACAGAACTGACGTCAGCGTGCGAGGGCGGCGTCTAAGTAGCTGCCGCGACGTCATCTCGGCGACCACGACGCCAACGACGGACGCGGAGCCTCACGACGCCACCTTCCGACGCGCAGGGGTACTGCTGACAAACTTTCCGGATCCAGTCTGACGCCTGGGGATATTCTAAGGTAAGGAATCTATCACTAACTAATGTTTCTTACAGATATATCGTTACCGAAGGTAAGTAATTGTGCTTTTGGCTTGGAATGTAATTCAAAGGTAAGGATTTTGCAGCTAGAAGTCTCTATCAGATGAACAAGTTACTTACCTTCTGTAATGCATTATCTGGTAGAGACTGTCTAGCTGCAGATTCCTTACAGCCCCACCCATGCCTCCCTGCTTTGTGGACTGATTTTTATTAGGGCTAGGGTTACTCCCCTTTTCAGGGCGCTTGTTTTGCACATGACTGTCAGTTATTTTGTGGCTCTGCGCTTCTGGTGTGGAAAAAACGAAAAGTACTGAAGTCCGCGCACCTTGGTGGCGCCTATATAGGCACTGCAACGTCATAACTGGTTCTACCAACGCAATCAACGTCACACTGAGCCGAATGGAGACACCCGACGGCGCTCGCAAGGGGTATTGCTCAGCAAAAGTTTCTGGATCCAGCCTGAGCCTGTGAAATTCAAATGTAAGGAATCTGCAGCTAGTCTCTCCCAGTTAATGCGTTACTGAAGGTAAGTAACTTGTTCGTCATTTATATAAAAACAGTTTCCATTCCATATTTAGTCATCCTTTCCCATGCAGAAATACCATCTCTCGGGCAAGGCTGCACCTCATCTATGCCTTTAGAGCCAGTTACCCCTCCTGGTACTGTATCAAAATATACCTGCGGTAGAAAATATCCTGGTACATCAGTGATACTCCTAATCAATTTTCTAGCCAGTGAGAGACTTATCCTCATTTCATTCTAAAGGCCTTTTTCATGAACATTGTTAATCTACATTGGCCATCCTACATCTTACCAGGTCTCGAACAACTTTGTGTCTCAGGTTCTCAGAATCCAGCCAGGACAACCGCATGTCTCAGGGCATCGGCGATCTCCTCAGACTGCGACCACGGGAAATGCAATCCCCCCTGCTGGTATGTACTTCAAAGTCAGTCAGGTCTTCAACCGCCCCATCAACCGCGGCACTCTGTCTGGCTGGATTGGCCTGGTGGATCCCAGACGAGCCCCAATTTGTGAATGCAGAAAAATGTCCTACCGAGCCATAGATGGGGATTGAGGGGCTAGCACAGCTGACTCTAAGCACTATTTTTTTTTATACGTTTTTGGGTGATTATACATTGGGGACTGAGGCTGGCTTAGTATATGGTGCACACTTGTTCAATTGAAGCACCTGGCTCTAATCCAGACAACCCTTATGCTGATTTTAGTGGTCTTAGAGAGCCTTAGAAAGCTGTCCAAGTGGTAGCTGTACGGAGCAACCTTCAGGCGTGGTCCAGGAGGGGTGTAAAGCAGCTCGTTTTACCAGTACTTAATCTTATGGTATAGGTTAAGTGAAAAAATAATCATACAGTGTAGTTGTAAAAAATATATTTTATTACAAACACATTTGTACTATCTGCTACCCGGAGATAGAAACACAATACACACACCACTTTGGGAATAGAGCACATAAGTAGCACAAATACATAGTGGTCTCCAGGGGGAGACCAAACCGTATACTAAAATAGTGGAATGCGAACCACAGCTTAAGTCCAGAATGGATCCAGAAGACTTTAGAAGAGCCAGGGACCCTAGGAACTACCCAAGGTGGGTATCTAGGAACCCCACGGAGGTCATTTGCAGAGTGGGAACACGACTGCGTGCTCAATGTTAGTCAATAGGTAAGTCACGGTTGCAATTTTCAAGAAGGGCACTTCCCAGCGGACCCTGAAGAAACCCCGTGGAAAATGGAAGGTTGGAGAGTCACCCCACCTGTAAATACCCCAAGAACCAGGAAACCTACACCAGGGAAGCCGGGTGCATAGGTGTCAAGTGACGTTGGAAACCACCGTAGACCACAATGGAGGACTTCATGAAAGATGCTGCTGGAGAAGACAAAGGAGTCCGGTGGAACCCAAAGGTGGGATCAAGATGAGGGGTACCTGCAAGTAGAGGGGACAGTGTATGCCACTCAGGAGTGACTAGGAGGCACGGAAGACAAATGTCCACCAATGTCGGAGATGCAGGTGAGGTTGACTGTGCCCTTGAAGTTGTGCGGAGTAGGCTACACTGTAAAAGACCAGGAGCCGTTCACGAGCTGTCCCACGTCTTATGTCGAGGGCCAAGGGGTCAGTGTCCGGCAGGGGCACCAACAAGCCTTGGCAGCGGTAAACAACGTAGTCGAAAAAGGTGCAGTGTCGGGACCAGCAAGGTCCAAGTGACTCACCACGACCAGGTAAGTCAGAGCAGGCCCGAGCAAGCAGGGGAGCCCACTGAATTCAAAGACCCTCAAGAGGACCCATGGGCCAAAGGCACAGGAGTTGCAAGAGGACCTCTAGCAGCTCACCAATGAAGGCCCACGGTGCAGAGGTAGTGGTGAGGGCGAAGATCTTGGTTGCAGTAGTTACTTGAGTTTGGAGCTTCTTGGAGCGTGAAGGTCTCTGGAGGAGGGCGTCGTCAAGCCTTGGCAACGGCAAGTCGACGCGGTGCACAGCGGTTCCGACAAGGGATACTGTCCTCAAACTCTGTATGAAGACCATGCAGGCCTTGAGGGAGTTGCAGATCCACCACCTGTGTTGCTGAGCCTTTCGGAGTCCGCGGGAGCCCAGGATCAGTAGACCGGTCAGCTGCTTTGCAGTGCCTGTAGATGCAGGGGAGGGACTCCTTCACTCCAAGGCAGATTCCTTCGGGTGTCTTGGATGTCCACATGACTGGTGAAGAACCTGTATGGGGCATGGGCACAGACGTTGCGGAAGACACGCAGGACGACGAGACCAGGAGCAGCACGAATCTTCCCCGGTGCAGTCTTGGTACCCAAAATGAAGTCCAGCGAAGTGCAGAGTGTCCAGACGGTCGAAGTTGAAGTGGTATGTGATCTGAATCTTGTCTCACGACAAATCTAGGGACTCGCCCACAGGTAAGCCCTTAAGTACCCTTAGGAAAGGATTGGGACGATTCAGGGGTCGCTCCCAGAGGAGGGGCTGGACAGTGTCCTTTGTCCAGTTTTGCGCCAGAGCGGGAGCCAACGGCTCCCTGAACTGGTTTGAACTGGATTATGCAAGTAGGGCACCAAATGTGCCTTTCCAGCAGTCTCTGTGGCACTGGCATGCGCCCCCACCTTGCCCCAATACACTAAACCCTATCTGGGCGGTTGCCACACCTCCCTGTGACAGGATATCAATTCTGCCTTTCCCTGTTTGACCTTGACTCAGCAGCAGGAGGGCAGAAACGTCTCTGGTTGGTAGCAGCCCTAGCTTGCTTTCTGGTTCTGGAAGACTGGTACCGGGAGCACTGAAGGCCTCCCGGAGGAGCTTTACAGTGCATTGAGTCATACCTGCCACACTGTTTACGGTGTGGGGGTATGATTCCAACATGCTTGATACCAAATACGACAGGTTTCGTTGCAGCCAGTTTATAGATGGTCATCGCGTAATGACTCATGACCACTCTGTCATTATGGCTGTTTCACTTACAACCCGGGAGAAGGGACTCCAAAGGTTTTAGGGGTGCCCTGCTCATGCAGGGGCACCCTCACACTTAGGACCCAGCACCCTGCCTTCAGGGTTGAAAGGCCTGCGTTAGGGGTGACTTATAGGTTTTAAGTGTAGTGACCGTAGATATAGGGAAACCTATCTGTCGTATGTGGTGCTAGCACCAGCTTACAAAGGCTGCCATGGCAGGCCTGGAGTCACAATTTGAGTGCTCTCATGGGTGGCATAATACATGCTTCAGCACATGGGAGACCCTTGGTGTACCTATCCCCTGGGTACCTTAGTACTATATACTAGGGACTTATCAGGGTACACCAGTAGCCAATCTGGAGGGTACCCAAGTACTCACCATATCCAATTTAGGGAAGAAGCAGACTGGGGTCCGGATTAGCAGGACCCCAGTTGGACTAGTCAGAAAAACATGACACCAGCAAAAAGTGGGGGTGTCCATGAAAGCAGATCCTACTTTCCTACAGAGACCCACATAAGTGAGGTATCATTTTTATCAGGAGACCAAGGGGAACACTGGGTGGTAGGACATTTGAGCCAGCGCGGTAATCCCAGACAAATGTAGGGAAAATGTGATTTATTTAATAGCTAAACTTGAGGTTTGCAGTGGATTCTGGGTAGGGAAACTTTAGCGAATTCACGAAAGCCACACCTCCCTGCACTCCCCCGGTTATCTAGATTTCAGAAATGTGTGGGTTTGGTAGGTTTCCCTAGATGGCTGCTGAGCCTGAGACACAAAATGCTGGTTGCCCCCCTTGCAAAACCAGGTCGTTTTGTGATAATTTTTAGGTCTCTACAAAACGTTTTGGGCCCTTGCCTGTCACGGGTACTTGGCGCACCCACACAAGTGAGGTGCCAGTTTGATCGGTAGACCTGGTTGAATTCTGGGTGGTAGGAAATTTGTGTCAGCCCGGTGATCCCACAACTTTCCCACACAGAAATGTGAGCAAAACTTAATTTTTTTTCCCAGCTAAATTTGAGGTTTGCAGGAGATTCTGAGTAGGAAAACGTTAGGGGATCCACGTAAGCCACACCTCCCTGGACTCCCCTGGGGGTCTAGTTTTCAGAAATATCTGGGATGGTTTCCCTAGATGGCTGCCGAGCCCGGGATCAAATACGCAGGAGACTCTCGCAAAACACGGTCTATTCGTAATCACTTATTTTAATGTCTCCACAGTACGCTTTAGGCAGTTTCTGGTCGTGGGCACTAGACCTACCCACACAAGTGAGGTACCATTTTTATCAGGAGGCTTGGGGAAATGCTGGGTGTGTGGAAGTTTGTGGCTCCCTGCAGATTGCAGAACTTTCCATCACAGAATGTTTTTGACAAAGTTTGAGGTTTGCAAGGGATTCTGTGTAACCGAACCTAGTGAGAGCCACACAAGTCACCCCATCCTGGATTACCCTGCGTGTCTAGTTTTAAAAAATGCACAGGTTTGCTAGGGTTCCCTAGGTACCGGCTGAGCTAGGGTCCAAAATCTACAGCTAGGCACATTGCAAAACAATCAATTGGAATGCAATAGGTCTCGCATTAGCAAGAGTTTAAGCTATTGGCATTGTAAATGACAATGCCTTTTATGTTTTAAAAACCAAAACCTAAATAAAAGGCATTGTCATTTACAATGCCAATAGCTCAAACTCGCTTAAATGCAAGACCTATTGCATTGCAGATGCTTTTTCAATACTACTGCTGTTAAAAGGGGAGCTGGGGTTGCTGCAGGAGAATGTAAGGATACCAGGTTGTGCTTCGCGTGAAATGTTAAGAAATCTCGGCCACTCAAGTGAGACTCGTGTTGGGGGGCTTGACACATTTCCCATGGGCCTCTGCTTCAGACTGAAGGAGTAGGCATCGCCTCAATAACAAATGTAATTGAAATTGCAATGGGATTTATATATGTTTTGAAAATGATTAACACAATGGCTGATAGGTTGCGATAACAGATGAGATAGCTGTCCTCTCTGATTCCCAGGAAACACACCCTCGTAAACAATTGGGAAATTGTTTGTTACGTATATCATAATGTGAAATAGTGGAATTTAGATTCTTTTTTTTTTGTTTTTTTTGAGCAGGATATACAATGAAAAACTCTCAAATGTAGACACTAAAGACCTTGCGAGAGAAGAAAAAACATGAACGTTAAACAATACGTCTAATGCAGCAGATAGTACAGGCAATTCCCAAGTACCTCTATTAAAGTTTAAACGCCTCAGGGTTTCTTGAATTGATTTCAATACGTAACACAGATATAGCTCTTAATAACAGTATTGCTTTATCAGAATAAAATCTAGGACCTACAGTGCATCAGTACTTGTAGTGCACAATCAAGCCATTCGTGTTATAAATGATTGACAGCGGCCACCATTGTCCCGGTATGCTTAGAAAGTGAAAGTGCTCATGGCGCGCTGAAAGTTGCAGGAAAGCATGTCATGCCTGCAGTAGGAGAAACTATTTAAAGAAAATAGTGCTTAGTGACCACCTAGTAGCAACCGAAGTAAAAGGGCCAGTTCTCTTGGGAGGTTACGAATGAAGACAAGGCGGTACTAAGGAGGGACTAACTGGCCTATTAACGAATCAGAAGCCAGCATTTACGACGGACAATGACACAACACAATGACAAATATGGGGGGAGAGTGGGCGAGGCTTCTAATCCTTACTCCAATACAGCATGGCTCGCAGAGCAGCAAATGCGCTGCCCAGGCTCGACCTGAAAAGGGTCAGTTTTCACAGGAAAAATGTGATGTCCATGTTCCGTTTCCTGTCACAGGCACTAGGCCTACCCACACAAGTAAGGTACCATTTTTATTGGGAGTCTTGAGGGAACACAGAATAGTAGAACAAGTGTTATTACCAATTGACTTTCTTTACATTTCTGCCTTCCAAATGTAAGACGATGTGTAAAAAATAAGTCATTTTGAAAAACTCCCTCTAATTCACATGCTTGTATGGGTACCCACAATTTCGGAGATGTGCAAATAACCACTGCTTCTAAACTCTATTTTGTTCCCATTTCGGAAATATATAGGTTTCCTTGGTACCTATTTTTCACTCTTTATATTTTACCAAATGAATGGCTATATACCCGATACACAATGAAAAAACATTCCAAGACGCAGCTCAGTTATTGGCTCTGGATACCTTGGAGGCCTAGCAGCGAATGGGTTAAACATATGAAGCTAAAGCGCGGCGTGCCGCAAGTGCTACAAAAGCAAAAAAAAACTGCTTGCTCTCGTTCCTGTACTTCGTAATTCTATTCTCATAATAGGTTTCGAGGAAAGGGTGCAGTGCTACAGGCTGTCATTAGGTTTCCCTTTGGAGTTGTAAAGGGACCTCTATTAGCCACTTAAGGTACAGCACCCTTCATGCAATTATAAAGAAAACAAATTGCAGCTGAGCATACTGTTCGAGGCATACGAGCTGTAGATTGTATACTTGTGCATAGATCGCCATCTGGTGTTGGGCTCGGATGTTTGCACTTTGTTTTTGTCTTGGAAGAAGTCTTTGTAGTCACGAGGTAGGTGACTCCTCCTTAGGACGATAGTGCGCATGGGCATCGACTCCATCTCCAGATTGTTTTTTTGCGCCATCGGGTTCGGATGTGATTTGCTGCGCTCCGGGTCGATATCGGTTTCGAATCTCCCCTCGACACGCAATCCCTCTCCACTTGACGGTATTGTCTCGATCGCATTTCCCTTTCAAAGCGCATCTTTAAAACTAACTCCTCGACCTCTATCTTCGACGCGGGCCGTTGGGCCTATCCGCGCCGACCACGCCAGCAGTCAATGGAAAGGACTCCTTTCAAAAAATGCCCCGGGTGTGGTGCTAAGTTCCCACACACAGACTTGCACGAGGTTTGTAATCTATGCCTCTCCCCGGAGCACGAAGACCAGAACTGCGAGGCCTGTGCATCGTTCAGGTAGAAGAAAACCATCCGTGACCGTCTGGCTCGACGTCACGAAATGTCTTGCGGAAGCAGCTCGATTCCGGACATCTTCGGAGCAGATTCCAATGTTCAGCCGGAACAACAAGGTGATGAAGACATCTCCGTCTCAGAGGCCGACGACTCCGACGTCGAAGAGGAGACAGTCACCCCGGCTCAGCGGTCCGTGAGTACCGAAACCCCTCTCCCAAAAACCAAACCTAAGGCTCCGGTAACACCTTTGCGCTCAGGTCAACATCAGTAACATGTCTCAGACGCCCCGCCCTCGGGCCTGGCTATGAAACCTAAAGACAAGCCTTCTGACTCGGGCTCGAGCCAGCCTCATTCTGGTGCCAAAAAGTCACCTTCGGCACCGAGACACAAGACCAAAGATGTGCCACGCCCTTCTTCGTCGGCACCGAAGACTGCCTCAACGCCGAAGCCCTCGGCGTCGAAACACACCAAGGACAAACATTCGGAGCCGAAAACGCCTTGGGAGCCAAACGCCTTGGGAGCCGAAAACGCCTTGGGAGCCGAAAACGCCTTGGGAGCCGAAAACGCCTTGGGAGCCGAAAACGCCTTGGGAGCCGAAAACGCCTTGGGAGCCGAAAACGCCTTGGGAGCCCAGAGCCCAAAAAAGCTTCAGAGCCACAAACTCCTATATCACAACCTAAGGAGTCCAAGACCCCACAGAAAGCCTCAGACTGTCTAAAGAACATTCTGACCCTAAATCTTCGGCACCGAAAAAGGACATTCTACCCACAGTCTGTACCAGATTTTTCGGATCCAAAACAAAAAACTCTTTATATTGACCCAGAAACTGGTAAAGTTGTCACCAAACCTCCTAAAAAGAGAGAACTGGACCGTCCAGAGGAATATTAAATACCCAAGAAACTAAAGGAAATGGCCACCAACACTTCTCCACCTCCTCCTTCTCCTCCAGCTGATCCAAATCTCTTAATTTCTCCAGAATGGTTGATGCATGTGCCTGCAAATCTTCTAATTTCTCCACCACACTCCCCACAACATACTTTTTCACCTCAACCACAAGATGAGGATGATACCGATGGGGGTGGGAATGGAGATCCAGATGGGGATGATGATTCACATACCATCCCACACAACGTAGACCCTTGGGATGACTACAACACAGATCCCGACCCACATAATGACCCGGACCTCTATCCTTCTAGGCCATTACCACCAGATGACAATATTGGTTTTGCGCAACTATTTAATAGGGCTGCTCAATACCACGGGGTACAATTACATTCTGATCCCTTAGAGGAAGACTTTTTACTCGAAACCTTTGCACCTTCACAAAAGTCCACGCACACCCTGCCAGTGTTAAAAGGCATGCTCAAACATGCCCCAGAAGTTTTTAAGGACCCTGTCAGAGCCAGGATTCTCAACACCAGGGTGGACAAAAAATATAAAGCAGCTCCCAATTTACGTTACAGGTCCGGTCCCTTTTGGATTCTCTTGTCGTGTCAAATGCATGCAAGAGGGCAAACTCAGAGTACAGGTGACACCCCTCCTCCTGATAAGGAATCCAAACTGATAGACTCATCTGGAAAACGTATCGCGTCACAGGCTGCAAATCATTGGCGGATTGCCAATGCCCAACGTTTGTCGGCCAGGTATGACAGAGCTCATTATGATGAGCTTGAAAAGCTCATGCAACACCTTCCTGACCAATATAAAGAAAAAGCTAACTACCTTATACTGGAGGGGAAATTAATAACTAACACCTCAATTAAATGTGCGCTAGACGCGACTGATACCGCATCCCGTGCCATTAACACTAGCGTTTTGCTACGCAGGCACACTTGGCTCCGAATCTCCGGATTCAAGCAGGAAGTGCAATCTGCTATTCTTAACCAGCCCTTTGATCAAGAACATCTTTTCGGGCCCACAGTTGACACATCTTTAGAAAAGATGAAAAAAGATACCGATACTGCTAAGTCCATGGGGGCCTTGCAATTACCTTACCCTAGAGGTTCTTTTCGCCGCTCCTTTTACAGGGCGGGCTCAAACCATTGGTTCAGAACATCCCTCCTCTTCCTATAAGAGCCCCAATCAAATGTCCTCCAGAGGATACTTTCGCGGAGGCTACAGAGGCGGCAAGGGAAGAGGCCGCGGTAACAATACCCGCAACTCCCCTACCACCAAACAGTGACTTCCCATCACTTCCCCCCGATCATCTCACTCCTGTCGGGGGACGTCTCTCACAGTTCCTACCTGTCTGGAATTCAATCACAACAGACAAGTGGGTAAGACAAATTATCCAGTATGGTTATTGCCTGGAACTCGCCTCTACCCCCCCAAATATTCCTCCCAGACAACGTCCAATGTCCTCGGAACAACTAGCACTTCTAAAACAAGAGGTTCTCTCTCTATTACAAAAACATGCAATAGTCCTCTTACCTCATCAAGGCACCGGGGTTTACTCCCTCTACTTTCTAATCCCAAAAAAGGACGGTTCTCTCAGGCCAATACTGGACCTCAGACAACTAAACCTCTACATTCAGTCGTGCCACTTCCACATGGTCACTCTCCAACAGGTGCTCCCACTGCTTCAACAGGGTGACTTTCTCTCCACTCTAGATCTAAAGGACGTCTACTTTCATATTCCCATTCACCCCGCTCACAGGAAATATCTCGGGTTCGTGGTAGACGGCCAACATTATCAATTCAAAGTCCTTCCGTTCGGAGTGACTACAGCACCCAGAGTCTTCACCAAGTGCCTCGCAGTAGTAGCAGCTCATTTACGAAGACAACACATTCACGTGTTCCCTTATCTGGACGACCAGCTCATAAAAGCCAAGTCACACAGCAGCTGTGTGCAACACACACACACACACACACCAATCCAACTGCTTCACAACTTGGGAATCACGGTGAATCTCACCAAATCCCACCTCCAACCGTCCAACACACAACAATACCTAGGTGCTACAATAGACACCTCAAAAGCTTTAGCATACCCCAACCCTCTCAGGATAAGCAGTATGAAAGCTCAAATATCCAAATTTCAGCCTCAACACTCATTACCAGCTCGAGCGTTCATGCAGTTAATCGGGATGATGGCCTCTTGCATTCTCATCCTTCCTTATGCAAGACTCCAAATGCGTCCCTTACAGTAGTGTTTGGCACATCAGTGGAACCAGGCTCAAGGTCCGCTAACAGATCTGGTGTTGGTGGACGACCACACACATCGCTCTCTGCAGTGGTGGAACACACAACCTTTCCAAAGGGCAGCCGTTCCTCAACCCGGTTCCACAGATAGTGCTAGCAGCAGATGCATTGCTCACCGGCTGGGGAGCTCATCTTCAAAACCATACCATTCAGGGTATATGGACCCCTCGGCAAAAACAGCACCACATACATTACCTGGAACTACTGGCAATTTGTTTAGCACTAAAATCCTTTCAACTCCATATAGTAGGCAAAGCTGTTCTAGTTCGTACAGACAATATAACAGCAATGTACTACATACAGAAACAAGGGGGGGACACACTCTAGAGCTTTCACACCTAGCTCAAAGCATATGGAGGTGGGCCATTCCGCAAAACGTATATCTTCATGCAGAACACCTCCCAGGGGTACACAATCTGATTGCACATCTGCTCGGTCATCAAACACAGCAGATCCACGAATGGGAACTTCACCCTCAAGTTCTTCTTCCATTCTTTCGCATGTGGGGCCAGCCAGAAATAGTTCTGTTCGCCACCAGGTAGCCACACCCATTGCCCAAAGGCAATGCGCTATGGATGAACTGGTCAGACAAATTTGCTTACGCTTTTCCACCTCTCCCACTAATTCAGTTAGTGGTTCGGAAGCTCAAACAGCATTCCCTCACAATGATCCTGGTTGCTCCAACATGGGCCCCACAACCATGGTTCACAACCCACTTGCAACTATCACTAGTTCTTCATCAAAAACTACACCTCTCACCCAAGCTTCTCACCCAGAACAATGGAGAGATAAGGCAGCCAGATCCCAATCAACTCAATCTTGCGATCTGGCTCCTGAAGTCTGAGTTCGGTTACCTTAATCTCCCATCAGACTGCATGAACATCATTAAAGAAGCTAGACGTCCTACCACCAGAGCATGTTATGCCGCAAAGTGGAAACGATTTGTAATTTATTGTACAAATGACAAAATCAATCCACTAGATGCTTCTATTCAAAACATAATATGCTATCTTCTGCACATACAACAGTGTAACCTAGCATATACATCCATAAGACTACATCTTGCTGCAATAGCAGCTTATCTCCAAAACAGACAACACTTATCTTTGTTTAGAGTACCCGCTATTAAAGCACTTGTGGAAGGACTTAAGAGAATAATTCCACCTACAGCGCCACCCTCTCCAGTATGGAATTTAAATATTGTCCTTACTAGACTCATGGGTCCCCCTTTCAAACCCCTGCACAAATGTGAACTACAGTTCCTCACTTGGAAAGTAGCCTTCGTAGTCGCTATCACATCTCTCAGAGTTAGTGAACTCCAGGCGTTAACCATACAAGAACCTTTTTTACATATCCATCATAACAAACTGGTTCTTAGGCCTAACACAACATTTTTACCTAAAGTCGTTTCTGCCTTCCATCTTAACCAGTCTGTTGAACTCCCAGTTTTTTTCCCACAACCAGACTCGGTGGCAGAACGAGCTCTTCACACGTTAGACGTTGAGAGCAATACTTTACTACATTGAAAGGACAAAATCCTTTAGGAAAACCAAACCACGCTTTGTGGCTTTCTCCCCACCTCATTAGGGCAATCCCATTTCCAAAGCGGGCATTGCAAGGTGGATTGTTAAATGCATCCAAATATGCTATCTTAAAGCCAAACGCACACTAACAGTTCCCCCAAGAGCTCATTCCACACGGAAACTAGGGGCCTCTATGGCATTCTTAGGGAACATTCCCCTAGATGATATTTGCAAAGCAGCAACTTGGTCTACACCACACACTTTCACAAAACACTATTGTGTAGATGTGCAAGCAAAACAACAAGCTAGTGTGGGCCAGGCTGTATTAAAAACACTTTTTCAAACCACTGCAACAGATACAGGTAGCCACCGCTAAGGAGGTAACTGCTGTATAGTCTATGCACAAGTATACGATCTACAGCTCATATGCCTCGAACGGAAAATGCTACTTGCCAGTATGCATCTGTTCTTGGCATGTAGAGCTGTAGATTCGTATACGCCCACCCGAATACCTCTATCTGTTCCAGTACTATCTTACTTGGATACATTACACATGGACATCCTTTTCCATTTCTTACTAACTCCATCATAACCCTCAATGGCAAAACAATCTGGAGACGGCGTCGATGCCCATGCGCATTATCGTCCTAAGGAGTCACCTACCTCGTGACTACAAAGACTTCTTCCAAGACAAAAACGAAGTGCAAACATCCGAGCCCAACACCAGATGGCGATCTATGCACAAGAATAAAAATCTACAGCTCTACATGCCAAGAGTAGATGCATACTGGTAAGTAGCATTTTCCTTTTCATTTGTTTCTATATTGGAAGTGAGATTGTTAGCTTGTTTTAAAAATACACCATTGTTTATTTAGCTTTATTTCACAAAGAAAAATAAACAATGGTGCATTTTTAAAATGCAAGCTGACAATCTCACTTTCAATAAAAACAAACGTATGCTCAGCTGCAATCTTTCTCTTTATAATTGCATTAAGGGTGCAGTACCTCAAGTGGCTAATAGAGGTCCCTTTACAACTCCAAAGGGACACCTAGTAAGAGCCTGTGGTACTGCACCCTTTCCTTGCTTCGTGGAATTTCTTTCATTACTTATGCTACTGCTGCGATATTTTTTTGACAAATTCTATCAAACAATAGCATTTGCAGCGCCAATAGCTCAAAGTTTCACTAATGCGAGACCTTTTGAATTGCAAATGCGTGTATTATTTTTTCGAGAGGTGAAAGATATCCACATGAGCTGATCATTCCCGGACCCAAACATGCGTAGATATTAAAATTAAGAATGGGGATTACTATATTCTGGAAGATGGAGCGACACTGCACCAGCATGGTAAAGGAGCAAGGGCTTCTGGGCTGCTAGATAAATTTGACATTATACAACTATTAGCATCTATTATAGGTTACCTCTATATCTGATAGAGACATCTAGCCGCAGATTCCTTAACTTAGAATATCCCCAGGCGTCAGACTGGATCCGGATTTTTTTTTGCGTAGCAGTACCTCTGCGCGCCGGGGGGCGGCGCCGCCTAGCTCCGCCCTGACGTTGTCCCAGGACATGACGTCAGTGGAGCTATATAGGACCCCCCTGGCGTGCTGACGTCAGTTTCCTTCTTTTCCGCGTTCCAACGCGGATCCGGGATTCAGCTGTTCCTCTGGCCTGTTTTTCTTCAGACCCTTTTTCGACGTCCTTTGGCGTCGGGGAACAGTGTGCGATGCCATCGGGCTTTAAATTGTGCGAAACTTGTTCGCGTCAGATGTCGGCGACGGACCCGCACGCCAATTGTATGTGGTGTCTTGGGTCGCACCATGACTCCGTGGAGTGTGACGCCTGCCGGCAGATGCGCCCAAAGTCCCTACGGGAGCGTCGGATGAAGCGCTTAGCCGCCCGGATTAACCGCGCGGCGTCTCCCTGCCGTTCTCCGGTTGGGTGTTCTCTCCGCACCCGGAGTCGATCCCGCGAACGTCGCTCTACAGGTAAGTTGAAGAAAAAGTCACGGAAGTCGAGGTCCTCACCTCCACGTGACTATGGGGGCCATGGTTCCCGTTCCCACACGGAGCCGTGCGCCCCGGAGTCCGCCTCCCTTTACCCGCCCTTTCCGGGTACTGGCGCGACTCGGCCCCAGATGGAAGCCTACTACAAGGCTCTGCACTCCATCTTCGGGTCACCTCCTCTCCCTGGCGCGCCTTCGGGTCCCACAGTGGAGGTAGGCATTCAGGTCGGATCTCCGCCGGTGGGTTCGCCCTCGGCGCCGACCGAGTGCCTCGGCTCCGGAGCCGTGCCGGCGTCGGGTGCCAACGCCCATGGGCGTTTTTAGTCCTGTGCCTTTCGGTCTTGTCTCCGCATAGCCCCTGGCGGCACCCTGCGTCGACATTGGCGTCATCTGCGCCGGCGGTCAAGTGCCTTGACTCCAGCTCCGAAGTAGTGCCGGCTTCAGACAGCCCCCCCGCCGAGCTATTCTGCCCTGTCTCCGCATAGCCCCTGGCGGCTCCCTGCGTCGACCTTGGCATTAGCGGCACCGCCGGCGCCGTGCCTGTTGCCACCTGGTCCTCAGGCTCTGTCTCCGCGCCTCTCCATGGTGGGTTCAACGCCTTTACGGCGTCGTTCGACGCCGGAGCGGTCGCCAGCACCTGTCGGTTCTCCGCTTCCGGAGGACACAGGCCGGGTAGGCCCGGATTTGTCTCCTCGCCAGTTGCCTCAAATGCCATGGGGGCAGTGGGCCCTTGTTCCTCCTCCTGTGGGACGTGCCAGCTTGCAGCCGTCCCCTACAGATGGGCTGTTGTCGTCCCCCACCACGCCCACTGAAGCTGGTGCTTTGTATTTGAGGGGTGTTCGTCGGGCTGCAGCTGTTTTACATTTGCACCCTTCTATGCCCTTGACTTCCGACCCTTTATTGGATCTACTCCACCAGGGTGCGGTAGATATTGAGCCCTTGCTACCTTTTAGCAGCCTATTGTTAAATGCCCTTCTCGGGACATGGGCACGGCCCTCTTCCGGGGATGCTGTCGACAGGGCTGTAGCACACCGGCACCGTCCGGCTCCTGGGAGCCCAGCCTGTTTGTCCCTTCAGCCTGGGGCTTATGGCCTTGTAGTGCAGGTGTCTTTGGTCACGCACCCTTCCTCTCCACCTCTTCTGCAGCCTCCTAGTAGGGAGTCTCGTTGGTTGGAAGCATGTGGACGCGGCATTTTTGCGTCCTCTAGTTCAGCCTTACGTGCTCTGAAAACAGCTTGCGTCTTTGCCCGGGCTTCTTCTGCCCTATGGGACTCGGTGGAGTGTCTTTTGCCTGCCCTCCCTGAGTGTCCTCGCGCTGACGTAGCTCGTCTTCACGAAGGCCGAGAAATGGCGCGGTTTACCGGTCGGTCCGCCGTTGACGATACCGATTCGGGCGACGGCGAGGTCCGTTGCCTTGCGCCGCCATGCTTGGCTACGCGACGGGGTTTCCCCGACAATGTCCGTGACAGTCTCCGGGACTTACCATTTGATGGTGTGTCCCTGTTTGATGCACATGCGGACTTTGCGGTTCACCGCCTGCTGTCTACCCTTCCGTAGTGTCTTCCTTCAGGTTGGCCCTGGGTTCCTGGTAATACCTCAGCGGCCTAAGCGGCTTCTCGCCGTATTTGTTTTCTTTCATGCAGCAGGTCAGCGGCTTATTTTTTCTGCCTTGCACGACCCTACTACAGGGGTTATATGTTCGGAACCTGTGGTTTCTGTGTTCCCACTTTACGTCCTCTGTCTATGGGCTCACGCTTAAGAGGTGCCCGTTCCGCGAGTTGATGCTTACCCTATGTGGGGTATTGGTTAGCTATTGTATAGCTGCCTTCTTCCCACAGCAGTCTTTCTATGCTTCTGTGGGGCCCCTTTTTACTACGTTGTTCGGCAGCTGTGCCTGTGCGCTTTACTGCTGCTGCATGCCCTCCCAGGGCCTTCTTGCGGTCCATTTGTTGGGCTCTCTCATGGTTGCTGCTGCTGGTCTGCCGCACTCCCCTGCATCTCACTACTCCATTACTTGAGGCCGGAAGGGCTTTCAGGTCCCTCACGTTTCATCCTGGTTCTTTCCCTGCGGCCGTTCCATCTCTGGACTGCCCATCACAGGACCCGGTCGCTGTGTTCTATTACGTACAGCGACTGCTCCCTAGTGTGCTCGCTCTCACAGGCTGGTTCGTTTTCCGGCACCTTTCCATTGTACGGTTCTACTCCTACCAGGCCTTTCTATTTCCTGCTGCATTCCATGCCGGTGTTGTCCTGTTTTTCCTTCCAGCTGCGGTTACTGCTTTCAGCGGGGGTGTTCTCCTCCCAGCAGTGTTTTCTCTGGTGCAGTATTGAGAGTGTATCCACTCTTGTTCCTTCCAGTGTTCGGTCTCCCTGTCTGTTTCACAGTAGCCAGTGGGTCTTTCCTACCGCCTGTGGCTGTTGTCTGGCTCTGGGCCCGTACCACTGCTACGTAGCTGTTGGTGCTATCATGGTTTTTCTTTCTCGACTCATCCACCGGGCTGGGCCCTGTCTTCTTTAGTCCTGTCAGGCGTACTACACACGCCCAGACCTCCTGCAGGCGTACTCTGCCTTGCGGTGGCTGTGGTCTGGTTCCTCACTTTTGTGAGCGCATGTCTTCCATGTGTGTTAGTTTTGCCGGCTCTTTCACACGATACCCCTATTAGTGAGTCTCTTGTGTCTCAGCTGTTGCTCGTGGCGCTTTATGGGGCCTTCTCCTCTCTATGGTGTGGTTCTGGCGGTACATACGGTTTCTCTTGTGTACTTCTGTTCCCCACATTCATGGCGCTGGTTGTTGCCATTCTTCTCATGCCCGCCTTTCACATGTCCGGTGCATGGGCCACAGTGCATTAGCCGGTCTTGTGTTTCCTTTAACACTACCTCATCCTGGGAGTCGGCATCCTTCCGCTGCTGTTCTTACTTCCACTGTGCTTCTGCATGTCCGTCCTGCCTGCTCGGACTCGGTCCATTTTTGTACCCCAGCTACACCTTTCTCTTTCCAAGTCCATTTGATCCTGTGGATCCCTCATATTATACACTTGGTTCCTCTCCTTTTTCGGAAGGTATCCACTTTTATTCCGCACTGTCCTTGTTCTGTGCTCGCTTCTCCTCTGTTTCACCAACAGGGATTTCCTGCCGCCCTCGGCAGCTTCAATGCCATTGCCTCTCATTGTTGGCCACTCCCTATGGCGTATTGTACTCAGGTGTTGGCCACTCTGGCAGTTCTGCCCCCACTGTGTTTAGCCGGCTGCTTGACACTTCTGTTCCCCTAGCAACTTAGTGGGGTTCTCTCGCAGACCCGCCTCCTATGGAGTATGGCTTTGGTATCTATTCTAAGTTAAGGAATCTGCAGCTAGATGTCTCTATCAGATGTACGAGTTACTTACCGTCGGTAACGGTGTATCTGGTAGAGACGTTGTCTAGCCGCAGATTCCTAACGCTCACCCATCCTCCCCGATCTGCGAGGACCTGTTTAGGTGGGGTTTTCTACATTCTCTCCCTTGGAGTGGGTTATCCTTCTACGGGGCGGTATCTTTCGCCACCCTCCCCGTTAGGCTTATTCTGGCATTGCTTGTTCTGCTTCTCCCAATCTCATGCTTGGGTGATAGGTTCAGGTGTCCTTCTGCGTTTCTCACATCAGTTTCCTCCAGTATGGAGCCTACTGGTGTTTTCTACCCTCCCACCCACCTTCTCCTTTGCTTTGAGGTCTTTCTGGCCTGTTCCTCAGTCCACTAGTTCTATCATACGGGACACAGTCTCCCTATTTCTTTCTTTAACCCTATGGGTTGGGGCTTTCTTGTTTGTCGCAGTTGGCTCAATTCATTACTCCTTTTGCCTCAGGAGAGGGCATTCTGTCGCTTTTGTGGGGTTGCTTTTCATTCCCTTCGAGTGCTGACTTTGTCGTCTGCCTCGGTCTTCTTTTTATACATCTCTTTCCCTGGGGGGGAGGGGGGTGTGTGTGTGTGTGTGTGTAACATTCACTTCGCTTCCGCGCAATAGCTTCTCCATGTATTGCTCTGCTCTTTCCTTTTCAACACCTTTCAGTCAACAGTGCTTCTCACTGTTCATGGTGCCTTCTCACCCATTTTCTTTTTTATTCGCACACTGTTCCCATACTCTCACGGTTTTGCTGGGGGCTCCGCGTTGTGGCGCGGAAAAGTTCCTCCGAAGAATACTGACGTCAGCGCGCCAGGGGGGTCCTATATAGCTCCACTGACGTCATGTCCGGGGACAACGTCAGGGCGGAGCTAGGCGGCGCCGCCCCCCGGCGTGCAGAGGTACTGCTGCGCAAAAAAAATTCCGGCTCCAGTCTGACGCCTGGGGATATTCTAAGTTAAGGAATCTGCGGCTAGACAACGTCTGTACCAGATACACCGTTACCGAAGGTAAGTAACTCGTACTTTAAGTATCAACGGAAACTGATTTTATGCCCGATTCCTGCTGTATGTGTTGTGACTGTTATGAAATTGATTGTAGTGTTTTAGCAATGTATAAGAATGCAAATGTTTAATGTTGAGATACCACTGGTAATTTTAAGATGTTCGTCTTCTATATTACTTTATAGGACTGTCCTAATAATTAACAATACTTTTATTTTTTCACTTCCACGATTTAAAATGTTTTTCGTGAGTGATTCTTGCAACCTGCACTTGGGCAGGACTAACCAGTATCTGCCTTTAATGATGGAGAATTAGGACGCTAAGTATCTAACGGGCGTCTAACCTTATCCTTTTTTGTCAGTGATAGAAAGGAAAGTGCTCTTTGAATGAATTTTTCTCCTTTGCTAATGTCTGATAATTGATCCATCCCTAAGGATGGTGAGGTAGTGTGCCCATGTGTGACAGTGGAGAAAAGATGGCAGTATCAGGATACCTCAACCTTTAGTCCATGGTGCCCTCGCCAACACCTGATTCTGTGTCCCTGGTCTGGGAGTTGTCTCAAACTACATAGTTTGAAAAGTGGGCATGTTCAGCCCCATGCATCAAGGATGTGTATCTAAGGTCTAGTGTTCTCAGTTCTCTTCCTTTACACAAGAAATTCCGGTCCTTGCAGTGCAATTTATTTAAAGCATGCAGTATCGGACAGCTGTCCACAGTGACTCTGTATTTATATTCACAAAGTGAGAGAGAGAGAGAGAGCCAAAATGGCCTAAGCACAACCTCCCCTACAGGAACGTAGCACACAACAAGATCTTAAGACCATAAGGTGAACAATTGGTTCACTCCAAGTCATGCAACAGGTTTCTATAAGAAATGGATAGGTCACCTCGCCGATATAATATAGTGTCATGCTTCATCAGTGACCTATCCACACCAAGGTCAGAAGATACTGGTGGACTCTCGGTTTGCGGGCCTTCAGATAAAATTAACTGGATATTTAGAGGGATCGCGTAGGAAGCTGGCTCTGTGCACACTATACCTTACTTTGGTATAGTATATACAGAGTCCAGTGGATCCCCAGAGGCTTACAGAGGCATAAGTAGATAATACTTAGAGCTCTATTTGTGGTAGTGTGGTCAAGCAGTTAGGCTTAGCAGAGGGCTGTGTTAATCATTTGTTGTACACACTCTGGCACGAAATGATAGCACGCACTCTAAGACTGAATCCAGACCAATTGTTTTGTATAAAGAATTACTTGTTTTATTTCTAGAACCAAGAGGAACTCCGTTGCATGTAAGTAACCGTTTCAAAGTAGTAATATTTTTCAAATGCAGTCAGAATTGTTTTGAAAGGCAATAGAAAATGCTTTTAAGTGCCTAGAAGTACTTTGGTATTTGTCAATCAGAAACAGTTGCATTTGGCAATAGGAGTAGATAGACTTTTGTATGCAGTAAGTTTGTAAATGCAATCCTATGGGAGGAACAGTGTTGTGCATCAGCAGGTAAGTATTCGACTTACAATCCCAGGCTTCGGGGTTTTGACTAACACTGGGTAAGGTTCAGTTTCAGGTAGGCACTGCACCACCAGCTGCACTGTGGCGGCCGGGTGCAGAGGTCAATGGGCCCCAATGTAAATCAATTGAGGCTGGGATACCTCTAAGAGGCACGGTTTGCAGGTAAGTACCAGCGCTTTCAGGGCACAGGCCTCCTGGGTTAAGGTCAGCACGGGGAGGGGGGCACAAGGCAGCACCACAGCTACACAGCGATGGCCGGGTGCAAAATCTGCGTCGGGTGCCCTATGTGTTACAATAATGGTTGTCGGTCGCACAAAGAGGCTGCAGGCTCAGATCAGGAGGCTGGTTGAAGGTGACCACCAGCTGGGCAGCCAAGTTGGAGGGCTGTGGGAGGTCGAGGCCCCATCTGTTGAGCTCCCCAAGGCCGGAGAGAGGAGGATGCAGGGGTACTTTTTGGTGTTGGATCTTCTGGGTTGGAGCCGGTTGTGGTCAGGGGGGACCCTTTGTTGAGGCTGCGGGCGACTTCATGGGGTCCAGGAGAGGTCTGCCACCGATGGAGACAAGGTCAGGATTGCTGGGGAGACTTCACAGGACAGGTGCGCCACTCGAACTAGGGCCGTGGGTGTCTGGTGCAGAGTGGGCAGGGGTTGCGGATCCGCCTGGATCTGGAATCCTTGATAATGAAGTCTTTCTGACCGGGCCGCTGGCCTTGGGAGATCTGGTCTTAGCTGAAGAATGTCAGTCTTCCTGGGGTTCTTGGAAGTCGCTGGCCACGGGACAGGCATCTTCTTCACAGGCTCGAGTAACAGGAGACAGGCCGGCACGGCTGGGGCCAAGGCAGTAGGTGTCTCCTTGCTTTGCAAGGTGTCCTCTTCGTCAGTCGTCTTAGGTTGTAGTAATCTGAGGATCAAGGTTCAGGGTGCCCTTAAATACTGAATTTAGGGGTGTTACAGGTACTGGCAGATAGTAGCCAATGGGCTACTTGCCTTTCGGGTGACTACACCCTTAAAATGTCCCCTCCCTTCGTGGAGGGGGCATCCCCCTAAAATGATTGGGTCGAATCCTTCCATTCAAGATGGAGGATTTCCTGAAGGGGGATGAGGGGGGGCAACCTCGGTCCAGGGCACCTATTGAGTGGTCCTGGCAGAGAGGGGACATACCTCTCCTGACTCCTAATTTTCCTGCCGACCCTTCCGCCAAAAGTGGGGCTTGGTCAGATGGGCAGGCATCTCCACTTGCTGGAGAGGCCCTGGCTAGCATATCAAAGGGCAGGCAGCCTTTGGGGCTCACCGCCCTAAATGATCCTGTTTGTGGGTAGGTGTGAAGCACCACCACCCAAGCGGCCTTTGTCCCTGACCCACGAGAGCACAAGGGCTCCCACCTTAGGGGTTCAGAAACAGGTCTGTGTGTGGCAGGTTGTGCAGACCAGTCAGCTAGACATGAGGGAGTTGGTTGTTTTTCAGAGGGATCTCTAAGATGCCCTCTGAGTGCAGTTGGTAATAAATCCGCACACTGGCATCAGCATGGGTTCATTATGCTGAGGAGTTTGATACAAAACTCCTTAGTATTCGGTAAAGCCGCCATGGAGCTTTGGAGTTCGTAATGACAAACTCCTAGCCCATGTATTCAATAGGGCTCCTCTGCACTAACAAAGTCTGTGAATGGCACACACACAAGTGGCATATTGCTCATGCAGCTGTGCCCTCACCTGTGGTAAAGTGCACCCTTCCTTAGTGCTGTGAGGCCTGCTAGAGGTGTGACTTAACTGTGCCATAGGCAGCGCTTGGTAGGCATGGCACACAGGGATGTGTTCCATGTCGACTTTGTAGTTTTGTCTGCACCAAAACAGTCTGCAATGGCAGGGTGTATGTGTTTGGTGAGGGGTCTCTGAGGGTGGCACAATACATGCTGCAGGCCTTAGAAGACCCTCTCTGGTCACAAGGCCCTTGGTTCCAGAGGTACCTTTTACAAGGGACGTACATGTGGGCCAGAGGTGTGCCAATTGTGGAAACGAAGGTACAGTTTTGGGAAAGAACACAGGCACCTGGAATCTGATTGGCAGGGACCTAGGGCACACTCAGTGCATGAGTTATCAGACAAAAAGTGTGTGGGGGGCTAACCATGCAAAAAGGGGCACTTTCCTACAGATCGAGATTACTGTTAAAAATACGTTGGGCTATAATCATGTGGGATATTCCACTTTATTGTTGGGGATATAATGAAAAGATTTATAGTGTGAATGCTTGATGAGATAATGAGCCATCCATCCACTTCATATTTACAGTGTTCACTTTGACTGAGCTCCTCTCTTGTGCTGTACACAGTGACCTTGTTACATACTTGTGTGTGTGCTCTGAATATTTAAAAATAGAGCCAGGTGCTGGTTTGATAAACTCTCCATAAATTCTGTTCTCTTTACGTTTGCCACATGATGCAAACTAAAACTGTTGATTGTTCTTTGTAGGACAACTGGAGAAGTGGTTTCTGGAGTGGTAAATAAAGTCTTTAACCAGCCGAAAGCCAGAGCAAAAGAGCTTGGTGTTGACATATGCCTCATGTATATAGAGATCGAGCGAGGAGAGCCTGTACAGGAAGAGTTGCTGAAAGGGTTGGACAACAAGAACCCCAAGATCATTGTAGCATGTGCTGAGACTTTGAGGAAGGCGCTAAGGTAAGGCTTTGTGCTCACATAGTTGCTTTCTGTTTTTCATGTTGGTCTGCAGGCCATAAGTACTTTTAACAGGCTCGTCTTGTAATATTCCAGCACATCTGATGTATGTATAGGATTTCCATTTCTTTTGAATTTAACTTGTTTTACTTCTAGAGCTTTGGTATGCTATATGTATTTGCTAATGTTTCTTTGTTGAAGCGTTCAACTATAAGTGCAAATGATGGAAACATAACTAATTGTGAGGTTTTAGCAAAAAGGTGATTGGGCAGGAGAATATTTTGCTGTACGCCTTTCCTTAGCTGCTCCTTCCTACCTTTTCTTTGGATTGGTATTGTAGGAAAGTGACCCTTTTTGCCCCCCACGTTTTGCCTGATGTTGATTTACTTTGACTGCGTGTGCCTTGTGTTCCTGCCAACCAGGTACCCAGGGTCTGTGTTCTTTCCCCAAACTGTACTGTTGCAAAACCCAATTGGCAACTCTCTGGCCACATGCAAGTCCCTTGTAAAGGGTACCCTAGGTACCAAGGGCACTGTGGCCGGTGAAGGCCTTTAAGGGCTGCAGCACTTATTGTGCCACCCTTAGCCCTTAGAGGCCCTGTACCTTTACACACACATACTGCCATGGCAGGCTGCGTGTTTTGGCACAGAACAAAGTGAAGTCGACATGGCACACATCCCTGTGTGCCATGCCTACAATCCACTGCCCTGGCATAGGTAAGCCATCCGTCTAGCTGGGTGCACTATACCAGTGGTGAGGGTACAGGTGCATGAGCCCTGTACCAACACTGATGCCAGTGTGGGATTTAATGAAAAATGCACTCGGAGGGCATCTTAGAGATGGCCCCTGTAAAACGACCTAACTAGTGTCCCGGCTGAGTGGTTGCTCGCCAGCTGTCACCACCAGACCGGTTTCTGAACCCCTGAGTCGAGAGCCTGCCGCTCTCTGGGGTCCTGAAACAAAGCACATCCTGGGACGAGGTGCCGAGCCTCCTCCCCCAGGATGGGCGGGGTCCACGAAGGGGAAGCTTCAAAGTCTTGCCGCCTTTTTGAGCTACCCCAGCCATTTGCTGCTCCCAGCAACTGGCCCCAAACGGTTCTGACCCACCACGTTGGGTGTGGGAATCGGCGGGAAAACCAAGTTAGGAGGAGAGGTGTGCCTACCTTTGCCAACCCCACCCCTCAGGTGGGGGAGGCGCGGCAAAGCACAACTCGATCCCCGCAATCTTGAAGATGGGGGGGGGACCCAGCCAACCAGAGTGAGGCTTATGCCCCCTCCCACTGTAGGGTGGCATAATAGGGGTGTACCCACCCCAAGGAAGGGACCCATTGGTCCTGACCTGTACCTACCTGTATCTCCCCTAAATTGAGTATTTAGGGGCTACACTGAACCTTGCCTCCTCAGACCAGAAGAAACAAGGACCAAAGAGCTGTGCTGAAGAAGAGGACGACACCAACTGACTTGGCCCCAGCCCTACCGGCCTGTCCCCACCTGAAACTGCTACAGTGAAATCCCGGTGTGTCCTGCAGCCCCCAAAGAACCTGGAGGACCTGCCCTGCCTTCCCAAACCAGGTTTTGTCTCCCATGAGCACCGGATTTGCTATCCCACAGACTCTGGTTCCAGCCGGATCCACGAGTTTGAGTGGCCCAACACCCGAGGAGGTCTCCCTGGCAATCCTGACTGGAGATCCAGTGACCCCTGACCTGCCTCCAGCCGTTGTCTGCAGCCTCAATCCGGAGGGTCACCGCGACCAGTAGCTGGTAAGAAAACCCCGACACCAAAGAACACATCTGCACCCGATGCCCCACGGCCTTGGGTGGCTGAACCGGCAGTGTCCAGGCAACCCCAAGCATCCCAACTTACCTCTCTAAGTGGTGGTTGCCTCCAGAAGATCTTCGTCCCCGAGCCTGCAGTGCTTTTGGAAACCGGAGAATCCCCATTGAAATCCCCATGGAAAGTAACGGAGCACCCAATGCCAAAATACCACCCTGCACCCAGCCGTCCTAGTGCCTCTTTGGGTGCTAACTTGAACCCCCCCCCCCCCTTTGCCCTGAGAGTCGAGGAGCTTTGCTCCCTCAACCTTGTGGCCTGCTTGTGAGCAGCCACCAACTGGAGCCCCCTAATCCCCATTGGATATCATTGGGCCTCAGCGCTCTGCACCACCGCCCTAGTGCCGCTGAGGGTGCTTGGAGAGTGCATCCTTGACCCTGGGGGGACGCTGGTCCTAGCCCCAGAAAACCAACTCCCACAACTAAATACTTACCTGTAAACCGATAACTCCATTTCCTCCCATAGGATTGCATTGACTGCTTTTCTATGAAAAAAGTTTTAAGTGTGGAGTTGGAGGCCTGCAACCTTTGTAATGCGACCTCCAGCCTCTGCTGCTACCAGCAGATAGTAGCCCCCGAATTACACCCTCACTTTGGGTGGGAAAATTTAAGAATAGGTGGTATCCCCACCTCTGCCAACTCCACCCCCAAGGTGGGGGAGACGCGGTGAAGCACATCTTTCAGTGCCTGCCATCTTGAAGATGAGGAGATGTCTCCAATCAGGGCTAGGTCCATGCCCTTTCCCACAGGAGGGCGGCATAATAGAGGGTGTAGTCACCCCAAGTAAGGTGCCCATTGGCCCTTCCTGCTACTCTTCTAAAACGCCCATAAATCTAGTATTTAGGTGGCTCCCCCAGACCTAGAAACTAGATCTGCGATGACCTAAGAAGAAAGAAAACATCCCTGCAGAGAAGACAGAAGACGACTGCTTTGGCCCCAGCCTTGCCGGCCTTCTGCAAACCTGTGACCTGTCTTGCAGCCAGATACCTCTGAAACCTGGGAGGCCCGTGAACAGCGGACCTGTCCAGAAGAGACTTCAAAGGCTCCAGATCCAGCTGGAACCGCGATCCCTGCCATCTGCACCCGATGCCCACGGCCCGAGTCTGAGTGGCTCACCTGTGCAGTGAAGTCTCCCCAGTGATCCTGACCTCGTGTCCAGCATTGGCCGACTTCTCCTGTTCTCCACGGCGGCGCCTGCAGTGTGAAACCAGAGGCTCCCCGACCGGATCTGGTAACAAGACTCAGTTGAAAGGCACCCCTGCACCCAAAGCCCCTGGGCCTTGGTGAGCCGAACCGACGGTGCCCCTACGACCCCCTACAGCTCTACTTACCTCTGCTGTCATTGGTCTCCGTCCTGCAACCTCCGGTGCAACACCTGCAGCCTGTTTGCCAAAAGAAGAATCTCCATTGAAAAGCATTGGACTGCAGATGTCGAAATTGCACCCTGCACCTCGCCGCCCCTGTGCCGCTGGTGGTGTATGTTTGGTGCTGCTTTGTGCCCCCCGCCTGTGCTTGACCCAACCCCCAAAGCTTGGCCCCTGCAACCAATCTACTTAAATGCAGGCAGTGTGGCTTCCATCACCCCCATGCTCCATTGAAAAGCATTGGGCTGAACTCTGATTTTGACCTTTTTACCCGGCCGCTCCTGTGCTGCTGGTGGTGCAGTTTTGGTACTCACTTGACCCTTGCCACATGCTGATCATTGGTCCCGAAGACTGGAATTGTAAGTGCATTACTTTCCTGCTTAACTGCGTTCCCCATACAATATTGAACTGTACTGTCGGTTTTTTTTTGGGTGTTTTTTTTCAAAGTGAAAAGTATTATTATTATTTTTTTTTACAACATACTTTATTGATTTTGCATGATATATACCGGGATGCAACCCGAAGGATACAGTTTGACAGATATATGTAATTCCATATGCATTTAAACACAACTTATGGAAAACCTCCATGCATAACAATAATAACATTGCGCAGTTCCTTTCAGATCCCACCAAGTAAAAATTGAGCAATAGAACATGCTGTCTGTAGGATTTAAATGATTTTCCTGGACGTATAATGACCCATCTAATCAAGGGAACACAGCCTATCGGGGGTCTGAAGTGGAAAGGGTGGGTAATTCTATACCTCTGTAATCCGCCCTTCGCAGCTATATTTTCTTATGTTTATGGGGACAACCCCTAGCTTGGAACACAGCTATCTCGGCAGTCATGCATTCGTCAATGGCCTTTTTCCATCTGCCTATCGTCGGAGGAGACGTACTTTTCCACTGCTGGACAATATCCCGCTTAGCAATGGCGACTGCTAAAAATAATAGGTGCTGCTTGTATCGGTTACCCCCAATACTATCGGTACTGTGCAATAACAGTAACTTCGGCTCCAGTGGTAAAACCATTCCACGAGACTATGGTCAATTCCCCCGGCGGGGGGGGGGGCATTCAGTTGTGTAGTCATCTACCCCCAGGACTTGAATGTGTTGAAACAGACGGTGGGATCGGGGCTTGATCTCTGCGCACTTACTAAAAAACAAAGAACAATACTAACATAGTACCATAATAAACCCCCAATACCCCTCCCACCCGATACTGCCTAGAACACGGAGCATCTGTCGCGGCGGAGGACGCTCTAAGGCCCCCAACGGAGGGACTCAAGGCCCCTCCTCCAATAGTACCCAAAACACCCATGTAACTTTAAAAAAACAGTAAAAACGGTAAGTGTCTAGGGCGGGAGGAAGTATGTGGCTGAACATCCACACCATCTTTGTAGATCATACAGAGCTAAATATACTTGCGGGTTATCTGTAATTGCGACCCCGGTTCTTTGAATGATAAATATCTACAATTGGTGTTAGGTTGCTTCTTCCGGATCTGAGGAGCGCCGGGCAGATCCCTATCTATATCGTCTTTTGGATTTGTTTCGCTTTGGCCTGTTCCCGTGAGGGTCCTGAGATGAGTCTGATTCCATTGGTGGCGGGGTACGTGCTTTCGGATGTGTTCATTAATCTGTCCAGGCAATTCTCTTCCAGGGGATACTCATCAATAGTCATAAGCACTGAATAGTCCCGCCCACGTGCGGGGACCCCGGAGCAATAGCCAATAATATGCATATACCTACATATATATCCATATACACATATAAGTGTGTGTGTGTGTGTGTGTGTGTGTGTGTGTGTGTGTGTGTGTGTGTGTGTGTGTGTGTGTGTGTGTGTGTGTGTGTGTGTGTGTGTGTGTGTGTGTGTGTGTGTGTGTGTGTGTGTGTGTGTGTGTGTGTGTGTGTGTGTGTGTGTGTGTGTGTGTGTGTGTGTGTGTGTGTGTGTGTGTGTGTGTGTGTGTGTGATATATATGCATAAAACAAACATATATGCAGCCTGACCATATATACTAGGCTCAGAAAAACTGCCTCAATTGCAATGCCAAACCTTTTAAATTTGAACAATAAATAAACATACCCCATGATATAATCGTGATTAAAAACAAGTAAACCACTTTAGTTTGCTTTGAAACAACAGAACCTTTATTTTCAAAGGTAAAAGGGGTAAGACCATAGAGGCAGGTCAGCCTAGAGAGGCTGCATATAGAACAGTTAGGAAAAACTGGCGCCGTGCCTTTAAGACCTCTTGGAACCCTCAGGCTCCCATCATGCACTACAGGTGACAGGTCAGTTCTTTTTTCCGGCTCCTTCTTTGAGGACCCTGGAGTTTGAGCTCCCCAGTTAGTGGTTTTTTATCACTAATTCTGGTTTTGGGTGGAATATTTTTGTTTCACTCGACGTCTTTACTGACTAGCTGTTAGATTCAGCTGTTTTTTTCCTAATCTTTCACTTTTTTCCCTCTCAAAATGCCGGCCTTATTTATTAAGTGCCCGGCCTGTGGAAAGATGTCCAAATCGGACCCACACTCGGTCTGTATTGCTTGTCTCCCTTCATCACACAAGCCAGACCAGTGTTACCATTGCAGCAAGATTTCCAGAAGAACCCTTAAGGAAAGGGAGGAGATTAGACTGCACTCTATGCTGGAGAGAGGAAGTAAGGCGGCAAGTGCTAAAGGAGAACTGTCTGCAAGAAAGCCCTCCTCACTCAAGAGAACGCAAAGAAAAAGGTGACAAAAGTAGACATCGGTCGCCGTCGAGGGACAGATCAACGTCCAAGGTACCGGTGTGTTCTGAGTCAGCGTCGACGTCGAAACGTCCTTCGCCGTCGAGGACTCCAAGTCATCAGGTAACGCGTAGGCGGTCCACATCTGGCTCGCCTACAGCGAGAGGCGGTGAGATATCGACGTTGGCACATCAACGTCGAAGCCCGCCGGCGAGAGCACCTCTAACAACGTCGAAGATACCACCGACGTCGAAGGTGCTGCAAGCTTCGTCGTCAAGCAGAGCGGCTTTGGTGTCGACGCCGGCAAGACAGCCGTCGCCGTCGAGACATTCGACGTCGAAGCAGGCGTCACCAAGGGGTTCGGCGTCGAGGACCGACCTCGAATGCCGCCGTCGACGGCGAGAAGGTCGACGTCTAGAGCAAGATCGCCGTCTAGGACTTCGGCGTCGAGGAGGTCGACGTCGAGAGCGAGATCGCCGTCTAGGACTTCGGCGTCGAGGAGTTCGACGTCGAGATCTAGGTCCCGCAGATCGAGGTCCAGATCGCCGTCGAGGAGGTCGACGTCGGCGCCGGAGAACATCCAAATGGCCTCCAGGAGTGCTTCTTCCTCCCCGGGGCTTCAGATCGTACAGATCTCGCCAGAACGTTCTCCAGCTCCGCCTGCACACCCTGTTACGAACATCTCTCCTAGATGGCTGGGAGATATAAGGGAGTGGAAGATACGAAAGGTTACCAGGGTGGTCCATTCACGTAGCAGATCCAGGTCTCCCTTGATTCAGTAGGTGCACTCCTCAGAGCGGCATGATCGACTAGCCTGGTCACGCAGATCTCCATCGGTGAGAAGGCATACACCCCGCTCTTCCAGAAGTAGAGCGTCTAGACCTAGTCATCGCTCTCACAGGAGTAAGAGCCATAGGTCGTCTTCATGGTCTTCATCATCTAGACCATCTAAAGCGGACTACTCACCCACTCTTTCCTCAACACCTCCGAGTAGGGTATCCCCGATTGACGATCTCAACACCTTCAATGAGGTTTTGTGTAGGGGAGCGGCTAAACTTCAAATTGAGATGCCTGTTCATGTTACAACAACCTCAGTCATCTTTGAAACGCTGCATCAGAGGGCGTGATCCAGACCTCTACTTCCCTTGGTGCCTGGTCTACTGGAGCCTGCGTTGCAAAAGTTCTTGACTCCAGCTTCAGTGGGTGCTGCTCCCTCAAGAATCCTAAAGAAATATAAAGCTCCTGACTCAGACCCTCTATTTCTGAGATCCGATCCGCCTCCGGATTCAGTCATTGTTTCGGCCGCGCGGAAGAACCAGACAGGGGCAGCGTCGTCGACGGTACCCCCTGACAAAGACCAGTAAGGCCATGGATTCAATAGGCAAGAGGATGTGCAACACCTCCGCATCCTACATGAAGGTAGCCAGCGCTTCGGCCTTGCTGGGTCGTTATGACCGCTCTTTCGACTCCCTGTCACGTTTCACGGACAAACTCCCTAAGGAGGACAAGCAGGACTTCCTGGAGGTCCTTCAGGAAGGGGGTCTGGTGTCCAACCAGATCAACGCGGCAGCGGATGCCTCAGACCTAGCATCACATGGGTACTCATGGAATCTGTGCCCGTCGCTCTTCCTGGCTAAGGTTGACGGGGTTGAAGCCGGAGGCCCAGCATCGGATTCTGAACCTGCCGTTTAATGGATCCTCGCTCTTCGGATCTCATGCCGATGATGAGATGTCGCGCATGAAGACAGAACTGGACACGGTCAAGGCAGTGGGGCTCGAAAAGAGGAAAGACTTTATGCGGTGCTACCGCCCCTATGATCGGCGCAACTACCAGCAGAGGGTTCAAACCCCTCATTGGTCAACACAGCAGCACCAAGGGAGATCCCAGTCCAATCGGCGACGTCCAGGCAGAGGACGAGGAGGCTCCTCCAGGCAGTCTGCACCAGCTGCCAAGCAGCAGCAACAGCAGAAACAGTGAGTGCTTGCTTCCCCTGACCGTTACCCGCTCCGGTGGGGGGAAGCATTCGTATGTTTCTAGAAGAGTGGACCAAAATTACACTGGACAAGTGGGTTCTAAACATCGTAGGGAACGGATACTCCATCCGGTTCAAGTCTCCTCCACCTTCTATTCCTCCCCGGAAGACCGCCTCCCATCGTGTAAGTCTTCTACAAGAAGAGGTGTCTGCCCTACTTTTAAAAGAGGCCATCGAAAAGGTTCCATGGCAGCAACGTCATCAAGGACTTTACTCTCGTTATTTCCTAGTCCCAAAGAAAGGTATCAGCAAAGAGTTCAGGCCCATTCTAGACCTCAGGCGACTGAACAAATTTATTCTGAAGGAAAGGTTCAGAATGCTGGCGTTGCATCAGATAATTCCACACTTACACCCACAAGACTGGATGTGTTCCATAGATCTTCAGGATGCCTATTTCCACATTCCCATCTCTCGGAAGCATCGGAAGTTTCTAAGGTTTCGCATTCAGGCCGACCATTACCAATTCACAGTCCTGCCGTTCGGTCTCAAGTCAGCCCCTCGCACTTTCTCAAAGTGCATGGCAGTAGTAGCAGCGTTCTTGAGGAGGAAACAAATATTCGTATACCCCTATCTAGACGATTGGCTTCTCAAAAGTGCTTCTCCAGCACTTCTGCAACTACACCTCGCTTACTGCGTTCGACATCTGCATCGATTGGGTCTGCATGTCAATTTCAAAAAATCCATCCTCAACCCAACGCAGAGAATTCATTACTTGGGGGCAACTCTGGACACGGTAAACGCAAGAGCGTATCCTTCGGAGGAGAGACTGTCATCCATCCTCCTCCAGTGTCGGACCATTTTTGCGGAACCCTTACCCAACGGCCAGACAAGTCTCGTCTCTTCTGGGTTCTATGGCATCCTGCATCTTTCTAGTCCCGAATGCCAGGCTACACATGAGACCTCTTCAACAGGCTCTGGAAGATCAGTGGTCCCAGATCTCCAATCGCTGGGAGGACACGATAACGATACCTCTGTCTGTCAAACTCTCCATCGGCTGGTGGATGCGGAGGTCTCATCTTCTCGTGGGCAGCCCTTTTGACGAGGAACCTCCAAAGCTGACTCTTGTAACAGATGCGTCCCTTCAAGGATGGGGCGCCCACATGGGATCCCTGCAGGTACAAGGCCTGTGGTCGGAAAGAGAACAGCTCTATCACATAAACATGCTGGAGCTCAGGGCGGTTCATCTGGCCCTCAAGGCGTTCTTTCCGTCCATCAGCTCCAATACCCTCCTTGTTCAGACGGACAACACCACAACAATGTTTTACCTGAACAAGCAGGGGGGCACCAGGTCCAGGCCTCTCACTGGAAGCACAGACGATCTGCAGGTGGCTTCTGGCTCGGGGCATGAAGATCTACGTCCACCTTCCGGGCGTTCTAAATGTTCAGGCAGATGGCCTAAGCAGGCATTTCGCAGAAGCGCACGACTGGGTGCTAAAGCAAGAAGTAGCACAGGACATTTTTCAAGCCTGGGGGGAACCAGACATAGACCTGTTCGCAGATGCAGACAACGCAAAATGCCACATCTTCGCCTCCAGGTTCCCATAACAAGGCTCCAAGGGGAATGCTCTATGGATAGACTGGTCAGAGACATCACTCTACGCCTTTCCACCAGTTCCCCTCATTCCTCTAGTGATCAGGAAGCTGTACAGATCCAAAACGAGGATGATCTTGGTTGCGCCAGACTGGCCTCGCCAGTGGTGGTACCCGGACCTTCTTCTTTCGGCAGTACCGCGCAGGAGGCTACCCTGTCATCCAGATCTGCTGACCAGGGCGGGCGGCAAAGTGTTCCATCCCAATCTGCCGTCACTGAAGCTAGCAGCATGGCTCCTGAATTCATCCAATATGGGCATTTAGGTCTCTCTCAGGACTGCATGCAGATCTTGAAAGAGGCTCGACGGCCTTCCACAAGGAGAACATATGCTTTCAAATGGAGGCGATTCTACATGTGGTGTACTGCAGAGGGTCATGATCCTATTCATGGTCAGGAACAGGTACTGTTACCATATTTACTGTCTTTGGCAAGAGCAGAATTACAGTACTCATCTATTAAGGTTCACTTGGCCGCGATAACAGCTTATAGGAAGTCTCCCAATCAGGTTTCCTTTTTTAGAATGCCAGTGGTTAAGGACTTCTTAGAGGGCTTAAAGAAAGTCTATCCTCCAGTGAGGGCTCCATCTCCCTCTTGGGAACTCAATATCGTTCTCTTCAAGTTAATGGGTCCACCTTTTGAACCTATACACAAGGCCTCCCTGCAACATCTTTCTTGGAAGACTGCATTCCTTGTGGCGATCACGTCTGCTCGCAGGGTGAGCGAGATACAGGCTTTGTGCTCGTCGGAGCCTTATCTCGTTTTTCATGCAAACAGAGTGGTACTAAGAACTCACCCGAAGTTCCTTCCGAAAGTGGTCTCGGAGTTCCACATCAACCAGTCGATCACTCTTCCCACTTTCTTTGTGAACCCTGTCACACCTGCTGAGAAGGCATTACATTCACTAGATCTCAAAAGGGTGTTGAAGTTTTACCTGGATAAGTCTAAGAGTGTACGCAACACGGACAGACTATTTGTTAATTACGGGCCATTGAACACTGGTTCTCCGGCCTCTAAAAGGTCCATTGCTAGATGGATTGTGTCATGCATTATGCTATCTTATCAGCTAGCGCACAAACAGCTCCCAGGCAGGCCGAGAGCGCATTCTACAAGAGGAAAAGCAGCTACAATAGCTATGCTGAGTAATGTACCTATTCAAGACATATGTAAAGCGGCCACATGGCGTTCGGTGCACACTTTTGCACGCCTTTATTGTCTTGATTCTGACACTCAAGCTGATGCTAGGGTTGGCCAGGCATCCTTGAGGAACTTATATGGGTAATATAAGGTGAATTTGTTGGCATGATATGATGGTATTCGTCCGCAGAGTATGGGGATGGCTTGCTACTCTATTTAGTGCTTATGACTATTGATGAGTATCCCCTGGAAGAGAAGGATAAGTTACTTACCTGTAATCCTAGTTCTCTTCCAGGGGTATACTCATCAAAGTCATAAGCAACCCTCCCTCCTCCCCGGGCGAATACCATGTTCATGTGAGATGTAACTGTTACCCATACTATGATCACACTGTTTACGCCGTCCAAAAGAACTGACCTAACTGTCACCTGTAGTGCATGATGGGAGCCTGAGGGTTCCAAGAGGTCTTAAAGGCACAGCGCCAGTTTTTCCTAACTGTTCTATATGCAGCCTCTCTAGGCTGACCTGCCTCTATGGTCTTACCCCTTTTACCTTTGAAAATAAAGGTTCTGTTTCAAAGCAAACTAAAGTGGTTTACTTGTTTTTAATCATGATTATATCATGGGGTATGTTTATTTATTGTTCAAATTTAAAAGGTTTGGCATTGCAATTGAGGCAGTTTCTCTGAGCCTAGTATATATGGTCAGGCTGCATATATGTTTGTTTTATGCATATCACCATATATATATATATATATATATATATATATATATATATATATATATATATATATATATATATATATATATATATATATATATATATATATGTGTATATATTTACTTATGTGTATATGGATATATATGTAGGTATACGCATATTATTGGCTATTGCTCCGGGGTCCCCGCACGTGGGCGGGACTATTCAGTGCTTATGACTTTGAGGAGTATACCCCTGGAAGAGAACTAGGATTACAGGTAAGTAACTTATCCATACCGCCTCAGGCGAGTCAAAGAAGTAGGACTTAGAATTATAAATGACTCGCATGCGAGCCGGATATAAAAGCATGTATTGTATGTTTAATTCCCGCAGCCTGCGTTTCGCCTCCATAAAAGACTGGCGCTGTTGTTGTACCAGACTGGTATAGTCCGGGAATATCATTATAGTTTTGGAATCATGTTTAAGTTAGTCTTTCTGGGTCCTGGCGAATTGCAGAATGGAATCTCGGTCCGCATAGTTCAGGAACTTTGCGATTACGGGTCGGGGGGTGGGGCAGGCGTCGGGGCCCCGGGAGCTCTGCGGTCGGTGGGGATTGATGTTGGGCCTCCTGGCCAATAGAGGGACCAGCTCAGGCCGCCGCCGACAGCGGCTGGGAAACGCAGGCTCGACCGGGGGTCCTTTCAGTCTAGTGGTCCGCCCCAGGAGGTATCCGCAGTCAGCAGGCCACCCCAGGCCCCCGGCGCACACTCCGCGCAGGCCGTGCCCACCAGCCGAAGCCTGCACCGGTGGCAGCCCGGCCGTGAGGGATCTATCTGCAGGCCCCAGCCACGCGGTCCATCCGGGCGCCCAGTGTGTCCTAATCCGCGCCAAGTGGCTGGGCCGCTCGTCACGCCGGGAAGTGCGGCCAGAGGAGCGAGGCCTATCCCGGAGACGGTCTGGGGGCGCCCCCGGCAGGCGATTCCAGTGCGGCAGTCGGCCTGCATGACCCCGGGACTGCCGCCACAACTCGGAGCCAGCCAGGCGGGCCACAGGGCATCCCACCTCCTACCTCGAAGGTTGGAACACCGTCTGTGCTACCCGCTAGCCCGCCGGTGAAGCTCAAGACTGAGGTGTAGGGCGGTCTCTGGTCCGGCGACGCGCCAGGCCTCCGCACGATCGCCGCGACGCGCCAGGCCTCCCCTTGTCCTGGAATTTCGTCTGGGAGCGCCGCCGAGTATTCCTGATGAGCCGCCGTGTAATCAGTGTATCGGAAAGAGACACGTTAGTGACAGATTCCTTACCTTAGAATATCCCCAGGCGTCAGGCTGGATCCGGAAAGTTTTTGCGTAGCAGTACCCTTGCGCGTCGGTAGGCGGCGTCGTGCGCGTCCGTCGTCGGCGTCGTGATCGCCGGGATGACGTCGCCCCTGCGCGCTGGCGTCAGTTCTTCTTTTTCCGCGCCAGTAAGCGCAGATCCGGGAAGAGCAGTGCCCTAGTCAATTTTTGACTACATTTTTTGGTGATTTTTCACAGTTTTCTTTTCGAGTACGTCGACTCCTAGGTGTCGATAAGGATGCCCGGCTTCAAGCCATGCGACGTCTGTGGTCGAATGATGTCGATCACAGACCCGCATCTGCAGTGTCTCTTCTGTCTCGGCCGAGACCACGACACGAAGTCGTGCCCTGACTGCCGGAAACTTCACCCGAAGGCTTTGCGAGAGCGGTCTCGAAAGCTACTCGAGGTCCGGCAGTCGGCTCCGCGCCACACCAAGCCCCGGGAGAGGTCGAGGGGCCGGTCGCGGAGTCCCCGCCGGTCGTCGGAGTCCAAGTCTTGGCGCTCCTCGGGTAAGTCGAAGCACAAAAAGTCTAAGACATCGCTCTAAGACTTCGCCTCGCCGGTCTCACGACTCGGCTGAGGCCCCTGTCGGCACCGTTCCCGGCCCCGGACGTGCCTGTCGAGCCGCCCCCGCATTACCCGTCCTTTCCGGGTTTGGGGGCGACTCCGGCCCAAATACTGGAATTCCTGTCGGCCATGGCCCGCCTCTTCGGGCCTTAAGGTCCCTCCGGTGCGCCTTCGGTACCCCGCGGGCCTTGATGGGGTTGCTCCGGCGTCGCCGACGACTCCGGTCCCGGCGTCGCCTGTCCCGCCAGCCTTGATCCCAGCCTCGGCCCCGGTCTCGATCCCGGCCCCGGTGGTGCCGCAACCCCCATCGACGCCGGTTGACCTAACCACGCCTCCGCCGATGTCCCCGGTGCCGTTTCTGACGCCGTCCGGGGCTCCGGACGGCGTCGTTCCCAGCTCTTTCCGGGTCCGGACATGGAGCCGGACCGGCGTCGCCCGACGCCGGATCCGGCGCCGTCGAGACCTTGGGTCCCAAATGTCCCTCCTCCTCCATATTTTTTACTAGAGGAGGACCAGGAGAGCTGGGAGGGGTCCGAAGACCCTCTCACACGGCAGTGTGAGTATGATCAGGACTGGGCAGAGGAACTTGGGGATGCCAGTGGTCTAGATACTTCCCCTGACACTGGCATGCTGTCTCCTCCCGTGGCTACGGAGGAGGGAGCAAATTTCGCAACGGTGTTGCGTAGAGCAGCTGGAGCCTTGCACCTCCAATTGCCTACTCTGGCTGTCAAGACTAATCTCTTGACGGAAGTGCTTCAGCCGGCAGCCTCCTCTGCGGAGACTGTGCTGCCGTTTAATGATGCACTGATTGACGTTCTTTTGGGCACCTGGTCCAAGCCCACCACAGGGACTCCTGTGGATAGGAACGTGGCCCGACGCCATCGCCCTGCTCCGGGCGACCCCGTGTTTCTCTCCCAACATCCCACCCCCGAGAGCTTGGTTGTCCAAGCCTCTGCCTCCCAAACCGCCTTCCCTACCGCCCCTCTGGATAGGGAATCCAAACGCCTGGACCAATTTGGGAAGAAGGCCTTTTCTTCCTCCAGTGCTGGCTTGCGGTCGGTCAACACCGTGTGCCTTTTGGGCCGATCTACCCACTCCCTGTGGGATTCGGTGGCGACTGTTTTGCCCCAGTGTTCTGAGGAGGTCCAGACACTGCTTACCCGCGCCATTGCGGAAGGTAGGGATGCAGCAAAGTACACCATACGTTGTGGCCTTGATACCGCCGACTCGCTGGGCAGATCGCTTGCAACGACGGTGGCGCTGCGTCGCCACGCCTGGCTGAGGACCACTGGTTTCTCGGGTGATGTCCAGAATACACTCATGGACATGCCCTTTGATGGAGTCGGTCTTTTTGGTGCCAAAGCAGACCATGCGCTGGAGCGTTTTAAGGACTCACGGGCTAATGCCAAGTCCCTGGGCCTTTCTGTTGTGCGCCCTCCGCTAACCTCTGCTTTTCGCCCCTTTCGTGGCCACGGAAGGGGCGCCCAGTCACGTCCGCAGACCAGCCACCGGCCCGCGCAGCAAGCGTCTTCGCGTGGCTGAGGACGTGGATACCGCCGTGGCGGTTCGGGCAACCAGCGTGCGGGTCAGGCCACCACCTCCAACCCGTCCGCGGCCTCCAAGCCCTCCTAGTCCCTCCTTTCAGGTGCACAGCACGCCAGTAGGGGGCAGGGTCCGCCATCAGCTTCACCACTGGCGTCCCATCACCTCGGACAGGTGGGTCTTGGACATTGTCCGAAGGGGCTACTCCCTCCCCTTCGAGACCACCCCCCAGCCATGCCACCTCAATTCCACCGCATGTCAGGGGATCACTTGGTACTTCTGCAGAAGGAAGTCACGGCCCTCTTGCCCAAGAGGGCCATCGAGCATGTTCCGACCCCAGAAGTAGGACGTGGTTGCTACTCCCACTACTTCCTGGTGCCCAAAAAGGACAAGGAGGACATGCGTCCTATCTTGGACCTCCGGAACGTCAATCGCTTCCTCCGGAAGGAGAAGTTCAAGATGCTCACCCTAGCTCAGGTCTTGACTGCCCTCGACCCTGGAGACTGGTTGGTAGCGTTGGACTTGCAGGACGCTTATTTCCACATCCCCGTCCTGTGCGGTTCACGGTAGGCCTCGAGCATTTTCAGTTCACCGTGCTCCCTTTCGGCCTTACCAGTGCCCCTCGGGTGTTCACGAAAGTGATGGCGGTGGTCGCAGCTCATCTGCGCCGGGCAGGGGTTTCAGTCTTCCCCCTACCTCGACGACTGGCTGCTGAAGGCGGGCTCGTCCCAGGCAGTCGTCTCCCACCTCCAGACTACGGCCGAACTCCTGCACTCGCTGGGGTTCTCCATCAATGTGCCGAAGTCGCATCTGATTCCTTCCCCACAGCTCCTTTTCATCGGAGCAGTTCTGGACACGATGCAGTTTCGGGCCTATCCTCCCGAACGGCGAGTCCGGGAGATTCAGGCTATGATTCCGATCTTTCAGCCTTTATCCTGGGTTTCGGTACGGATGACCCTGAGGCTGCTGGGCCTCATGGCCTCCTGCATCCTGCTAGTCGATCATGCCAGATGGCATATGCGGGCTCTGCAGTGGGACCTGAAGTTCCAGTGGGCGCAGCACCAGGGCAACCTGTCCGATAACGTCCAGATCTCGGCGGGGACTGCAAAACAGTTGCAGTGGTGGCTCTCGAACCGGCAGTGGGTCATGGGCAGATCCCTCTCCCTTCCCCAGCCAGAGCACACAGTTGTGACGGACGCGTCCCTTCTGGGATGGGGCGGTCACATGGGAGAGGCGGAGATCAGAGGCCTCTGGTCTCCGGCGGAGTCCCGGCTCCATATCAACCTTCTGGAGCTCCGGGCGATCCGACTTGCACTCAAGGCATTCCTTCCCTCTGTCAAGGGGAGAGTAGTGCAGGTGTTCACAGACAACACCACCGCCATGTGGTACTGCAACAAACAAGGCGGGGTGGGGTCGTGGAGCCTCTGTCAGGAGGCTCTTTGCCTCTGGACATGGCTGGAACATCAGGGCATGTTCCTGATGGTTCAACACCTGGCCGGTTCCCTGAACGCCAGGGCGGACGAACTCAGCCGCAGGTGCATGATGGATCACGAATGGCGTCTTCACTCGGAAGTGGCGCAAGGACTCTTTCTTCAGTGGGGAGAGCCTTGGTTAGATCTATTCGCCACCGAAGAGAAAGCGCAATGTCATCAGTTCTGCGCGTTGGAATTTCCAAGGCGGCACTCGCTCGGCGACGCTTTTCGTCACGAGTGGAGTTGCGGTCTATTGTACGCCTTTCCGCCTATACCACTTCTACCCAGAGTGTTGAAGAAGATTCGGCACGACCGGGCCCAAGTCATTCTTGTGGCTCCGGACTGGGCTCGAAGAGTTTGGTATCCCGAGCTACTCAGTATGAGCGTGGATCCCCCGATCCGTCTGCCTCTTCGGGAGGATCTTCTGTCGCAGCAGCAGGGGACGGTCCTCCACCCGAACCTGTCCAGCCTCCACCTACTTGCGTGGAAATTGAGCGGCGGCAGTTGATTCCTTTCGACTTGCCTCCCGAAGTTTGTGATGTAATTCTGGCAGCCAGGCGTCCCTCCACTAAGGTGGTATACGCCTGCAGGTGGAACAAGTTTGTGGCATGGTGCACAGCAAAGGCTGGGAATCCCCTTTCTGCCCCTCTTTCTGAGGTTCTTCTGTTCCTTCTTTCCCTGGCCCAGCAGGGTTCTGCCCTGGGTACCATCAAGGTCTATCTTTGTGCTATCTCGGCCTTCCTCAGGCTTCCTGATCAGCCCTCCCTTTTCAAGTCCCCTGTTAACAGGTTTCTAAAAGGCATTACACACCTCTTCCCTCCTGTTCCATTTGTGATGCCTCAGTGGGACTTGAACTTGGTTCTTACCTTTCTTATGTGCGCTCCCTTTGAGCCTCTGCACAACTGTCCTCCGTCTTCTGACTCTGAAGACAGCCTTTCTGGTGGCCATCACCTCCGCTCGGCGGGTGAGTGAGCTCCAGGCTCTTTCATGCAAACCTCCCTTTCTGTCTGTTCATCCAGACAAGGTTGTTCTTCGGACGCGTCCGTCCTTTTTGCCAAAGGTGGTTACTGCCTTCCACATTGGGCAGACCATCACTTTGCCCACCTTCTTTCCGCCTCCGCATCCTTCCAGAGAGGAAGAGAGGCTCCACCGTCTGGACCCAAAACGTGCGCTTTCCTTTTACCTCAACCGCACACAACACTTCCGGGTGGATGACCAGCTCTTTGTTGGCTACGTGGGCGCCAAAATAGGTCGGGCGGTGCACAAGAGAACCATCTCCCGCTGGGTAACCTTGTGTATCAAAGCCTGCTATTCTTTGGCTAAGAAGGAGCCTCCTGTTGGGCTGCGTGCCCATTCCACCAGGGCAACGGCTGCTACCACGGCTTTAGGCCGCAGTGTTCCGCTGAAGGATATCTGTCAGGCAGCTACATGGGCCTCGCTGCACACGTTTACCAAGCATTACTGCCTTGACAGTCAGGTCCGGAGGGACGGCTTCTTTGGCCGTTCTGTCCTCCAGGACTTCCTTGTCTGATCTTTGTTCGCAGACCCACCACCGGGGTTGGTATTGCTGGGGTATCTATTCTAAGGTAAGGAATCTGTCACTAACGTGTCTCTTTCAGATGCACAAGTTACTAACTTGTGTAACGATATATCTGTAAGAGACAGTAGTTAGTGACAGATTCTTACCGCCCACCCATCCTCCCCGTTCTGCGAACTGATTTCTAGGGTTAAGGACATCCCTTTCAGGGCCTTAGTATTTTTCAGACACCTATGTCAGCTTCTTGCATGGCTCTGCGTTCCTGGCGCGGAAAGTCGTGTACAGATCTGACGTCAGCGCGCAGGGGCGGCGTCTAAGTACTGCCCGCGACGTCATCCCGGCGATGCCGACTACTGACGCGGAGCCGAACGACGCTGCCTACTGACGCGCAAGGGTACTGCTACGCAAAAACTTTCCGGATCCAGCCTGACGCCTGGGGATATTCTAAGGTAAGGAATCTGTCACTAACTACTGTCTCTTACAGATATATCGTTACACAAGTTAGTAACTTGTGCGCTCTGTATAGCAGGATGTTGTCGGATTTAGTTATTTCATGGCGTGGATGTGCGGAGCTCCGTTAAGGTGCGTCCGCCATGTTGGCCTTCCAAGCCACGCCCCCAGTGAAAAGTATTTTTATTTAAAAACTTATTTTATTGCAAAGATCTTGGTCTTAAAATAAAACGTATATTTCTCTAAAATTGATCTGATCTCCTTCTTGAGTAGTGTCCATTGTTCAATTTTGTGCAATGTCTTACACACCTCTGTTAGGCCTAAGGCTTGTCGCCCACACTACCACTAATAAAGCATTTTACATTGAGTCCTGTACACTTTTGGGGAACCCCTGGACTCTGTGCACGGTATAACCATCTGGTGGCAATATCCTATACAGAGCCAGCTTCCTATAGTGGTGAGGCATGCACCCAGGAGACTGGAAAGGTTAATGATGTGGGGTAGTGTTAAGAGAACTATGGAGAAAGTGTACAATGTAGAGGTATGCAGTGGTGCAAGCACACAGTGAACCATTCAGGGAAAATATTGTTCTAAAGAAAGTGGCAGTACATTCCAATCCGTATCGATGCCGGATGCCAGTGTACTGTACTTGCTATTCTTTCTTCTCCTCTCTTCACCCCATCTGCATCTCAGGATAAGATGTGTAGGAAGTGCCATCTTTCTTGCCTGGTATGCCCCCACTTTTTGCTGAATTGATGATGTACTTTGACTGAGTGTGCCCTGGGCTCCTGCCAATCAGGTGCCCAGGGCCTGTGTTCCTTCCCTAAAACTGCATTGAAGTCTAAACCCAATTGGCATCTCTGGCCACATGTCAGCCCCTGGTAAATGGTACCCTAGGTACCCAGGGCACTGTGACCAGAGAAGGCCTCTAAGGGCTGCAGCACTTATTGTGCCACCCTTAGAGGCCCTGTACCCTGACACACTGCCTTTTCAGGCTGAGTCTCTTGGTGCAGAACAAAACCGAGTCGACATGGCACACATCCCTGTGTGCCATGCCTACAAACACACTGCCCTGGCATACCTCAGTCACCCCTCTAGCTGGGTGCACAATGCCAGTGGCGAGGGTACAGGTGCATGAGCCCTGTACCCCTACAGTACCCAGGTCCATTCCTGGGCACTGTAAGTGCAGTGATGCCATTAAGAGTATATGGTGCTGGGAGGTTGTCATTACGAACCCCACAGCACCATGATGGCTACACTGAGGACTGAAGTTTGGTATCAAACTTCTCGGCACGTTAAACCCACACTGATGCCAATGTGGGATTTAATGTCAGATACACGACAAAGGGCAACTTAGAGTTGCCCCCTGAACCTAACCTACAATCCACGTCCTGCCTGAGAGGCTGCCTAGGCTGCCACCCAGCAGACATGTTGCTGGACCCCTGGGTAGAGAGCCATCCGCTCTCCCGGGCCTGCAACAATGCACGTCCTGGGCGAGGTGCTAGGTCTCCTCCCCCAGGATGGGCAGGGGGAAGCTTCAAAGGCATGCCACCTTGGTGAGCCTCCCCTGACCACTTGATGTACTCAGCAACTGGTCCCCACCGGTTCTAGCCCCCACTCTGGCGGGAAGCCTGGCGGGAAACCACAAGTGAGGAAAGGGGGTGTGCCAGCCTCTGCCAACCCCACCCCTCAGGTGGGGGAGGCGAGGTGAAGCACATCTCCGGGCTCTCGCCATCTTGAAGATGGGGAGCCCTACCCAATCAGGACTAGGCTCATGCCCCCCTCCCACTGGAGAGTGGCAGGATAGGGGGTGTACCCACCCCAGGGAAGGGGCCCATTGGTCCCTGCCCTTTACCTCCCTGTAACGCCCCTAAATCTAGTATTTAGGGGCACCCTGAACCTTCCTTCCTCAGATCCCGAATTCGAAACAAACAAGAAGAACAAGAAGAAAGAAGACCTGCCGTGCAGCTGCTCACAAGAGGACGACACCAACTGACTTGGCCTCAGCCCTACCGGCCTGTCTACCCTCGAACCTGCTCCTGCTAAACCCCGGCGTCTCCAGTGGTCCGCAACCTCGAAAACCCCGGAGGATCTGACTGCCTTGTGACTCTAAAAGAACTGGGACACCCACGAGCAGTGGTACTGCTCAAAAGCAAGTAACAAACCCCCTGGTGCCAGCCAGGAACCGTGACTCCTGCACCCGCCGAGCCCGGCCTGTGCCTGAGTGGACAAAGACCACGAGGACGTCCCCCCGGCGACTGTGACCCAGAATCCAGCACCCAAGGACCCTCCGACGCTCCTGACGACGCCTGCAGCCTCAGAACCAGGGACCCCTCCAACCGCGACCAGCAGAGGGTAAGATTTCCCGACGCGAAAAGACACCCCGGCGCCCTGCGGCCCCCTGTGCCCAACTCCGTGGTGCCTACCTATCCTCCAACTACCCAACTTACCTCTCTAAGTGGTCGCACCTGAAGAATCTCCGTCCCCGAGCTTGCAGCCTTTGTTCAACTTCCAGCTTCTCCATTGAAATACATTGAGCGCCCGACGGCTCAAAAGCACCCTGCACCCAGCCGCCCGAGTGCCCCTTTGGGAGTGCAACACCTATCCTATTTTTCTTCCCCACTTGCCCTGGGTAAGTGACCAGGAGCCCAGCTCCCACAGCCGCGTGGCCTGCCTGCCAGCAGCCACCAACCAAGGGCCCCCTGCCCGCCATAGGCTAACATTGGGCCTAACTCACTCTGCACCCGGCCGCCCCTGTGCCGCTGAGGGTGTACCAACTGTACCTACCTGACCCTGGGAGACCCCTGAGTCTATGCCCAGAACCTTAACTCTGCCAGTCGAGTACTTACCTGAAAGCCGATAACCTACATTTTCTCCATAGGGTAACATTGACTGGTTTACACTGAAATTTCTTCTAAGTGTCGCGTTTTGAAACTTTAAAATCACTAAAAATCGTCCGATCCACAAACGAAATTACTCGCCTGTTATCAGGAGAGATCCCAGTGCTGGATCTTGGTGCCCAGCACTGACCCTGAAAAGCAATTACAACTGTACTTACCGATAACTTGATTTTCCTCCATAGGATAACATTGCCTGGTTTTCTTCAGAAATTCTTCTAAGTGTCTATTTTTGAAACAAACAAATATTCCTTAAAAATCGCCTGTGTAACAAAAACGATTTTCTTTCAACGGTTTACAGGAAATGCACCAGGGTTGAATCCAGGATCCAACCCTGAGTAAGAAAATCATACGCAAAGTAACAAACTGCTTTTACTTAAACTCCCATTGAGCTCAATGTTATAATTGTGTTTGAATTGTGTTGCCTATTGCATTTAAGTCTATTGTGTATTGAAAGTATATAACTAAAGCATCTCATTCTGAGAAAGTATTTTTTTATACCTAAAACAATATATTTTTATATACAAAACAATTGGCCTAGAGTTCAGTTCGAGTGTGTGAGACCATTTGCTGACTGTGTACAACAAATGCTTTGCACTGTCCTCTGATACTGCCTTACTGCTCGACCAAGCTACCACTTTAGAGAGTTATATCTAACTTTAGCCTCTGCCAAACCTCTGGGGACTGTGGACTCTGCACACTGAACCTTACTTTGGTTCAGTATATACAGAGCCACTTTCTTACAGTGGTGTATCAATAAGTTGATATACCGTGAAAATAATCTAGGTGTTCCCTTAAAAGTCGACAGGAGCTTGGCATGCAATCCTAAAGGGCTCTATTAGGGGGTAGTGTGGTCGAGCAGCATCTGAAAGAAACGCGTAGTGATAGATTCCTTACCTTCGAATATCCCTAGGCGTCAGTCTGGATCCGGAAAGTTTTCGTCAGCAGTACCCCTGCGCGTTGGAAGGTGGCGTCGTGCGGCTCCGCGTCCGTCGTGATCGCCGGTATGACGTTGCGGCAGCTACTTAGACGCCGCCCTCACGCGCTGACGTCAGTTCTTTCTTTTTCTGCGCCAGCAAGCGCAGATCCGGAGAGAGCGGTACCCCCAGTCTTTTTTTGACTGAGTTTGTTCGAGGCATGTGAGCTGCAGAGCTCACACTGTGCATTAGATCGCCATCTGGTGTTGGGCTCGGATGCTTGCACTTTGTTGTTGTCTTCGAAGAAGTCTTTGTAGTCATGTGATAGGTGACTCCTCCTTTGGACATTAGTGCGCATGGGCATCGACTCCATCCTCAGATTGTTTTTTTCCGCCATCGGGTTCGGATGCAACTTCGACACTCCGGTTCAAAACTTGTTTTTTCAACGTTTTCACAACACAAGACTTCATACCGACATCGACATCTTGACGTCCCTTCCTCGATCTCCTTTCCAGCCGTCGACGCGGGCCGTTGGGCCCATCGACGCCGTAAGGCCTACTGCCCATGGAAAGGACGCCCTTCCGAAAATGCCCCCAGTGTGGAGTAAAGTTCCCCCACAGTGACCACCACAAGGTCTGTAACCTGTGCCTCTCACCAGACCATAACGAGGCCACCTGTCCAGCCTGCGCTTCCTTCCGCTCCAAAAAGACCATCCGCGATCGTCGAGCCCGAAGGCACATCATGGCGCAACGGTCCGCTCCGGAACCCGTCGATATCTTCGATGAGGGTCCCGACGTTCCAGAGGAAGACTCCGAAGACCTCACTATCGTCTCGGAGGCAGAGGACTCAGACGGTTCCATCACTCCAGGGCAACGTGTGAGTACTACTGCCCCTGCCCCAACCCCACCTACAAAACCGAAGGCACCGGTCAACACTTCGCCTACGGGCCCCAGTCGCGACCGTAAACGTGCTTCGGACGCCCCGCCTTCCGGCTCGGCGCCGAAGAAGAAAATAAAGCCTTCCAGCTCCTCGGCACCGACCAAACCCCATGTGGCCGTTCTACCGGCACCTTCGGCGCCGAAGCCCAAAGAACACCCGCCGCCGAAATCCAGTTCGGTTCCAAAATCCGCCTCCAAACCCGCGGATCACTCGGCGCCGAAACCCAGGCTCCAAGACACAGCCCCTAAACCAAAGCTGGTCGAGCCCATACCGAAGCCGAAGGACTCCTCTACACCTTCTAAGGCAAAGGAACATTTAAACAAGCCACCACGCTCGGAGCCGAAAAAGTCGGCGCCGAAGCCAACTATTCCACAGGAGGAACTGTTTCGACCGGATCCCACCGATCCTAATCAACAAACTGCATATCAATCCTAAAACTGGACACATTTCCTCTGTGCCACGCCATAAGCCTGTCCCTTCAAACAAGAAGAACTCTTCTACTTCCCCTATGCCTCCTTCTCCTATACCTCTCTCTATCACCCCTCCTCTCCACATCCCTGTTACACCGCCTCAGCCTGTAACTTCTCCCCCACATGAATATCAGGACGACATGGGGTATGGTGATGACCCTGATGATCCACTTCTGGACCCAGATACCCCACCACAGGACGACTGGGGCTACAACCTCCCCATAGATCCTACAGACCTCCCCAGCCCTCCACCTTATCCCACAAAACCATCTCCACCAGATTATCACATTGGTTTTGGGCAACTCATCCACAGGGCTGCTGTCTTTCACGGCGTGCATGTACACACCAACCAACCAGAGGAAGATTTCCTTCTAGTCACCTTTGAACAGTCTCAAAAAACTGTTCAAACTCTACCCATGATCAAAGGTGTCATTAAACATGCACCTGACATATTCAATGACCCTGTAAGGGCCAGGATCCTTAACCCTAGGATAGATAGAAAGTATAGACCTGCCCCTGATGACCCCACCTACATCAAAGGTCAGCTCCCTCTTGACTCACTGGTCGTCTCTAATGCTCGTAAACGAGCTAATTCCCAAACTTCAGGGGATGCTCCGCCCCCTGATAAGGAGTCAAAATTACTAGATTCCTCTGGCAAACGGGTAGCTGCGCAAGCCACCAACATCTGGCGCATAGCTAAAACCCAGGCACTACTAGCTAGGTACGATAGGGCCCACTACGATCAGCTAGAGACCCTCTTGCAACATCTCCCTGATCAGTACAAAATACAGGCCACTGACCTCATTCAAGAAGGCAAACTTATTTCAAATGCCTCCATTAAGTGCGCCCTCGATGCAGCCGACACTGCCGCTAGGTCCGTCAACACTAGCGTACTCATCAGACTGCACGCCTGGCTCCGCATTTCAGGCTTTAAGCCAGAAGTCCAAACTACCATCTTAAATCAGCCATTTAACCAAAACCAACTCTTTGGTCCTGCTGTTGACACAGCACTAGAGAAAATGAAAAAGGACACTGACACTGCTAAGTCAATGGGAGCATTGCAGTCCCCACAACAACGTTGCTCCTTTCGCCGCTCCTTTTACAGGGGGGGCTCTAGGAACACCACCGCAGACAGTTCCTCATCATATAGAAGCACCACCCAAACCTCTCCCAATAGGGGATACTTTAGAGGTGGGTACAGAGGCAACAACACTAAAAGCAGAGGTCGAGGTAATAACACCCGTACCTCCACCACTCCTAAACCGTGACTTCCCTCCGCTTCCCCCCGACCACACCACCCCTGTCGGACGGCTCTCACAGTTCCTACCTGTCTGGAACTCCATTACAACAGACAGGTGGGTAAGACAAATTATCCAACATGGCTACTGCATGGAACTAACCGCTACCCCCCCCCCCCCAACATACCACCCAAGCAGCGGCCTATGTCCGCACACCATCTTACCCTTTTACAGCAAGAGGTACTTTCCCTGCTTCAAAAGCACGCCATAGAGCCAGTTCCTCTACTACAGCAGGGCACAGGAGTTTACTCCCTGTATTTCCTAATCCCCAAAAGGACGGGACCCTAAGGCCAATTCTAGACCTCAGACCCCTCAATCAGTATATACATTCGGATCATTTTCACATGATCACTCCAACAAGTGCTTCCCCTACTGCAACAGGAAGACTTCCTTGCCACACTAGATCTCAAGGACGCCTACTTCCACATTCCCATACATCCTGCTCACAGGAAGTATCTAAGGTTCGTACTCTATGGACAGCACTACCAGTTCAAAGTACTTCCATTCGGAGTCACCACTGCTCCAAGAGTGTTTACCAAATGCCTTGCAGTAGTAGCGGCGCACCTACGAAGACAACAAATACATGTCTTTCCATACCTGGACGACTGGCTCATCAAAGCCAAATCATTCAACCAGTGTGTCCAACACACTCACCAAACAATACAAACATTACACAACTTGGGTTCACAATAAACTATACCAAGTCGCACCTTCAGCCCTCCCATATCCTTCCTTCTCTGGGAGCCACAATAAACACTTCCACTGCTCTAGCTTACCCCAGCCCAGCCAGGATAGCCAGTATACAAACCCTTGTCCCCAGGTTTCAAATGCAACACTCTCTCCCAGCCAGAGTGTTTATGCAGCTAATCGGCATGATGGCATCTTGCATCTTTATCGTCCCTCATGCAAAACTTCAAATGCGTCCTCTACAGGAGTGCCTAGCGCGCCAATGGAACCAGGCTCACGGACATCTTACAGATCTGGTGTTGGTGGACAGCCGCACACATCGCTCTCTGCAGTGGTGGAACACCAACAATTTGTCCAAAGGGCGGCCGTTCCTAGAGCCGGTTCCACAAATAGTACTAACCACGGACGCATCCCTCACAGGATGGGGAGCACACCTGTTAGATCATACAACACAAGTGGACCACTCAACAAAAGCTGTTCCACATCAACCACCTAGAGTTACTAGCTATATTCCTAGCTCTCAAGTCTTTCCAACTCCACGTACAAAACAAGGCTGTCCTGATCCGAACAGACAACATCACAGCCATGTACTATATACAAAAACAGGGGGACACACTCTCCACAACTGTCCCAACTGGCACAGGACATTTGGAGGTGGGCCATTCCACAAAAAATATACCTTCTAGCAGAACACCTACCAGGGGTTCACAATCAGATTGCCGATCTGTTAAGTCGACAGACACAACTGATTCACGAGTGGAAACTACATCCACAAGTTTTTCTACCCTTTTTCCAGATGTGGGGCCAGCCAGACTTAGATCTGTTCACCACACACCAAAACGCAAACTGCCCAACCTTGGCCGCCAGGTTTCCACACCCGCAGTCCAAGGGCAATGCGATATGGATGAACTGGTCCGGCAGATTTGTGTACGCTTTTCCACCGCTACCACTAATCCCACTTGTAGTACGCAAGCTCCGACAACAGTCTCTAAAAATGATACTAGTAGCCCCCACGTGGGCACGTCAACCGTGGTTCACCACACTACTAGAGCTATCAGAAGTCCCATACCAAAAACTACACCTCTCCCCATCAATGCTAACGCAGAGCCATGGAGAGATAAGGCACCCATATCCATCTCAACTGAACCTTGCGATTTGGCTCCTGAAGTCCTAGAATTCGGTTACCTTAACCTACCGCCAGACTGCATGGACGTTATTAAAGAGGCTAGACGCCCAACTACCAGAGCCTGCTATGCAGCCAAATGGAAAAGATTCGCTATTTACTGCACTAATAATAACATCCAACCATTACAGGCCTCTACGCAAAACATCATTTGCTACTTGCTACATTTGCAAAGATGTAATCTTGCATACTCATCCATACGTCTGCACCTCGCAGCCCTTGCTGCTTACTTACAAAACAGGCAACACTTATCACTGTTTAGAGTCCCCGCCATTAAAGCCTTTATGGAAGGCCTTAAGCGGATCATACCTCCCAGATTACCACCTTCCCCAGTGTGGAATCTTAATATAGTACTTACCAGGCTCATGGGACCACCTTTTGAACCCCTACATAAATGTGAACTTCAATTCCTTACATGGAAAGTAGCGTTCCTAATTGCAATCACTTCTCTTAGGAGAGTCAGTGAGATACAGGCTTTAACTATACAAGAGCCCTCTTACAAATACATCATAATAAGATAGTTCTCAGAACAAACCCAAAATTCCTTCCCAAAGTCATTTCGCCTTTCCACCTTAACCAATCAGTAGAACTACCTGTGTTCTTCCAAAACCCAGATTCCGTGGCAGAAAGAGCTCTCCACACCCTAGATGTCAAAAGAGCTCTAATGTATTACATTGACAGAACCAAGTCATTTCGCAAAACCAAACCACTGTTTGTAGCTTTCTCTCCACCACACAAGGGTAATCCCATCTCAAAAGCCGGGGTTGCAAGGTGGATTGTTAAATGTATCCAAATCTGCTACCAGAAAGCCAAACGCACATTAACAGTTCCCCCTAGAGCGCACTCAACACGCAAACTAGGGGCCTCCATGGCATTCTTAGGGAACATTCCCCTAGAAGACATATGTAAGGCAGCCACATGGTCTACAACACACACCTTCACTAAACACTATTGTGTTGATGTGCAAGCCAAGCAACAAGCTTTAGTGGGCCAAGCTGTCCTTAAAACCCTTTTTCAAACTACTTCAACACATACAGGTGACCACCGCTAGGGAGATACTGCTGTACAGTCTATGCACAGTGTGAGCTCTGCAGCTCACATGCCTCGAACGGAAAATGCTACTTACCAGTATGCATCTGTTCTTGGCATGTAGAGCTGCAGATCCTCACACGCCCACCCACCTCCCCGGGACCTGTATGTGTTCCAGTCCTATCTTAATTAGATACACACACATGGACATCTCTTTCCTTTTCTACTAACTCCATCACTCCCCAATATGGCGAAAAACAATCTGAGGATGGAGTCGATGCCCATGCGCACCATTGTCCAAAGGAGGAGTCACCTATCACATGACTACAAAGACTTCTTCGAAGACAACAAAGTGCAAGCATCCGAGCCCAACACCAGATGGCGATCTAATGCACAGTGTGAGGATCTGCAGCTCTACATGCCAAGAACAGATGCATACTGGTAAGTAGCATTTTCCTTTTAAATTTGTCTCACGTTTTCGAGTCGATATGACTCCTGGTGCAGTTAGGGATGCCCGGGTTTAAGTCTTGTGAGGACTCATCGGATGATGTCTGTGACGGACCCGCACCGCGTGTGTCTCTTCTGCCTGGGGTGCGACCACGACCCCAAGTCGTGCCCCGACTGCCGGTCCATGGCTCCGAAGTCTTTGCGGGAGCGGTCCCGAAAGCTGCTTGAAGCCCGGCAGTCGGCTCCGCGCCGTGAAAGGTCCCGGTCCAGAGGGAGGTCGAGGGACCGGTCGCGGAGCCACCACCATCGGAAGTCGTCCTAATCCAAGTCTTCGTACTCTGGGTCAGGTAAGGCGAAGCGCCAAAAGAAGTCAAAGAAACGTCATCGTTCACAGACTTACCCTCGCCAGTCGCGCGACTTGGCTGAGGGTGGTGCCACCCCCGCGGCTCCGGCGGAGCCTACGCAGTCGCCGGTGACCTACCCGCCCTTCCCGGTTTCATTGGCGACTCCGACCCAGGTGCAGGAATTCCTGTCCGCTGTGGCTCGCCTATTTGGGCCGTCTGGCCCCTCCGGTGCGCCTTTGGGCCCCGCGGGCCCGACTGGGAGTCCTCGCCCTTTGACGCTGGTGGCTCTGGCCACGGCATTGCTGTCAGCTCTGGCACCGCAGGACTCCCGTGGATCGAGGCGTGGATCCCGGTCGACGCCAGTTGACCTCGTGACACCTCCAGCGACGTCGGCACCACGTTTCGCGTCGCCCGGCACGCTGGACGTCGTCCCCGGTTTCATCCCCGAAGTGGAGACTGTGCCGGAACGGTGTCGACCGACGCCGATTCCGACGCAGATTCCGACGCCGTTTGGGAATCTGTTTCCCTATCTCCATCCTCCTCCTTTTAGGCCTGTACAACAACATGAGGAGGAAGGGGAGGTCTGGGAGGGGTCGGAGGACCCTCTTGCTGCTCAATGCGAGTATGACCCGGACTGGACAGAGGAGTTGGGGGATGCCAGCGGTCTGGACACCTCTCCAGACCTTGGCATGCCCGTCTCCTCCTACCGTGGCTATGGAGGAGGGTGCTTTTTTCTGTGGTGTTGCGTTGTGCAGCCGGGGCTCTCCACCTCGAGCTACCTACTGTGGCTGTCCGGAACTAACCTGACGGAAGTGCTTCAGCCAGCAGTTACCTCTGCGGAACCACTGCTGCCCTTTAATGACGCACTTTCGGACGTTCTTTTTGGCTCTTGATCCAGGCCCAACACAGGGGCTCCTGTGGACAGGAACGTGGCCCGACGCCATCGCCCGGCCCCGGGCGACCCCATCTTCCTCTACCAACACCCCACCCCTGAGAGCTTGGTTGTCCAAGCCTCCGCTTCCCCAAGCGCATTCCCTACCGCACCCCGGACAGGGAATCCAAGAGGCTGGAACAATTTGGGAAGGTTTTTTCTTCCGCCAGTCTAGGGCTGCCGCCGGTGAACACTGCATGCCTCTTGGGCCGTTATTCTCACTCTGTGGGATACGGTGGCGCAGGTGCTGCCTCAGTGTCCGGAGGAGGCTCGGACACTACTCTCCCAGGCTATTGCTGAGGGGAGAGATGCAGCCAAGTTCACGATCCGTTGTGGCCTTGACACCGCCGACTCGCTGGGCAGGGCGATTTCCACGACAGTGGCGCTCCACCGCCACGCCTGGCTGAGAACAACTGGCTTCTCGGGGGATGTCCAAAACACTTTGATGGACATGCCCTTTGATGGCATTCGCCTCTTTGGCAACAAGGCAGTGCTTTGGAGAGATTTAAGGACTCAAGGGCTACGGCCAAGTCCTTGGGCCTTTCGGCCACACTGCCTCCTCGGCCTTCTGCCTTTCGCTCCTTTCGTGCTCGCGGAAGGGGCAACCCACCACGTTCGCAACAGCCACAGGCCGGCGCAACAGTCCACGCGCGACCGCGGACGTGGGAACCGCCACGGCGGTTCAGGGGGAAAGCGGGCGGGTCAGTCCACCACCACCCTAGCCACCACTGCCTCCAAACCTTCCTAGTCTGACCTTTCAGGCCCACCAAACGCCAGTGGGTGGAAGGCTTCGCCATCACCTCCCCCACTGGCGCACCATCACGTCGGACATGTGGGTTTTACAGATAGTCTGAAGGGGCTACTCCCTCTCCTTCGAGACTACCCCTCCAGCCATGCCGCCTCAATACCACCGCATGTCGGGGTATCACTTGGCACTTCTCCAGCAGGAAGTTGTGGCCCTCTTGGCCAAGGGGGCCATAGAGCGCGTTCCAACGCCAGAAGTAGGTCGTGGTTGTTATTCCCACTACTTTCTGATTCCAAAGAAGGACAAAGGCCTGCGTCCTATCTTGGATCTTCGAAACGTCAATCTCTTCCTCCGAAAGGAGAAGTTCAAGATGCTCACACTTGCTCAGGTCTTGTCTGCCCTAGACCCACAAGACTGGATGGTAGCGTTGGACTTGCAGGACGCTTACTTTCATATCCCCGTCCTGCCGGCCCACAGGCGTTCACGGTAGGCCACGAGCATTTTCAGTTCACCGTGCTTCCTTTCGGCCTTACCAGCGCCCCCTCGGGTGTTCCCGAAAGTGATGGCGGTGGTCGCAGCTCATCTGCGCAGATCAGGGGTTTCAGTCTTCCCCCTATCTCGACGACTGGTTGTTGAAGGCAGGCTCGTCTCCCACCTCCAGACTACGGCCGACCTCCTGCATTTGCTGGGGTTCTCCATCAACGTGCCGAAGTTGCACCTGATTCCCTCTCAGAAGCTCCTCTTCATCGGAGCAGTTCTGGACACAGCGCAGTTTCGGGTCTATCCTCAAACAGCGAGTCTGGGATATTCGGGCTATGATTCCAATCTTTCAGCCCTTGTCCTGGGTTTCGGTCAGGATGACCTTGAGGCTGTTGGGCCTCATGGCCTCCTGCATCCTGCTGATCAATCATGCCAGATGGCATATCCGGCCTTTGCAGTGGGACCTGAAGTTCCAGTGGGCGCAGCATCAGGGGAATCTGTCCGATTACGTCCAGATCTTGGAGGGCACTGCAAGACAGTTGCAGTTGTGGCTCACGAACCAGCATTGGGTCAGCGGCAGATCCCTCTCTCTTCCCCAACCGGAGCACACAGTGGTGACGGACGTGTCCCTCCTGGGATGGGGGGGCCACATGGGAGAGGTGGAGATCAGAGGCCTCTGGTCTCCGGCGGAGTCCAAGCTCCATATCAACATTCTGGAGCTCCAGGCGATCCTACTTGCACTCAAAGCATTCCTTTCCTCTGTCAAGGGGAGAGTAGTGCAGGTGTTCACAGACAACACCACCGCCATGTGGTACTGTAACAAGCGGGGTGGGGTCGTGGACCCTATGTCAAAGGCTATGCGCCTCTGGACCTGGCTGGAACATCAGGGCATTTCCCTGGTGGTTCAACACCTGGCAGGTTCACTGAACGCCAGGGTGGACGAACTCAGCCGCAGGTGCATGATGGATCACGAATGGCGTCTTCACTCGGACGTGGCACAAGGTCTCTTTCAACAGTGGTGAGAGCCTTGGTTAGATCTATTCACCACGAAGAGAACGCGCAATGTCAGCAGTTCTGCGCGTTGGAATTTCCAAGGCGGCACTCGCTCGGCGACGCTTTTCGCCGCGAGTTGAGTTGCGGTCTATTGTACGCCTTTCCGCATATACCACTTCTGCCCAGAGTGCTGAAGAAGATTCGGCGCGAGCGGGCCCAAGTCATTCTTCGAGCTCCGGACTGGGCACGAAGAGTTTGGTATCCCGAGCTACTCCGTATGAGCGTGGATTCCCCCGATCCGACTGCCTCTTCGGGAGGATCTTCTGTCACAGCAGCAGGGGACGGTCCTCCACCCGAACCTGTCCAGCCTCCACCTCCTTGAGTGGAGATTGAGCGGCGACAGTTGATTCCATTTCACTTGCCTCCCGAAGTCTGTGATGTCTTTCTGGCAGCCAGGCGTCCCACCTGCAGGCGTATACCGATTTAGTGGGGGAACAAATTTTTGGCGTGGTGCACATTAAAGGCTGTGGATCCCCTTTCTGCCCCTCTTTCTGAGGTCCTCCTGTTCCTCCTTTCTTTAGCCCAGCAGGGCTCTGCTCTGGGCACTATCAAGGGCTACCTTTCTGCAATTTCAGCCTTTCTCAGGCTACCTGATCAGCCCTCTCTTTTCAAGTCCCCTGTTGTAAATAGATTTCTCAAAGGCATTACTCACCTTTTCCCTCCCATTCAGTTTGTGATGCCACAGTGCGACTTGAATCTGGTTCTTACTTATTTGATGTGCGCTCCCTTTGAGCCGCTTCACAACTATCCTCTTCGTTTATTAACCTTGAAGACTGTTTTCCTGGTTGCCATCACCTCCGCTAGGCGCGTGAGTGAGCTCCAGGCTCTTTCATGTAAACCTCTTTTTCTGTCTGTTCATCCGGACAAGGTTGTGCTACGCACACGTCCATCCTTTTTGCCAAAGGTTGTTACTGCCTTCCATATCGGGCAAACTATCACCTTGCCCACTTTCTTTCCGCCTCCGCACCCTTCCAGAGGAAGATGCTCCACCATCTGGACCCAAAACGTGCGATCTCATTTTACCTCGTCTTTACGCTCTTGAAATGTTTTTCTAGTAACTGATGTAACTGGTAACTGATTTAATTTTGTAACTTTGTGGAACCTTATGTAAAGCGCTCTGATACCTCCGGGTCTAGCCAGCGCTATATAAAACTCAAATAAATAAACAAACCTCAACCGCACACAACAGTTCCGGGTGGATGACCAGCTCTTTGTTGGCTACGTAGGCGCCAAGAAAGGCCGGGCTGTACACAAGAGGACTATCTTCCGCTGGGTTGTCTTGTGTATAAAAGCCTGCTATTCTCTGGCTAAAAAGGAGCCACCGGTGGGGCTGCGCGCCCATTCTACCAGGGCAACAGCAGCTACTACTGCATTGGGACGTGGTGTCCCCCTGCAAGATATCTGTCAGGCAGCTACGTGGGCCTCGCTGCACACTTTTTCTAAGCATTATTGCCTTGACAGCCAAGTCTGGAGAGACTGCTTCTTTGGCCGTTCTGTTCTCCGTGACTTTCTGGTGCGATCTTGGTTCGCAGACTAACCACCAGGGTTGGTATTGCTGGGGTATCTATTCTAAGGTAAGGAATCTATCACTACGTGTTTCTTTCAGATGAACCAGTTACCTTCGGTAACGATATATCTGTAAGAAACATTAGTAGTGATAGATTCCTTAACGCCCCACCCATCCTCCCTGTTCTGCTAACTGATTTCTAGGGTTCAGGTCATCCCTTTCAGGGCCCTAGTTTTGTGCACCAGTTGTTAGTGTCTTGCATGGCTCTGCGTTCCTGGCGCGGAAAGTCGTGTACAGAACTGACGTCTGCGTGCGAGGGCGGCGTCTAAGTAGTTGCCGCGACGTCATCCCGGCGATCACGACGCCTACGACGTACGCGGAGCCGCACAACGCCACCTTCCGACGCGCAGGGGTACTGCTGACAAACTTTCCGGATCCAGATTGACGCCTGGGGATATTCTAAGGTAAGGAATCCATCACTACTAATGTTTCTTACAGATATATCGTTACCGAAGGTAAGTAACTTGTTCATTAGGCTTAACACAGGAGTGCAAAACATTTGCAAATATACACACAATGATCAATAGATTACACACTATTCAAGAAGGAGATCCACACCAATTTATATGTTTAGGCATCAGAGAAAAATTGTTCTGGTTAGTAAGTTTTTAAATATAAATGGTCTTCACTTTAAAAAGTGGACACAGTGCAATTTCTGAGTTATGCAATGTTATCCTATGAATGGAAGAACAAGTTCTGCAAACGGGTATAGTACAGCGACTTACAGGACCAATCTCCAGGAGTTAAGGCAAGTGGTGGGCAAGGTAAAAGGCAGCACCAACAGTACACCACAGTGGCACGTGTGCAGCTGGGTGCAAAACAGCCTCAGGAGTTCAATAGGTTTAATCCAGTATTGGAATCTTTAATAGATTTCACATGCTTGAATCATTCCCCGTCGTCGATATGGGAGCCCCCGGTATTATTAAAAGAAATGTCCTATTAGACATAGAACACAAGGCCCTAGGCCTTAAACTTTTTGTAACATATCTCTGTCCTGTAGTAAAAAAGGACCAAACTTAGAACTAGCCAATCAGTAGATACCACCCTGTAGAACCTTCCTGAGAGAAGCCCCAGTCCCTCAGATTTTCTATCGCACGTCGTGCTAAGGGAGTCTCCACTGAGCTCTGCTCAGTTTTCTTCTATTTTCTCTATTTTGGAGTATTTTCTTCCAGTCAGATTTACTACCAACTCAGTAGATCTGTTTTAAGGTGATTTAAACTGACGTCCAACATGTCAGATACACCTAAACAAGGTCTTTTCAGAGCCTGTGGTACTTGCATGAAAAAAAGACTTTATATTGATGATCAACACAAGGACTGCCTTTACTGCCTGTATCCTAAACACAAACCTAAGGATTGCAAGGTATGTCGGTCTTTCTCTACAAAGACTCCGAAAGATTGTGAAGGAAGGCTTCTTTTGTGGCTTCAGAGGCTTAAAAACCGGGGCATGGTGGTCTCTGATGAGGAGAGTGATACTTCTTCTAAATCTTCCTCTAAAACGCCTCAAAAATGACCTTTAGATGACCCTGCTGGTTCATAGTCTCAGCCTCCTAAGAAAGCGTAAAAAAAGATATTTGATTCTTTTCAAAAGCAGGTTGGGTCTGTTAACAAAGCTTCTTGCAAAGAAAAGATTTTGTCTACTAAAAAGCCAGCTTCAGAACCTTCAACTTCACCTATGAAGCTGAAGCATACCCTCAAGAAGCCTACTTCAGCTCCACCGATGAGCAGCTCGTCGACGACACCTCCGTCAACAAGAAAATCCTCTCCTGAGGTGATTCTGGTCACATCGACAGTGTCTACAGTCACTACCGTCTCTTCAGCGTTGATTTCTTCGTCGATGATATCGTCAACAGGTAATGCTCCTTTATCGTTGACGAAGCAGATTGTTTCTTCGAAGTCATCATCGTCGTCGAAAGGTCAATTCCCTACGACTGTCCACCCGTCAATGATACAGCTCTCGTCGACGGGGACCCTGACTTCGCCGTCGAAAGTGTCATCGGTTTTACTGTCGACAAAGATCCTTATCTCCGACGGGTCGTCATAGACTAAGACAATTCCGTCGACTGACCAAGAGAAGCAGCCCTCGACGACTAAGGTAATTCAGTCGACTAACCAAGACTTGGCCATGAAGCAGCAATCGTCGACGGGCTCGTCGACAACAGTCGACGAGGAAATAAAAACATAAAATTGCAAAAATTCAATTGACGCCAGCTTTAACCTCACCTAGTCAGGTGCAGTCTCTTTTGCCATCCCAGTTTTTGGCAGAAGATGAGGAAGAGGGATCTGAAGATGATAGTCTTTTTGGGGCAGCTTTAAGCCCATCGGACCTTAATGTCAAATACCAGTAGGATTCTGATGATGATTATGGTCATCAATATTACCATTCACAACAACCATATCAACAGCAGGAGATGATGTACCACCCTTCAAATCTGATAATGGATTAACAATTTATGCTGGCAGACTATAAGAGGTTTTTGGGAAACAAGGGTACCCCGAAATATGAACCTCATGTGATGATGGATATTTTAAGAACAATGGTTCAGGTGTGGCCTAAAAAGGTCCAAAAGCAAGAGGGGTGACCCAAAGAGGGACACTGTTTTTTTCAAAAAATGAAATTAATTCAATAGGGAGCAAGAAAGAGTCAGTAAAGGGTCATGTAGGTCACAGGATGACAGATATTTATTCGCAAAAATTTCAGTTTTAGGGTGCTCACACAAGTGAGAGAAAGCGTGATGTCTTTTTAAAATTCACTATCACTATTTCACATCACGCTTTCTTTCACTTATTGTGTGGGCACCCTAAAACTGAAATGTTTGCGAATAAATATCTGTCATCCACTGGGTTGTGGGAGCAAAGCTCCTAGGGTTTAGGTCAGGGCAAATGGGGAAACAAAGTAGCACAAAAGGTGCACCCTCAGCGGCACTGAGGCGGCCGTGTGCAGAGTGCTGTTTTGACGTCGGGCGCCCTGTTTTCATTGGAGAACCTCTGGTTTGCAAAGCACTGCAGGCAGGGAGACTAAGGACTTCTGGGTGCGACCACCACTTCGAGAGGTAAGTTGGGAAGGTAGGGGGTTGGTTAGGCACCGTCTGTTTGGGCACACAAGGCCGTGCGGCGTCTGGTGCAGGGGTGCCTTTTGGGGTCGGAACTTCTTACCAGCTCCGGGTCGTGGTTAGGGGGGCCTTCTGGTTTTAGACTGCATGCGTCGGCTGGAGGCTTGAGGGAGGTCCGGGGTCGCCGGATCTCGGTTCAGGATCGCCGGGGTGACCTCGTGGGGTTTGCCCACTCGAGCTCGGGCCGTGGACAGCGGCTGCAGAGTGGGGCGAATTCGCTGTCTCCGGCTGCTGCCAGAGGTTGCAGTTGAACAAATCCGGTGTTCATGGGAGAAGCAGTCTTTGGAAGTGAAGGCAGGCAGGTCATCCGGGGTTTGAGGTTGCTGGCTGCAGGACACACCGGGATTTCGCAGGAGCAGGTTCGAGGGGAGACAGGCCTGTAGGGCTGGGGTCAAGTCAGTGGGCGTCTTCCTCTTGTTAGCTGGCTGCACGGCTGTTCGGTCCTTTTCTTCTTGTCGTTTCTGGATCTGAGGAAGCAAGGTTCAGGGTGCCCCTAAATACTAGATTTAGGGGCGTTACAGGTGGGTAAAGGGCAGGGACCAATGGGTCCCTTCCCTGGGGTGGGTACACCCCCCCCCTATTGTGCCACCCTCCAGTGGGAGGAGGGCAGGAGCCTGTACCTGGTTGGTTGGGCCCCCCTGTCCTCAAGATGGCGGGGACTCGGAGTTGTGCTTCACCTCGCCTCACCCACTGGAGGGGTGGAGTTGGCAGAGGTGGGCACACCTCTCTCCCTTACTTGTTTTTCCTGCCGGTTCTCCCGCCCAAAGTGGGGGTAGAACCAGTGGGGACCAGTTGCTGAAAGCAGCAAATGGTCTGGGGAGGCTCACAAAGGCGGCATGCCTTTGAAGCTTCCCCTTCGCGAACCCTGCCCATCCTGGGGGAGGAGGCTTGGCACCTCGTCCCAGGATGTGCATTGTTTCAGGCCCCAGAGAGCAGCAGGCTCTCGACCCAGGGGTCCAGAAACATGTCTGGTGGTGGCAGCTGAAAGCAGCCACTCAGCCTGGACACTAGCGGTGGGTTCGTTTTCAGGGGGCATCTGAGATGCCCTCTGTGTGCATTTTTCATTAAATCCCACACTGGCATCAGTGTGGGTTTAATGTGCTAAGAAGTTTGATACCAAACTTCTCAGTTTTCAGTGTAGCCATTATGGTGCTGTGGAGTTCGTAATGACAAGCTCCCAGCACCATATACTCTTAATGGCAGCACTGCACTTACAATGTCTAAGAATGGACTTCGACACTGTAGGGGTACAGGGCTCATGCACCTGTACCCTCACCACTGGCATAGGGCACCCAGCAAGAGGGGTGACTGATCTATGCCAGGGCAGTGGGTTGTAGGCATGGCACACTGGGATGTGTGCCACGTCAACTCTTCACTTTGTTCTGCAGCAAAACACGGTCTGCAAAGGCAGTGTGTGTGTGTAAAGGTACAGGGCCTCTAAGGGTGGCACAATAAGTGCTGTAGCCCTTAGAGGTCTTCCCGGGTCACAGTGCCCTGCGTACCTGTGGTACCATTTACCAGGGGCTGACCTGTGGCCAGAGATGCCAATTGGGTTAGTTTTGGGGAAAGAACACAGGCCCTGGGAACCTGATTGGCAGTGACCCAGGGCACACCAAAAAAAAGTGCATCAGTAGTCTGGCAAAAAGTGGGGGGGGTTACTGCAACAGAAACCCACTTTCCTACAACTGGATCTTCTCTCAGGAAGGTTCTACAGGGTGGCGTCTACTGATTGGCTAGTTCTAAGTTTGGTCCTTTTTATACTAAAGGACAGATGTTACAAAAGTTTTAAGGCCTCGGGCCTCGGGCCTTATGTTCTATGTCTAATAGGGCATTTCTTGTAATAATACCGGGGGCTCCCATCTCGACGACTGGGTAGGATTCAAGCATGTGAAATCTATGAAAGATTCCAATACTGGAGAACTACAGTTACAGGTAAGTAATTTGTTTCTTCATTGGAGATTTGTCACTGTAAAAAGGCTGCAGGTTCTGGCTAGGATGCCGGTTAGGGTGAACCAACAGGGAGAGTTCATGGCTTGCGATGCTCGGGGACGTAGAGACACCTGGGGTCCTCTTCTCGACAGCCTGGGGGCGACGATACAGAGGTGTCTTTAGGAGTGTGGTTTCTCTTCCCGTGAGCAGTCAAGGTTGAGGTGGGCCTGCGTGCAGAGGCTGCAGACTATTTGGGGAGTCCATGAGGGGTGAGACCACAATGGTCTTGAGTTCTGAAGGGCTGGGCAACCTTGTTGGCACCGGTGGCACTCAACTCTGGCCAGAGGCGATGGGTGCAGTGGTGGCTTTGGGTGAGTGATTTTGATGGTTCCAGAGGCCTTAGTCTTTTCTTTTTGTGTTTCTGCAGGATGCAGTGAACAGTTCATCAGTAGGTCTTGGTCTTTATTGAAGGCAGGCAGTTCTCCCAGGTTTTGAAGGCACACAGCTGCAGGACGAGTAGGCTTTGGCGCAGGGTCCACAGAACGGCAGAACGGACAGCAGGGCTGGGGCCAAGTTGGGTCCTGTCTTCAGTTTTCTGTGTTTGCAGCTCTCCGTGTACTTCTACGTAGGTAGTCAGGATTTGCTTTACTTGTGCCAGGTACCTTAAATACGGAATTTTAGGGCCTTAGGGGAGTGCAGGGTAGTAGCCAATGGGCTTACTGACCCTTGGGATCACTACACCCCATACATGACCACTCCCAGTGGGAAGTGGGCATAACCCTCTCAGAATTCCTAAGTATGCCATCACAAAGATGGCTACTACTGAAAAATCGTGTCCATTTCACAGTAGCCCACATTAGGGGTGGTACTAGCCTGGAGGTGGCACGCCTACCTGACTAGCTTATTTTCCCGCCTGTCCAGGTGCCAAGTGGGCTCTGGCAGGGTGGGTGGCTTCCTCTCCTGTGATGGGAGCCAGATTCGCATTCCAAAGGCGGAATCATCCTGTGGGAGGGTGAGTTGCACCCTATTCCTGGCCAGTCTTTTGTTCTGGGTCTCCTGACAGCAAAGTCTCTCACCCTACGTCAGAACTGCATCTGTGGTGGCAGGCTGGCAGAAGCCAGTCAGCAAGCACACCAGAGGCTGTTAGGATTTCAGGGGCACCTCTGAGGTGCCTCCTGGGTGCATGTATTGATAAATCAAACACTGGCGACAGTGTTGGTTTACCAATAGGAGATGTTTGATACCAAACATCCCTATTTTCAGTGAAGCAATCATGTACATGGGGAACTCGTTTTCACTAGTGTCCAGCACATGTTTTAAAATGGCTTCCCTGGTCACTTGTACTGGCAGTAATAGGACTGACCAGCCCAGGGGAATATCTGCTCATGCAGGTATGCCCTCACACGTAATATTCAGCACCCTGCCATAGGACTGCAAGGCCTGCTGTAGGGGCGACTTTCAAATATAACATGCATTGTTAGGGAACATGTCACACAGGGATGTACGGGCAGTAATTAAACTGACCAGCACAGAGGCATATCTGCTCATGCAGAGGTATGCCCTGCCATGTAATATTCAGCACCCTGCCTTATGGCTGTCAGTGACTTACAAATTTCACATGCAGTATTAGAGACCTGGCACACAGGGGTGTGTGGCATGTTGTGTTTTCATTTTTGTCTGCACCAAGACATTGAGCCTGCAATGGCAGTCTTACAAGTGTTTGGTGAGCGGTCCCTTAGGGTGGCACAATTCGTGCTGCAGGCTTTGGGGCCCTCATAAGTACCTCAGGCCCTAGATACCAGGGTGCCATTTACTAGGGACTTGCAGAGGATGCTAAAGGTTTTGCCAATTGGGGGAACAATTGTACATTTTTAGGGAAAGAACATTTTACTGGTAATCTTGTTAGCAGGGACCCAGTACACCTCAGTGAAAGTTCTTCAAAAACAATCAAAGTGAAGAAATACTGCAACAAAACCCAGTTTCCTATTATATGCATGATACTAAATGTAGGAAAGTGCATTTCTGTTGCCTGGCGTTTGATGCAACTTTCACTCTGGTGTGTAGGAAGCTGGGTTTCTGTTGCAGTAACACCCCCCCCCACCCCCTCCCCCACACACACTTTTTGCCAGACTACTAATGCACTTTGACTTGATGTGCCCTGGGTCCCTGCCATTCAGGTTCCCAGGGCCTGTTCTTTCCCCAAAACTGTACCTTGTACACCCAATTGGCACTCTCTGGCCACAGGTCAGCCCCTGGTAAATGCTACCAGAGGTACCCAGGGCACCGTGACCAGGGAAGGCCTCTAAGGGCTGCAGCACTTATTGCGCTACCCTTAGAGGTCCTGTACCTTTACACTCACACACTGCCTTTGCAGGCTGCGTGTTTTGGTACAGAACAAAGTGAAGTCGACATGGCACACATCCCTGTGTGCCATGCCTACAACCCACTGCCCTGGCATAGATCAGTCACCCCTCTAGCTGGGTGCCCTATACCAGTGGTGAGGGTACAGGTGCATGAGCCCTGTACCCCTGCAGTGTCTGTCCATTCTTAGACATTGTAAGTGCAGTGCTGCCATTAAGAGTATATGGTGCTGGGAGTTTGTCATTACGAACTCCACAGCACCATAATGGCTACACTGAAAACTGAAGTTTGGTATCCAACTTCTCCGCACATTAAACCCACACTGATGCGAGTGTGGGATTTAATGAAAAATGCACTCAGAGGGCATCTTAGAGATGCCCCCTGAAAAACGACCATCCTCTGGTGTTCCCTGACTGGTACACACCAGCCTGCCACCACGAGACATGTTTCTGGACCCCTAGGGTGGGAGCCTTCCCTGCCTGAGCCCAGAAACAAAGCCTTTCCTGGGCGGAGGTGTTCACACCTCCCTCAGGCCAGGAAGAGCCATCTGTGGCAGGGGAGCTTCAAAGGCCTGGCAGCCTTTGTAATGCGACCCCCCCAGCCCCTCCTGCTATCAGGAGCAGGCCCCCTTCCTGTCTCCCCTCCTTTTCGGTGAGAAGACAGGCGGTAAAAATTAGCCAGGCCAGAAGGTGTGCCCACCTCTGGCAACCCCACCCCTCAGGTGGGGAGGCGAGGTGAAGCCCACTCTTCAGTGCCCGCCATCTTGCAGATGGCAGGCACTCCCCAATCTGGATTAGGGATTGTGCTCACTCCCCCACGTGGGGTGAGCACACCCAGGGTGTAATCACCCTAAGGTCCGTAGCCCATTGGCTACAGACCTAGAGACACCTAAAACGCCCCCTAAATACTGTATTTAGGGAACAGCCCTGAACCAAGAGAGGAGATTCCCGCAACCTAAGAAGAAAAAGGACGAAAGAAGACACCCAGCAGTGGAGACTGCAGAGAACTGACTTGGCCTCAGCCCTACCAGCCCGTCTGCAGTTTCCAGAGATCCTGCACCAAAAATAGTCTTGTCCTGCAGCCAACGACCTCCAGAACCCCTGGGAGGACTGACTGCCTTCAACAAAGACCGGATCGCCTGTGAACAGCAGCTCTGTTCAGAAGAAACACCAAAAAAAAGACTGAGCCTGCTGAGGAAAAAGAAACCTGATGCCTGGAACCACCACTGCACCCGAGATCGAGTGGCCCACCGGTCCCAGCGAGGTCCCCCAGCGCTCCAGAGTCTGAGTCCACCGTGGGTTGACCCCTCCAGGACTCCCCGACGTGGCCTGCAGCCTCTGCAGAGACCTTCGTCCCCCCCACCCCCCCTCCACCGCGAGTGGCCCGGTAAGGTGAAATCTGACCTCAAAGACACCCCTGCATCCAGCCGCCCTGCGCCCTGGAGAAAAAAACCCGAGGTGCACCTACGTCTCCGAGCCCTCCAACTTACCTGCCCAGCTGTTAGTTCCTCCCGGAAGTCTTCCTGGACCGAGCCTACACCTGTAAACGAACACCGGAAATCCCCATTGATAACAGGGCACCCGACACCAAACTGCACCCTACACCCAGCCGCCACTGCGGGTGGACTTTGTGTGCTAAACCGGATCCCCCTTTGCCCTGAGCCTAACGCCAGGAGCTTGGCTCCCACAACCTTGTGGCCTGCTCGTCAGCACCCACCAACCGGAGGCCCCCAAATCCCCCATTGGATAACATTGGGCCTCCGCACCCGGCCGCCCTAGTGCCGCTGAGGGTGTAACGAGAGTGCATCCCTGACCCTGTGGGACCCATGAGTCTAGCCCCAGAACCTCAACTTCCACTACCGAATACTTACCCTAAAACCGAAAACTAATTTCCTCCATAGGAGAACATTGACTGTTTTTCTTGGTAAAGTTTCCAAGTGGGGAGTTTGAAAACCTAAAGAAATTCTTTAAAATTGTACTAACAAACGCTTTTATGTTTACAGGAAATGTCCCGATGCAGTATCCAGGCATACTGCACTGTGTAATAAAAGTAATCTCAAAAGTAACTTACCTGTAATTTTACCAAAAACCCTAAACAAAGTATATGTACTGTATTCTGAAAAGTATTGCATTATCAGTAACACTATTGTAATCAGATCAAAGTACATTTACAATTCAAACTGTTACAACTGTATATTTACTGCAAAGTATTTATCACATACCTGTGCCAGGCTTGCTTGGTTCTAAGGAATAAAATAACTAAAAGAATATTTTTATACAAAAACAATTGGTCTGAAGTTCAGTCTTTGAGTGTGTGAATTCATTTGTTGACTGAGTGTGTACAACAAATGCTTAACACTGTCCTCTGATACTGCCTTACTGCTCGCCCACACTACCACAAATGGAGAGTGAGGTGCTATCTAACTTTACCTATGCCTACCTTTGGGGTTGCACTGGACTCTGTGCACACTATACCTCACTTTGGTATAGTATAGACAGAGCCAGCTTCCTACAGGGTGTACTGGGTCCCTGCTGTCCAGGTTCCCAGTACCAGTGTTCTTTCCCTAAAACTATACCACAATTGGCACATCAGACCCCACCCCCCCCCTGTAAGTCCCTAGTAAATGGTACCCCTGGTACCTAGGACGTTGGGACTGAAGGGGGTCCTCTAGGGTCCCCTCACCAAGGCCATGGAAACTGCCACTGCAGCCTGCATGCCTTGGTGCAGAGAAAAAGCGACAGTCGACATGTCACTGCCTGTGTGCCATGTCAAACAGCACTGCCTAAAGTATAGGTGAGTTACCCCTCACAGGCCTTACAAGCCCTAAAGCAGGGTGCACTATATCTCAGGTGGGCACATATCTGCATTAGCAGATATGCCCGTACAATATTAAGAATAGACTAAAATATTGTAAGTGTCAGGGAAGCCATAGGGAGTACATGGGCTGGAAACTCGCCAACTAGAGTTCCCTCGCACCATGATGGCTTCACTGAACCCAGTAGTGTTTGGTACCAAACTAATCCTTTTATTAGACACACACTGCCATTGTTTGATTTATTAAAACATGTACCCAGAGGGCACCTCAGAGGTGCCCCCCTGAAAACCTACCAAGCCTGGTGTGGTCCCTGACTAACTTTGGGCAGCCTGCCACCACCATACATGTTTCTGGATTCATGGGGTGAGAACCTTTGCTCTCTGGCCTGAAACAAAACACATCCTGTGCGGAGGTGTCACACCACCTCCCCCAGACAGGCACAGTATGCGAGAGGGAAGCTTCAAAGGCATTGCTACCTTTGTAATGCGACCCCAGCCTCTGCTCCTAGCTGCAGATGGCAGCCCCCAGTTCAAACGCCCACCTTTGGCGGGAGAACCGGAGGGAAAATTAAGTGAGAATGTTATGTTAAGATAGCTTGTAGAGCGCACAGCTGCCCCAGCAACGGGGCGTCCCGGCGCTTAGCAAAATAGAGGCTAAACAGCGAGTATCCCTCCTAAGAGGAGACCGGAAGGGCCAGGGAAGACATGTGGGACAAAAGAAGGGGGACCTAATGAGGGAACAGATGGGTCTTTAGCGCTTTACGGAAGGATAGATAGTTGTCCATGCTCCGGATGTGAGACGGAAGATCATTCCAGAGCTTGGCAGCCACAACGCGGAACGAGCGACCACCAGCACGGGCCCTCTTCACCTGTGGTATAGAGACCAAATGTTTGCCTGCAGAGCGCAGATGGCGCGAAGGAGTGTAGGTAGAGAGCAGGCCGGATATTCTACCAGAGGTGGAGGATTTCAGGATCTTAAAAGCAAAGCAGAGAGATTTAAACTCCAACCGCCTCTCCATTGGCAGCCAGTGTAGCCGCCGAATGGTGCTAGAGGTGGGGCAGCGACTGGGCATAGCAAGAAGAGTTCTGGCGGCGACATTCTGGACCCTCTGAAGTCTTGAGATCTCGGTCTTATTGACCCCAAGATAGAGCACGCTGGCATAGTCCAGTCTAGATAGGACAGATGCTTGCACAATGGTCTACCGGATGGAGGGGTCAAAGAAACCCAACATGGGTCTAAGACTGCGCAGAATGCCAAGGCATGTCGCCGCCACCTTCTTAGTTTGAGCTTGGAAGCTCAGCGCCGAGTCAACCCATACACACATTTTTCACCACCTGTTTTGGAATGGGGGGAGGTCCCAGGGAGGAGGGCCACCAATGCTCGCTCCACAGCTCATGATCCTTCCCGACCAGCAGGACCTCAGTCTTGCTGGCGTTGAGCTGTAGGCAATTGGCAGTCAGCCACTCTGCTACATCCGCCAAGCCACTTTGAAACTTGGCCGCATCATTTTGGCAGTCATTGGAGAGGGCGACTACAAGTTGGGTGTCATCTGCATATGACACAATCGTCAGCCCTCTCCTTTTGGCTAGTGTAGCCAGTGGCTGGACATATAAGTTAAAAAGTGTAGGGCTTAGCGCAGAGCCCTGTGGAACCCCCTGTTTGATGGAATACACCCTAGATGAAAAAGGGGGAGCCGAGACTTGGAAAGACCGGTCTGAGAGAAAAGAGGTAAGCCAGGTCAGGGCAGCGCCCGCAATGCCGGCCTCCTTCAGTCTTTGAATCAGGATCTGATGCGAGACCGTATCAAAAGCGGCACTCAGATCCAATAGGATCAGTGCCGAGGTCCGTCTCTCAGCCAAAGCTGCTCTCAGATGTTCAGATACAGCTAGGAGGGCTGATTCAGTACTAAGGCCGCGGCGGAAGCCACACTGAGAGGAATCCAAAATGTGATTTTCCTCCAGATAGTTAGACAGAATAGAATTGACATGTGCTTCGGTGATTTTAGAGATCCAAGGCAACAAGGAGATAGGGCGGAAGTTCTCAAGTTTAGTCGGGTCTAACGTGGGCTTCTTTAGAAGCGGCATGACAACGGCCTGCTTCCATGACCTAGGGACAACGGCCCTGGCCAGAGACCGGTTAATAACCTGGCCCAGCGGTGTGAGTAAAACAGATAGTAACCTCCTCAGATGTTCCGGCTTCATAGGGTCAGTCGGGGAACCAGATTTAACCTTCCTGCAGAGTGTAGTAAGTGCTTCTTCAGTAATGGGTGAAAAGGTGGCTAATGTATGGGCGGAGGGAGATGGACCCTCGGAATCACTACCCAGATCCGTCGAAGGGAAGGTTTTGTAGATGTTTTCCACCTTGTTTATGAAAAAGGTGGCTAGGTCCTCACAATGCTCGTTCGACTTGACTGTGGGTGCCTTCGGTGCCCCCGCGTTTTTTAGGTTAGTAATGATGGAAAAGATCTTCTTGCTGGGGTTCTGACTATTTCTGATCTCCTCCGAAAAATAGGAAGCCCGTGCTTTCTGAACAGCCCTGTGGTATTTTTTTATGGCGGATTGATAATGGCCTTTCAGAGTGATATAAAAAATCTCGCCTCCACTCCCGTTCCAGCCGTTTACACGCTTTGCGCATGGTGGAGAGGTTGCCATTGTACCAGGGGTTGGACTTGGTACTTCGTCCCTTCGACCATTTGGCCGGGACCATAGCATCCAGCGGAAGCCTTAGCCAGTCGGTGAAAACATCACTGGCCAAGTCAGGCTCGTCTGGCCAACAGGGCATGCTTGATGAAAGAGAGGTGCAGAGCTGGTCGAAGTTTAATTTATGCCAGGGACGGCGGAAAGTGCAATTCTGATGGGGCCTGCGAGATGACACCACCCCAAGGAGCTTCATAGAGATCAAATAGTGATCCGTCCAGCATAACGGAGTGGGGGGTTAAGACAGAGAGACCCGGAAGGTTAGAAAAAAACTAGGCCGAGTAAGTGGCCCGCAGAGTGAGTAGGACCATGCCTACCTTATATAGGTGTGCCTACCTTGCCACCTCCACCCCTCAGGGGCTGGAGACTAAGTGAAGCACATTTTTCAGTGCCTACCATTTTGACTATAGTTTGACTTATCCAGTCAGGGCTCGGACTATGCCCCCCCCCCCCACAGGAGGGTGGCATAATAAAGGGTGTAGAACCCCAGGTATGGGACCCATCGGTCCCTACCAGTGACTCCCCTGTAATGCCCCTAAATCTAATATTTAGGTGGCACCCCTAGACCCTGAATTTGAGAATCCTGAAGACCTATGAAGCCTGGACGCTGAAGAGCCACACCAGCAACTGACTCTGCGCCAACCTTTCCGGCCTGTCTTCTGCCTTTCGCCCTTCTACAAAAGTAGACTCGTCCTGCAGGCCCAGCGACCTCCAAAACCCTGGGAGTTCCTGCCTTCGATAAAGATCAAGAAATCCTGGGGACTGCTGACCTGTCCTCAAGAAACCAACAGCCTTGGACTTATGAGCCCTGCGGAACCTCAAAACCCGACCACCAGACCCACCTACGCACCAGATGCCTCTGGCCAAAGTCCATGTGGCCCACTAGTCATTAGAAGGTTCCCCAGCGGTCCTGAGTCAAAGTCCATCGAGGGTTGACCCCTCCGGGGTTCCAAACAGACTCCTGCAGCCTCAGCCCAAACATCCCCTGAACCACCGCGACCTGCTCCGATAAGCTTTTTCTGACGTCAAAGGCCACCACTGCACCCGAAGCACCTGGGCCTTGGGGAGCTCAACAAATGGTGTCCCTATGACCTCAAACATCAGTACTTACCTGGGCGGCTGATGGTTTTCTTCGTCCGCCTCCTGGACAGAGCCTGCAGCCTTTTTCCGAAACAGATCTCCCCTAGTTTGCATTGGGTGCTCTACACTGTTGGCAGTCTGCCCACGGCTGCCCCTGTGCTGCTGAGGGTGCATGTTTGGTGCTGGCCTATGGCTCCAATGCTTACCTAAGCCCCTGGAGAGTCACCCTGACAGCTTTTACTTATCTGTAAACAGCGCATCTTTCGATCACCCCCAGTCTCCATTGGTTAACATTGGGCACCTGACTCTGAATTTGACCTCTGCCCCGGCCTCCCCTGTGCTGCTGGTGCTGCAGTTTTGGTTCTAACTTGAACCTTGTCTTGTGTGACCTGATGCCCATAAAACTGGATTTGTAAGTCCTGTACTTGCCTACAATACTGTTCTTGTTTTCCCCCATAGGTTAACATTGCTGAACTGAAATGTGCACTAAGTGGCCACTTTTTAAAGTGAAAAGTATTTCTTATGAAAGAAGTACTCACCTTTGTACGTTGATCATTGAGCCCTGTCCACTTCTGGGGGAATATCTTGACTCTTTACACGATATAACCAATTAATAGTATATCACATAAAGAGCCCTCTTCCAACATTAAAGCTCACCTGAAGCATAATTCGCAGACCTTATCAAAAGGAAATGCCTCATAGTCCAACCGATGCACTGTCTGGAAGTAGGGCAGACCAGATGCCTTCGTGCTCTGGTGGGATATCCACCTTCAGCTATAAATGTTTTGTAAAACCCTTTCAGTCCAACTGCAGTTTGCACCCTCCCCTAAAAAAATGCATAACTTTTGAAGCCAAAATAAGCCACTTGTAAGTAAATTTACGGGTGAGTAAATAAACACAGATAAATGAAATGTGCTCAATATTACACAGGTGAGATCGCTTAATGGTTTGATTTAACATCTAAAAGAACCAACGTTCGAAGGTCTCATGGTAGTATATCAGTATTGGGATATCCGCTCTGATTTTTTTGTTTAATTTTTTCTCTACTTATTTGTCTTTACATTTAGACCACTTTGGCTCATTTTCGAGAAGAGTTGTGTAAAATATGCTCCGGACATCAGTTTATCCACTCCTAAATAGCCTATGCCGTAAAATTAGAGTACTGGAAAATGTTAGTTATTAATTGGAGGTATTATCTCCAGCCCTTCTTTGTAAAATGTGCTCCTATAACTGTGACCAAACTAGACCAAGAATGCACAGCAATATTTTAGTACCATTTCATACCCTTTACCATTTAGCAACTTGAAGCATAAATTGAGCTGGAAAATATTGTATTGTGCCCCATTTATTATCAACATGTTGTGTAAGGGGGGAGAGAGGGCTAGGGGCTCCTGACCCCACCTCCCCCCATTGCAGAAGGTGGCCTTCCTTTGCTTGCTGCCATGTCAGCAGGGTTTACACTCCCATCACTTACAAGATCACCTGCTGGCACTAATCACATGTTTTTTCACATGCCACTTAATTAGTGCTTGAATCCTTGGGTCATTTTTGTCATGGACTGTGCTGTGTGACTTAGCAGCATGACAGAAACAGGCCCCTTTATACACACTGCACCTTTAATACCCCCCCCCCAACCTCGCATACCACCCCGGCCCTCAATTGAAATGTAGCCGGACTGCTAGTGAGTGCAGCACAGGCTTTGGGCCTCAGTGGTAGAAGGGTGCTGTGCCAGTGGTGGAAGTGTCATACCCTCATAAGAACTTTTTGGCATAGAACAAGGTTCATCTTTTTAAAAATCAAGCACAGTCCTTTAAGGTTCACTTGTGGATTATAGCCTATTATTACGGTCTCTCTTCTAGGACTCTTCTTGTAGGTAAGGGTCATGTATGACTGTGGGTATGTATTTTCTGATTGCATGTGCTGTTAGGTATTTATAGCCTTCTGTGTTCTTTAATCAAGATTCAGTTTGCCATTGCTCAAAAGATTCACTTTTGTCTGTGGCTGAGAGGACACAGAGGGTTGAGATGCTTCTCCCGTCTATCAGTTTTTTTTTTGTGTGAATCATAAATATTAGAATAATTTGATGCTATGAGCTGGGATCTATTGTAAAGTGTGTAACCATTATATCCCACCTCTTAAACCAACAGTTGTGTTGCTTGCATCTTATGTGCACTTGTAACTGTAGATTCCTCCCCCTTAAATATTCCCCAGGCACTGAACTGGAACCAGGAATTCAAAGCAGTACACCGGTTTGTCGATAGGTGGCGTTGTGCAGCCAAGTGCTACCCATTCAGGCTTACGTCATTTTCTAGCTTTGTGCCTTCACGCAGATCTGAAGCTTCTCCTTGGTGTTCAACATCCATTTTTCATCAAATTTTCACCAGTGTGCAAGGGGAATAAATGTTACCCACCCTCCCCTCCCCCTAACAGAACGGGATTTCAACTGTGAAGGGACTATCATGTCTGGGATGGACGCACACAAAGTATCTTTAATGGATGAGGGTCGGAGCTCCACTCCAGGACCTGTGATAACGGTGCCCAGTTGAATCCAAAGGCCACACAGTACTGCAGAGCCAAACTTTAAGTGGTTAGACATTGGACTATCGAAGTCTAGAGGAAGGTCCTTTTCCTGAGACCATTCCCGCAGCAGATCTTCATTGTGGTCTAAGTCTTCTGGTAAGTCCAAGAAAAAGCATAAGAAGTCGAAGCCGGAATCGGCCCCTTTCTGTCACCCTCTGATTGCGGCGATTGAGTCAGCCTGCCTCCCTTTTTTTTTTTTTTACTCCTAATATCCATCGGAGCTGATGTCTGGGCACTTAACCAGGGTCCTCTGGCATGCTTTCTGGCCCCAAGGAAATGCAAAGGGCCTCCAGTCTACCGCCAGCTTGTCCACTCGCTGAAGTCCATGCCCCTTGAACTCCCTTCCGGTTGAGCACCATCTCTGGTGCAGACTTTGGTTCTGGTGCCACCCCCTGTGCCTGTTCCCTTTGCACCGATGCCACCGACTCCGGCGCAGGATTCACAGCCCAATGTGCAATCTGACAGATGCATCTACCGAGATGGGCCCCGACCGGCACACAGCCAACCGGCAATTCTTCTGATTCTGACACTTTGCCCTTTCCACGTAGGAGGAACTAAACTTTGCACAGTCTTTTCATTACTTACTTAAACAATGACAATTATGATGAAGATAGAACTATATACATTTCCAGAGAAGAGCTATTATGGAGAACTCCTTAGGTGGCAGTGGGCTGGATACTTCTACAGATGCTGGCCTTGTCTCTCCCCCCGACCCCCCCCAGTCCTACTACAGAAGAAAGTGCCTCGATTGCAGTCATTATGCGAAATGCGGTAGAAGTCTTACCTACAACTCCCTACCATGGAGGTGATGGCTATTGTTTTGGCCTGAGGTGCTTCAGCCTGGTTGGGCCCCTACGGAACCTCTATTCCCATTAAGTAAGGTCATCTTGGATATTCGTTTGGGCACAATGGCGAAGCCATGTTCACGTCAATCTGTTAATAGGAAGGTCGGTCGTCACCATCACCCTTCAATTGGGGACCCAGGCTTGCTTTCACAACATCCAGTGCCAGAGTTTGATGGTACAGACATCCACCTGTAAAGTGAGTCCCAAAACCTTTCCTGTCCCTCTGCCTGATCGAGCGAGTCAAAACGAATTGGAACATTTGGCTTGTGGATTTTCTCCTACGAGCTTTATTCTGAGGTCTGAACACCTGCGGTGTTCTACGCTGCTATTCCCATGCCATTTTGTACACGATGGCACAAGTTTTTCCAAACAACCTTTGGGTGCCCCTCACTCAAGCTATTCAGGGTGGTCACCATCCAGCAAAATTAGTCATGTTCTTTCTGGGACATGAACGAATGTGTCCCAGTGTGCCCCTTTGGTGCTATGCCTGGTTGAGATCTGCGGGCGTCTGCCTGGATGTCCTAGTGCCTTTTGTAGGAAGATGGGTTTCTGTTGCAGTAACCCCCTCCCCCCCTCCCTTTGTGCCAGATTTCGGATGCACTTTGACTTGATGTGTCCTGGGTCCCTGCCAATCAGGTTCCCAGGGCCTGTGTTCTTTCCCAAAGCTGTACCTTTGTACCCCCAATTGACACCTCTGGCCACATGCAAGTCCCTTGTAAAAGGTACCAAGGGAACGGTGACCAGGGAAGGCCTCTAAGGGCTGCAGCACATATTGTGCCACCGTTAGAGGACACTCACTCCAGGCTGCGTGTTTTGGTGCAGAAAAAAGTGAAGTCGACATGGCACACATCCCTGTGTGCCATGCCTGCAACCCACTGCCTATGGTATAGGTAAGACACCCCTCCAGCTGGGTGCACTATACCACTGGTGAGGGTACAGTTGCATGAGAACTGTACCTCTACAGTGTCTATGTCCATTCTTGGACATTTTAGGTGCAGTAAAGCCATAAAAGAGTATATGGTCTGGGAGTTTGTCACTACGAATTCCACAGCACCATAATGGCTTTACTGAAAACTGGGAAGTTTGGTAGCAAACCTCTCAGCATGATAAACCCACACTGATGCCAGTGTGGGATTTATTGTACAATGCACTCGGAGGGCATCTTAGAGATGCCCCCTGAAAAACAACCAGCCTCTGGTGGGTTCCCTGACTGGTAAACACCAGCCTGCCACCACGAGACATGTTTCTGGACCCCTTTGGTAGATGTTTTTGCTCCCTGGGCCCAGAAACAAAGCCTTTCCTGGGCGGAGGTGGTGTCACCTCCCCCAGGTCAGGAAGAGCCATCTGTGGCAGGGGAGCTTCAAGGGCCTTGCTGCCTGTGTAACACGACCCCCAGCCTCTCCTGCTATCAAGAGCAGGCCCCCTTTCTGTGTCCCCCTCCTTTTTGACTGGAAGACAGGCGGGAAAAATAGCACAGCCCAGAAGGTGTGCCCACCTCTGCCAACCCCACCCCTCAGGTGGTGGAGGCAAGGTGAAGCCCACTCTTCAGTGCCCGCCATCTTGCAGATGGTAGGCACTCTCCCATCAGTGTTGGGGATTGTGCCCACTCCCCCACGTGGGTTGAGCCCACCAAGGATGTCACCTTAAGGTCAGTAGTCCACTGGCTACTGACCTCAAGACCACTAAACCCCCCCTAAATACAGTATTTAGGGGGAAGCCCTGAACCCAGAAGGCAGATTCCCTGCAATCTACGAAAGAAGAGGCCCAGCAGAGGAGACTAAAGAGAAGAACTGACTTGGCCATAGCCCTACCGGCCCGTCTGCAGTTTCCAGGGGTCCTGTGCCAAAAGTCTTTGTCCTGCAGTCAGCGACATTCAGAACCCCTGGGAGGACTAACTGCCTTCAACAAAGAATGGATCTCCTGTGAACAGCAGCTCTGTTCAAAAGAATCTCCAAAGGAAGACTCCAAGCCTGCTGAAGACAAAGCAAACATCGCCTGGAACCACCACTGCACCTGTCACCTACGGCCCGAGTGAGTGGCCCAATGGTCCTAGCGAGGTCCCCCCAGCGCTCCAGAGTCAGAGTCCACCGTGGATTGACCGCTCCAGGACTCCCTGACCTAGCCTGCAGCCTCTGCACGGAGCCCCATCTCTCTCTTCCCCCACCCCCCCCCACTGAGAGTGGCCCGGTAAGGTGAAATTCGACCAAAAGACACCCGTGCATCCAGCCGCCCTGGAGAAGAGGACCTGAGGTGCACCTTTGTCCCCAAGCCCCCCAACTTTTCTGTGTAGGAAGCTGTCTCAGTATATACTATACCAAAGTGAGATATAGTTTGCACAGAGTCCAGTGGAACCCCAAAGGTAGAAAGAGGTAAAGTTAGATAGCACCTCACTCTCTATTTGTGGTAGTGTGGTCGAGCAGTAAGGCAGTATCAGAGGACAGTGTTAAGCATTTGTTGTACACACTCAGTCAGCAAATGAATTCGCATACTCAAAGACAACTTCAGACCAATTGTTTTTTATATAAAAATATTCTTTTAGTTTTATTTTCTAGAACCAAGCAAGCCTGGCACAGGTAAGTGATAAGTACTTTGCAGTAAATATACAGATTGTAACAGTTTGGATTGTAATTGTATATGCACTTTGTTTTGACTTACAGTATTGTTTCTGAGAAATGCAATGCTTTGTAAATACAGTAAATATACTTTGTATAGAATTTTCAATAAAATTACAGGTAAGTTACTTTTGAGATTACTTTTCTTACACAGTGTAGTATACCTGGATACTACACTGGGACATTTCCTGTAAAGGGGTAAGTAAAATCGTTTTTGTTAAATAGTACAATTTTAAAGAATTTCTTTAGGTTTTCAAACTACACACTTAGAAACTTTTCCAAGAAAAACAGTCAATGTTATCCTATGGAGGAAAATGGTGTTATCAGCTTTAGGGTAAGTATTTGGTAGTGGGAGTTGAGGTTCTGGGGGTAGACTCAGGGGTCCCCCAGGGTCAGGGATACTCTGGTTACACCCTCAGCGGCACTAGGGCGGCCGAATGCAGAGTGCTGAGGCCCAATGTTATCCAATGAGGGATAGGGGGCCTCCGGTTGGTGGCTGCTGGCGAGCAGGCCACAAGGTTGTGGGAGCCAAGCTCCTGGTGTTAGACTCAGGGCAAAGGGGGGATCCGGTTTAGCATGCAAAGTGCACCCGCAGCGGCGCAAGGTGGGCTGGGTGCTGTTTTGGCGTCGGGTCCCCTGTTTTCAATGGGGATTTTCGGTTTTGGGTTTCAGCTGCAGTCTCGGGCCAGGAAGACTTCCGGTAGGAACCAACAGCTGGGCAGGTAAATTGGAGGGCTCAGGGACGTAGGAGTACCTCCTGGTTCTTTTCTCCAGGGCGCAGGGCGGCTGGATGCAGGGGTGTCTTTTGAGGTCGGATTTCACCTTACCGGGCCACTTGCGGTTAGGGGGGTGGGGTCTCCGTGCAGAGGCTGCAGGCGACGGGGAGTCCTGGAGGGGTCAACCCACTGTAGACTCGGACTCTGGAGCGCTGGGGGACCTTGCTGCGACCGGTGGGCCACTCAAACAGTGTGGCCCTAGGCGACGGGTGCAGAGGTGGTTCCAGGCGTCGTCTTTTTCCTCAGTAGGCTCGGAGTCTTTCTTTGGTGTTTCTTCTGAACAGAGCTGCTTTTCACCGGAAATCCGGTCTTTGTTGAAGGCAGTCAGTCCTCCCAGGGGTTCTGGAGGTCGCTGGCTGCAGGACAAGACTATTTTTGGTGCAGGATCTCTGGAAACTGCAGACGGGCCGGTAGGGCTGGTGCCATGTCAGTTGTTCTCTGCAGTCTCCTCTGCTGTCTTTTTTTCGTTCTTTTTCTTCTTAGGTTGCGGGAATCTGCCTTCGTGGTTCAGGGCGGCCCCCTAAATACTGTATTTAGGGGGCGTTTTAGGGGTTTCGAGGTCAGTAGCCAATGGTCTACTGACCTTAGGGTGACTACACCCTGGGTGTGCTCACCCCACGTGGGGGAGTGAGCACAATCCCTAATCCTGATTGGGGAGTGCCTGCCATCTGCAAGATGGCGGGCACTGAAGAGGGGGCTTCACCTCGCCTCCCCCACCTGAGGGATGGGTTTGGCAGAGGTGGGCACACCTTCTGGGCTGGCTAATTGTTCCTGCCCGTCTTCCCGCTGAAAAGGAGGGGAGACGGGAAGGGGGCCTGCTCCTGATAGCAGGAGAGGCTGGGGGTTGCATTACAAAGGCTACAAGGCCTTTGAAGCTCCCCTGCCACAGATGGCTCTTCCTGACCTGGGGGAGGTGTGAACACCTCCGCCCAGGAAAGGCTTTGATTCTGGGCTCGGGGAGCGAAGGCTCCCACCCTAGGGGTCCAGAAACATGTCTTGTTGTGGCAGGCTGGTGTGTACCAGTCAGGGAACCCACCAGAGGCTGGTCGTTTTTCAGGGGGCATCTCCAAGATGCCCTCTGAGTGCATTTTTCATTAAATCTCACACTGGCATCAGTGTGGGTTTAATGTGCTGAGAAGTTTGATACCAAACTTCTCGGTTTTCAGTGTAGCCATTATGGTGCTGTGGAGTTGGTAATGACAAGGCTCATGCACCTGTACCCTCACCGCTGGTATAGGGCACCCAGCTAGAGGGGGGACTGATCTATGCCAGCGTAGTGGGTTGTAGGCATGGCACACAGGGATGTGTGCCATGTCGACTTCACTTTGTTCTGCACCAAAACACGCAGCCTGCAAAGGCAATGTGTGTGTAAAGGTACAGGGCCTCTAAGGGTGGCACAAGAAATGCTGCAGCCCTTGGAGGTCTTCCCTGGTCACAGTGCCCTGGGTACCTGTGGTACCATTTACCAGGGGCTGACCTGTGGCCAGAGTGCCAATTGGGGTTGGTCTTAAATGCAGTTTTAGGGAAAGAACATAGGCTCTGGGTACGTGCCTGTTAACCCTCAGGGTAGTAACCATAGGGATCTACGTCTGCTGGACAGGGCTATATATAGTATACTGGGGGCTAAACCTACGTGTGGGCCATACACCTCGAAGCCCAGAGCGAGTTATATCCGTGCAGGCTAGTGTTTGAGTGTAGGGACCGGACTGGGGGTCGGGGGGGTCGTGCTGGGGGTAGTGCTTTAGGGTTTAGGGTAGTGTTGTGGTGTTTGTGTAGTGTAGGGTAGTGTTTTAGGGCTTAGGGTAGTGTTGTGGTGTTTGTGTAGGGGTTGTGTTGGGGGTAGTGTTTTAGGGTTTAGGGTAGTGTTGTGGTGTATGTGTAGTGTAGGGTAGTGTTTTAGGGTTTAGGGTAGTGACGGGGGGGTCGTGCAGGGTAGTGTTTGAGTGTAGGGACCGGACTGGGGGTCAGGGGGGTCTTGCTGGGGGTAGTGTTTTAGGGTAGTGTTGTGGTGTTTGTGTAGGGGGTCGTGCTGGGGGTAGCGTTGTGGTGTATGTGTAGTGCAGGGTAGTGGTTTAGGGTAGTGTCGGGGTGTCGTGCTGGGTAGTGTGAATGTAGTGAGAGGACTGTCACTTACCTTAGAAACTTTTACCGCGACTATACCTTTGCCACGCATGTTTTTGTGTTGTAATGGCATGCGTGGTGGAGGTATAGTTGTTGTAAAAGTTTGCGTTGTAATGGTATCTCAATGTAATTGACAACGCGTGCTAATACCCGCGTTGTAATAGTGCGCGTTGTATTGGTACGCGTTGTAACGAGTGCTATTCATTGTACACACCACGGAGCCGGATCAACAGGTCCCTCGCCCGGTGGAACTTTGATGGAACTTTCGATGGACCTTTGACGATGCCCCCTTGGCGGATACCAAAACTGTTTGTACTTACCTCGGTGCACGAGCAACCTTGGCCGATGCCCGGTGGAGCTGTCATGCAGCTATAGAGGAGTCTGGCCCTGGTTTCACCCCCTCGGCTGTCACCTACCCAGCCGGTCATCTGACATTGTTTTCCTCGTTTCCCCTGTTTTTCCTTCCCTCCCCCTCCCCCCGTGATTCTTTGATTTAATTGATGTAACTATGTAACCTGTAACTCGCTGATCCTCTTGTAAAGCGCTCTGATACCTCCGGGTCTAGCCAGCGCTATATAAAACTTTTCAAATAAAATAAATAAAAAATACGTGATTGGCAGGAGCCCAGGGCACACTCAAAGTACATCAGCAGTTCAGCAAAAAGTGGGGGCAACCATGCAGAAAGAGGGTACTTTCTCACATTTGACAATTGCGACAAGACCACTTGTCCTGCAGCTGCTGTCTCCTAAGCCTGGGAGGTCTGTGAGCACTTCGCCCAGGAACCAAGAACTCCTGTGGAGCAGCGGAGCTGCTTTCCTGCAGGCACACAGAGATCGGAGAGGATTCCAAGACAACTAAAACTTGATGTCTAAGTTGTCCCCCAGCCCTCCAGAGAGTCCACCCTGATTTTGCCTTTCGTGTACTTCTTAACGTCTCCTGCAGCCTCTGTTCGCAGGCCCTATGTACTGTGATGGCTCCCGGTAAGGAAAACCTGACGTCTAAAGACCCCTGCACCCGTCACCCCTGTCCTGTGGAGAAGAGGACCAAAGGTGTCCTTGCATCCCAGAGCATCGCGAGGCCCGAGTCCCCCTGTTGGTGCAACCAGACTTGTCTCCCAGTCAAAGCCTGCATCCCCTCTATCTGAAAACCGATCTCCATGGACTTCCATTGGGCACCCGATGCTGTTATGCACCCCTGCACCAGGCCACCCTAGTGCTGCTGATGGTGTCTTGTTGGTCCGGATGGCTATGTTGTACGCTTGAGCCATTGTTGGGGAACTGTAGTTGCAGTAGGTAACCTTTTTTCCTTTTATTAGGTTCTAGCCAACTGCCCGCTTATTCTTCGTTCCTGCCTTTGGAGCCTATCAGAATAATACTTTTAAATTCACCCATCCCCTTTTAGTAAACGTTTAGTGACCTTTTTTTCTTATGATGTTCAATGAAAAAGGTGTAGTCAAAAGAACACCATCTTCCTCCTTTCCCAACCCTCAGTGCTTTCTTTTCACTCTTCCTAGTGCACCCTTTTTTTTTTATGCTGAGTAATCCGCTCATGAGGGTAGTCCTGTCCTTGGATATCATCCTAAACACTGCCCAATGACCCCTAACCTGCCAAGTAACCACACCGTTTTTAAAATCTTATCCAAATGGAAAGATAGGCTAAGACCTTTCTTATAATTACTTATTTAAAGGTAAAAAGATGCTGGAAGTAAGGCCATATAGACAGCAACCTCTTTATTGCAGGAACTGGAGACTTCAGCTTCATCAGAGCCAACAACTCTACATTTCGTTAATAGAGGATCCGTTGGAAATCGTTTAATTGTTGCACTTTAGTGATCTCTAGACTCCGACTTGATTTCTTTTTCCTTGCAGTATAAATCTTCAGGGTTATATATTTGACAGCATTTGTCAAAGCTTTTGGAGCAGGCTTTTTGTTCCACTTAAAAGCAGGTTATTGTACTTTGTCTGATCAGCCTGCCTTCACTTGAACATGCCCTTTCATGTAGGAACAGTACTTAGTCAGTCTCATTTTGTAGATGAAAATCCTCTCTGAGAGCATGTCATAAGTGGTGAATCAGTCTTGGACTAAAAAAAAACTTAAGAACTGCATGATCTCCATGCTTGTCCTCTAGATCTGCACTCTGCTCACAGCTGGTAGGATAAGGATTTGCACTGGGGAATAACATGCATGCATGTGAAACAACTGCAGCATTTTGCCCAGGGCTTTGTTTACCTCATCTAAGCTGGCGTCCAGTGTGAAGCGCTTTTGACCTGGCATTCGGTGTCGTTATTAATCGGTTTCACCAAACTGCTCAAATTGATTCATTCTTTGTGCCTGCATGTATTGGCCGGAGGCTCATCAGTGGAAGCAGGCTGTGATCGTCTGCCTGTAGAAGAGCATCGCTAAGATCAGGTGACTTTTGGTTATGGGACCAGGCAGAGCTTGTAGCAACAGGAAAGGCCATCTAAGGGGAGTGGTGGACATTGTAGCTTGGTTGACTTACTCTAAATTACCAAGTATGTCATACTTTCATTCTAACAAAAATAAACTGAGAAGAATAATCATAGGTGTTTGCTACTTGCATGTTTTTAAACTCATCAGATATTTAGGGGCATGTGTCCAAATATCTTTAGTAAAGCCTGTCAAGGAAGAGGAATGTTCGTAAGCTTACGAACATTTCTCTTCCTTGACAGGCTTTACTAATTAATCCAGTACCAACAATTTCTGAATATCACCGAGCAACCTGCAACCACCACAAAAGGTGTTTTCCTTTATGTGCTAAGCGTATCATTGGAGAAGTATCACACCACTAATAGGTTGATAGGTGTTAGTAACCCACACCTTGTGTTTTTTCTGATTCCCCTCAATAGACACCACCACGTCCAAGTCCTGATGAAAACCCCCTTAATGGTGACGGGGTTGGAAACGCGTTGACGACCGCGTCTGGGAAAAGCTAACCTCGAGGGCTTAGGGAGAAGGTTCAATTTATTTCCCTCCCGTGTTACCCTAAACTTGATCAAAAGGATCCCCAGAGCTGTGCATATAGGCAGGAGTAATTATAGTGGCTTGCAAATTTGGACTTGCAACTCTGCCTGATTGCTACTTTTGATTTATGGACTGGTGCTTTGACTACCCTTTTTTGTTTCCTCAACTGCACAAAAGATTGTTGATGTATTATACACATTTGCATATAATTGTTTACATGCGTTTTTTGTCTAAGTAATTCAAATGTTGAAAATTTTTATCAGTTTGTATTGTCCTTAATGTTTGACATGACTTGAATGTCAATGAATTCTTGGAATATTTCAAAAAATTGTGAAATAAATCACACGAGCCTTTGAATTGATTCCACTGGCTCGGTGAATAAGTTCTAACTAAAGCTGCTGGATATTCGTGTTTATACAATTATTGGTGGTCCCATCCAGTTAGCTTAGGACCCAAGCCTTCCCCGGGTTTCAAATATCTTTGGAGGCACATTTTTATCCGATGAACTTGCAGTTGTGTGGCTGCTGATCAAGGCACTTCACAGAAGCTTCTGCCAACTAGCTCCTCGCTAATAGCTATCTGCAGTGATTGTTACCGTGAAATTACAGCCATTGGTCTCTGCTCTTTACTCTGCCTTGCTTCCCTGGTGAAGCATTTGTTTTGTTTTTTCACCCATGCCATTGTGCAGTTGAAACCTTTTTAAGTACTTCCAGTTTTGCAGCGTGAATCATTTCTGGATTCACATGCTGTGCATTGTTCTGCCATCTAGTGGTTGGATCCTGAATTGTATTTGTCCTTGTTTTTTTTCTTTTCGTTTGTTATTGGGCGTAGACATCTCACCATTTGGTGTCTTCCTGTGTTTTGACGTGCTTCCTCTGAAAGCTCCCACCTTTGCCATCTTCGGATTCTTTTTTTCCGCCAGTAGGTCTGGATCGATACGGAAGCAGCTCCATGATTTGGAGCACAGAATCAACGAAAAATGGCAAACTTGAACGACAATTCGATGTACCTGTCTTCGAATCAAGGGGCCGGACGGCTATGACTGTAGAAACAACAACCTCGTTAACGATTTAACGGATAATGCACGTACAGGGGGCTCCATGTGCGTGGTAATAGACAACACACCATTCACGTTTTGCCAAAATTGTCGTCATAAATACACCCAAAAGGACCAGCATCCCGTCTGCAACCTCTGCTTACCGGTAGATCACCGAAGTGAAGATTGCAACGCGTGTTCGGCATTCATCCCGAAGACGTTGAGGGTAAGACCGAGAAGAGCCAACTACAACATGCAGGGCCAAAGCTCAGCACCATCGCTACGAGACCTGGGACTCTCGTGAGGAAGAGGACAAAGTCGCAGAAGGTCGAGAAGGAGATAGACATTGGCATCCAAGTCGTCCAGGTCGAAAAGAAAACTTCGAGAGGTAAGAGAACTGTTGTCCTCGAAGAAAATGGACTAGTCCAGTCAAAACACTCCAGGGCCTCGAAGGGAGCAGTGGCAACGAAACACTCGATGCCCGCAGTTGCATCCCAAAAAACATTCTGTAGGATCCTTAGACAAGGACTCTGTTACGGCTAAGACCATCAAAATCCAAAATGTCGAAAGACAGTCAAGGGAGAGACGCATCAACGTCTAAGTAAGAGGTCGAAGCCCGAAAACCATGGCCCGACGCCTGCGTCGACTGAAAGATGCACTTGGCAGCAAAAAGAGCATAAACTTGACGCCGAAACACGTGCTCCGGAGATCGAGAAGAAAAGAAAGACTGGAGGCAGAAATGGGCAGTATTTTGCAACGTAAAAAGGATTTCGACGACCGCTTAAAGCAATTCAAGATACCGCCGATAATCTCGAAGGAAAATGAAAAAAATCGTCTGAGCTAGAACTGCCACTGTCTCCAGAACCTTTAGAGGAACAGGAGGAGTTCTTTTTCGAGGAAGAACAAAAACCTACCTGGAATCTGAAACTTCAGAGATTCAAGACCTGCAATGGCAAGACCTCGACACAGCCTCTGCTGAGGATGCTGTCCACCTATTTTCGAAACCTTCCCCACCAGACGACATTGGTATGTACAACCAGGTCATCAGGAAAGCTGCAAAGAACTATGGGGTACAGCTGGAAGAAGAAAAACCACAATCATGTTTTTGCTCGAAACATTAATGCCTATGCAATCGAGAAACAAATTCCTTCCTATGTTGGCAAGTGTACTAGGCCATGGAAAGGAAGCATTTAAGGAGCTTGCATCATGTAAGGCAGTCACTCCTAGGGGAGAGAAGAAATATAAACACTCCTCAAAAGACCCTATTTACATCAAAGGGTCAGTGACTGCGGACTCCATAACCGCCACAGCCAGGAAGAGGGCTAATGTGCTTACCACTACCGGTCCACCACCGGACAAGTAAAGCAAAAGAATGGATCTTATGGGGAGAAAGGTCGAAGTGCGGCAAACCAATGGCGCATCGCCAATTCCAATGCCTTGCTGAAGACGTGCATACCAACATTGGAAAGAGGTAGGAGATCTACTGAAACACCTACCAGAAAAATACTAGAAAAGAGCAAGCCACTTGGAGAGGAAGAATATAGCAAATACATGCTTAAAATCTGCCCTAGATGCAGCAGAAACATTAAGCAGACAGATGATGATTCACATCACAGAAAAAAGAAACGCGTGGCTGCGGATCTCAGGATTCAAGCCAGAAGTACAAAACCTACTGAACTCACCTTTCAATGTGAAACAGCCTGTGGACAACACGCTGAACCAATTAAAGAAAGATAATGAAACGGCAAGGTCTATGGGTGCACTACAATTCAGAGGGAACATGTGTAGAGGAACCCCCCCCCCCTCAAGGAGACCAGCAGTGAGAGGGAACCATCACCCCACAACTTCACATCAAACTTTCCAACAAGGTTACCAAGGTGGAAACCAGGGACAACAAGGACTGCAGCATAATTGGCAGTACCAACAAGGCAGACAATCCTTTCGAGGACACCCCAGTGGAAGAGGCCTGCCACAAATAGGGGGAGCAGCCACACAAGCTAAATGACTTCATTGCAAATATGGCACACTCCAGAAATATCACGGAGGGTTCACACAAAGAATCAAAGACCTCAAACGAACAGTTCCTCCAACATTCTACACCAGTAAGAGGCAGACTAAAGAATTTCCACCAAAAATGGAAAGAAATCACTTCCGACAAATGGATCTCAAACATAATACAGTACGGTTACTGTATAGAACTAATCAAAACACCTCCAAACAGAAGACCAAAGAGGAAAATACTTTACAAAGGCGAAACTACTGTTACTCCAAGAAAGTACAGGAACTACAAGCAAAATAAGCGATTGAACACGTACCACACAAGTAAAGAAACAAGGGAAAATACTCTACGTAGTTCCTAATCCCAAAGATAGACGGAACACTACGTCCTATCTTAGATCTGATTCCTCAACAAGTTCATAAAGACACAAAGATTCAAGATGTCGACCCTGCAAGAGGTAATACCTGAGGTACAAAAGGGAGATTACATGGCTACGATACTTAAAAGATGCCTATCTGCATATCTCAATGAACAACAGACCCAAAAGGTTACAAAGATTTGTAGTCAACGACACACACTACCAATTCAAAGTGCTAGCATTCGGTCTAAAGTCAGCACCAAGAGTGTTCACAAAGTGTCTAGCAGCAGTAGCTGCTCACTTAAGACATGGAATACATGTATACCCGTACCTAGACGACTGGTTAGTAAGGGCAAACTCGTACAAAGTCTGCAAACAGCACATACACCAGGTAATAGATACACCAATCCTGCTCGGATTTTCAATACACTGGGACAAATCTTTGCCAGTACAAGACAAAATGTTCTTAGGAGCAAGAATAGATACAGTAGTGGAGTAAGTATTCCCAAGCGATAAACGAACAATAGCCCTATTGAAGGAGACACAGCTATACCGGAAGGGGCAAGCTCTGACAGTGAGGACAGTGGGGAAGTTACTAGGGATGATGGCTTCATGCATTCACTTAATCCCAAATATCCGACTACACATGAGACCATTCCAGGAATGGCTTTAAGCACAATGGTCACAAGCAAGGGAGAGTTGGGAGGATCTAGTGGTTGTCACTCAAAGAATACAGGAAGAAATGGCATGGGTGGCGAAGGGGAACATATCCCAAGGGAGACCCTTCAAGCAACCAACTCCAACAGTGACCATAACAGATGCCTCACAAATAGGATGGGGAGCTCACATGGACAACCTCAAAGTGAGGGGACTGGACACAGCAAGAAGCTGTACAGCACATCAACATCCTAGAGTTGGAGACAGTGTACCTAGCCTTAGAAGCCTTTCAAAAAGAGTTGAACGGGAAAACATTCTAATACAAACTGACAACACAACCACCATGTTTTACATAAACAAACAAGGGAGAAAACATTCTGTAACACTTTCGACTCTAGCTCAGCAACTCTGGATGTGGGTCATCCCACGGAACAAACATAATAGAAATCCACCTGCCAGGCAAGGACCATGTAGAAGCGGACAGACTGAGCAGACAAGCTTCGTCATCCCACGAGTGGGAGATGAATCAATACGAACTCAACAAGATTTTTCGCAAATGGCGAAATCCAGAAGTCGATCTCTTTGTAACACCCCAAAATGCCAACGCTTCGCATCCAGGCAACCTTGCAATCAGTCCCTAGGAAATGTGCTATGGATAAACTGGTCCGGGATATTTGCTTACGCTTTTCCCCCTGATACCACTACTCCACAAAGTAATCAACAAGTGAAAGATCAGCCACATGACAATGATTCTCATTGCCCCACAATGGGCAAGGCAGACCTGGTTCTCAGAGATAATGGAGATCTCGGGGGACAATTCACAAATTGCCAAACAGGCAAGACATACTAACCATGCAAGAGGGAATAGTGCTCCACCCAGATCCAGAAAGCCGGAGTCTCGCTGCGTGGCTCCTGAGGACATCGAATTTGCGCACCTAAAGCTACCAGAAAGTACTATGGCAGCCCTAAGGGAAGCGAGAAAGCAGACCACTAGAAAATGCTACACGGCAAAATGGAAAAGATGCTCTATGGTGCCTCGGAGAAGGTCTTTCCCAAAATATCACAAAAGAAAAGACAGTTCTAAGGTCTTTAACACATCTACTGCAGAGTAAACTAACCTAAGCGTCCCAAAGTTCACTTAGCAGCAATTATAGTATATACAAGAGGACTCGCGGGGAAGAGCTTCTTCACTTCTTACGTGCTAAAAAGGTTCCTAGAAGGGGCAGAAAATCGCCCCACCAAACAGTGCCAGTACCCACATGGAATCTAAGTCTAGTACTCGCCCAGCTCATGAAGGCACCATTTGAACCACTACACAAGGCGACGCCACAAATGCTCACACTGAAGACCGCCTTTTTAGTGACGATAACATCACTAAGTAGTTAGTGAGTTGCAAGCACTAACATTACAGGAACCCTACTTCCAAATACATAATGACCAGAAGCATCATGAGAACAAATCCACACTTCATGCCAAAGGCGGTATCACGATTCCACATAAACAAATCCTTACAAATACCAAGTTTCTTCCCGAAGCCAAAGACTCGAGCAGAAATGGCATTGCACACTCTTGACGCTAGAAGAGCAGTCCTGTATTACATTGAAAAGACAAAGGAATACAGAAAGACCAAACAACTTTGTATCTGTTGCAAACAGTTTTCTGGGAAGGCCAGAAACCAAGCACACAATTGCGAGATGGATTGCACAAGCCATACAAATGTGCCACAAACAAGCAGGACACACTTTACAAGGAGCCCCGCGGGCTCACTCAACAAGAAAGAAAGGAGCAACAATAGTTTTTCTATCCAATACTCCAATTCAGGATATTTGCATGGCAGCAACATGGTCTTCAGTGCACACGTTCACAAAATACTACTGTGTGGACATTAAAATGAATGAATAAAGAAGCACAAGTAGGACAAAGTCTTGCAACATCTATTCACAAACCAATGCTCCTCTTCCACCCAGCCGCCACAAGACTAGCAAACCGCTACAAAGTCTATGCACAGCATGTGAATCTAGAAAAGATTCACACTGCAAAACGAATAGTTTCTTACCTGTCGGTGTAGTTTTGCAGCTTGAAGAATTTTCTGGATTCACTAGCGAACCCACCCTCCTCCACCAAGAAAGATGAGACAAAGGGGGAGGAAAGAAAAAAAAAAGAATCCAAAGATGACCAAAGGTGAGAGCTTCCGGAGGAAGCACGTCGACGTCACAGGAAGACACCAAGTGGTGGGATGTCGACGCCCACTAATAAACGGAAAAAAAAGGACCGATATAATTCTGGACCCAACCATTAGATGGCGGAATAATGCACAGCATGTGAATCCAGAAAATTCTTCAAACTGCAAAATGACACCGACAGGTTAACTATACAATCAGGTCAAAAATGTTGGGAGTATTAGCTCCGTGCTGTTTAAGGCATGTGGTCCACTGTTGCAGTTCTGTAGAAGGGTTTTAAGTATTGTTGCTTTAATAACTACATACTAGTTTACTTGGTCTTTCTGTGTGGCTGTTTGTTGATGGAGGGCCTTCCGGTTCCTATGTGCAACGTCTTTTCCAAAATGTTAGTCACTCTAAACCAGCAATGAATTGCAACTAAGACCTATTTTATGGTTAGAACATATTTATTAAGGAAGGCATCATAATCTTACACGGCTCACTGCCTACATCCATAGGCCGGCAGAGCGGGACAATCCTAGTTTTGCAGCGTGAATCTTTCTGGATTCACTATGCTGTGCATTATTCCGCGGTCTAGTGGTTGGGTCCGGAATTGTAGTCTTTTTTTCTGTTTTTGTTTGTGTAGCCCAGGTGGGCGTCGACGCCTCACCATTTGGTGTCCTTCCGTGACGTCGGCGCGCTTCCTCCGGAAGCTTCCCACCCTTGGGCGCCATCTTCAGATTTTTTTCCGCCGTTGGGTCTGGATCGTCGTGAAGAGCTCCAGAGTTGGAAGAGGAGAGAAGAAGTAAGAGAAAAGCAGAAAGAACCGAGAAAAATTGGAGATCTTCATCACAAGACAAAGAACATACTACCGGGACGACGAAGCTGGTGAGAGGTAGAAGAAACTTCGACGTCCAACGGAGAATGCGCACACGGGGCTCCCTGAGCGCGGGAATGGACAAGACACCATTCAAGTTCTGTCGTAACTGCCACCACAAGTTCGCACAGAAAGACCAACATCCAGTCTGCAACCTCTGCCTACCGATCGACCATCGAAGCGACGACTGCAACGCCTGCGCAGCATTCGCCGCCAAGACCCTCAGGGTGAGGGATAGACAGAGGACAGCAAACTACAGCATGCAGGGCCAAGGGCCACCTCCGTCGCTGCGGGACCTGGGCCTCTCCAGTGGGGAAGAGGACAACATCGCCGAGGGACCAGAGGACTGCACGGTCGTAGAGACCGATAACACTTCCAGGAAGGAGGTAAGAGACACGTCGACCCAAAGAACCCCGACAGACTCTCGAAAATCCGAGCCAAAGTCCTCGAAAGGAGCACTGGCGTCGAAGCACTCAACGACCGAAGCTGCATCCAGGGACAAACAGCCCAGCGGATCCTTCGAAAAGGCCTCCCGGTCGGCGAAAGCTCTTGACACACCCAGGTTGTCGAAGCACGGTTCCGAGAAACCGCACTCGCTGCCGAAGGGGAAAGAGCAGAAGGCACCTCCGACGTCAACTACGACCTCGAAGAGAACTGCCGAAACTCTCGACGCCGATCAAGCGGCAGAGATGGAGAGGAAGAAGAAAAGGCTCGAGGCCGAAATGGCCAGTTTCATCCAAAAGAAGAAGGACTTCGACGACCGGATGAGTAGATACACCATCCCTTCGAAGCCCTCGACGGTCGTCGAAGCGGAAACGCAAGAGGAGTTCGACAGCACCAAGCCGCCGAAAACTCCCGAACCGTCGGAACAGGACGAAGAGGTCCTGCACGATTATACGGAGGGTGATAACGACCAGCAGACGCACTACGGCTCGACACCCTCAAGACCTGGAATGGCAGGAGCTCGACGCCGAAGACCCGAAGGAGGCCGTGGAGACATATCCGTCGAGGCCTTCGCCGCCGGACGACATAGGAGTGTACAACATGGTCGTCAGGAACGCAGCAGCCACCTATAGAGTGGAAATGGAGGAGGAAAAGCCTAAAGCCTGTTTTCTCCTGGAAACACTGCTACCAACACAAACTAGGAGCCAATTCCTTCCTATGCTCCCTAGTGTGCTAGACCAATGCAGGGAAGCTTTCAAGGAGCCATCTACCTGCAGATCGGTCACACCCAGAACTGAGAAAAAATATAAACACTCTTCAAAGGATCCACCATATATCCAGGGATCTGTGCCAGCTGATTCAATAATAACAGCAACAGCCAGGAAGAGGGCCAACGTTCCCACAAACTCCGGTCCGCCCCAGACAAGGAGAGCAAGAGGATAGACCTGACCGGGAGGAAAATTGAAAGGAATGCGGCAATACATTGGCGCATTGCCAACTCCAACGCCCTTATAAATAGGCACGCCTACCAGCACTGGGAAGAAGTTGGGCAGTTGCTCAAACTGCTCCCCACAGAAAACCAGCAGAGAGCGGCACACCTGGTGGAGGAGGGGAAGAACATGGCCAACACCTGCCTAAAGTCGGCCCTAGACGCAGCTGATACATCAAGCAGGCTGATGATGATCGGGGTGACAGAGGAGACATGCCTGGCTCAGGATCTCCGGGTTCAAGCCGGAGGTACAAAACAACATCCTGAAGTTGCCCTTCAACGGGGAAAAGCTGTTCGGCAGGCCCGTGGACGAGACGCTGACGCAGCTCAAAAAAGACAACGAAACGGCAAGGTCCATGGGAGCACTACAGTTCAGGGGTATGAGAAAGGGCACCCCCTCACGAAGACCAAACGGCAGAGGTGGAAACCAGCCAGGAACATCGCACCAGGCCTTCCAGCAAACATTTCAGGGAAGCAGCCAGGCACAACAGGGTCAGCAGCAACAAAGCTGGCAGAACCAACAGAGGGGCCAGTCCTTTCGTAGCCGACCAAACGGACGAGGCAATACAAGAAGAGGCGGCCAGCAGCCTGCCCCCAAGTGACTCCACACTACAACACGTGCCCGCACCCCCAACATCGCTAGTGCCGCGGCACAACAAAAGACACAGACAAAAATTACAAATTTACCATCATACAACGCCCGTAGGAGGAAGACTTAAACACTTCTCCCAGGAGTGAGAGAAGATAACAACCGACAAGTGGATACTCAACATCATACAGTTCGGCTACTGCATAGAACTCGTAAAGAGGCCACCAAACATTCAACAAAAGAGCTGTCACTATTGTGGCAGGAAGCACAAGAACTCCTCCACAAACAGGCTATAGAAAAGGTGCCGTACAGAGAAAAGGGCACAGGAGTGTACTACAACTACTTCCTCGTACCAAAAGTAGACACAACGTTAAGGCCCATACTGGACCTACGGTTCCTAAACAAATACATCAAAACTCAAAAGTTCAAGATGACGTCCTTACAAGAGGTCATACCTCAAATAAGGCACAGGGATTTTATGTCCACAATAGACCTCAAGGATGCCTACCTACACATCCCCATAAACCAAGGACACAAGCGTCTGCTCAGATTCACCATCAGCATGACGCACTACCAGTTCACGGCCCTAGCCTTCGGCCTAAAATCAGCGCCAAGAGTATTCACCAAATGCCTAGCTGCCGTAGCAGCACATCTGCGAAGACGGGATACACGTATACCCCTACCTAGACGACTGGTTGGTAAAGCGAACTCCTACAACCAATGCAAACTACATACTCAGCAAGTCACACAAACGCTGACAAAACTAGGCTTCTCCATACACAAGGAGAAGTCATCGCTGGAACCAGAACAAGTGAAGATCTTCCTGGGTGCGAAGATCGACACCATTCAGGGGAGAGTGTTCCCCAGCGAGAAAAGGATCCTCGCACTACTGAAGGAGACTCGCCGCTACCTGAAGGGGCAACGTCTGACAGTGAGGACAAGTGAGCAAGCTCATGGGCATGATGGCATCCTGCATACATTTAGTCCCCAATATTCGGCTACACATGAGACCATTCCAGGAATGGCTGCAACAGCAATGGTCAGTCAACAGGGAGTTGGGAAGATCTAGTGGTTGTAACGCACGCAGTGCAGGAAGAGATGGCATGGTGGAACAGGGGCAACATAACCAGGGGAAACCCATTCACACCACCAACTCCAACAGTGACCATCACAACAGACTCATCCCAGATGGGGTGGGGAGCGCACATGAAACTGCTCAAGGTAAGGGGGTTATGGACACAAACAGATGCCGTCAAACACATCAACTACCTAGAACTCAAGACCGTGTTCCTTGCCCTAAAAGCATTCCAGAAACCGCTGTACGGCCACAGGGTGTTAGTACAAACAGACAACGAAATGGTTGGATTTAGAGGAGCACTCCAAAATTGCTAAATTTAAGCTTCTAAGTTTTAAACAGATTGAAACAAGGGTGCTACACTGCTGCAATGTGATGACCTCACATGCTATAATGAACTGGTACCCAACAGGATGAAATCCTGAATGCAGTGCGCACTGTGCCTATTATCGAAGCATCTGTTCTGTATAATATACTTGTTCAAACACTTTTTACTTGCATTTCCTTCACACAACACAATAATCAAATTTTTCTTATTGATGGACTATTATTCATCATTAATCCATATCACACATTACATATAAGTGTATTTACAATGCATATTACAATGGTGTAGATATCAAATTAGTAAATTGCCGTGTGTTCATATTCTAGTGACACAAACAAAATATATTTCGAAAAACTTTTTTTTACAAAGCATGTGATTTTACATTTGACACTGTTATTGTTGCAAAAGCCCAATGCATTTCGGGACTCCTGGGTCCCTTCTTCAGGGGCTAAATCTGTAAATGAAAAATAACCTTTACATTGATGTAAAATAATATGCGGGTATTTTGTTAGTGATGAAGAGACCCGTTAGCCAACAGTATAACCAAAGCCACATAATTGTCGTAATATTGTAAATGAGAAGCCCTTTCATGTGTAAAACCAGAGAAATAAAAGAATGTGTTAAAAGAAATTCAGAGACTATTCGCCAGAAAGCGGTGAAAAACAAGGATCCAATTCCATTCCTCAATACTAAAGAAAAAATACAATAGTGCCAGATAGAAAAAAGTGCTGATTTAAATGTGTGCACCAGTAAGCGCTCCTACCTGTAGTTCTATGCTGTATTCCAAATTGTGCCTAATGCCTATAAACAACCATAATATGTACGTATTAGTTAACAAGAATCTTGATTATACCTACTGATCTACGCAGGAGAAACAAATAACTCTTACCAAAAAGCCGACCAGCAAGTGTAAAACGATAATCCTCAAGATTTCACTTCTCAGTGAAAAGGTCAAAACGCATGTGACTGTTGAGAACGAAATAATATATGTGTAAAATATACGATAATCTATGGCATTTAAAGAAATCTGGTAAAACGATCTGGTGCAATGTGCTTACCGTCGCTGAAAGCAGGTCAACCATTTACTCATGTAGATGCCAGTGTTCAAAGCAATCTCTCGTTGTGCGCGAAACTACCAGTGACATAAAAATAAACGTAAATGTATTGCTCGCGCAAAAAGGAAACTCCAAAATAAACCACTACGGAAATGTTCTTCCCAGAACAAACACGAACTGGGTCACTCACGATCTTGCTGCAATGATTTCAGAAGCCGCGTGAACTCCGCACAAGAATACAAATACGGAAATGAACGTCCAATGCGTAACGTGATAATAAAAATAAAAAGAGGACTATACATATGGAGCTCCCGAGAACCGGAATCATCCCCATCAGTAAAACTAAACGAAAGACTATCTACCACTCAGAGTGTATCGGCTGAAATTAAACTTAAATAAAAGAATACAAATGTTTAAACTAGAGTTGCCATGTCTCAAGACGGCGAAGGTACCGTCAGGTACGCCTTTGATCAAAAAAGGAAAAAACAATTACCAAGTATGAAACTCAGTACCTATTCCTTAAGATAACGGAAAAGATTCATATTGATACGATGGGAATGTAGACTTAATGCCATCAAACCAGAATACACCCACGTGAAAAATGAAAAAAGAAAAGGGAATAAACTCAATAAAAAAGTGAATAGACTGGATAAAAGAGAATGGGCTGTTATTTATACAACAATATTACATTTGTAGCATATGGCATGATCAACTGTCAATAAAAAGATCATAAAAAACAACTCATTTCAATCTTGTCATTTAAACCTTTCGGGGATAAGGTTTCCAGGTAATTTATCCAAAATACCTCTCGTTGTAACAATTTTTTGTTATTGTCTATGCCTTCACATTTTTCAACTACCTCAACAATCTGTGCTCTTAATTGAGTAATAGTATGTTTAGCATCATGCCAGTGTGATGCTACACTGGAAGCTCTGTTGCAAGTGCGAATTGTACTTTTATGCTCCGTCAATCTAAGTTTAAATTTCCGCTGCGTTTTACCTACATATGCCATCCCGCAGGGACATTTCAAACAATAAATAATGTTTGCAGTGTTGCAATCTGAAGTATGCCTAAGCTGAATATTTTTGCCCGAAACTGGATGTGTTAATGTCTCTCCTGTTATTATATTATTACAATGAGTACAATTGAAACATCTTAAAGTACCTTTGTAAATCGTGGTTGGCATGATGGTTTCTGGGGTTTTCATTAGCTCTTGTAGATTTTTGCCTCTCGTATATGCAAATATCGGTTTTGTATTGAAGATGCCTCTAAAATCTGACTCATTTTGAAGAAGATCCCATCTATTATTGATGATTCTTTTTATTTTGGTAGAAGTGGTTGAATATTTTGACACAAGTTGTTGCTTTTTCATCTGTGCGTAAAGTTTTTTTGAGTAATGATGTTCTATCCTTTTCTGTAATTCTGGACATGCTTTTCTGTAGAATATCCTCCGGATAACCTCTTTCAACGAATCTTTGCTGAAATTCGTCAATCTTCTTCTGAGCTATGTCTGGTTTTGAACAGATTCGTTTAATCCGAGTAAATTGTGAAAAAGGCAAATTGACAATTAAGCTGTTTGGATGGAAACTGGAGTAATGTAATGTGCTGTTTCTATCCGTTGGTTTCGTGTAAATTTCAGTTTGTAGTGCAAATCCAGTTTGATCTTTGGTAACCAGAACATCAAGAAAATTAACCTGCTGTGCACTAATGGCATAAGTAAACTGTATTCTTGGGTTCCTTGTGTTCAACTCCAGTATAAGATGTTCCAAGTCTATTAATGGTTGAGACCAAATTAAAAATATATCATCGATATATCTACAGTATTGAACAAGACCTCTGGTCCAAGTTTCATGTGACAGAATGAAGTCATTTTCAAATTTTGACATGAAGATATTGGCGTACGCCGGTGCTCCTGAAAAGCCCATAGAAGTGCCAGTTAATTGACCATAAAAGTCACCTTGCCATTTAAAGTAGCTGTTGTGCAGACAAAAGAATGTAAGTTTCATTAAAAACACATTTTCTTGTTCTGTATGATCCATTTTGAGAAGTGCCCATTCTATTGCTTGTAGTCCTTCAGAGTGTGCAATAGATGTATACAAAGCGGTGACATCAATTGTACATAATATCCAATGTGGTTGAACAAATGGTTGGATTGTTTGAAGTTTGTTTAAAAAATCCGTGGTATCTTTCGTGTAGGTACACCAATTTTGAAAGAATTTTTGCAAAAAATGATCCAAATATCGCCCCAACGGGTCAAAGATAGAACTGCATCCAGACACAATCGGTCGAAATGGTGGATCAGTGGGATGTTTATGCATTTTAGGAATCATGTAGATCTGGGGTCTACGGGGATTACTGGTAAATAAGTATGATTTAAGTTGTGTATCAATACACCCATTTTGTGCAGCTTCATCCAAAATCTTTTGTAAAATATGCTGTAATGTATCGGTTGGATCGTTGTTAAGTGCTAGATAAGTTGTGCCATCTAGAACATGATCATTTACTTTTTGTATATAATACAAAGTATCCATCACAACCAGTGCTCCACCTTTATCAGCTGGTTTGAGAGTTAATTTTGTGTTGTTGGCTATTGACAATGTGGAAGCAGACAGACTGAGCAGACAGACGTCAATCTCACACGAGTGGGAGCTCAACGCGCAGGAGACGCAAAAACTATTCAAAAAGTGGGGTACCCCACATCTAGACCTGTTTGCAACACACCAGAATGCAAAATGCCAATACTTCGCATCCAGGCAGCCAGGCCATCAATCCCAAGGAAATGCCCTATGGATGAGCTGGTCAAAGACATTTGCCTACGCTTTTCCACCGATACCGCTGATACACAAAGTCCTCAGCAAATGCAGAACAAGCAACATGACACTAATTCTGGTAGCACCACAGTGGGCCAGGCAGTCCTGGTTCTCGCAGATCGTGGAGATGGCACAGGGACCACCACACAAGTTCCCAAGAAGGAAAGACCTGCTCTCGCTACAAAACGGAAGGGTACTCCATCCAGAACCAGAGAGCCTCAGCCTAGCAGCGTGGCTCCTGAGGACTTAGAGTTCGCTCACCTCAAGCTTCCACAAAGCACGCTGGCAGTGCTGCGAGAAGCGAGGAGACCCACCACACGGAAATGCTATGCAGCAAAGTGGAAGAGATTCACTGAAATGGTGCATCAACAAAAAGCTCCACAGGAGAATCACTAAAGAATCAACTGTGCTAAAATACTTAACACACTTACTAAAAAGTAACCTAAGCTGCACTGCTCTAAGAGTGCACCTGGCAGCAATAGTAGCCTATACAAGAGGAGAAACTGGGAAAAGCTTCTTTACATCTCAAGTAGTGAAAAGATTCCTAGAAGGAGCCAAAAGAATAGCACCGCCAAAGAGGATGCCACCGCCTGCATGGAACCTCAATGTAGTTCTAACACAGCTTATGAAAGCACCGTTCGAACCCATCCACAAGGCATCGCTACATATGCTCACAATAAAGACGGCCTTTCTGGTAGCGATTACCTCGCTACGTAGGGTGAGCGAGTTGCAGGCACTCGCACTACAAGAACCATACATTCAGATTCACAATGACAGGGTGGTAATGAGGACGGACCCACACTTCATGCCAAAGGTGGTGTCCAGGTTCCATATAAACCAAACTATACAAACTCCCAGTTTCTTCCAGAAACCATCCACCAGCGCTGAGAGGGCACTGCACACTCTGGATGCCAGGAGAGCAGTAATGCATTACATCGAAAGGACTAAGGATTGTAGAAAAACAAAGCAGTTCTTTGTGTCCTTCGCAAGCAGTTTCCTGGGCAGACCAGTGATGAAAAATACCATTGCACGATGGATCGCACAAACAATTCAATACTGCCACAAACAGGCAGGCCAAGAGCTACAGGGGGCAGCTCAGGCTCACTCACCCAGGAAAAAGGGAGCAACAATAGCCTTCCTAGCAAACACACCTATCCAAGACATTTGCCTGGCGGCAACATGGGCTTCAGTGCACACATTCACTAAGCACTACTGCGTGGATATACAGATGAACAAGGAAGCACAAGTAGGTCAAAAAGTGCTTCAACATATATTCAACAACCAACGCTCCTCTTCCACGCAGCCGCCACAAATATAGCAAACCGCTACAAAATCTATGCACAGCATAGTGAATCCAGAAAGATTCACGCTGCAAAACGAATAGTTTCTTACCTGTCGGTATAGTTTTGCAGCTTGAAGACTTTCTGGATTCACTAGCGAACCCACCCGCCTCCGCCAGAAAGATGAGACAGGAGGAAGATGGGACTAACAAATGGAAAACGCCTTTAAAAAGGGTAAAAGGATAAACAACACAAGCACAAGACAAGAAAAAAAGAATCCGAAGATGGCGCCCAAGGGTGGGAGCTTCCGGAGGAAGCGTGCCGACGTCACGGAAGGACACCAAATGGTGGGGCGTCGACGCCCACCTGGGCTACACAAAAAAAAAAAACAGAAAAAAGACTACGATTCCGGACCCAACCACTAGACCGCGGAATAATGCACAGCATAGTGAATCCAGAAAGTCTTCAAGCTGCAAAACTATACCGACAGGTAAACTATTCGTTATACACAGCGTGTGTGCCACAACCCGGGGGCCGGCCGCGTCAGAAATCATGAGGTACGCCTGAAGGTGCGTTCCTTCCAGTTTTCTAAATATGATAAATATAACTTGAAACAAAACTAACTTCCCCGCCTTCCCCCTCCCTGAACCGATGTGCTATATGTTGTCTCCGGTGAGGCCGCAATCAACTGCGGAGGGCCGTGGTTATGTGCCATGTCGCCGCTCCGTGTTTCCCGCTTAGCCCCCCTGTCCCCTCCTCCGTGTGGGTGGCCCAGACCCGTCCCCAGCTTTCTCCCTCCCCCAGGGTTATCGATTAAGTTGTGCCTGGTGTGGTGGTTTCGGTTTCGGGCGGCGTGTCCGTGAGGGGGAGAAGGCGGAGGTATCTTGGGCAAGTCAATTCATTCATTTCTGTCGATAGCAAGGACAACAGGGGTTTCCAGACAGTGTGGAAGGTTGCTATGGAGCTAGTGAGGGTGGCCTGTATCCGTTCCATGCCCACCGTATACCATAGACGATGAAGCCAGCCCATATGTGTGGGTTTGGTTGGTTTCCCCCATAGGGAGAGAATGTGCTGAACCGTCGCCCCCATTGCTAAGCCCATCTTCCTCCCCCTGACCGACTTTAAGGGGAACGTTAGTGAATTGGGTAACCCTAGGAGTGTATAGGCAGGGAATCGAGGGATTTCTGTGTCAAAGTGTCTGTCGATATTGTCTAATACAGTGTGCCAGTAGTCCGTTAGTTCCCTACAGTCCCATAGAAGGTGCGTGAGGGTGCCCTCCGCGTCGCAGCCGTGCCAGCATGTGGGGCTGCGGTCAGGATTTCCCCGATGCAGTCTAGCCGGCGTCAAATACCAATACGTGGTGATCTTGACTGCCGCCTCTCTACTAGCCGTATTACGGGCTGTGTGGTTGGCTCTGTAATAAATCTTTCCATTCCTTCTCCGTCAGATCTCTCCCCAACTCCCTCGCCCACCTTTTCTGTCCGGCCGAGGGCGCGAACAGGGTCTGGGGACGAAGCATTTTATGGATCTCCGAGATCATTTGCTTGTCCGATGATTTAGTCAGGAGCCACCGTTCGTACGAAGTGAGTTTTCTTCCCACCTCGGGTCGCACCTCCGGATGGAGAAGCCAATGTCGTAGTTGAAAGTACTGGTATCGCTGGGGTGCCTTTATATTGTAGGATTGCATTGCAGTCGACAGGGGAGGAATCCGTCTAAGTCAAATAAATGCCCAGCCGATCTACAATCGGTAGCTCTCCATTGTGGGAACGCTTTTGCTTCCGTCCCTGGTAAGAACTTCGGATTGTCGAAGAGGGGCGTGATTGGGGACGGGAAGGAGGTAAGTCCTCGCTTAACCGCAACCGAATCCCACACTCGTAGCAATGTGTGTGAGATCGGGGACCCCTTCAAGTTAGGTGGCCGGTCTGCGCGTTTCAGAAAGGGGACCTTCCACAAGGATGTGTTTGCTAAGGCGCGATCCTGGAAGAGCCACCGCTTTTCAGACTCCGGCCTGCTCCACTCTACAAGGTAGCGCAGTTGGGCCGCCTTGAAGTATTCCATAAGGTGGGGAATGCCTAGCCCGCCTTCGTCGAGGGGTTTGTGGGATAGAGCCCTAGCCATGCGAGGGCGTGCTCCGGCCCATATAAATTGTTGTACGGCTCCCTGCACCTTGCGTATAATTCCCGCCCGGGGCCCCACCGGAATGGTCTGAAAAATGTAGAGTGCCTTGGGAAGGATGTTCATTTTTATCGCGGCTATCCTCCCAAGGAGGGACATCGATTGTTTCTGCCATCGTCCGAGGGTCAACTGCGTTTGGGACAAGAGCCTGGTGTAGTTCAGGTCGACTGTGCGCGTGACCGTAGGGGCCAGGATAATGCCCATTTAGTTGAGCGTATCCTGAATTTGCAGTTCCCCATATGCGGGGTGATCCATTGCCTGCATATTAGCGTTGCGACCCAGGGGTAACATTATCGACTTTTCAACATTGACCTTAAACCCAGATACCCGGCCAAACTCCTCCAACTCCTGCATGAAGGCCGGGACGGATCTCTCCGGAGATTCCAAGGATGCCAGAATATCGTCTGCATACAGGCTTATCGTATGCCTTTCCCCCCCAAAGGGAATCCCAACAATCTCCGAGTTGTCCCGGATTTTTTGCGCCAAAGGTTCCACATATAACGCGAAAAGAAGGGGTGAGAGGGGACACCCCTGCCGTGTCCCTCTCTGGATTGTAAAGGCCCTGGACGTTGTGCCGTTCACCCTGATCGTGGCTGTAGGGCTGGCGTAACAGCTGGCTACCCAGCCTCGGAACCGCTCCCCAATCCCAAAATGTGCCAGGGTGGCGCTAAGAAAACCCCAACTAACGCGGTCGAACGCTTTTTCTGCGTCCACCGAGAGCAGCACTGCGTCCATCTTGGTACGATGTGCTTTGTCTATTAAGTTCATGTCCCGCTTAGTATGATAGCTGCTCTGGCGGTTAGCGACAAATTCAATGATACCTGGTATATAGGGGCCTAGACGTGCCGCTAGAATACCGGTGAATAATTTTAGGTCCAGATTCAGCAGGGAGATGGGTCGGTAAGCGCTGCATTGGGTCCCATCTTTCCCCGGTTTGGGAATTACCACGACGTCCGCTGCAAGCATGTCGGGGGGAATGGACCCAGGGCCTTGAAAGGAGTTAAAGAGTCTCGTCAGTATTGGAGCTATTAAGGGGCATAGTGCTTTATAGAACCCCGCTGAGAATCCGTCGGGGCCCGGCGACTTGAGAGGCTTTAAACGTGAGATTGCGCTAATCACCTCTTCGACCCTGATTGGTGCTTCTAGTGTCCCTGCCGCATCTAATTTCGCCGTGCGCACCCCTTGGAGATAGGCTTCCCCTTCAATACCTTCGTGTGTGGGTCCTTTGTACAATGTGGCGTAGTACGCCCGGAAGACCTCCGCAACCTCGTCGTCCCGGCACACTGTATCCCCATCCGCATTTCTGAGGGCCTTCACCCGTGCCTTCTCCAACCTGGCCCGCAGTTTACTTGCTAATAGTCTCCCTGCTTTATCCCCACCCAGATACTATGTGTTTCAGGCGAATGGCCGCGTATTCGGCCCGGTCAAGGTCTAACGCCGCTAGTTGCGCCCTAGCGGCACGCAGCTGCCTCCAGATGCGGGGGGCCCCTGTCCGACTATGAATCGGTTCCAGCTCTACCACTAGAGCCGTTAGATTGTCTCTTGTCCCTGAGCCCTGGCTTCCGCCGCGGCGATAGCTATCAATTCTCCCCGAACCGTAGCTTTGAGCGCTCCCCAGAGTGCTGTGAGGGGGGTGCCCGGGAGATCGTTCCGATCCAAATAGTCAGTGACATATTTATGTAGTTGCTGGGTCATACCTGCCTTGTGCAGCAGGGATTCTCGAAAGCGCTATCTTCCGGGTGGTCTGCGTAGTGGGGGGGCGGAAAGGGTCAAGTCTACTGCGTCATGGTCCGAAAGTGCCGCTGGGGTGATCGTGTCACTCTCTACCAGGGGCATCAGGTCAGCCGTCCCTATAAAATGGTCCAGTCTGGCGTAAGTGCGGTGGGCGTGGGAGTAATAAGAGTATTGTGTGGCTTGTGGGTGGGTCTCTCCAAATGTCCACCAGGCCCCTCTCTTTTAACCACAGTTTACCGGAGGTTGACAGTGCTCCCGTCTGGCCATATCACTGTCCCGATCTATCCGTCTCCATGTCCATGACCAGGTTCAGGTCCCCCCCCCCCCAACCAGGATCCTTCTGTCTGTAGTAGTCAGTACCTCTGATAGCGCTGGTTGGAGGAACTGTTCTTGCCCCGTGTTAGGCGCATATATGGACCCGACCACCAAGGGGACACCTCCCACCCGTATTGTGTACGCCAGCAAGCGACCCCGGACTTCTGCTATTCTGTCCCCCACTGTACCCTGAAAGTTTCGTGCTACTAAAATAGCTACCCCCGCCGTCTTAGTCTGTGTGGAGGAATAAAATTGGTGGGGAAAGGCGCGGGACTTCATGCGGTGCCAGTCTTTGGGGAGGAGGTGAGTCTCTTGTAGCAAACAAATGGAGGCCCCAGAGTTTTCCAAGTAGGACAGTACCGCTCTCCTCTTAATGGGGTTATTCAACCCCTTGACATTCAAGGTGAGGATGCGAGCCGTCGAGACCATCCTCTGGGGGGATCTGCGGAGAGCTGTATCTGCGTATGATTATGGTATGTGGGCGCCTTATTCCTGCTCTGAAATGGATAGCACATCGGTTCCCTTTCACCCACCCCCTCCCTAACCCCCTTTCCCAGTCCAACCCCGACCCCCCCCACCTCAAATCCCCCCCCCTCCCTGGATCCCCCCCCCTCCCTCCCTAACCCCAACTGGTTTGTCCCCAACCTGTACCATTGTCCGGTGCCCATCGTCCGTCGTGGTGGGCAGTGGAATCCAACAAATTGCGGGGAACTCTGTGGCCTGACAAACCCCGGCTCTCCGCTCCCGAACGGGGCCCGGCAGATCGTGATATAGTGCTGTTATGCTATTAGTGCTATTATGTCCCCCCGTGCGTAGAGGCAGGCAGGAGATTACACTATGGTCGGGCGACGCCGTGTCTTTCGATACTGCTGCCAGCGCTGCTCGGCGTTCTTGAGTCATGGTGAAGGTATCAGGTCTTTGGGTGAAGGGAACTGTTCCCCTACGCCTCACCTTCTGCCATCCTGGTTCAGATGGTTTCATAGGTCTGGAAGGCGAGGCCTCTGGGGTCCCCCTCTCCAGGCAGAGCAGTTCAGAGGTTTCTTGAATGGAGCGCATTTGCTGGAGTTTGCCATTCCATTTAAATATCAGACGGAAGGGATGTCCCCATGAATAGGCCACCACTTTCTCTCGCAAATGTGTCGTTATTTCTTTAAAAGCTCTTCTCTGCAGAGTTATCGCGGCGAGGTCTTGATAGAGCGCTACTGCCTGGCCTTGGAATGTGATAGGTTGTTTGCGCCTAGCCTCTCTCAGGATGCGCTCCTTCAGTGGAAAATCCAGTAGGAAGGCCAGCATGTCCGCCGGAGGGGCCGGCGCCGCCTCGGGGGGGTCAATCCGGATCTCAAAGTCCGGACCCTCACCCAGAATGTCACGAAACAGACCCTGGAGGTACCCGGTGATGTCCGCGCCTTCCTCCTGCGATGGAACTCCCCTGACCCTTATGTTGCGTCGCGACCGGTTTTCCAGATCCTCCGTGTGGGTCTGGAGGTCCAGCTGCTGGTCCCGGAGACGCAGGATCTCCTGCTGGAGCTGCTCAATTTCCTCCCCTTGGGAGGTTTCGCGTTCCTCAACAGCGGCCACTCTCTCTCCGAGCTCGTCCATGTCCCTGCGTACTTCTCGGATCTCTCCTGCGACCTCCTGCTTCATGGTCTGGAAGTCCTCCCTGAGGGTATTGAATAGGGATTCTAGGCAGGACCTCGTGATGGGCACCTCCCCCTCCTCTGGGTGGTCCTGTGACTTTGGGGGTGTCGAAGCCCTACTGCCTCTGTCGCCGAGCAGGGATCCCTTTGCCATCATCTCTTTAATTGAGTGCTCCCCCTTCTTCCTCTGGGCTGCCATATTGGACCTCTGAGGGCCACGCTCCCTAGAGCCTTCGCCCTAGTATCTCACGTGCGGGCCGCTTCGTAGCGGACCACCGTCCGGTACCTTAGTAGTGCGGCAAGCGCGTAGCAGGGCCCCCCGAGAGGGAGCCCGGGGCCCCCTAGCTTCTTCGCTGCACGGGCCCAGTGTGTGCCACAAATGGCCGTCCCGCTGACTCCGGCACTTATCAGACCTGCCTAGTGTTGCTCATAGCTGGCGATTGCCCCTGACAGCATCATGCAGCCGGCTCCCTGCCTCGTCGTCCCCCCGCTTAGCTTCTACTCCCCGCCACCACCGCGGGGGCCATTGTGCCGCAGCCATTCTCTTCGTGCCCCCAGTACACACAGTAGGTGCCCCGGTCCGGGGGGAGAAACCGCAGTCTGTGGGAGGCCCCCAGAGCTATATTGGCCTCCGCTGCCGTCAGGAAGGCCACCTCGATTATACCTGGGAGTGGCGATGGGGGTCTCAGCCCGGGATCGCTGACTGTGCCCTGAGGGCACCCAGCTCCAAGCTCCACAACTAGGCCGCAGCGTCGCCGTCTGTCTGATGCTTCTCGGTCGTTAGGGGCCGTCCCTTGTCCTGATTAGACCGATCTTTGTTAGCCCGCGACTGGCAGGCCAACCTCTGGCCCGAGTCCGCTCTCCCCAGCCAGGGCACTCTCCCTTTAATTAGGCCAGTCTGCGGGGTCCTGCCGATGCGTTCCGGCCTCCGCAGCAGCGGCGGTGTCCTGTGGGACCGCCTCCTCCTGGCTGCTCTCCCCAGGCAACGAGAGTCCTACACGGGCCGTCGCCCAGGCCGCCAGGCACCGGCCTAAAGTTCAGGCCCCCACTGGACCCGGGCCCTCCGCTCTCAGCCCCCGAGCATCCGCCTTACCCCCGCTGCGTGGCGGCACTCCGACCCGGTGTGTCTATCAGCCTCGATGGTCACGGTGCGAGACGTGTAGTCCGAGGGCCCGCAGCGCGGCGTGGATGGCCGCTCCTCTCCGCTGCGTGAGTCAGGGCCGGGTGAGCTCTCCTCGGTTCGCGCCTCCTCACGCCGTGCCCCTTATCAAGCCTTGTGTGCCCGGCTGGACCACACTGGGGGCATGCCGAGGTCCCTCCACCACTGCGTCTCAGTCCGATTTTCTTCTCTGGGCGGGGCTGCGTCTCCGGCCACCAGCGTCAACGGCAGGCCGCGCCACAGGCCTCAGATCCCCGGCCTCAAGTTCAGGCGTGGGCCTCGCAGCAGGGCCTCCGCCGCCGGGATCCGAAACACCGCCGTCCGCTCCCTGACTCGTGTCCCCACTTCGTGAAGTCTCGGCCAACGCCGGCTCTCTCTCCGCTAGGTCGTGTGGGCTGGCGGAGCGCCCGCCAGCAGGGCGGCAGCCTCGCTCCGGAGTGGTCGAAGCGGTCAGGCCTCGGGCACCATCTTCTCCCCGCTCTGACCCACGGGGTTGGGCCCACACGGGAGCTCTACCGACCCTTAGCCGGCCCCCTGGCGCAGCTCGTCACCTGTGGAGCCCCTGCCCCACCGGCAGGTCGACTTCCCCTCTCGTGAGGGGGGTTCAAAGCTGGGAAATCACCGGGGATCTGACTCGGGAGCGAGGAGCCCCGGAGACACACGTCCGCTCAGCTCGCCATCTTGGCCACGCCCCCCCAAGACCTATTTTAAATATGAGTCATCGCAAATCCCTTAAGCAATGTGTGGTAGTAAAATTAGCTAAATGTGCATAGTGCCTACTCCCCAGAGTCATTGAGAACACATTTTTAGCTTCAATGATTTCAAGAAAAATCTGAATAGAATGAAATGTATTGACTAAAGACTGCCTTCTTTCCTATCTGTTATCATGCATTTCTCTTGTTTGAGGGTTGGTCCAGAATGTAATACTTTTTTTCAAATGCACTTGAAAATCGTAGACCAAACTCGCTCAAGGCAGCTCATCTACGAAGGACACAATTCATTCCTAAATCACTTGTACTTGGCAGCATTTTGATTTCTGAAGCAGGATTGAGAGCTGAATGTAGCCCCTTTCTCGGTGTTCTGCTGCATATGTTTACCCGTAATACAGGTACAAGCTCTATTTCTCCTCCTCCCCTTGACGCACAAGTAGGCTAAAATGTGTCCTTTTGGAAATGGCCCTTTTTAGGTCTCGGCCTGCACCAGCGCTTGGTCTGGCCGAGAGTTTTAGTAAGCGGGTTTTGGAAGTGCAAACACTGGCTTTCGGCTGGCGACCAGCTTGAGTTCACGATGGCGTGCACGCGCAGCTGGCATCTGGGTTTCCTATCTCTTCCTCATTTCCTCGTCATGGCTCATTAACTCTCTGGACTCTGCTGTTTCAATCGCAGCAGCAGCTCACATTACCAACTGAGGGCCCTGGACTACAGTCACATGAAAAACCACAGCGATTAGCATTGAAATGCAAGCTTTTTTTTGTCTAGTTAGAAATATTGCTTCGGTGGGTTGATTTCACATTATATCGCTATTTGTTTTATATTGGGAGTCACAGCCTAATTACCAGTATTTTTGTCTCACTGTTTTTAAAAAAAAATATTTATTCGCACAAAGCTATATTTAAGGTTACTTTTTCCGCGTCACTTCACTCTATTTAAACTCCACCCCCCCACTCTTATTGTCTCTCCTTCTCTCTCTCTCCTCTCTAATTCTCTCTACATAATTAACTCTCCCCTCTATCTTTTTTAGCCTTTCATTCTCTCTCACCCCTTTATCTGTTTCTCTTTCAAACTCCTTCATTCACTCTCTCCCCTTCTTTCTCTCTCTATCCCGCTCCACTCTTTATTCTATGTACACCCTTTCTCTCTCTTTCTCTCTCACCACCCTCTCTAATTGGGCATTATATCTTCACTCTATCTCTCACTCGGCAACACCACAGCATCACTCAGCGCAACCACAGCATCAATCAGAGCCAGCACAGCATCAATCCGAGCCAGCACAGCATCACTCAGCACCAACACATCTCTCAACGCCAGCACAGCATCACTCAGCACCAACACAGCATCACTCAGCACCAACACAGCATCACTCAGCACCAACACACCATCACTCAGCACCAACACAGCATCACTCAGCACCAACACAGCATCACTCAGCGCATCGCAGCATCGCTCGGCGCCATCGCAGCATCGCTCGGCGCCGCCGCAGCATCGCTCGGCGCCGCCGCAGCATCGCTCGGCGCCGCCGCAGCATCGCTCGGCGCCGCCGCAGCATCGCTCGGCGCCGCCGCATCGTCTCCGCATCACTCAGCACCACCTCAGCCTGGTCTCGGAATCTGGCATCTGTTGATTCTCCCCTAGCGTCTGGCCGCTGCTAGTGTTATAATACAGGTACTAGTTCCCAACCTTCACCCTCCGATTGTTTATGCCCCCTCAAAAAAAAAGCTTTAACAAACAACCAATGCAATAGGCAGAAACAAGTTGCCAGCATTGCAAGAACAAAAGAAAACGGAGAATTTTTTATTGTAAATACTTTTTTTAATATGGTCGTTCAGTTTTACATAATGCCTTCTTGGTCATATATAAAGTAACAAAAATGCTTCTGACACTTTTTTATTATAACTTTTCAGCATGCCGCACAGCAGCCACACTTCTCTACAGCACAGCTTGAAGACATTGGCAAAGTCAATAGCTCTGGCTAAACACTTATAAGGCCCCAAAGGCGAGACCTATTGGCTATGCCAATGCTTGTTTTAGGGTGCTTTCCCTCTACTTTTTGCTATAGTCCCTTCCGGTTATCCGCTGATGTATGTGCTAGCCTTAGGACTGAGAGCTTTTGACACTCCCATTCAGTGCCAAAGTCCTGTGCTTGTCATATACATACTGATGATTAGTGTGTATACATTATTGGCTGATTTGAGTTAGCTGTAAGTCCCTTGTCTAGGGGTAAGACCTATACCTAGGGCTGTAACTCAAATGCTCCTCCATAGGCATGCAGCACTGGTTGCGCCACCCACAGAGGTAGCTCTTCAAACGTGCCACAGGATTGCCATGGCGGGGCCTGTGTGTGCAGGTTACGGTTACTCTGTTTGGCATTTAAAAAGCTACTTGCCAAGGTTCTGCATGTCTCTCGCTACATCGGAGTACTCCCTGGGGCAGGGTGCAGTGTCGGGAAGAGGTAGGGCATGTGCGCGGGTGAGCTACATGAACTGGTAGTTGTAGGAAGCTGGCTCTGTATATACTATACCAAAGTGAGGTATAGTGTGCAGAGTCCAGTGGAACCCCAAAGGTAGGCAGAGGTAAAGTTAGATAGCACCTCGCTCTCTATTTGTGGTAGTGGTCGAGCAGTTAGGCTTTATCAGAGGACAGTGTTAAGCATTTGTTATACACAGTCAGCAAATTAATTCACACACTCAGACTAAACTTCAGACCAATTGTTTTTGCATAAAAATATTATTTGTTTTATTTTCTAGAACCAAGCAAGCCAGACCACAGGTAAGCAATAAATACTTTTCAATAGTAATACAGTTGTAACAGCTTGGATTGCAATTGTAAATGTACTTTGATTTGATTACAGTAGTGTTACTGATAATTCAATGCTTTTCAGAATACAGTACATATACTTTATATATGATTTTTAGTAAAATGACCAGTAGATTACTTTGCAGATTACGTTACTTACACAGTGCAGTATACCTGGATACTACACTGGGACATTTCCTGTAAACGGGTGAGTAAAAGCGTTTTTGTTGCTTAATACAATTTTAAAAGAATTTCTTAGGTTTTCCAACTCCACACTTAGAAACTTTTCATAGAAAAACAGTCAGTTATCCTATGGAGGAAAATAGTGTTATCGGTTAGCAGGTAAGTACTTTGTTGTGGGAGTTGGTATTCTGGGGTTAGACTCTGGGGTCCCCCAGGGTCAAGGATGCACTCTTGTTACACCCTCAGCGGCACTAGGGCAGCTGGGTGCAGAGTGCTGAGGCCCAATGTTATCCAGTGGGGAATAGGTGGCCTCCTGTTGGTGGCTGCTGACGAGCAGGCCACTGGGTTGTGGGAGCAGAGCTCTTAGACTTGAGCTCAAGGCAAATGGGGGTTCAAGCCAGCACACAAGGTGCACCCTCGGCGGCACTGGGGCGGCCGGGTGCAGAGTGCTGTTTTGGCTCGGAAGCCCTGTAGCTTTCAATGGGGAGTCTCCGGTTTGCAAAAGCACTGCAGGCTCGGGGATGAAGACCTTCTGGGTGCGACCACCACTTGGAGAGGTAAGTTCGGATCTTGGGGGTTGGTTACGCACAGTCGGTTGGGCCACCCAAGGCCGTGGGGCATCTGGCGCAGGGGTGCCTTTTAGAGTCGGATCTTCTTACCAGCTCCTGGTCGCGGTTAGGGGGATCTTCTGGTTTGAGGCTGCAAGCTTCCGCTTGAGGCAGGTCAGGGGTCACCGTATCTCGGGTCAGGGTCGCCGGGGACACCTCTTCTTGGTGTTGGGCCACTCTAACTCAAGCCGTGGGCGTCGGGTGCAGACCCGTGGATCCTTGCGGAGCTTGAGTCTGTTGAACAAATCCGGTGTTCACGGGAGACAGTCTTTGTGATGGAAGGCAGGCAGGTCCTCCGGGTTTCTCAAGGTTTCTGGCTGCAGGACACACCGGGATTTCGCTGGAGCAGGTTCGAGGTGGGGGCAGGCCGGTAGGGCTGGGGCCAAGTCAGTGGGCGTCGTCCTCTTAGCTTCGGCACAGCTGTTTGGTCCTTCTTTTCTTCTTCTGGTTTCTTGTCTGAGGAAGCAAGGTTCAGGGGTGCCCCTAAATACTAGATTTAGGGGCGTTACAGGTAGGTAAAAGGTGGGGACCAATGGGTCCCTTCCCTGGGGTGGGTACACCCCCTATTGTGCCACCCTCCAGTGGGAGTTGGGCATAAGCCTTTTCCCTGGTTGGCTGGGTCCCCCCATCTGCAAGATGGCGGGGACTGAGTTGTACTTCACCTCGCCTCCCCCACCTGAGGGGAGGAGTTGTCAGAGAGGGGCACACCTCTCTTCCTCACTTGTTTTTCCCGCTGGTTCTCCCGGGGTCAGTGTGAGAAGCTGGGTTTCTGTTGCAGTAACCCCCCCACCTTTTGCCAGACTGCTGATGCAATTTGACTTGATGTGCCCTGGGTCCCTGCCAATCCGGTTCCCAGGTCCTGTGTTCTTTCCCCCAAAACTGTACCCAAACCCAATTGGCATCTCTGGCCACAGGTCAGCCCCTGGTAAATGGTACCTCAGGTACCCAGGGCACTGTGATCAGCAAGACCTCTAAGGGCTGCAGCACTTATTGTGCCACCCTTACAGGCTCTGTACCTTTACACACTCACACTGCAGGCTGCGTGTTTTGGTGCAAAACAGAGTGAAGTCGACATGGCACCCATCCCTGAGTGCCATGCCTACAACCCACTGCCCTGGCATAGATCAGTCACCCCTCTAGCTGGGTGCCCTGTACCAGTGGTGAGTGTACAGGTGCATGAGCCCTGTACCCCTACAATGTCTAAGTCCATTCTTAGACATTGTAAGTGCAGTGCTGCCATTAAGAGTATATGGTGCTGGGAGGTTGTCATTACGAACTCCACAGCACCATAATGGCTACACTGAAAACTGAGAAGTTTGGTATCAAACTTCTCAGCACATTAAACCCACACTGCCAATGTGGGATTTAATTAAAAATGCACTCAGAGGGCATCTTAGAGATGCCCCCTGAGAAACGACCAGCCTCTGGTGGGTTACCTGACTGGTACACACCCAGACTGCCACCACGAGACATGTTTCTGGACCCCTAGGGTGGGAGCCTTCGCTCCCTGAGCCCAGAAACAAAGCCTTTCCTGGGTGGAGGTGTTCACATCTCCCCCAGGCCAGGAAGAGCCATCTGTTGCAGGGGAGGTTCAAAGGCCTGGCAGCCTTTGTAATGCGACCCCCCAGCCTCTCCTGCTGTCAGGAGCAGACCCCCTTCCTGTCTCCCCTCCTTTTCGGCGGGAAGACAGGTGGGAAAAATTAGCCAGCCCAGAAGGTGTCCACCTCTCCCAACCACACCCCTCAGGTGGGGGAGGCGAGGTGAAACCCTATTCAGTGGCCGCCATCTTGCAGATGGCAGGCACTCACCAATCAGGATTAGGGATTGTGCTCACTCCCCACGTGGGGTGAGCACACCAAGGGTGTAGTCACCCTAAGGTCAGTAGTCTAATGGCTACTGACCTTGCGACCCCTAAAACGTCCCCTAAATACAGTATTTAGGGGGCAACCCTGAACCAAGAACTCAGATTCCCACAACCTAAGAAGAAAAAGGACGAAAGAAGACGCCCAGCAGAGGAGACTGCAGAGAACAATTGACTTGGCCCCAGCCCTACCGGCCCGTCTGCAGTTTCCATAGATCCTGCAGCAAAAAACGTCTTGTCCTGCAGCCAGCGACCTCCAGAACCCCTGGGAGGACTGACTGCCTTCAACAAAGACCGGATCTCCTGTGAACAGCAGCTCTGTTCAGAAGAAACACCAAAGAAAGACTCTGAGCCTGCTGAGGAAAAAGAAACCCGACGCCTGGAACCACCACTGCACCCGTCGCCTACGGCCCGAGTTCGAGTCGCCCACCGGTCCCAGCGAGGTCCCCCAGTGCTCCAGAGTCAGTCCACCGTGGGTTGATCCCTCCAGGACTCCACGATGTTGCCTGCAGCCTCTGCACGGAGACTCCGCTCCCCCCTCCCACCGCGAGTGGCCCGGTAAGGTGAAATCTGATCTCAAGACACCCCTGCATCCAGCCACCCTGGGGCCTGGAGAAAAGAGTCCTACATCCCTGAGCCCTCCAACTTACCTGCCCAGCTGTTGGTTCCTCCTGGAAGTCTTCCTGGACCGAGCCTGCAGCTAAAAACCAAAACCGAGATTCTCCATTGAAAACAGTGCACACGATTCCAAAACCGCACCCAGCCACCACTGCGCCGCTGCGGGTGCACTTTGTGTGCTAAACCGGATCCCCCTTTGCCCCGAGCCTAACACCAGGAGCTTTGCTGCCACAACCTTGTGGCCTGCTCGCTAGCAGCCACCAACGAGAGGCCCTCTAGCCCCCATTTGATAACATTGGGCCTCAACACACTGCACCCGCCGCCCTAGTGCCGCTGAGGGTGTAGCTATAGTGCATCCTTGACCCTGGGGGACCCCTGAGTCTAACCCCAGAACACCAACTCCCACAACAAAGTACTTGCCTTCAAACCAATAACACTATGTTCCTCCATAGGATAACATAGAAACTTTTCACAGAAAAACAGTCAAAATCTTTAAAATTGTACTAACTAACAACGGTTTTACCTGTTTACAGGAAATGTCCCAGGCATTCTGCACTGTGTAAGAAAATTAATCTCAAAAGTAACTTACCTGTAATTATACTAAGTCCTATTCAAAGTCTATGTACTGTATTTACAAAGCATTGCATTTCTCAATAACAATACTGGAAGTCAAAACAAAGTGCATGTACTATTACAATCCAAACTGTATATTTACTGCAAAGTATTTATCACTTACCTGTGCCAGGCTTGCTTGGTTCTAGGAATTAAAATAACTAAGAATATTTTATAGAAAACCAATTGGTCTGAAGTTCAGTCTTTGGGTGTGTGATATAATTTGGTGATTGAGTGGGTACAACAAATGCTTAACACTACCCTCTGATACAGCCTTACTGCTCGACCACACTACCACAAATAGTGAGGTGCTATCTACTTTACCTCTGCCTACCTTTTGGGTTCCACTGGACTCTGTGCACACAATACCTCACTTTGGTATAGTATATACAGAGCCAGCTTCCTACAGTCCGAACCAGTGGGGACCAGTTGCTGAAAGCAGCAATTGGTCTGGGGAGGCTCACAAAGGTGGCATGCCTTTGAAGCTTCCCCTTCATGAAGCCTGCCCATCCTGGGGGAGGAGGGTTGGCACCTCGTCCCAGGATGTGCATTGTTTCAGGCCCCCAAGAGCAGCAGGCTCTCGACCCAGGGGGTCCAGAAACATGTCTGATGGTGGCAGCTGAAAGCAGCCACTCAGCCTGGACACTAGTGGTAGGTCGTTTTTCAGGGGGAATCTCTAAGATGCCCTCTGTGTGCATTTTTCATTAAATCCCACACTTGCATCAGTGTGGGTTTAATGTGCTGAGAAGTTTGGAAACTGCAGACCTCTGAGGGGCCTTCCTGGGACAGATAGAGGGGGTGGAATTGGCACCTGCTTACCAAAGGGGCTGGGTCGTGGCCTCACTAAAGATATTGAGGAAGCCTCCCTGGGTAGGATGGCAGAAAGGACAAAAGTTAGAGAGGGCACGTGCATTTCAAAGGTGGCCTTTTGAACTGATCTCCTCTTTAAAGGCCTTTGTGGGTATAACTGCGGGGGCTTTGCCTTCAGGAGTTAGACGCTTGTGGGATTGGAACCATACTATACTGGTTCGACACTGGGACAACTGGATTATCCACTGACTTGTGGTGGCCTTGGGCTTGTCATGCTCCAGGAAGGCGGCTGTCACTTGGTGGATTTTGCCTGGATGTTGCTGGCCTGCAGCTCCTTGCCAACTGTCGTGGCCTGGGTCCATAAGCACTCTCTAAGGGCCGGTTGATGGGGGGGGGGGGAAGGTCCTGTCCACGAGATCCAAGGGATACAAAGGATCGTCCAGTTTCCACAAGATCGTAATAACCGTGCACAGTGCGGCGGGAACAGGTGGAAGTGATTGTTTGGACAAGGACCGTCCAGACGTGTACAGTAATCACATTGTGCAGAGTAGTGTGCTTGTAACTATCAGCGGCCCACCGGGAGTGCCGTAGTGTGAGGAATTTGAGTGCGGGGGAAGTTTGCTGAGTCCGAGGGATCCGAGCTTACAACCAGAAATTGTGCTAGCTTGCACTTTGTAGCGTATGGTGCCCGAACGGTTTTGGGGAAGTTTGCTGTGTCCCCGGAACCTGAGCTAGCAGTCTAGACTGTCACCGACTTCCAGATCGGGAGGATGATGGTGCCTGACATCGTTGCCTTAGTTAGAGGTCTCTGGCTCCCTCTCCCCAGACCCACACCACAAGGTACTCTGAGAATATCGTGACTGAACCCGAGGGGTCTTGTTGTGCCTTGGGTACACCCATGGCTGGCTGCCTGGAGCAACTGCAGCTCGTACCTCCGCCGGAAACAATTCTTTAAATTGGAAGCGCACCAGCTTCCGGTGTCAGTCTTTTTAATTTCAGTGTCTGTGTAATGCAAGATAAGTGTGGAGTCTTTCTGCACAGTGTGTTGCGAGGGTGGGGGTTGTGCCAAAACTTTACACTTTGACCCTGAGGATAAGCCTGACTGCTCTGTGCCAAGCTACCCAAGGGTGAGCACAGGTTATCTGACAAATGTATCATACTCATCCTATCCAGGACTGGTGATTCTGCCAGTCTTTAATGCGGGACAGCCAGCCAGAAACCACTGGGTCGAACATGTCCGTTTTGATGTGTCCAGTATTTTTACTGCTGCATTTGCAGTTGCTCTTCTGCATAGATGAGAAGTTTGCACTATTATGTTTCATCTGTTCTAGTATGAGTGTGTACTGCAGCTACCTGTACTTAATGTGTTTTTGTTTTGTTTATTTTTTATTGAAGCTAATAAAGCTGCTACCCATGCTGTTCCTCTGCTGGTGAATCTCCTCAACCTTTTCACCATACAAAAGCTTAAATGATTAAAATTTCAAGTGCTCTTTTTCTGTTTGCAAAATTAAAACTGTCATGCTAACTGTACTTTTGTCCATGTGCATTGCTTTTTGCTGGTCTTCCTAACTCTGTCCTAGACCTTTGTGACCCCTGAAGTACATCTCACTATTCCTACTTTGTCTGCTGCTTCAGCTCTCAACACCCCCATCCCCAACTCTCTGCTCCTTCTACCAACTCTCTCCTCCGCATAGCGGTGGCACGCACCACCTGGTCACACACCTGGATCCCACAAACTTATATCGCACTAATTTTTATGTTTATGGAAGAATTGAGGCCACAGTTCATCAGGCTTTTTCAACTTACATTTGCTCCCTCAACCACCATTTCTTTAGTGAGCCTGTGTCTTCCTTGCCATAGCCGCAAGTACTTTGACCTACATTCAGTGCTAGCCAATCTGCCCTGGTGATCTATCACCTTGGGGGTAACCATTCACACTCATTTCGGGCAAGCGGCTGCTTCCAGCCCAACCAAGTGACCTTTCACTTCTGGTGCAGCCCCACATTTCCTTCCGGGCAAGAATCTGCTTCCAGCTCAGCTGGGTGACCTTAGGGAGGGCCTGTGCCAGGTGCTTAAGGTTAAATACCCTCCACCCCCAAGGCCGCAGTCCTATAGTTAAATTTGCGACATTGCGGACCCAGTCTCCCACTACTCTGCCCAGTAATCTTCCTGCCTTCCTTTATCCCTCTCCTTACTCCTGTCCACTGATGCCAGTGTGGGATTTAATGAAAAATGCACACAGAGGGCATCTTAGAAGATGCCCCCTGAAACCTAACCCACCTCTAGTGTCCAGGCTGAGTGGCTGCTTCAGCTGCCACCACCAGACATGTTTCTGGACCCCTGGGTCGAGAGCCTGCTGCTCTCGGGGGCCTGAAACAATGCACATCCTGGGACGAGGTGCCAAACCTCCTCCCACAGGATGGGCAGGGTTCACGAAGGAGAAACTTCAAAGGCATGCCGCCTTTGTGTGCCTCTCCAGACCATTTGCTGCTTTCAGCAACTGGTCCCCACTGGTTCTACCCCCCACTTTGGGCGGGAGAACCGGCGGGAAAAACAAGTGAGGAAGGGAGGTGTGCCCACCTCTGCCAACTCCATCCCTCAGGTGAGGGAGGCGAGGTGAAGCACAACCTCGAGTCCCCGCCATCTTGAGGATGGGGGGACCCAGCCAACCAGGGACAGGCTCCTGCCTCCCTCCCACTGGAGAGTGGCAGAATAGGGGGTGTACCCACCCCAGGGAAGGGACCCATTCGTCCCTGCCCTTTACCTAACACCCCTAAATCTAGTATTTAGGGGGCACCCTGAACCTTGTGTCCTCCGATCCAGCTTACCTACAAGAAGAAAAGGACGAAGAGCCGTGCAGAGATAACGAGGGCGACGCCCACTGACTTGGCCCCAGCCCTACAGGCCTGTCTCCCCTCGAACCTGCTCCTGCGACATCCCGGCGTGTCCAGCAGCCAGCAACCTCACAAACCCCGGAGGACCTGCCTGTCTTCACTTCCAAGACTGTTTATCCCGTGAACACCGGACGTGTTCAAACTGCAGCTTCTGGCTCTGGCCGGACACCGCGAATCCAGCCCACTCTGCACCCGCCGAACCCGGCCTGAGCTCGAGTGGAAAAACACCAGAGGAAGTCACCCCGGTGATCCTGACCAGAGATCCGGCGACTCCTGACCTGCCTCAAACCTCCAGACGACGCCTGCAGCCTCAATCCAGAGGATCCCCTCTACCGCGACCAGAGTGGGTAAGAAAATCTGACCCTAAAAGGCACCCCTGCACCCGGCGCCCCACGGCCTTGTGTGCCCAAACCAACGGTGCCTAACCAACCCAAGACATCCCAACTTACCCCTCGAAGTGGTGGTCGCACCCAGAAGATCCTCGTCCCCGAGCCTGCAGTGCTTCTTCAAACCGGAGGTTCTCCATAGAAAACAGGGCGTCTGACGCCGAAACAGCACTCTGCACCCGGCCGCCCCAGTGCCGCTGAGGGTGCACTTTTTGTGCCAACTTGTTTTCCCAATTGCCCTGACCTAAACCCTAGGAGCTTTGCTCCCACAACCTAGTGGCCTGCTTGCCAGCAGACACCAACCGGAGACCCCCTATCCTCCATAGGATAACATTGGGCCTCAACACTCTGCACCCGGCCGCCCTAGTGCCGCTGCGGGTGCAACAACAGTGCATCACTGACCCTGGGGGAACCCTCGTTCTAACCCCAGAACCTTAACTCCCATAGTCGTTTACTTACCTGCAAACCGATAACCTGTTTTTCCTCCCTAGGATAACATTTTCTTCCAAAAAACGACTGTGTTGAGTTTTGAAAACTAAAGATATTCTTTAAAAATCGTACAATTAACCAAAACGTGTTTTCTTACCTGTTTGCAGGAAATGTCCCAGTGCTGAATCTAGGCATCCAGCACTGAGTTAGAAAAAGTAACGTAAAAGTAACTTACCTGCATTTTACTGAAAAAGCCTATTCATTCCAATGTACTGTATTTGCTAAGTGTTGCATACTACTGCTCCCCTGTAAATCAAACCAAGTACAATTTCTATTGCATTTTCCAACTGTTCTATATCCAGTAACTTATTACTGAAAAGTATTTAATGCTTACCTGTGCCAGGCTTGCTTGGTTCTAAAAATAAACAGTATATTTTTATACAAAAACAATTGGCCTAGAGTTCAGTTCTTGAGTGTGAATTAATTTGCTGACTGTGTACATCAAATGCTTAACACTGTCCTCTGATACTGCCTTACTGCTCGACCAAGCTACCACTTTTAGAGAGTAAGGTTCTATCTAACTTTAACCTCTGCCTACCTCTGGGGTCACCTGGACTCTATACACACTATACCTCATTTTGGTGTAGTATATATAGAGCCAGTTTCTTACAAGATCTGCATGAGCAGCTATGCCCCTACAATATTTAAGTCTATTCCTTAATATTGTGTCAGGGAAGCAATCCAGAGTCCATGGGCTGGAAACTCAACAACTAGAGTTCCTCAGCACCATGATGGCATCACTGAACGCAGAAGGGTCTGGTACCAAACAACTCCTCTTAATAAACTCATACTGATGCCAGTGTTGGATTTATTAAAACATGCACTCAGAAGTGCCCACTGTAACCCTCCCAACCCTGGTGTGGTCTCTGACTGGCTTTAGGCAGTCTGCCACCACCAGACATGTTTCTGGACCCCTGGGTCGAGAGCCCCTGCTCTCTGAGGCCAGAGACAAAGTCCATCCTGGGCGGAGGGGTCACACCTCCTCCCCCAGGAAGGGCCCAGTGCTCTAGGCCTCATGGTCTTAGCCTGCAGCCTTGCTTCAAAGTTTTTCTCCCCCTTTGGTTTACATTGGGTGCCCAATGGTTTGTTGGCACTCTGCATCCGGCTGCCCCTATGCTGCTGATGGTGTAAGTTTTGTGCTGCCTTGTGGGCCCCCCCTTTACTTACCTTAACCCCAGAAGATCGACCCCTGACACCTTTACTCACCTGTGAGCAGCGCAAAGTGCCCCCCGTCGCCATTGGTTAACACAGAGCGTCTGACTTTGAATTTGACCGCTGCCCCTGTGGCTGTGGTGGTGCACTCTTGGTACTGATTTGAACCTTGCCTGGTGTTGACAAAAGCCCCCGAAGACTGAAATTGTAAGTAGAGTACTTACTTGCAAATGCTGCATTCTTGTTTTCTTCCCATAGGTTAACATTGAAAAGCCTGAAAATGGCACTGTCCACTTTTTGAAGAATACATTCTTTTTCCTGAAAAACGTACTTACCTTTTTGCGAACATCTTGGTCTTAAAATAAATCTTGAAAGAACCTTCTTTTTCTAAAGTTGGTGTGGATCTCCTTTTTCAGTCATGTCATTTATTGATCAATGTGTACACTTCTGTGTTTGACCTAAGGCTGCTCGACCATGCTACCACAACAAGAGGACTTTGGGTTTGTATTGAGCCCTTTACACTTCTGGGGTAATCTCTGGACCCTTTGCACGATATAGCCACTTAGTGGTATATCATATGAAGGGCCAGCTTCCTACAATGGGTGTTTCAGGTATGTGAGGTTGTACTGCAGAGTCTGTTCAAAACTTCTCTGGTAGAAGAGCAGGATCTTAATTTTCCAGTATTTTGTCCTCTTTCAAGATAGTTCTCTCTGGCAGTAGTGATGGTGAAATGATACGGGCGCCTTTTCTACTGTTGAATCATCTTGATTATTTTAAACCATGCTTTGGCATCTGTGAGTCGTAAGACCTATCTTAAGAGCTTGGTTTCCTTGTAATGGAAAGAATGTCTTTCGTGTTTTTCTTGGTCCTTATCAGCTGAGAAAATCTCCAATGGAATACATTCAGGCTGGGATGTGTTTACTTTGTCCTTTTTGGTAACCCAGATCTTGTGCACTCTTGTTTATCTTTCCAGTCATTATTTTTCTGTTCTTCCCTATCTAGTGAATTTGGTTCGAAAACAGTTGCTTTGAAGCCAATCATCAAAGTTTTGCCAAAATTGTTTGAGTCTCGAGAGAAGGCAGTGCGAGATGAAGCTAAACTCTTCGCAGTGGAGATTTACCGCTGGATACGGGATGCTTTGAGACCTCCATTGCAGAACATAAACTCTGTTCAGGTAAATGGTGATTTTTCTCCTATTCCAGTGGTTGGGATGTGGTGGTGTTCTTCATCAGCTTCATAGCATCTCCATCTTGATATGTTTACAGAAAGGCTAGTAAACCCTACGAGTGGTATTCTGTATCCTTGCCTGTAATGTCTGTAACAAAGTGGATTTTTTGAGGGGGGGTAGGGGGAGACAATTGCCCACCGCAAAGGACCGCCTGCTAGATGTCACAACTTCTGCTCGGTCCCTGCTATCGTGTGACAAAGTCTTATAGGTAATGTGTAAAGTGTTAGCGGTAGACTGGAACTGTAGCAACCTAGACTGGGAGGGGGTGCGGGGTGGGGTTGGGAGGGTTCTATGCAGAGGCCATCAGCAAAGTCCAGTCCAAGTTGTCACTGGTCAGCTGAGAATTGTATTGAGCAGTCTAGTCTGCTAAAGTCACTCAGAACCAGATATGTGGGCAGCTTTCCTCCCACTGGGATTGGCACCAGCATGACTAGGGGTACAAAAACCTAACATTTACTTGTGATAGGAAATTAAGGTTCGGAGCATGTGTGGCTGTAGATGCACATGCTTTGCGTACTTCCATCTAGTGTTTGGTCGGGATGTGTGCAGTTTGTTTTTTTCTTCGAAGTAGTGTTTTGAGTCACGCACTAGTGACTCCTCCTTTTGGGGAATACTGCGCCTGGGCATCGACTCCATGCTAAATTGTTTTCTTTCCGCTGTCTGGTTCTGTCATGTGCTCCATTGATAAGAGTCGAAACTGCTTCGGACTCCTTTCGGTTCATAATTTCTCACCTGTACCCTCGTAGATATTTTTTCTCACTCGCGTTATCACCCTCTGCGTTTTGAATTAACAAAACCATCGCCCATGTGTCTGACTCTTTCCCTCTTCGGGACTTCGCTTTTTCTCCATTCGGCTTCGACGAACTGCTGATTGTAGGAAGTTGGGTTTTGCAGCGTGAATCCTTTTCTGGATTCATATGCTGTGCATTATTCCGCCATCTAGTGGTTGGGTCCGGAATAGTCTTTCTTTTCCCTTTTTAGGTCTCGCCTACGCAGCGCGCATGCTCTGCATAGGCAAAAAGACCTTTTGAACTCGATTCGGCTTTTCAGCCTAAAACGAGCACGCGTTCCATTGCCTTCAATGGCAACGCGTGCACGTTTGGCGATTCACTTGCGGGAGCGAGCAGCTGGCGCCATATGGTAGCAATTATCGCTCCTGGCGCCGCTCGCTCCCGCAAGGGACTCCCCCCCCCCCCCCCCCCCCCTCCTCCCCCCACCCCCCCCCCACCCCTCCATCCGGAGTACTGTACTGTTTCACTTTCGCGGCGCGGGGCCGCACTTTGTGTTTCAGTGCTTGTTTTCCAAGGTGACGTATAGCGCCTCCTGTGTATTGCACCAGTGGGCATCTCCGTTCGATATAATTTATTTTTTCTAGGGGTGGTCTGGTATCAGTTTGTAGAATACTTGGCCCATTTTATTTTGAATTTTCAGTATTTATGGAGGCTTTTGAAAGTTAAATGTCAAATGTATTTTTCAATTGTTACCCTTATTTTTCTATGCTGTGTTCCTAGTAAAGCTATACGTCACAGGATTCTAACTATTCAAAAATCGTGCTCATCATAAGAACCACAGAAGTTGGCATCACCAGCCTTGTAGACCCACAGTTGATGACCACTTGTCTTTGGCGGAATGGACCAGCACATAGGTCCCTTGACAGTGGGGTAAATTACTCCGATCCCACAAAGGACAATCCGGTTCATCCGTTAAGTGAAGAATTTGGATGTGAGTAAGAGATGATTTGCTGAGTGTTCTACATGTCACAACTGGTGTGTAGGATTCTTACTATATTCGAAGTCATTTGTGCTTGGATTAATACTTGGACGCCAGTGCCTCCAGCAGGGAAGATGTCCAGGTCTAAAGCTTTAAAACTCGCTCTATCATACCCACTCAAGTGAATGGTCAAGTCGTTTTCACCCATAAACGTCCTATCGAACATTAGGTTAGGTCCTAACTAAATTTCCTGCAAGGCTTTGCCCGACATACCGGCCTCTGAAAGTTGTTTGTCTCACTTCGGGATCATGGTGCTTTTTCCTTGATATTGATTGGTTGGTCGAAAAGCTTTTTCCTTTCTTAGGAAGAGTTCTTGTAAAATATATGTTCACAAATCGTCAAAGAATAAGAAATGTTTGGGGCAGAGCCCAGTTTCCATATCTGAAAGTCAATACAAAAGGTAAATGTCTAGAGAGAGAAGATAAACGAATACAACCTTCTGAGTTGCATTGCCCTACTTGCTCTGATACATGCATTTCCAACTGAACCAATTATGGTCAATGAATATTTATGACTGAGGCTATTTCATTTGTGTTTCTAGCAAGATCTTAGTTACAGAAAATCATTTCATGCAGTCACGGCCGGCATTACTCATGGGTGGGGTCGCGCGGGTCCCGCGCCGCCTCTGCTCCTGGCCGGGTCCCACGTTTTCCTGCTGCTTTCCAGGAACAGGAAGAAGGCAGCCTCCCTCCCCTCCCCTAAGCCAATCACAACGCTGCAATGGCAGCGTTGTGATTGGTGAGGACGTTGTCCAGCCGAGCGCCTATGGGGAGGCCTTTTTAGGTCTCGGCCTGCACCAGCGCTTGCGCTGGTCTGGCCGAGAGTTTTAGTAAGCGGGTTTTGGAAGTGCAAACCCACTGGCTTTCGGCTGGCGACCAGCTTGCGTTCACGGTAGCGTGCACGCGCGCAGCTGCCATCTGGGTTTCCTATCTCTTCCTCATTTCCTCGTCATGGCTCATTAACTCTCTGGACTCTGGTGTTTCAATCGCAGCAGCAGCTCACATTACCAACTGACGGCCCTGGACTACAGTCACATGAAAAACAACAGCGATTAGCATTGAAATGCACGTTTTTTGTCTAGTTAGAAATATTGCTTCGGTGGGTTGATTTCACCTTATATCGCTATTTGTTTTGTATTGGGAGTCACAGCCTAATTACCAGTATTTTTGTCTCACTCTGTTTTTTTTATTTTTTATATTTATTCGCACAAAGCTATATTTAAGGTTACTTTTTCCGCGTCACCTCTTCACTCTATTTAAACTTCACACCCCCCACTCTTATTGTCTCTCTCCTCTCTCTCTCCCCTCTCTAATTCTCTCTACTTCATTAGCTCTCCCTCTCTATCTTTTTTAGCCTTTCATTCTCTCACCCCTTTATCTGTTTCTCTTTCAAACTCCTTCATTCACTCTCTCTCCCCTTCTTTCTCTCTCTCCCGCTCCACTCTTTATTCTATGTACACCCTTTCTCTCTCACCACCCTCTCTAATTGGGCATTATATCTTCACTCTATCTCTCACTCGGCAACACCACAGCATCACTCGGCATCACCACAGCATCACTCGGCATCACCACAGCATCACTCAGCGCAACCACAGCATCAATCAGAGCCAGCACAGCATCAATCCGAGCCAGCGCAGCATCAATCAGAGCCAGCGCAGCATCAATCAGAGCCAGCGCAGCATCAATCAGAGCCAGCGCAGCATCACTCGGCGCCAGCGCAGCATCACTCGGCGCCAGCGCAGCATCACTCGGCGCCAGCGCAGCATCACTCGGCGCCAGCGCAGCATCACTCGGCGCCAGCGCAGCATCACTCGGCGCCAGCGCAGCATCACTCGGCGCCAGCGCAGCATCACTCGGCGCCAACGCAGCATCACTCGGCGCCAACGCAGCATCACTCGGCGCCAACGCAGCATCACTCGGCGCCAACGCAGCATCACTCGGCGCCAACACAGCAGCATCACTCGGCGCCAACACAGCAGCATCACTCGGCGCCAACACAGCAGCATCACTCGGCGCCAACACAGCAGCATCACTCGGCGCCAACACAGCAGCATCACTCGGCGCCAACACAGCAGCATCACTCGGCGCCAACACAGCAGCATCACTCGGCGCCAACACAGCAGCATCACTCGGCGCCAACACAGCAGCATCACTCGGCGCCAACACAGCAGCATCACTCGGCGCCAACACAGCAGCATCACTCAGCGCCAACACAGCAGCATCACTCAGCGCCAACACAGCAGCATCACTCAGCGCCAACACAGCAGCATCACTCAGCGCCAACACAGCAGCATCACTCAGCGCCAACACAGCAGCATCACTCAGCGCCAACACAGCAGCATCACTCAGCGCCAACACAGCAGCATCACTCAGCGCCAACACAGCAGCATCACTCAGCGCCAACACAGCAGCATCACTCAGCGCCAACACAGCAGCATCACTCAGCGCCAACACAGCAGCATCACTCAGCGCCAACACAGCAGCATCACTCAGCGCCAACACAGCAGCATCACTCAGCGCCAACACAGCAGCATCACTCAGCGCCAACACAGCAGCATCACTCAGCGCCAACACAGCAGCATCACTCAGCGCCAACACAGCAGCATCACTCAGCGCCAACACAGCAGCATCACTCAGCGCCAACACAGCAGCATCACTCAGCGCCAACACAGCAGCATCACTCAGCGCCAACACAGCAGCATCACTCAGCGCCAACACAGCAGCATCACTCAGCGCCAACACAGCAGCATCACTCAGCGCCAACACAGCAGCATCACTCAGCGCCAACACAGCAGCATCACTCAGCGCCAACACAGCAGCATCACTCAGCGCCAACACAGCAGCATCACTCAGCGCCAACACAGCAGCATCACTCAGCGCCAACACAGCAGCATCACTCAGCGCCAACACAGCAGCATCACTCAGCGCCAACACAGCAGCATCACTCAGCGCCAACACAGCAGCATCACTCAGCGCCAACACAGCAGCATCACTCAGCGCCAACACAGCAGCATCACTCAGCGCCAACACAGCAGCATCACTCAGCGCCAACACAGCAGCATCACTCAGCGCCAACACAGCAGCATCACTCAGCGCCAACACAGCAGCATCACTCAGCGCCAACACAGCAGCATCACTCAGCGCCAACACAGCAGCATCACTCAGCGCCAACACAGCAGCATCACTCAGCGCCAACACAGCAGCATCACTCAGCGCCAACACAGCAGCATCACTCAGCGCCAACACAGCAGCATCACTCAGCGCCAACACAGCAGCATCACTCAGCGCCAACACAGCAGCATCACTCAGCGCCAACACAGCAGCATCACTCAGCGCCAACACAGCAGCATCACTCAGCGCCAACACAGCAGCATCACTCAGCGCCAACACAGCAGCATCACTCAGCGCCAACACAGCAGCATCACTCAGCGCCAACACAGCAGCATCACTCAGCGCCAACACAGCAGCATCACTCAGCGCCAACACAGCAGCATCACTCAGCGCCAACACAGCAGCATCACTCAGCGCCAACACAGCAGCATCACTCAGCGCCAACACAGCAGCATCACTCAGCGCCAACACAGCAGCATCACTCAGGGCCAACACAGCAGCATCACTCAGGGCCAACACAGCAGCATCACTCAGGGCCAACACAGCAGCATCACTCAGACGGTGCATCTGCCAGGAGTAGACAACATTACAGTGGATCAGCTGAGCAGACCGAACAACTGCTCTCACGAATGGGAGTTGAAACAGACAGCAGTTCAATACCTGTTCAATCACTGGGGAGCCCCAGTAATAGATCTGTTTGCAACAATATAGAACAAGAAATGCCAATCCTTTGCCTCGGTTTCCACATCACCTGTCAAAGGGAATGCGCTTTCACTCAACTGGTCAGACATTTGCTTACGCTTTTCCACCAATACCCATAATACAAAGGGTACTAGGAAAGCCAAGACACATGGGAACAAACCTGATTCTCATTGCCCCTCAATGGCCAAGACAAATACTCAACCCTACTGGAACTATCCAAGGGGAATATGATAATGATCAAAGCAGACCAGGATCTACTGACAATGCAACAGGGACAAATATTTTTCATCCAGAATCAGCAACACTGCACCTGGCAGCTTGGCGCCTGAATACATAGAATTTGGGAACCTCAATCTGCCTCTAAGAACTATGGAAATTCTAAAAGAGGCAAGAAAACAATCAACAAGAAAATGCTACGCAGCAAAATGGAAGCGATACACCACATGGTGCACTGCTAACAATCAGTTGGGTTCAATCAACACACAGGAGACAGTAATCACTTATCTAACCTATCTCCTTGACAGCAACGTCAATTACTCAAGCATAAAGGTGCACCTTGCTGCCATCGTTGCATATACACGAGGGAGTGCATGCAAAAGTTTCTTCACAAGACCTCTAATCAAGAGATTCTTAGAAGGAACAAAAAGGATTGCTCCACCGAGGTCAGCTCCTGTACCCACATGGAGTCTAAATACAGTGCTTTCACAACTGACAAAACCTTTTGAACCCATGCACAAGGCAGATCTTAAACACATCACTCTTAAAACGGCCTTTCTCCTCGCCATTACTTCATTACGGAGAGAGTTACAAGCTCTAACAATACAAGAGCCATACCTACAAATTCATAAGGACAAGGTGATTTTAAAAACAAACCCTCACTTCATACCAAAGGTAGTATCAAAATACCACTTGGATCAAAATATTCTCCTACTGATTCTCTTCAAAAATCCAAAAACTAAAGCAGAAAAAAAGTCTCCATACCCTGGATGTAAGGAGAGCGTTACTGTACTATTTACAAAGAACAGAACAAATACGCAAAACAATTGTTTGTCGCATACGCTCACATTAACACAGGATCACCAGTCACAAAGGCAACAATTGCACGATGGATAGTACAAACCATCCAGTCATGTTATGCCTATGTGAAAAAAGAACTGATTATATGGCCTACAGCTCACCCCACTAGAAAGAAAGGAGCAACCGTAGCTTTCATGGCTAATGCACCAATTGATTCTATTTGTGCAGCAGCAACATGGGCATCACCACACACCTTTACAAAGCATTACTGTGTGGACATACAAATGAGTAAGGAGGCTCAAATTGGACAGAAGGTGCTGTTTGTAAAGTCGTCCTCTCACCACAGCCTGCCAACATCAGGAGAAACCGCTACATAATCCAATGCACAGCATGTGAATCCAGAAAAGGATTCACGCTGCAAAACGAAATGGTTACTTACCAGTAGGAGTAGTTTTGCAGCTTGAATTTTCTGGATTCACATGCGACCCACCCGACCTCCCCTAAAAAGAAAACAAACAGGTGGGGAAGCAAATGATTACATCACTTATTTAATTACCATCTTAAGGACTAACAATAGAAAAGAAGAAAAAAGAATCCGAAGATGGCTACCACGCATGTCGACCACCAGGATGCCGTCTGACGTCACACAGGGGACGTACCCGACACCAAATGGTGGTCGACAGTGACCTAAACAAGACTATTCCGGACCCAACCACTAGATGGCAGAATAATGCACAGCATGTGAATCCAGAAAATTCTTCAAGCTGCAAAACTACTCCTACTGGTAAGTAACCATTTAGTTTCTGTTGCAGTAACCCCCCCCCCACACTTTTGCCAGATTTCTGATGTACTTTGACTTGATGTGCACTGGGTTCCTGCCAATTGTGTGTCCTGTGTGAGAAAGTGCCCTCTTTCTGCATGGTTGCCCCACTTTTTGCTGAATTGCTATTGTGCTTTGACTGAGTGTGCCCTGGGCTCCTGCTAATCAGGTACCCAGGGCCTATGTTCTTTCCCTAAAACTGCGTTGAAGCCTAAACCCAATTGGCATCCCTGGCCACAGGTCAGCCCCTGGTAAATGGTACCACAGGTACCCAGGGCACTGTGACCAGAGAAGGCCTCTAAGGGCTGCAGCACTTATTGTGCCACCCTTAGCGGTCCTGTACCATTACACTCACACACTGCCTTAGCAGGCTGCGTGTTTTGGTGCAGAACAAAGTGAAGAGTCGATATGCCACACATCTGTGTGCCATGCCTACAACCCACTGCCCTCGCCTAGGTCCGTCACCCCTCTAGCTGGGTGCACTATACCAGTGGTGAGGGTACAGATGCATGAGCCCTGTACCCCTACAGTGTCTAAGTCCATTCTTAGACATTTTAGGTGCAGTGCTGCCATTAAGAGTATATGGTGCTGGGAGTTTGTCATTAAGAACTCCACAGCACCATAATGGCTACACTGAAAACTGAAGTTTGGTATCAAACTTCTCAGCACATTAAACCCACACTGATGCCAGTGTGGGATTTAATGAAAAATGCACACAGAGGGCATCTTGGAGATGCCCCCTGAAAACTAACCTACCACTAGTGTCCAGGCTGAGTGGCTGCTTTCAGCTGCCACCACCAGACATGTTTCTGGACCACTGGGTCGAGAGCCTGCTGCTCTCTGGGGCCTGAAACAATGCACATCCTGGGCCGAGGTGCCAAGCCTCCTCCCCCAGGATGGGCAGGGTTCACGAAGGCCTTTGTGAGCTTCCCCAGGCCACTTGCTGCTCTCAGCAACTGGTCCCCACTGGTTCTGACCCCCACCTCGGGCAGGAGAACCGGTGGGAAATACAAGTGAGGAAGATAGGTGTGCCCACCTCTGCCAACTCCACCCCTCAGGTGGGGGAGGCGAGGTGAAGCACAACTCAGTCCATGCCATCTTGAAGAAGGTGGGGGACTCAGCGAACCAGGGACAGGCTCATGCCCCCCTCCCACTGGAGGGTGGCATAATAGGGGGTGTACCCACCCCAGGGAATGGACCCATTGGTCCCCGCCTTTTGCCTACCTGTAACGCCCCTAAATCTAGTATTTAGGGGCACCCCTGAACCTTGCTTCCTCAGACAAGAAAAAACTATAAGAAGGACCGAACAGCCGTGCAGCAGCTAAAAAGAGGAAGACGCCCACTGACTTGGCCCCAGCCCTACCGGCCTGTCTCCCCCTCAAACCTGCTCCTGCAAATCCCGGTGTGTACTGCAGCCAGCCACCTCAAACCCTGGAGGACCTGCCTGCCTTCAAGAACAAAGACTTTGTCTCCCTTGAACACCGGAATTGTTAATCTGCAGGCTCTGGCGGACGGCGCAAATCCGCCCCACTCGACACCCGCCGTCCACGGCCCGAGCTCGAGTAGGCAAACACCACGAGGAGGTCTCCCCGGCGATCCTGACCCGAGATCCGGTGACCCCTGACCTGCCTCAAGCCTCCAGCCAACGCCTGCAGCCTAAATCCAGAAGGTCCCCCCAACCGCGACCAGGAGCTGGTAAGAAGATCCGACCCCAAAAGGCACCCTTGCACCCGACGCCCCACATCCTTGTGTGCCCAAACAGACGGTGCCTAACCAACCCCTAACTTCCCAACTTACCTCTCGAAGTGGTGGTTGCACCCAGAAGACCTTCGTCCCCAAGCCTGCAGTGCCTTTGCAAACTGGAGGTTCCCCATTGAAACCAACAGGGCGCCCGAGGTCGAAACAGCACCCTGCACCCGGCCGCCCTAGTGCCGCTGAGGGTGCACCTTTGGTGCTACTTTGTTTCCCCAGTTGCCCTGAGCTAAAGTCCAGGAGCTTTGCTCCCACAACCAAGTGGCCTGCTTGCCAGCAGTCACGAATCGGAGGCCACCTATCTCCCATTGGATAACATTGGGCCTCGGCACTCTGCACCCGGCCGCCCTAGTGCCGCTGAGGGTGTAACAAGAGTGCATCACTGACCCTGGGGGACCCCCCCCCCCCGGTCCCGAATCTAACCCCAGAACCTTAACTCCCATAGTCGATAACTTACCTGTGAACCGATAACCTGTTTTTCCTCCTAGAGTGCATCCTTGACCCTGGGGGGCCCCTGAGTCTACCCCCAGAACCTAAACTCCACTACCAGGTACTTACCTCAAAACCGATAACACTATTGCTCCATAGGATAACATTGACTGTTTTTCTTGGATAAGTTTCTAAGTGTGGAGTTTGAAAACCTAAAGAAATTCTTTAAAATTGTACTATTTAACCAAAACGATTTTACTTACCTGTTTACAGGAAATGTCCCAGAGTAGTATCCAGGTATACTACTCTGAGTAAGAAAAGTAATCTAAAAAGTAACTTGCCTGGTATTTTACTGAAAAGCCCTTTTAAGTCTATGTACTGTATTTACAAAGTATTGCATTTCTCTGCAACCATACTGTAAGTCAAAACAAAGTGCATATACAATTACAATTCAAGCTGTTTACAAACTGCATTACTACTGTAAAGTATTTATTGCTTACCTGTGCCAGGCTTGCTTCGTTCCAGAAAATAAAATAACTAAAAGAATATTTTCATACAAAAACAATTGGTCTGAAGTTCAGTCTTTGAGTGTGTGAATTCATTTGATGACCGAGTGTGTACAACATATGCTTAACACTGTCCTCTGATACTGCCTTACTGCTCGACCACACTACCACAAATAGAGTGAGGTGCTATCTAACTTTACCTCTGCCTACCTTTGGGGTTCCACTGGACTCTGTGCACACTATACCTCACTTTGTTATAGTGTATGCAGAGCCAGCTTCCTACACCCAGAGCCTGTGTTCTTTCGCAAAACTGTACCTTTGTACCCCCATTTGGCACCTCTCTGGCCACATTTAATTTCATTGTAAAAGATACCATGGGTACCAAGGGCACTGTGACCAGGGAAGGCCTCTGAGGGCTGCAGCGCATTGTGCCACCCTTAGAGGTCCTGTACCTTAACACACATACAGCCCTTGCAGGCTGCATGTTTTGATGGAGAAAAACATGAAGAGTTGACATGGCACACATCCCTGTGCCATGCCTGCAACCCACTGTCTATGGTATAGGTAAGACACCCCTCTAGCTGGGTGCACGATACCACTGGTGAGGGTACAGTTGCATGAGCACTGTACCTCTACAGTGTCTATGTCCATTCTTAGACATTGTAAGTGCAGTAAAGCCATGAAGAGTAAATGGTGTGGGAGTTTGTCATTACGAACTCCACAGCAGCATAATGGCTCTACTGAATTCTGGGAAGTTTAGTAGTAATCCTCTCAGAATAATAAACCCACACTAATGCCAGTGTGGGATTTATTATACAATGCACTCAGAGGGCATCTTAGAGAGGCCCCCTGAAAAACGACCAGCGTCTGGTGGGTTCCCTGACTGGTAAACACCAGTCTGCCACCACAGCACATGTTTCTGGACCCCTGGGGTGGGAGCCTTTGCTCTCTGAGCCCAGAAACAAAGCCTTTCCTGGGCGTAGGTGGTCACACCTCCCACATGTCAGGAAGAGCCATCTCTGGCATGGGATCTTCAAATGCCGTGCTGCCTTCGTAAAGTGACCCCCCCCAGCCACTCCTGCTAGCAGCAGGCCCCCTTCCTGTCTCCCCTTTTCGTCGGGAAGACACCTCTGCCAACCCCACCCCTCGGGTAGGGGAGGCGAAGCCCACTCTTCAGTGCCCGCTATCTTGCAGATGGTAGGCACTCCCAATCACGATTAGGGATTGTGCCCACTCCCCCACATGGGGTGAGCACACCAAGAGTGTAGTCACCCTAATGGCTACTGACCTCGAGACCCCTAAAATGCCCCCTAAATACAGTATTTAGGGGGCAGCCCTGAACCAAGACTAATTTCCCGCAACCTACGAAGGAGGACGAACGACGCCCAGCAGAGGAGGCTGCAGAGAAGAACTGACTTGACCCCAGCCCTACCGGCCCGTCTGCAGTTTCCAGAGATCCTGCGCCAAAAATAGTCTTGTCCTGCAGCCAGCGACCTCCAGAACCCCTGGGAGGACTGACTGCCTTCCACAAAGACCGGATCTCATGTGTAAATCTGCTCTGTTCAAAAGAAACACCAAAGAAAGATTCCGAGCCTGGTGAGGACCAAGAAACCAGACAACTGGAACCACCACTGCACCGGACGCCTACAGCCCAAGTGGCCCACTGGTCCCGGTGACGTCCCACAGTGCTGCAGAGTCCGAGTCCACCGTGGGTTGACCCCTCCAGGACTCCCAGACGTCACCTGCAGACTCTGCACGGAGACCCCCACCCAACCGCGAGTGGCCCGGTAAGGTGAAATCCGACCTCAATGGACACCCCTGCATCCAGCTGCCCTGGAGAAGAGAACCCGAGGTGCACCTACGTCCCCGAGCCCTCCAACTTACCTGCCCAGCTGTTGGTTCCTCCTGGACCGAGCCTGCAGCTGAAAAACAAAACCGAAAATCCCAATTGAAAACAGGGCACCCAACGCCAAACCAGCACCCAGCGCCGCTGCGGGTGCACTTTTTGTGCTAAACAGGATCCCCTTTTGCCCTGAGCGTAACACCAGGAGCTTGGCTTCCACAACCAAGTGGCCTGCTCGTCAGTAGCCACCAACCGGAGGCCCCCTATCCCCCATTGGATAACATTGGGCCTCAGCACTCTGCACCTGGCCGCCCTAGTGCCGCTGAGGGTGTAACTAGAGTGCATCCTTGACCCTGGGGGACCCCTGAGTCTATCCCCAGAGCCTCAACTCCCACTACCAAATACTTACCCTAAAACAGATAACACTATTTTCCTCCTTAGGATAACATTGACTGTTTTTCTTGGAAAAGTTTCTAAGTGTGGAGTTTGAAAACCTAAAGAAATTCTTTAAATTTGTACTATTTAACCAAAGCGATTTTACTTACCGGTTTACAGGAAATGTCCCAGAGTAGTATCCAGGTATACTACTCTGAGTAAGAAAAGTAATCTAAAAAGTAACTTACCTGGTATTTTACTGAAAAGCCCTTTTAAGTCTATGTACTGTATTTACAAAGTATTGCATTTCTCTGCAACCATCCTGTAAGTCAAAACAAAGTGCATATACAATTACAATTGTTTACAAACTGCATTACTACTGTAAAGTATTTATTGCTTACCTGTGCCAGGCCTGCTTGGTTCTAGAAAATAAAATAACTAAAAGAATATTTTCATACAAAAACAATTGGTCTGAAGTTGTCTTTGAGTGTGTGAAGTCATTTTCTGACGGAGTGTGTACAACAAATGCTTAACACTGTCCTCTGATAAAGCCTTACTGCTTGACCACACTACCACAATAGAGTAAGGTGCTATCTAACTTTACCTCTGCCTACCTTTTGGGTTCCACTGGACTCTGTGCACACTATACCTCACTTTGGTATAGTGTATACAGAGCCAGCTTCCTACACCCGAGCCCTCCAACTTACCTGCCCAGCTGTTGGGTCCTCCTGGAAGACTTCCTGGACCGAGCCTGCAAACTCCCATTGAAAACAGAGCACCCGGTGCCAAAACAGCACCCTGCACCCGGCCGCCCCTGTGCAGCAGTGGGTGCACTTTGTGTGCTAAATCAGATCCCCCTGTGCCCTGATCCTAAGTCCAGGAGCTTTGCTCCCACAACCTTTTGGCCTGCTCGTGAGCAGGCTATCCCCCATTGGATAACATTGAGCCTCTGCACCGGCTGTCCTAGTGCCGCTGAGTGTGCTTTGAGAGTGCATCCTCGACCCTGGGGGATCCCTGGTACTAAACCCAGAAAACCCAACTCCCAAAGCTAAGTTCTTACTGTTAAGTCGATAACATTGTGTTCGAGGCATATGAGCTGCAGATTGTACTCTGCATAGATCGCCATCTGGTGTTGGGCTCGGATGCTTGCACTTTGTTGTTGTCTTGGAAGAGTCTTTTGTAGTCACGAGATAGGTGACTCCTCCCTTGGACGATAGTGCGCATGGGCATAGACTCCATCCTCAGATTGTTTTTTTCCGCCATCGGGTTCAGATGTAACTTTTGCGCTCCGGTTCGGTACCTGTTTTTCCAAACCCTTTCGACGCGCAAACTATCTACAACTCGACGGTATTGTTTTCGATCGCGTGATCTTCGACGCGCATCTCCCCTACTCTATTCCAGTCGTCGACGCGGGCCGTTGGGCCCATCGACGCTGTTCGGGCCTACAGCTCATGGAAAGGACTCAATTTAAAAAATGCCCCCAGTGTGGAGCAAAATTCCCACACAGTGACCATCACAAGGTCTGTAACCTGTGTCTCTCGCCCGAAGACAACGAGAACACTTGCCAGGCCTGCGCCTCTTTTTGATCCAAGAAAACCATCCGTGATCGCCGGGCCTGGCGACACATCATGGCGCAGAGATCAGCTCCGGCACCAGTGGACATCTTCGATGAAGGCCCCGATGTTCCGGAGGACGATTCTGAAGACCTGCAGATCATGTCCGAAGCAGACGACTCAGACGACCACATCACTCCTGGTCAACGAGTGAGTACTACTGCCCCTACCCCAACTCCACCCGAAAAAACCAAGGCCCTGGTCAACACTTCGCCTGCTGGCCCCAGTCGCGACCAAAAACAAACTTCAGAAGCCCCGCCCTCGGGCTTGTCTCCGAAGACAAAGAACAGGCCTTCCGGCAGCTCGGAACCGAGCAAACCACATCTCACTGTCCAGCAGGCGCCTTCGGCACCGAAGACGGGAGACCAACCTACTCCCAAAAAGAAGTCTGCACCGACCACCTCGACGCCGAAACCATCGGCTCCGAAGCCAAAACCTTCGGAACCAAAAAACATTCCCGGCTCCATAGCCAAGCCGAAGGACCCTAGACCAATTCCTAAGGCCTCCGAGCACAAATCAAAACCTCGTTCGGACCCGAATAAGTCGGCGCCGAAAGCTGTTACCGAACGGGAAGAACTTTTCCGACCGGATCCGGTCGATCCCAAGCAGAAAAACTGCATATTGACCCTAAAACAGGACATCTGGCTACTGTTCCACACAAGAAGAGGAAGTTGGACTCATCAGACACTCCTGCAGTGCCTGTAAAGAAAAAAGACTGCCACTTCACCTATAAGGCCCTCTTCTCCTGTTTCTCCTTGTCAGCTTGTCCTTCCTCCTAAGCCTGTCCTTCCTCCTGAGCCAGTTCTTCCTCCTAAGCCTGTCTCTCCTCCACAGCCTCTAACACTTCCACCACATTCACCACCACCACAGGATAATGTTGATGATGACTTAGGGGGTGGGGGAGGCATCAATGACCCTTTCACTGATCCTGACAATGATAGACGCACCACAGGACGATTGGGACGATTATGATGACCCAAAAGGTCCCCCAGACCTCCCTGCTCCCCAGCCATATCCAACAAAACCATCTCCCCCAGATGACCACATTGCTTTTGGACAACTGGTCAATAGAGCTGCTGTGTACCATGGTGTCCCCATACATTCATACCCTGCAGACGAGGACTTCCTTCTAGACACCTTTGAACAGTCCCAGAAGACTGTCCAAACCCTGCCTATGTTGAAAGGGGTCATTAAACATGCCCCAGACATATTCAGAGACCCAGTCAGGACTAGAATTCTCAATCCAAGGATTGATCAAAAGTATAAACCCTCCCCTGACGATCCCACCTACATCAAGGGGCAGCTACCCTTAGACTCACTAGTGGTATCTAACGCTAGGAAACGCGCCAACTCTCAAACCTCCGGTGACACACCACCTCCGGATAAGGAATCTAAGTTGCTAGATGCCTCTGGCAAGGGAGTCGCTGCTCAAGCAGCTAATCACTGGCGCATAGCAAACACCCAAGCATTACTTGCTAGGTATGATAGGGCTCACTACTACCGACTAGAGACCCTATTACAACATTTGCCTGATCAATACAAAACCCAGGCAAATGATTTAATTCAGGAGGGCAAACTCATAACCAACGCATCAATTAAGTGTGCCCTAGATGCAGCTGACACAGCCTCTAGATCTGTTAACACTAGTGTGCTGCTCAGACGACATGCCTGGTTACGCATTTCAGGTTTTAAACCGGAGGTTCAAACGGCTATCCTTAACCAACCGTTCAATCAGGAGCACCTTTTTGGACCGGCTTTAGACACCATACTAGAGAAGATGAAGAAGGACACGGAGACTGCTAAGTCCATGGGAGTATTGCAGTCTCCATCCACACGCGGTTCCTTTCGTTGCTCCTTCTATAGGGGAGCATCCAAAAACAGTGGAACAGACACCGCCTCTTCATATAAAAACACCACTCGCACATCCCCCAATAGAGGATATTTTAGAGGGGGATACAGGGGAAATAAGGGGAGAGGCCGAGGTAGTAACAACACCCGTACCTCCCCCGCTCCTAAACAGTGACTTCCCTCCACTCCCTCCAGACCATTCCACTCCGGTCGGGGGGAGACTTTCACAGTTACTACCTGTCCGGGATTCCATCACAACAGACAAGTGGGTAAGACAAATTATCCAGTATGGTTACTGCCTGGAACTTACAGCAACCCCGCCCAACATTCCACCCAAACAGCGTCCAATGTCCACAGAACACATTACGCTCTTAAAACAAGAGGTTCTCTCACTGCTTCAAAAGCATGCAATAGAACCAGTTCCCTTACAGCATCAAGGAACAGGGGTTTACTCACTGTATTTCCTAATCCCCAAAAAGGACGGGACCCTAAGGCCAATCCTCGTCCTCAGACCCCTCAATCTCTACATACAGTCCGATCACTTCCATATGATCACTCTGCAACAGGTTCTTCCACTGCTGCAACAAGGCGACTTCCTTGCCACACTAGATCTCAAGGACGCCTACTTCCACATTCCCATGCACGCTGCTCACAGGAAGTATCTAAGGTTCATAGTGGACGGACAACACTATCAGTTCAAAGTCCTACCATTCGGGGTCACCACCGCACCCAGCGTGTTCACAAAGTGCCTTGCAGTAGTAGCAGCGCACCTAATAAGAAAACAAATCCACGTCTTTCCATATCTCGACGACTGGCTAATAAAAGCCAAGTCATTCAACCAGTGTGTTCATCACACTCATCAAACTATCCAGCTGCTACACGACTTAGGATTCACAGTAAATTACCCCAAGTCAAATCTCCAGCCCTCCCACATACATCAGTACCTAGGAGCCACAGTAGACCCTTCCAAAGCTCTGGCATATCCAAGTCTAGCCAGGATAGCCAGTATACAAGCCCTAAGCAGCAAATTTCAACCGCAGCACTCCCTCCCAGCAAGGGTATTCATGCAACTCATAGGAATGATGGCCTCTTGCATCTTTATCGTACCTCATGCAAGGCTTCAAATGCGTCCCTTACAGGAATGCCTAGCACGACAGTGGAACCAAGCTCAAGGACCACTTACAGATCTGGTGTTGGTAGACAGCCGCACCCATCGCTCTCTGCAGTGGTGGAACACACGACACCTGTCCAAAGGGAGGCCGTTCCTCGAGCCAGTTCCACAGATAGTACTAGCAGCAGACGCATCACTAACCGGTTGGGGAGCCCATCTCCTAAACCATACAATCCAAGGCAAATGGACCACTCAACAAAGTGCTCCATATCAACCACCTGGAATTACTAGCAATAATATTCCTAGCATTAAAATCATTCCAAGTACATCTACAACACAAGACTGTCCTGATCCGCACCGACAACATGACAGCCATGTACTACATACAGAAACAAGGAGGCACACATTCTCTGCAGCTGTCCCAGCTCGCACAAAACATTTGGAGATGGGCCATTCCACAGAATATATACCTGCTGGCAGAACATCTTCCAGGGATTCACAATCGGATTGCAGATCTACTAAGTCGACAGACACAGCAGATACACGAATGGGAACTTCATCCCCAAGTTCTCCAACCTTTTTTCCACATGTGGGGCCAACCAGACCTAGATCTGTTCGCCACACACGCAAACGCAAAATGCCCAACCTTTGCCGCCAGGTTCCCACACCCATTGTCCAAAGGCAATGCGATATGGATGAATTGGCCAGGCAAATTTGCGTACGCTTTTCCGCCACTCCCTCTGATTCCCCTGGTAGTACGCAAACTCAGACAAGTCTCTCAAAATGATCCTGGTGGCTCCCACATGGGCACGCCAACCATGGTTCACAACAGTACTGGAGCTCTCAGTGGTTCCACACCAAGACCTACGCCTCTCCCCAACATTGCTAACGCAGAGCCATGGAGAGATAAAACACCCCGATTCAGGACAACTGAATCTAGCGATCTGGCTCCTGAAGTCCTAGAGTTCAGTTATCTTAACCTTCCTCCAGACTGTATGAACATCATTAAAGAAGCCAGACGCCCTACTACTAGAGCTTGCTATGCATCAAAATGGAAAAGATTTGTCATCTACTGCAAAAATAATAAAATTGATCCACTGGATGCTTCCATCCAGGACCTCATTTGCTATTTGCTACACTTACAACGATCTAATCTAGCATATTCATCCATACGATTACATCTAGCAGCGCTCGCCGCTTATTTACAAAACAGACAACATTTGTCATTATTTAGAGTACCTGCAATTAAAGCCTTTATGGAGGGACTTAAAAGAATAATTCCTCCCAGACTGCCACCCTCTCCAGTGTGGAATTTAAACATTGTCCTTACCAGGCTCATGGGTCTTCCATTTGAACCTCTACATAAATGTGAACTTCAGTTCCTCACATGGAAAGTTGCTTTCCTTGTCTCAATTGCCTCGCTCAGAAGAGTAAGCTAGATCCAGGCTTGAACCATTCTTACAAATACATCATAACAAAGTGGTTCTCAGAACAAATCCAAAATTCCTTCCAAAAGTCATTTCTGCTTTTCATCTTAACCAATCAGTTGAATTACCGGTGTTTTTCCAAAACCCAGACTCTGTAGCACACAGAGCTCTTCATACACTAGACGTCAAAAGGGCACTACTTTATTACATTGACAGAACTAAGCCCTTTCGCAAAACAACTGTTTGTAGCCTTCTCCCCACCTCATAAAGGTAACCCCATCTCCAAAGCTGGGATCGCACTGTGGATAGTAAAATGCATTCAAATATGCTACCAAAAGGCTAAACGCACATTGACAATTCCCCCTAGAGCGCATTCAACACGCAAACTAGGGGCCTCCATGGCATTCTTAGGGAACATTCCCTTAGATGACATATGTAGAGCAGCTACATGGTCTACACCACCTTCACCAAACACTATTGTGTTGACGTGCCGGCAAAGCAACAAGCTTCTGTAGGCCAGGCTGTTCTCAAAACATTGTTTCAAACTACTGCAACAGATACAGGTGACCACCGCTAAGGGAGACACTGCTGTACAGTCTATGCACAGTGTACAATCTGCAGCTCATATGCCTCGAACGGAAAATGCTACATACCAGTAAGCATCTGTTCTTGGCATGTACAGCTGCAGAGTTGTACACGCCCACCCGCCTCCCTGGAACCTGTATCTGTTACAGTATTATCTTAATTAGATACATTCACATGGACATCTCTTACTTCTTACTGACTCCATCTTTTCCCATCATGGCGAAAAACAATCTGAGGATGGAGTCGATGCCCATGCGCACTATCGTCCAAGGGAGGAGTCACCTATCTCGTGACTACAAAAGACTCTTCCAAGACAACAACGTGCCAGCATCCTAGCCCAACACCAGATGGCGATCTATGCACAGTGTACAACTCTGCAGCTCTACATGCCAAGAACAGATGCATACTGGTAAGTAGCATTTTCCTTTCTCCCATAGGACTGCATCGAATTGCTTTCTTGTGAAAATTGTTTTAAGTGTGGAGTTGGTTTGTATGAAACTCTAATAAACTGCAAGTAGACAAATTACTGATTTACTTACCTTTTCTCTAGGGAATGTCCCAGTGTGATATCTAGGCATATCACACCGAGTAGAAAAAGTAACTGAAAAGTAATTCAAACTGCTTTACAAACAAATGGCTTACCTGTAACCAAAAATAAAAAGAGGGGTCCAACTCAGCCAAAGGGACAGGACACCAACAGTGGACACTATAGTCCAGCAAAGCGATCCCTTTGGGCTCCTTTTGAAACATACAACAAAGTCACACTATCTTCAATCATAAACCATTCACCAGCACCAAATAGTAACCCAAGGCATAATATAGAAAAATCATATATTTTTATTAGCTGTATATCACAATGATATATATTTCTTAAAAATCACAAATATTTTCCCAATGCACATATATTAAAAACATATAAAAATACATTTCATCCACAGAAGAGGGAGAACTAAAAGATTATTCTCTAGGGCCCAAACCAACAACCTATTTCACATTAAAAACACTTAAGATACATATAATTGAATATTAATGTATCACATTAGATGTATATATAATACGATTTTTCTTTTGTCCAAACCAAATGTTTCAAGTGTTTTTAACCAGACCAGCTCTAATCAGACCAGGTGTTTGGGTGCTCCTAAAGACACCGAAGCGACACGTTTCGGTGGTATCCAACGATTCACCACCTTCAGGCTAACAAATTACTTAAAGTAATCTCCCCAATTATTGATCTAAAAAGCAATAACCAACATATAAAAAACAATGCTTATATAAAATAATTATCATATACACATACTCTATTTGTGAACCAATCTACAGGTCATGTATCATTAAACATTCCATTATCACATCAATCATAGTTAAAACATCTTACTATATATATTATTTTTTTTAAAAAGGACTTAAACAGAATGTCATTTTCCATATTACAATCTGGGTTTCACAGATGGTGCTATCCATACTTCAAGAATTTTCTTTATATAAAGATAGTGCCTGTCTATTTCAAAGCAACTTCTCAGGACACGACAAAAAATTCTTGATACTTTATTATATTTTGTAGGAAGTTCAGTTTGGCCCCTATAATGAATGCCAGCTTTGCGGTTTATCTAAGAAGGCAACCGGCTTAGCGTAAAGGAGTGACGTATATCCTCGTTTAACTCACCAATTAATGGGTGGGTATTTTCTTTGACATCAATGAGGAATGTGTGTAGTATAAGAAATGATATGAGTGAGCCTGGTGAAAGTGGCGAGTCGAAGTATGGATAGCACCATCTGTGAAACCCAGATTGTAATATGAAAAATGACATTCTGTTTAAGTCCTTTTTAAAAAAAATAATATATATACTAAGATGTTTTAACTATGATTGATGTGATGGAATGTTTAATGATACATGACCTGTAGATTGGTTCACAAATAGAGTATGTGTATATGATAATTATTTTATATAAGCATTGTTTTTTATATGTTGATGTTATTGCTTTTTAGATCAATAATTGGGGAGATTACTTTAAGTAATTTGTTGGCCTGAAGAAGGTGGTGAATCGTTGGATACCACCGAAACGTGTCGCTTCTGTGTCTTAAGGAACACCCAAACAACACCTGGTCTGATTAGAGCTGGTCTGGTTAAAAACACTTGAAACAACATTTGGTTTGGACAAAAGAAAAATCGTATTATATATACATCTAATGTGATACATTAATATTCAATTACATGTATCTTAAGTGTTTTTAATGTGAAATAGGTTGTTGGTTTGGGCCCTAGAGAATAATCTTTTAGTTCTCCCTCTTCTGTGGATGAAATGTATTTTTTATGTTTTTAATATATGTGCATTGGGAAAATATTTGTGATTTTTTAAGAAATATAGATCATTGTGATATACAGCTAATAAAAATATGATTTTTCTATATTATGCCTTGGGTTACTATTTGGTGCTGGTGAATGGTTTATGATTGAAGATAGTGTGACTTTGTTGTATGTTTCAAAAGGAGCCCAAAGGGATCGTTTTGCTTGACTATAGTGTTGCCTGTAACCAATCCAATTGCATTCAACTGCATTCAAGGGGGATGGGGAGAGTGGGAGAAGAGGAGAGTAGCTGCACAATCTGCCAACCACTGGCGCATTGCTAATACACATGGACTCCTCACGAGATACGATCATGCCCACTGGGACGAAGTTGAGGAACTCCTACAGCACCTCCCAGAGGAGTACAAAAAGAGAGCAAGAGAATAGTGGCTGAGGGCTAGCTCCTCTCTAATACTTCAGTTAGATGTACACTTGGTTCCGCAGATACTGTGGCATGAGGTATTAATACCAGTGTTCTATTACGCTACCATGCTTGGCTGTGCATATCTAGCTTTGACCCAAAAGTCCAGCAAACCCTTCTCAATGTCCCAGTCGATGAGGAACTCTGTTCGAGGCATGTGAGCTGTAGATCACATGCTTTGCATAGCCTGCCATCTAGTGTTTGGTCCGGATGTTTGCACTTTGTTTTTCTTCGAAGAAGTCTTTTCCAGTCACGAGGTAGGTGACTCCTCCTTTCGGTCACAAGGATACGTGTGCATGGGCATCGACCCCATTGTTAGATTATTTTTTCCGCCATCGGGTCCGGGTGTGAATTTTTGCGCTCCGGTTCGCACCGTTTCTCGGGTTCCCTTCGATGCGCAATCCACTTCGCTCGACGGTATTGTTTTTCGATCGCGTTCCCCATTCTCTGCTTATCGTTTAGACTCACGTCTTCGATCGGAAAACTCGTGAAGGGCCGTTGGGCCTACCTGCTTCGGGCTCGCTAGCAGTCGATGGAACGGACTCCATTCAAGCTCTTTCCCGGGTGTCGCTCTAAGTTTCCGCGCACAGACTTGCACGAAGTGTGCAATCTGTCTATCCCCGGAACACGATGAAGAAGACTGCGGCGCGTGCCGATCGCTTCGATCCAAGAAGATGCTCCGTGACCGTCTGGCTTGACGTCACGAAATGCAACATCAAAGCGGCTCCGCACCGGACAATCTTCGGTCAAGATTCTGACAGAGAAGAAAGCCATGCTCAAGGAGCCGAAGAAGAAGCAGAGCATATCTCCGTGCCTGAAGCCGACTCCAACATGGAAGAACAAGAGCAAGTTACACCGGGTCAGCGTACTGGGAGTACAGAAACCCTCTTGCCCCAGCACTACAAGAAGAAAAAGGCTCCGGTCCTTCCTCTTCCCTCGGGCCAAGGTCTGCAGCGAGAAAGTTTTGGACGCCCCGCCCGCGGGCCCGGCGCTGAAACACAAGGAAAAGCTTTCCGGCTTGGGATCGAGTCGGCCCCATGCCAGTGCCGAGCCGAAATCGGCGCCGAAAACTGTCTTGGTGACCATTCCCTCGGAGCCGATACTTTCCACGCCGAAAATGGCGCCCAAAGAGAAACCGACTCCATCAAAAGAGCCTCCTTTCGACGTTCCGCCTCCGGATCCGAAACAAAGTATTGGTCATAAATCCAGACACTGGACATATTCATGCCAAATTGCCAGAGAAGAGGAAAATGGGCCTACAGGAGGACTACCACATTCCTTTAAAGAGAAAAAATGTGGGTACTAACCCTTCTCCACCTTACATTCCACCTCCATCACCCACTGATCCAAATTTGCTTATCACACCCACACATTCTCCACCACCACTATCACCTGACCCACAGCATGAAGGGGATGGGGATTAGGATAGGCCTCAGGACATTAATGACCCATGGGAGGACCATGACACTGATCCGAACACTGACAATGACCCGGATCTATATCCTTCGAAACCCTCACCACCCGACGACACAGGATACATAGCTTCTTAACAGGGCTGCTCATTATTATGGGGTGGAGTTACACAAAGCCTCTTGAAGAGGATTTCTTGTTCGAAACCTTAAGTTCCTCTCAAAGAGCTACTCCAACATTACCAATGCTCAAAGGGATGCTTAAGCATACAGACGAGATCTTCAAAGATCCTGTGCGGGCAAGAATTATTACACCCAGGGTGGAGAAAAAGTATAAGCCAGCACCTACTGACCCCACATCGTCAAGGGTCAGCTTCCTTTAGACTCTTGTAGTTTCCAACGCTCGCAAAAGAGCAAATTCACAAACCACAGGTGAGGCCCCTCCCCCTGATAGAGTCCAAATTAATCGATGCCTCTGGTAAAAGGTTAGCGTCGCAAGCAGCCAATCATTGGTGCATTGCTAATGTGCAAGCTTTGTTAGCTCGCTACGACAGGGCTCATTATGATGAGCTAGAGAAACTGATGCAATTTCTGCCTGATGAGCACAAATCAAAGGCCAATGACCTTATTCAGGAGGGTAAATTAATCACGAATACCTCCATCAGGTGCCCTTTAGACACTGCAGACACGGTAGCCAGCGCAGTGTACTACTACGCAGGCATGCTTGGTTGAGAATTTCAGGGTTCAAACCGGAGGTTCAAGCCTCTATTCTCAATCAACAATTTGACAAAACACCTCTTCAGCCCAACAGTGGACACTTTGCTAGAAAAAATGAAGGACACTGAGGTTGCCAAGTCCATGGGGGCTCTTCAATCACCATCTAATAGGGGATCCTTTTGTCGCTCCTTTTACAGGGGTGGCTCTAAAATATTTTCCACTGAAAATCCCCCCTCTTACAAGGGGAACAACCAATCACCCTCATCAAGAGGTTATTTTAGAGGCAACAACGGCAAGGGAAGAGGTAGAGGCAACTCCACACACACTTCCCCTGAAAACAACAAACAGTGACTTCATTCCGCTACCACCCGATCATTCCACTCCTGTTGGGGGACGTCTCTCCTAATTTCTACCCATCTGGAACTCAATCACCTCAGACAGATGGGTTCTACAAATTATCCAATATGGTTACTGCCTGGAACTTACAGACACTCCCCCAAACATTCCTCCAAGTTCACACGCAATGTCACTCTGGACTTAAAGGACGCCCATTTCCACATCCCAATACACCCCTCTCAATGCAAATACCTCAGGTTCGTGGTAGCGGGCCAACATTATCAATTCAAGGTGCTCCCATTTGAAGTCACCACCGCGCCCAGGGTTTTCACCAAATGTTTGGCAGTAGTCGCAGCTCATCTATGAAGACCACACATTCATATCTTCCCATATTTAGACTGGCTCATAAAAGCCAGCTCGCAACAAAGCTGTCTACGTCACACTCACAAAAGAGTGCAGCTGCTCCACAATCTTGGATTCACAGTAAATCTGTCCAAGTCCCATCTCCAACCATCCAACACAGAAATGTATTTGGGAGCCACTATAGATACACAGGGCTCTGGCCTACCCCAATCTGGCCACAATCCGCAACATGCGGACTCTACTATCTCAGTTTCAGCCTCAACACTCATTGCCAGCTCGAGTGTTCATGCAGTTACTAGAGATGATGGCATCTTGCATCCTAATAGTTCCTTACGCAAGATTTCAAATGCGTCCCCTTCAGGAATGCTTAGCACGTCAGTGGAACCAGGCTCAGGGTCTGTTATCAGATCTAGTGTTGGTAGACGGCCGCACTCATCGCTCTCTGCAGTGGTGGAATCCGCAAAACCTTTCAAGAGGTTGGCCCCTCATCGACCCGGTTCCACAGACCGTGCTAACAGCAGACTCATTGCTCACTGGTTGGGGAGCTCATCTCGAAACACACAATTCAGGGCATGTGGAGCTTGCTGCAAAAACAGCTTCACATAAACCATCTAGAGCTGCTAGCATTTTTTCTAGCGCTCAAAGCCTTTCAAGTTCATCTAGTAGGCAAAGCGGTACTGAAACGTACAGAGAACATGACCGCAATGTACTACATACAAAAACAGGGGGGGGGGCGCTCTCCAGCTGTCACAGTTAGCACAGACCTTCTGGAGGTCAGCCATACGCCACAAAATGTATCTCTTCGCGGAACACCGTCCAGAAATAGACAATCAAATAGCAGATCTGCTCAGTCGTCAAAGACAACAGATCAACGGGTGGGAACTCCACCCTCGAGTTCTCCTCCCATTCTTTCAGATGGCGGGCTTCCCTGACATAGATCTGTTCGCCACACACCTAAACGCAAAATGCCCAAGCTTCGCATCCAGGTATCCACACCCATTGTCCAAAGGCAAAGCACTATGGATAAATTGGTCAGGGATATTTGCCTACGCTTTTCCGCCTCTCCCACTCATTCTATTAGTGGTTCAGAAGCTCACAGGCGTCCCTGACACTAATCCTAGTTGCTCCCACTTGGGCCTGCCAACCCTGGTTCACCACTCTGTTGGAGCTCTCAGTAGTTCCTCACCAAAAACGACATCTTACACCCAATCTACTCACGCAGAGCCATGGATCGATAAGACATCCAGATCCCAGTCATCTCAACCTTGCGATCTGGCACCTGAAGTCTTAGAGTTTGGCTACCTTAATCTCCCGCCAAACTGCATGAACATTATCAAAGAGGCTAGACATCCTACCACAAGGGCTTGCTATGCAGCACAGTGGAAGCGGTTTGTCATATATTGTAATAACAATCAAATCAACCCGCTTGATGCTTCAGTTCAAAACATTATATGCTATTTATTACATCTACAAAACTCAAACTTAGCGTACACATCCATACGCTTACATCTTGCTGCAATAGCTGCATACCTTCAAAATAAACATCTCTCTTCAGAGTGCCTGTCATTAAAGCATTTATGGAAGGACTTAAGAGTCATTCCCCCAAGACTTCCACCAGCGTGGAATCTCAACATTTTCCTCACCAGACTGATGGGTCCACCTTTTGAACCATTGCACAGATGTGAGCTGCAATTTCTCACTTGGAAGGTAGCTTTCCTCATTGCCATCACATTACTGAAGAGAGTAGGTGAGCTTCAGGCACGAACTATAGAAGAACCATTTTTACAAGTACATCAAAACAGTGGTTCTTCGGACCAACCCTAAATTTCTACCAAAGGTCATTTCTGCCTTTCATATCAACCAATCTCTTGAGTTGCCTGTGTTCTTCCCTCAACCAGATTCTGTGGCAGAACGTGCTCTACACACCTTGGATGTTGAAGAGCAATACTCTATTACATACAACAAAACCTTTTCGTAAGGCAAAACAACTCTTTGTAGCTTTTGCTCCACCACATAAAGGCAGTCCCATATCAAAATCCGGTATTGCACGGTGGATAGTCCAATGCATTCAGACCTGCTATGCAAAGGCAAGACTAACATTAACAGTTCCCCCTAGACCGCACTCCACCCGCAAAATGGGGGCTTCTATGGCATTCTTAGGAAATATCCCCATAGATGACATCTGCAAAGCTGCAACATGGTCTACACCTCACACATTCACAAAACAAGATTGTGTAGATGTTAGCAAGACAGCAAGCTAGTATGGGCCAAGCAGTTTTACGTACACTATTTCAAACGACTACAACAGCTACAGGTTAGCCACCGCTTTGGGAGATAACTGCTATATAGTCTATGCAAAGCATGTGATCTACAGCTCACATGCCTTGAACGGAAAATGCTACTTACCCAGTATGCATCTGTTCTTGGCATGTAGAGCTGTAGATTCACCTGCGCCCACCCGCCTCCCCAGATACCTATACGTGTTGCAGTGACCTCTTACTTGGATATATATATACATGGACATCTCTTTCTGCTACTCTAACTCCATTATCACTCTCTGCGGGAAAACAATCTAACAATGGAGTCGATGCCCATGTGCACTATCACCGAAAGGAGGAGTCCCCTACCTCCTGACTGGAAAAGACTTCTTCGAAGAAAACCAAAGTGCAAACATCCGGACCCAACACTAGATGGCAGGCTTTGCAAAGCATGTGAATCTACAGCTCTGCATGCCAAGAACAGATGCATACTAGGTAAGTAGCATTTTCCTTGGCTCACAAGCCGATGAAGCATTAGAGAAATAGAAAAAGGCTAAAGAAGCTGCCAAATCTATGGGTGCACTTCAAACCCCAAATCCCCATGGTTCCTTTCGCCGCTCCCCCTATAGAGCAGGTGCGAAAACAGCGTGTGAAGACTCTTCCTCATACCACCGCAGCCAGTCACCACTCCTCTCCACGAGGATAGTACACAGGCACATACAGGGGAAATAAAGCGATGGTCGTGACTTCACAACCGCCATCAAAGAGTGACTCTTTTAAACCCCCCCGATCACACACCTGTCGGGCCAGAGTACAAAACATTCTTCAAAATTGGCAGTCCATAGCATCGGACCAATGGGTATTGGACCTGATCCAACATGGCTGTTGTCTAGAGCTCGTCAACACCTCCAAACATTCCAGCTTGCACTCACAAACTCTCTGGAACACCAAACTTTGCTCACAGGAAGTCCAAGCCCTCCTCCTCAAAGAACCAATAGAACCCGTCCCTCTACAGCACTAGGGGTTAGGAGTATACTCTACTTCCTCTTCCCCAAAAAGGACGGCTCTCCATGGCCTATATTAGGTTAAAGGTCTCCGAACCATTACATCCTGTCAGAGCCTTTTCATATGGTCACTCTACAAGACGTAATTCCTCTTGTGCAACAAGGTGACTTTCTCTCAGCCAGCCCTAGACTGGAAAGACTCCTACGTCCATATTCCAATACATCCTGTTCATCGCAAATATCTAAGATTTGTCATAGCGGTGAACAGGGTACGAGTCTCTGCAGGGACGCTCAACATGTGTGATTCTGGGCAAATCACGTAAACTCCCCGTGCCTAACAAGAAGTGAATGTGTCGGTCTGTAACGCAACTGGTGCTCATGTAAAGCGCTCTGATACCTTCGGGTCTAGTTAACGCTATATTAAACCCTCTCATCCCCCCCCCCCAATGTAAAAAGAAAAAAAGAAAAACATTTAAGTCCTCCCATTTGGAGTGCCTACAGCACCTCGAGCATTCACAAAGTGCCTAGCAGTGGTAGCAGCGCACTTACGCAGACAAAATATCCATGTCTTCCCATATGTGGACGACTGGCTTATCACATCCAGTACTGTCTGTATGTTTACAGCATACTCAAAACACTATAGACTTGCTCCATCAACTAGGCTTCACCATCAATTTTCAAAAATCCCATCTTCAGCCTTTACAAATTCAACCATATCTAGGAGCTATCCTAAACCCACAACAAATGATTGCTTATCCCAGTGCGGCCACACTCTCCAGTTATCACTCCTATCTCAGACCATTTGACGTTTAGCTCTACATCACAACAGTCCTCTCTTGGCGGAACACCTTCCAGGAACAGACAACTTTGCCACCTTCTCAGCAGGATGCGGCAACAAGTCCACAAGTGGGAACTTCACCCCAAAGTAGTCTTCCCCTACTTTCACAAGTGAGGGTTTCCACACACACCTGTTCGCCTCCACAAACAACATAAAATGCCAAAGCTTCGCACCCAGGTTCCCTCATCCAATATCCAAGGGCAATGCTCTGTGGATGAATTGGTCTGGGATATTTGCCTACGCTTTTCCGCCTCTCCCATTTCTGGTTCGGAAGCTCAGGCAAACATCCCTCACACTAATATTAGTAGCCTCCACGTGGGCAAGACAACCATAGTTCACCACACTACTCGACCTATCAGTTCTGCACAAGAAGCTTCCCCTCAAGCCGCATCTTCTCGCTCAGAACCATGGAGAAATCAGGCTCCCAAACCTCAAGGAACTGAACCTAGCGAGTTGGCTCCTGAAGTCAGAGTTCGGTTAACTAAACTTCCCTCCAGAATGTATGAACATTGTTAAAGAAGCCTGTAGACCTACTACCAGCAAAATGGAAACTATTTGTCTTTTACGGTTGTAAAACCGTATTGATCTATTTAATTCTACTATACAAGACTTTACTTGTTGCATTTGCAAAACTGTGGCTTTTACATTCCTAAGACTACACTTGGCTGCAATCGCAGCTTACCTTCAAAATGGACAACATTTGTCCTTCATGGTACCAGTCATCAAAACAGTTATGGAGGGCCTCCGAGTAATTCCTCCTCTGATTCCACCAGCACCAACCTGCAATTTAAATATTGTTTTAACAAGACTTGTGGGCCCACCATTTGAACCATTGCATAATTCTACAATTTGTCATGCAAAGTAGCTTTCCTTATGGCCATCACTTCACTTAGGCGTGTTGGTAAGCTCCAGGTCTTAACCTTAGAAGGACCGCTCTTCCAGTTACAGAGATAGGGTTGGGCTTCTCACACACCCTAAATTCCTTCCTAAAGTGGTTTCTCACTTCCACCTTAGTCAGTTGAGCTTTGTTTTTCCCCTCACCCTGACAGTAGCGGAAAGAGCGCTACATACACTAGATGTAAAATGAGCGCTTTTGTATTGTATTGAGAGAACAAGACTTTTGGAAAACAAAGCAACTTTTTCTTGTTTTTCCACTTCCTCACAAAGGAACTCCTATCCAAGTCAGGCATTGAACGCAGGATAGTAAATGCATTCGGACATGCTATGCTAAAGCCAAAAGGACTTTACCCAAGCCTCCTAGAGCACAGTATACACGTACAATAGGAGCTTCAATGGCTTCTCTAGGTAATATTCCAATAGCTGATATTTGCAAAGCAGCTGCATGGTCTACATCTCACACCTTCCCTAAATATTAGTGTGGATGTTTTTGCACGCCTACAAGCTAACGTAGGGCAGGCAGTGCTAAAACACTCTTTGAAGCAGTTGCAACACCCACAGTTTAGCCATCGCTTTTAGAGGGCACTGCTTTACAGTCAATGCAAAGCATGTGTATCTACAGCCTTGCATGCCTCGAACTGATTGTTACTTTGTAAGCATCTGTTCTTGGCATGTAGTGCTGTAGATTCACATGCACCCTCCCTCTCCTGAAACCTGTGGCCGTTGCATTATTTTATATGCATGGAAATCTCGATTTCTCTACTTACTCCATTCTCCTCCGTCTGTGGGAAAACAATCTAACATAGTCAACGCCCACTTGCAGTATTCCCAAGAGGAGTCACTCTACCTTGTGACTCGAAACACTTCAAAGAAAAACAAATTGCACACATCGGACCCAATTGTAGATGGCGGAAGTATGCAAAGCATGTAAATCTACAGCACTACATGCTTACAGGGTAAGTAGCATAATCCGTCCTTGGCCCACCCCAACTGGTCTTCCTACCAGGGGGGGGGGAAAACAACTCCTCACTCCCAGGCCATTGTCTGCTTTGACAAGTTTTTTCACACCCCTTTCAGGCCTAATTCAGGCAGAGCATCAGCTGGGCAGTTGCTGAGGGCTAATGCAGCTTCAGGCAGGATAAAAGTAATGTTTTAAGTTACATTTCCAATATGTTTAATAAAAATGTGACTTCACCATTCAATTGGATTTTTATTAAACACAAACTATTTGAACGGGATCTATAGCTGGTACAGGTCAAAAGTTATAAAGTGTATAATCTATACTTTGACTCTTATGTGCCAGCTGCAGCCTGACTAGTGACAAATTTTCCTTGGACCCCGTCACTGGGAGAACATGCCATTTCTAATGTTACACATGTTCCGCTTTTGCACCCTACCTTGTGGGCAGCAAAGTACGCACAGGGGTGATTTATTTAAGGTAAACAACCGTCACCCCGCATCCGTAACCCTGCATGCTGTTACAGCGTGGTTGTAACAACGACCGCGTTGTGACAACCCATACCATTCTTGCGGAGGGGGGAGAAGGTGTTGGATTTAAAATCCAACATCTTCCCTACAGTCCGCACAGACTGGAGTTGGAATAGTAAATTTTACTATTCTAACATCCAGCGCCCCCCCTCCGCAAGTCGTTGTTACGACTTGCAGGGTATTGGTATGCGTTGTTACAACGCGGTCTTTGTAACAACCGCATTGTAACAACATGCGGGGTAATGGTATGCAGGGAAAAAGAGGCATATTCTTTTTATTTAATATTTAAAGTCTAGTTTCCATACCTCTTAAAGGAGTGATTATGACAGATCTGTGCAGCAGGATAGAAGCTGCTGCAGGCAAGCACGCTACCCAATAGTCCTTGAAGCCATGTTTTCGCTGCCACTGCAGTGGATGGCACAGTAGGGTGCTGCAGTCAATAAGTTGTATTTCTGCACCATATAGTATGGCCTTATAGAAAAGTTAAATGTGCCAATTAGGTTTTAAGCCAATTTTGACATGTTTTAGAGGTCAGAGCACGTACTCGCGACTGGATAGCAGTTCCCAGTGTTGGGAGTTCAAGATTACCAGCATGGGGTCCCCAAAAAAGACAAATACCGGGGGGAACCACCCTAAAATGGCTCACTTTGCAGCACTGTCAACCTAGATTTGCCAGACCATCGAAAATGAAGTGGCTGAAAGGGTTTGGGGGCAGAACCTAATCCAAGGTAAGAAGCTGGTGAGCCTCTTACACCAAACTATCAGTATAGTTCCACATATACCCCTTAGGGGATCGGCGGCATCACATGTCTTAACTATCCAAGCCCGAGATGGGCATTACTGCTCCGACCTGGAGATCACCTATCCTACGTTAGTAAACTTCCACAGGGTAACAGAACTCTTTGACATTAGTTTTAGTTTTGGAATATTAAACCCTTAAATGTTTTTAAAACCAATTACTGCTAGGCTTCACCACTCTAATTCTGCCTCCTGCTAGCACACAGCAGACTCAATGTTCCAATTCTCCACCGTTCTGCTTTCAGCCTATCTGCAAGGGTGTGAGATGGGGAGTGGGCTTTTATTAGCTCTTCGCGTTGACCTGACAGTTCAGGCTCCCCTTTGTTCAGCTGTCTATAGGCTATTCCACATAACTCTTGTAACCTCCTCGACTTCCACGTGGACTGTTAAGAAGACTCTTCTGCCCACACAACCCAAGCTCTGTGGTATGCCTTTCCATTATACTGTTTTTGGGGTGCAGCCTAACGGCTCTCTCCATACCTGGGATCCTTTGTTTTTATGTCTTGGACATGCTTAAACAATTGTGTTGTCTTTGTGGGATGTATGTTTCACGGGTATACTGGTGTGGGAGTGTTTCATGGGTAGGCTGATGACTGATGAAACTATTTGAACCCCCAAGTGTCTTTGCTGCATGAAATATTGGTGGACTTCATGTTGAGCTGCTGTAGCCCACCTTCGACATACTTGCCTGTGCACAAACCCGTCCTATCCACTTGCCTCCCTCAGAAAATGTCATGTTTGCCATTAACACTCTTCCCTGGGTCACGTGGTTGTGAGAGAGAGCAGCAGGCGGAGCAGCGGACACCGCAGGAGCCGCGACCCGCGAACACTACCAGGAACGAGTGGAGTACACCTCGCCGAAATACCGGAATAGTGACCGGAATTATGACTGACTAGAGATCAAGACGAGTGGTGAGGGGTCGCAGTGCTCGGCACCCGGGTGAGTGAGAGCAGAGAACCTGCGGAGCCAGTACGGCAAAACGCTTACCGCCCCTCCCCTCACATTCCGGCCCCGGCTCCATCTCGGCCCGTTAACCACCGCCAAACCCCGCCACCTGATGCCAAAACATTAACATATTAACACTAACACTCTCACTTGGTTGCTTTGGAGAGAAAAGACTCGCCGGAAAGACCTTCGCCGGGGGGTCACAGGAGCCTGCTACAGGACATCTGGCTTCTAGCTTCCTGGGGCTTTCCTGGGGTGAGCTCAGCACGCAAGTAGTGAGTGCAAAAGCAGTGAGACAACGGAGGACGGCTGCAGGGGGGCGGGTTAAGGCACATCGCTTTTGGCACAGCACAGTGGGGCGAGGAGCATGGCCCAAGCAGCGCACACAGAGTGCGCACAGGAACAGACTAAAAAGTAAAGGGAGTCAATTCCCCAATTCGTCGTCAATTCCCTAAACACCCTCTCTTTGGTGCAGAAGAAAAATGCTCAAGGGAAACCTGACCAATTTAAAGAGGATGGATCCTGATTAAAATGCCCACAAATATCAAACAACAAGGGTCACAAGAAGCACGGCTCAGAACTTAAGACAAGAGTCGAACACAGCGAGCCCCCTTCTACAGCCCCCCCAACAAGGGCTCATTACCCATTACTTTCAGGCACCGGGCAGCTCGCCACTCCCGGGTATGTCCCCCGGAGGGACCGATGAGACCACAGCGAGTAACCCCCAACTAATGGGGCCCGGCCAGGCTCTTATCGAGCTACTCCACAGCAAAAATCCCCCCTTTGGGGGAAGGAAGCCGCCTGCTGCCCGATGAAGGGGACTGGGCGCAGGAAGCATTTGTACAGGAAGGTCCAAATCTGCCCCTTTCTAGCGGGCGTAAAGTGGGGGATGTAGGGGAGAACAGTAAACTACATAATGAAAGGATCGGTGACACTGACCCCGGGAGGCACACAGCAGTCGTAGGAACCGTTAGGAAGCCCACTGATGCGACAGTCTTTTACCGATCAAAGCCTTGATTCATTGGCATCAGGAGGAGGACACGCCGGAGGCTATTGAGGGCAATGATCTGGCGCGTACCAGCCCGCGAGCTATCTCGCGATCAATTACAATGGCCTCATCAACTGGACACCGACAACTTGATTCGCCAGAGACAGGAGCCCTCACTGACTCCTTTCTACAAAAACTAGAGCAAACAATTGAAAGGACTTTAGACCTCACCCCCCAACCTCATTGGGAGAGGGGACGTGGTAAACCAGGCAAGAGATCGAGCAGGGATGTCCCCACCAACAGGCCAGAATGATCAAGTTGAGCAAGAAGACACCCCCATTTGATAACCATCAGAGAAGCACAAAAGTCAATAGCCAATGCCCTAATATAGCAAACAACGAAAATGGAGGTCCAAGTCTACCTTCAATCAATAGCCCAATGCCTAGTGAACCAGGGCCGCAAGTTGGAAGAATTGGAGGCAACAATCAATTACAATCCGGCAATGATAGCTCGTACAAGTTCATGTGCCGACATAATAGAAAAGTGGGCTGAGTTGCCGGAAATACTGGGGGACATAGTGGCACTAACCAAGAGTAGAGGCGAACCATCAAAGACATCTGAAACAATTGAATCGCTGGCAAAGGGAAATCACACAGTGGTGACCAATGGTGAACACAGCCGAGCGAGGGACATGGAAACAAAAGCCAGAGAAAATGAGCGCAACAGCCTACAGACCCTGGCACCCCGACAAAGAGCGACACCAAGGAAACTCCGGCAAGCCCAGTCACAAAGTAAGCCGAAGAGCAGAAAGTGACCGTGGAGGGGGAAGTAGGAGCCAGTTCAGAAGCACCCCTCACAAGGAGGGTGAAGAAAAAGCTGAAGAAACAGCTGAAGAGATCAAAAATGAAAAGATCTATCCTGCCGGCAATGCTTAACAGCCACAGACCCGGGGAGAAAAGTAACTCCCTGGCACCCTGTAAGAAACTGGCTCTATATATACTACACCAAAATGAGGTATAGTGTGTATAGGGTCCAGGTGACTCCAAAGGTAGGCAGAGGTTAAAGTTAGATAGAACCTTACCCTCTACTTGTGGAAGCTTGGTCGAGCAGTAAGGCAGCATCAGAGGACAGTGTTAAGCATTTGATGTACACACTCAGTCAGCAAATGAATTCACACACTCAAGAACTGAACTCTAGGCCAATTGTTTTGTATAAAAAAAATATACTGTTTTATTTTAGAACCAAGCAGGCTTGGCACAGGTAAGCATGAAATACTTTACAGTGATAAGATGCTATATGTTGAACAGTTTTAAAAAGCAATAGAAATTGTACTTGATTTGATTTACAGGGGATGCAGTAGGTTGCAACACTTAGCAAATACAGTACATTGGAATGAATAGGCTTTTTCAGTAAATCACAGGTAAGTTACTTTTCAAGTTACTTTTTCTAACTCAGTGCTGGATACCTAGATTCAGCACTGGGACATTTCCTGCAAACAGGTAAGTAAATACGTTTTGGTTAATAATATGGTTTTTAAAGAATATTCTTAGATTTCAAAATTCCACACTTAGTCGTTATTTGGAAGAAAAACAGTGCATTAAAATGAATAGGCTTTTTCTGTAAATTGCAGGTAAGTTACTTTTCAAGTTACTTTTCTAACTCGGTGCTGGATACCTAGATTCAGCACTAGGACATTTCCTGCAAACAGGTAAGTAATTACGTTTTGGTTACTTGTATGATTTTTAAAGAATATTTTTAGTTTTCAAAACTCCACACTTTGTCGTTTTTTGGAAGAGAAAGTGTCAATGTTATCCCATGGAGGAAAAGTATGTTATCGGTTCATAGGCAAGTTATCGACTGTGGGAGTTAAGGTTCTGGGGTTAGACTCCAAGGTCCCCCAGGGTCAGTGAAGCACTTTTGTTACACCCTCAGCGGCACTAGGGCGGCCGGGTGCAGAGTGTTGAGGCCCAATGTTATCCTATGGGGATAGGGGGCCTCTGGTTGGTGGCTGCTGGCAAGCAGGCCACAAGGTTGTGGGAGCCAAGCTCCTGGTGTTAGGCTCAGGGCAAAAGGGGATCCTGTTTAGCATAAAAAGTGCACCCGCAGCGGCGGCTGGGTGCAGGGTGCTGGTTTGGCGTCGGGTGCCCTGTTTTCAATGGGGATTTTCGGTTTTCAGCTGCAGGCTCGGTCCAGGAAGACTTCCAGGAGGAACCAACAGCTGGGCAGGTAAGTTGGAGGGCTCGGGGACGTAGGTGCCCCTCTGGTTCTCTTCTCCAGGGCGCAGGGCGGCTGGATGCAGGGGTGTCTTTTGAGGTCGGGTTTCACCTTACCGGGCCACTCGCGGTTGGGGGGGTCTCCGTGCAGAGGCTGCAGGTGACGGGGAGTCCTGGAGAGGTCAACCCATGGTGGACTCTGACTCTGGAGCGCTGGGTGACCTCGCTGGGAACGGTGGGCCACTTGAACTCGGGCTGTAGGCGACGGGTGCAGGCTCTGAGTCTTTGTTTGGTGTTTCTTTTGAACAGAGCTGCTGTTCACAGGAGATCCGGTCTTTGTTGAAGGCAGTCAGTCCTCCCAGGGGTTCTGGAGGTCGTTGGCTGCAGGATAAGGTGATTTTTGGCGCTGGATCTCTGGAAACTGCAGACGGGCCGGTAGGGCTGGGGCCAAGTCAGGTCTCTGCAGTCTCCTCTGCTGGGCGTCTTATTTCGTCCTTTTTCTTCTTAGGTTGCGGGAATCTCCTCTCTTGGTTCAGGGCTGCCCCCTAAATACTGTATTTAGGGGGCGTTTTAGGGGTCTTGAGGTCAGTAGCCAATGGAATACGGACCTTAGGGTGATTACACCCTGGGTGTGCTCACCCCACGTGGGGGAGTCGGCACAATCCCTAATCCTGATTGGTGAGTGCCTGCCATCTGCAAGATGGCAGACACTGAAGAGTGGGCTTCACCTCGCCTCCCCACCTGAGGGGTGGGGTTGGCAGAGGTGGGCACACCTCCTGGGCTGGCTAGTTTTTCCCGCCTGTCTTCCCGCCGAAAGGGAGGGGAGACGGGAAGGGGGCCTGCTCCTGATAGCAGGAGGGGCTGGGGGGGTAGCATTACAAAGGCTGCCAGGCCTTTGAAGCTCCCCTGCCACAGATGGCTCTTCCTGGCCTGGGGGAGGTGTGAACACCTCCGCCCAGGAAAGGCTTTGTTTCTGGGCTCAGGGAGCGTAGGCTCCCACCCTAGGGGTCCAGAAACGGGTCTCGTGGTGGCAGGCTGGTGTGTACCAGTCAGGGAACCCATCAGAGGCTGGTCGTTTTTCAGGGGGCATCTCAAAGATGCCCTCTGTGTGCATTTTTCATTAAATCCCACACTGGCACCAGTGTGGGTTTAATGTGCTGAGAAGTTTGATACCAAACTTCTCAGTTTTCAGTGCAGCCATTATGGTGCTGTGGAGTTCGTAATGACAAACTCCCAGCACCATATACTCTTAATGGCAGCACTGCACTTACAATGTCTAAGAATGGACCTGGGTACTGTAGGGGTACAGGGCTTATGCACCTGTACCCTCACCACTGGTATAGTGCACCCAGCAAGAAGGGTGACTGACCTATGCCAGGGCAGTGGGTTGTAGGCATGGCACACAGAGGTGTGTGCCATGTCGACTCTTCACTTTGTTCTGCACCAAAACACGCAGCCTGCAAAGGGGTGTGTGTGTGTGTGTGTGTGTGTGTGTGTGTGTGTCTCCTTCCCCCCCCCCCACCCCCCTCGAAGGGTGGCACAATAAGTGCTGCAGCCCTTAGAGGTCTTCCCTGGTCACAGTACCCTGGGTACCTGTGGTACCATTTACCAGGGGCAGACCTGTGGCCAGAGATGCCAATTGGGTACAGTTTTGGGGAAAGAACACAGGCCCTGGGAACCTGATTGGCAGGGGCACATCAAGTCAAAGGGCATCAGTAGTCTGGCAAAAAAGGGGGGGGGGGTTACTGCAACAGAAACCCACTTCCTTACAGTATTTGCCCTGCTAAAGGAAAAGAACAACGCCAAATTATGGAGGTATATCAACCGCCTGAGCTCCCAATATAGGAGCAAGGAGAATAACACCACAAGCAATGAGTGGGAAGCGTACGTAAGGGGCTTATACACCAGAGGTATATCAGTTGCCGAGTATGCCCTTCCTAAGAACTCCTGGGAAATAGGCACTCACATAGACACCTTCCCCAAGCACCTACATAAAGTAGGATCAACGACGTTTGAGGGTAATGGCTTCACAGAAGTAGAAATAATAAGAGAGATCAGGAAAATGAGGAACGATGGGGCGCCAGGCCCTAATGGCATTCCAGCCCTGGCATTTAAATCAGTCCAACCATTCTTTGCCTCAATCCTTACCCCTTTATACAACTTTGCTTACTCAACGGCAGTAATTCCACAATCATGGAAAGGATCAATCCTTTTTCCCATTTATAAGAAAGGCGACCACTCCAACCCCGCCAACTATAGGCTTGTGGCCCTGCTGGATGTAGAAGCCAAAGCCTATGCCAAACTATTATTGAGAGAACTAGAGGACTGGGCTAATAACAAAATACTACCATTCTACCAGACCGGCTTCAGGACTAACAGCGCAACAACGGACAACATCATGGCCCTGGCCTACCTCTCAAAACGAGCTGTGAAAGACAGGCACCTGCCGTTGTTTTGCTGTTTCATTGATTACAGCACAGCTTTTGATAGTTGATAGGGGTAAACTCTAAGGGAAAACTGTCAGCCTGTGGGGTTCCATCAAAGCTCTTGAAAGCCATCATATCCCTTCATGAGGGGACCTGGGTACAAGTCAAGATAAGCCCCACAACGCTATCAGCAAGAGTCGAAACCAACAACGGACTGAAGCAGGGCTGTCTTGGCCCCCCTATTATTTAACCTCTATACAGCAGACTTGGGGGGGGCGGGGGAGCTCTGAAAGAGGCAAGTCTAGTTCCACCGAGACTGGCAATTCTTCAGTACGCAGATGATACCGTAGTGATGGATCACACAAGGGTGGGCCTCCAAAGAGCATTAAAAGAGCTGGGGGAGAATAATAAGGAAAATTACTTGACAGTCAACCAGAGTAAAACAAAGATAATGATATTCGGCAGATATCCCCACAAAAAACAAGCAGTCTGGAATTTGGGAGATCACCAAATTGGGACCACCGCAGCCTACAATTACCTTGGGGTTTGGCTACATGAGGGCAACACCGGCAACTCACATAAAACACTTAACTGCCAAAACCAACAGCGTAATTCTAACAATGAGACGCCTAAGCCAACGCTTGTCCAGCCCTACAGCAGACCCCATGTTGAGGGTCCTTAAGGCAAAATTAATCCCGGCCATTAACTACGGCCGTTTGGCATTTCCAGGAGCCTTAGACAAACTTATAGCAGCAGCTCAGGTCAAAGCCCACAAGATTGTGCTGCAAATACCCAGGCACGCAAGGAAGACCAGGTTACGGCTGGAAGTAGGGCTCTAATTAAGTATTATATTGGAGTCCTTAAAGCCCCGTATAACTTTCTCAAACATCACTTGGTAACAATCTTCATAGAAGAGGACTCCCCCTGGTACACCAAGCTGTGCAAAGCAATAGGGTCCCTAAACATTGAATCCAATAGTCTATCTCTACCAGACATCCCGCATGAGGCCTGGTCAAATATCATGAAACGGCAAGTCCGCTCTATTTCATATGAAAAGGATTTAACCGCACTTCGCCATAATATCCTCACGAAGGTATTGGACGAATCTTACACCATGGGGAAAGCTCAACAATACCTAAGGGAAGCATTGGAGGTCCTGGCTCCACCTATTATGTTGTGCCCCCAAATTGACCAGCGAACGACAAAGGCTGCTCCGTCCTATTTTAAGAGACCTCTGCATCAGAACGTGCAAGGAGGCATCAGATCGGTGCGTTTCGGAAACAAAAAACCACTATCTCGCAAGAGCGGTTAAATGTATTCACCAGATCGGACAGGCTTTAGACGCAAGTGTATAAATGATTTTCCATAAGCTCTTGAACCTCAGAGACTGATTAATGGGCTAACAAGGTGCTGGCATAACATCTATGGGCAAATAAGTGTTAGCCTGCCACTCCACGCGCTTTGATTGGAACATTGGCGTAATACGAATTAAACCCCCGGATCAATGGCAAAAGGGACTTTGCAATACAAGATTGACTATCGGAAACGTGGTTTTAAAGTTTAATGGATGGCTGGGGAGGGGGGCGGCGTGGGTGGGTGGTGGGTTTCAATTTTAGCTTTTTTACTGTAATGATTTTAAATAATCGAACGGTTAACAATAAATCAATCCTTGCCTCCCTCTTGTGCCTGGTGATTGTGGAAGGTATCCAGCCTGTTCAGTTTTTGCAAGTGCATGTTTACCCTGCCATGAGTGAGTTGCAAAGTTTCACAATTTCTTGTGTTGTGCTCTTCTCATTTCAATCTGCTTGTATACTTCAGTAAAGCCGGACCTGACTGGGCCAAGTCAGGCCTTGGAAGCTTGCAAAATCTGGCCAGCTACAGATTTTCCCTTACTGTTTTGAGGGGCCTATAGACTTTGTAATGTGGCAGACCATCTGGTTGGCTCGGGCAGTCTGCCTTTCCACCAGAATGGTAGAAGTTCCAGATACATGTGCTAGTACTTTGCTGTTGCAGGGATATCCCTGCCGGAGTGAAACCCACCTTGTGTCCTTTTCTGTTGGCACCAAGCAGTCCCGTTCCCTGGGAGATGTCCTTTCAAACAGGAACTATTCAGATCTTCCTGAGCTAGCCTGAGCCTGCCTTGGGAAAGCTTCACACCTTATAGGGACATGTCTGGGTCCTGGCCTTCTGAAATTTGAGTAACCACAAGACATTCAAAAGTTGCTTCCTCCCTGAATGGGACTAGGTTGATCACCAGAAAAAGGTTAAATACTAGTCTTTCTGGTTTTTCAGAATGCTTGGCATAGTAGTAATGGCTGCGGTGGTTCAAAGGCTATTGCAGGTTGAAAGTGCACTCTTCAGGAGGGTTTTATCCTCTGCCAGCTTGGTGTTGCAGGGGGAGGGGGAGACCCCTTTGGTCCTCTTCTCCAAGGACCAGGGGTGAAAGGTGCAGAGGTGTCTTTAGGTGTCGGTTTTTCCTTACCAGAGCCATCACAGTTGAGGGGGCCTGTGTGCCGAGTCTGCAGTCCATGTCGGGGAGTCCATGAGGGGAGAACCACAATGGACTCTAGCTCTGTGCTGGGGGACCTTGTTGACACCAGTGGCCCACTTCAACTCTGGCTGTAAGCGATAGATGTAGTGGTGACTTCGCGGGCCAGGTTTTGGCGGCTGCGGAGGCCTCCGTCTTTTCTTTTGGAGTTTCTTCAGAACAGGTCCGCTGTTCATGGGAGATTTTGAGTCTTTTTTTGAAGTCAGGCAGTCCTCCCAGATTTCTGGAGTCAGCAGCTGCAGGACGCGTAGACTATGACGCAGTTTTCGACAAAGGATGCCGACCGGCCCGCAGGGCTGGTACCAGGTCAGCTGCTTTTGCGGCTCTTCGGTGTTCTCTTCTTAGGTCGTCAGAATCTGCTTCTCTGGTGCAAAGGGCTTGAATTTAGGGGCATTTGGTAGAGTGTAGGGTAGTAGCCAATGGGCTACTGACTCTTGAATTCACCACACCCCCTATATGACCTCTTCCTGTTGGAAGTGGGCATAATCCTGTCCCAGGATTCCTAAGTATGCCATCACAAAGATGGCTACGTTTGAAAAATGGTGCCCACCTTGTGTGGTACTAGCCTGGAGGTGGCACGCCTGCCTGACTAGCTAATTGTCCCACCTGCCAAGGTGGTCCTGGACAGGGGGGATGTGGCTTCCTCTCCTTTGAGGGAGCCAGATTCACATACCAAAGGTGGCAGCTCTTTGAAACTTGCCTGCCCAAGGAGGCTAATCACCAGGTCATCCTGTTGGAGGGTGTGTTAGACCATCTTCCCGGACAGGCTTTTGTTCTGGTTCTCATGAGAGCAGAGGCTCTCGCCCCAGGAGGTCAGAACAGTGTCTCGGTTGGCAGGCTGGCAGAGACCAGTCGGGGAGCAGACCAGAGACTGGTAGGTTTTCAGTGGGCATATCTAAGTTGCCCTCTGGGTGCATGTATTGATAAATCCATCATGGAATTGGTGAGTGTATCAATGAGCCGTTTGATACCAAACATCCCTATTTTCAGTGAAGCCATTATGTAGCTGGAACTCGTTTTCAGCAGTGTTCAGCACATGTCTTAAGATGGCTTCTCTTGTCATCTGCAGTGGCAGTAATAGAACTGACCAGCAAAGGGGCTTCTCTGCTCATGCAGGTATGCCCTCACATGTAGTGCTAACCACCCTGCCTTGGGGCTATCTGCCTGCTGTAGGGGTGACTTACAAGTATCGCATGCAGTGGTAGGAGGCACGGCAGACAGGGATGTCATGTTGTTTTCACTTTTGTCTGCACCAAGACATGCTGCCTGCAATGGCAACCTTGCATGTGCTTTGTGAGGGGTCCCTTAGCGTGGCACAATTAGTGCTGCAGCCCTTAGGGAGCCTCTTTATTACCTCAGGCCCAAGGTACCAGGAGTACTGTGAGAAAGTGCCATCTTTCTTGCATGGTATGCCCCACTTTTTGCTGAATTGCTGATGTACTTTGACTGAGTGTGCCCTGGGCTCCTGCCAATCAGGTGCCCAGGGCCTGTGTTCCTTCCCTAAAACTGCATTGTAGCCTAAACCCAATTGGCATCTATGCCCCTGATAAATGGTACCCTAGGTACCCCGGGCACTGTGACCAGAGAAGGCCTCTAAGGGCTGCAGCACTTTTTGTGCCACCCTTAGAGGCCCTGTACCCTGACACACACACACACACACACACACACACACACACACACTCACTCACTCACTCACTCACTCACTCACTCACTCACTCACTCACTCACTCACTCACTCACTCTCTCTCTCTCTCTCTCTCTCTCACACTCTCTCTCACACTCTCTCTCACACTCTCTCTCACACTCTCTCTCACACTCTCTCTCACACTCTCTCTCACACTCTCTCTCACACTCTCTCTCACACTCTCTCTCACACTCTCTCTCACACTCTCTCTCACACTCTCTCTCACACTCTCTCTCACACTCTCACTCTCTCACTCTCTCACTCTCTCACTCTCTCACTCTCTCACTCTCTCACTCTCTCACACTCTCACACTCTCACTCTCTCACTCTCTCACTCTCTCACTCTCTCACTCTCTCACTCTCTCACTCTCTCACTCTCTCACTCTCTCACTCTCTCACTCTCTCACTCTCTCACTCTCTCACTCTCTCACTCTCTCACTCTCTCACTCTCTCACTCACTCTCTCACTCACTCTCTCACTCACTCTCTCACTCACTCTCACTCACTCTCTCACTCACTCTCTCACTCACTCTCTCACTCACCTCACTCACTCTCACTCACTCTCTCACTCACTCTCTCACTCACTCTCTCACTCACTCACTCACTCACTCACTCACTCTCTCACTCTCTCTCACTCTCTCTCACTCTCTCTCACTCTCTCTCACTCTCTCTCACTCTCTCTCACTCTCTCTCACTCTCTCTCACTCTCTCTCACTCTCTCTCACTCTCTCTCACTCTCTCTCACTCTCTCTCACTCTCTCACACTTTGCAGGCTGAGTGTCTTGGTGCAGAACAAAGTGAAGAGTCGACATGGCACACATCCCTGTGTGCCATGCCCACAAACACACTGCCCTGGCATACCTGTCACCCCTCTAGCTGGGTGCACTATGCCAGTGGTGAGGGTACAGGTGCATGAACCCTGTACCCCTACAGTACCCAGGTCCATTCCTGGGCACTGAGTGCAGTGCTGCCATTAAGAGTATATGGTGCTGGGAGGTCGTCATCACGAACTCCACAGCACCATGATGGCTACACTGAAGACTGAGAAGTTTGGTATCAAACTTCTCAGCACATTAAACCCACACTGATGCCAGTGTGGGATTTAATGTCAGATGCACAACAGAGGGCCACTTAGAGTTGCCCCCTGAACCTAACCTACAATCCACGTCCTGTCTGAGAGGCTGCCTAGGCTGCCACCCAGCACACATGTTGCTGGACCCCTGGGTAGAGAGTCATCCGCTCTCCCGGGCCTGCAACAATGCACGTCCTGGGCGAGGTGCTAGGTCTCCTCCCCCAGGATGGGCAGGGGGAAGCTTCAAAGGCATGCCGCCTTGGTAAGCCTCCCCAGACCACTTGCTGTACTCGGCAACTGGTCCCCACCGGTTCTAGCCCCCACTCTGGCGGAAAGACTGGCGGGAAACCACAAGTGAGGAAAGGGGTGTGCCAGCCTCTGCCAACCCCACCCCTCAGGTGGGGGAGGCGAGGTGAAGCACATCTCCGGGCTCTCGCCATCTTGAAGATGGGGAGCCCTACCCAATCAGGACTAGGCTCCTGCCCCCCTCCCACTGGAGAGTGGCAGGATAGGGGGTGTACCCACCCCAGGGAAGGGGCCCATTGGTCCCTGCCCTTTACCTCCCTGTAACGCCCCTAAATCTAGTATTTAGGGGCACCCTGAACCTTCCTTCCTCAGATCCCGAATTCGAAACAAACAAGAAGAAAGAAGACCTGCCGTGCAGCTGCTCACAAGAGGACGACACCAACTGACTTGGCCCCAGCCCTACAGGCCTGTCGACCCTCAAACCTGCTCCTGCTAAACCCCGGCGTCTCCAGTGGTCAGCAACCTCGAAAACCCCGGAGGATCTGACTGCCTTGTGACTCTAAAAGAACTGGGACTCCCACGAGCAGTGGTACTGCTCAAAAGCAAGTAACAAACCCCTGGTGCCAGCCAGGAACCGCGACTCCTGCACCCGCCGAGCCCGGCCTGTGCCTGACTGGACAAAGACCACAAGGACGTCCCCCCGGCGACTCTGACCCAGAATCCAGCACCCAAGGACCCTCCTCGACGCTCCTGACGACGCCTGCAGCCTCAGAACCAGGGACCCCTCCAACCGCGACCAGCAGAGGGTAAGATTTCCCGACGCGAAAAGACACCCCGGCGCCCTGCGGCCCCCTGTGCCCAACTCCGTGGTGCCTACATATCCTCCAACTTACCTCTCGAAGTGGTGGTCGCACCTGAAGAATCTCCGTCCCAGAGCTTGCAGCCTTTGTTCAACTTCCAGCTTCTCCATTGAAATACATTGAGTGCCCGACTGCTCAAAAGCACCCCGCACCCAGCCGCCCGAGTGCCCCTGGGAGTGCAACACCTATCCTATTTTTCTTCCCCACTTGCCCTGGGTAAGTGACCAGGAGCCCAGCTCCCAAAGCCGCGTGGCCAGCCTGCCAGCAGCCACCAACCAAGGGCCCCCTGCCCGCCATAGGCTAACATTGGGTCTAACTCACTCTGCACCCGGCCGCCCCTGTGCCGCTGAGGGTGTACCAACTGTACCTACCTGACCCTGGGAGACCCCTGAGTCTATGCCCAGAACCTGAACTCTGCCAGTCGAGTACTTGCCTGACAGCCGATAACCTACATTTTCTCCATAGGGTAACATTGACTGGTTTACACTGAAATTTCTTCCAAGTGTCGAGTTTTGAAACTTTAAAATAATCACTAAAAATCGTCCGATCAACGAAAACGAAATTACTCACCTGTTATCAGGAGAGATCCCAGTGCTGGATCTTGGTGCCCAGCACTGACCCTGAAAAGCAATTACAACTGTACTTACCGATAACTTGATTTTCCTCCACAGGATAACATTGCATGGTTTTCTCCAGAAATTCTTCTAAGTGTCGATTTTTGAAACAAACAAATATTCCTTAAAAATCACCTGTGTAACAAAAACGATTTTTAACTGTTTACAGGAAATGCACCAGGGTTGAATCCAGGATCCAACCCTGAGTAAGAAAATCATACGTAAAGTAACTGAAACTGCTTTTAGTTAAAAACTCCCATTGAGCTCAATGTTATAATTGTGATTGAATTGTGTTGCCTATTGCAACAACTGTAGCTATTGCATTCAACAGTCTATTGTGTATTGAAAGTATATAACTAAAGCATCTCATTCTGAGAAAGTATTTTTATACCTACCTGTGGTTCTAAAATAAAACAATATATTTTTATATACAAAACAATTGCCCTAGAGTTCAGTTCTTGAGTGTGAGACCATTTGCTGACTGAGTGTGTACAACAAATGCTTTACACTGTCCTCTGATACTGCCTTACTGCTCGACCAAGCTACCACTATTAGAGAGTAAGGTTCTATCTAACTTTAACCTCTGCCAAACCTCTGGGGACTGTGGACTCTGTGCACACTGAACCTTACTTTGGTTCAGTATATACAGAGCCACTTTCTTACAAGTACCATTTACTAGGGACTTACAGAGGGTGCTAAACATTTTGCCAGTTGGGCAAACAATTGTACATTTTTAGGGGAATAACACATTACTGGGAACTATGTTAGCAGGGACCCAGTGCACGCCAGTCAGAGGTGCATCAAATCCAAGGCACAAATTGAGGGGGTACTGCAACAAGTACCCAGCTTCCTACACCCACCTTCAGTACTACATGTTTGAGTTGTTTTTTAGGGAAGATAGTTACCGTTTCTGGCCCAGTGACATCTTTTGGTCTGACTAGCAACTCACCAACATGGCTGACAAATCTTTTTAAAATCTGCCTTGTGGCAGCAAGAACATTTTCGCTGACTTTCATTCTTCTTTTTTTATTTTTTATTTAAACTCTCTATTAAACATGCTCATCGTACAGCACATAGTCTGAAAATACATAGTGGGTCCATGAGTTCAATAAGGTGTAAAGTAACTGATACATCTGGGCCTTGCTGCACTCTGGGTGTGTAAAAACAATACAGTACCATAGTACTGGGTATGTCTGTCTGTGACTATCACTTTTTCCCATTCACTCGGGTAGCGGGAACCCACATCCATCACCTTCGCTAAATTGTGTCCAGAGTAGCGTCCCAATATGCTCGCCAGGGGGCCCCACACCTTCTTTCACTTAGGACATCCCCTGCTGCGGTATACTACCTCTTACACCTTCTGGCACCAGTCTTAATCCATTTCCTACTCTGGTATCGACGGCAGGAGTGGGGCTCGCCTGCGCCAGCACAGCCTACTGTTTCGGTCAGTCCTCCCCACCGTGTATCATCATAAGCAGCCAGTTGGTGTCCATTGGTTCCCTGACCGAGAGGTTCCCTCGACATTACAGTAGTCACTCCCTGCCAAAAACATTGGCTCACTGGGCACTCCTACAGAAAGATAAAAGGAGCCCACCCACTCACATCCTCTTGTGCACTGTGGGTTGTCTACCGCCCCTATTTAATGTAGCAGGGTGCGTGGGTAGTATGCCCTGTGTAAGACCTTGAGCTGTATCTGCCTAAAACGCGCTCTGATAGTGATATCCTGGGGGCTTACTCCTCCTCCATGTCTCCTTGGTAGTCAGTCCAGGCGCTTCTCAGAGAACCCAGGGGATCTGAGGAGTTATTAATCAACTCTTTATTAATCACTGGCACTCCCTTATGTGGAATAGGGTCTGTGAGCAAGCAGTCCTCCACAGGAGAGTAGTCTGACAGGTTTGTTCCCTTCGGATATGTACTCCGAGCATGCCAGAGTTGGTGGTAGTGAAGTGTTTGGGTAGTCGCTAGATCAGTCTTGCCTAAGGGTGTCAAAGGTAATAAATGCCCCATTTCTCCATACGTCTCCTAGATGTTCAATTCCCATCCTTACCCACGGTGAGAAATCTCGCAGGTTGGACACTTCTTTCAACAAATTGCTATGCCATATGGTGGTCATGGCCGTCAACAAGGCATGCCATCCCAGATAGGTCTCAGCCCTGATCCAGCATTCAACGACTGTAGATGTGTGTACTGGGAGGCCCACCCTCCTCCGGCAGGTTTATAGGAGGGTTTCATAATTAGTGGGCATTACTTCTTTCTACCCTGTAGGTTCGTCTCAATCCATATACATCAAGTCATTAATCGCTACCAGATGTGAGGCCCAATAGTAAATTTTAATGTCTGTGATTGCCAGGCCCCCATCATAGACTCCCCTCTGTAGCTTCCCCAGGGCAATACGCGGCTCACCTCCCTGCCACTAATATTCTGAGCTCTTGATCAAACGGTTTAAAAAGCCCGGTGGAATGGGGTATAGCGTATTCTGCAGGACATTTAAAAGGCGTGGCAGGGACATCAATTTGTACAAAGCTGCCCTGCCCATCAGGGATAAAGGGAGGGTGCGCCAGTGCACTACATCCCTCCGGAGCCGGTTGTAGGAAGATGGGTTTCTGTTGCAGTAACCCCTCTCCCCCAACCCCGATTTTTGCCAGATTCTGATGCACTTTGACTGGATGTGCCCTGGGTCCCTGCCAATCAGGTTCACAGGGCCTGTGTTCTTTCCTAAAACTGTACCTTTTACCTCCAATTGGCACCTCTCTGGCTACATGCAAGTCCCTTGGAAAAGGTACCATGGGTACCAAGAGCACTGTGACCAGGGAAGGCTTCTAAGGGCTGCAGCACATATTGTGCCACCCTTAGATGTCCTGTACCTTAACACACACACTGCCATTGCAAGCTGCGTGTTTTGGTGCAGAGAAAAGTGAAGTCGACATGGCACACATCCCTGTGTGCCATGTCTGCACCCACTTCCTATTGTATGGGTAAGACACCCCTCTAGCTGGGTGCACTATACCACTGGTGAGGTTACAGTTGCATGAGCAATGTACCCCTACAGTGTCTGTCCATTCTTAGAAATTGTAAGTGCAGGAAAGCCATAAGAGTATATGGTCTGGGAGTTTGTCATTACGAGCTCCACAGCACCATAATGGCTTTACTGAGACTACCCCCCCCCCCCCACCCCCAGCCATGCCACCTCAATACCACCGCATGTCGGGGGATCACTTGGTGCTTCAGCAGGAAGTTGCGGCCCTCTTGCCAAGGGGGCCATTGAGCGGGTTCCGACGCACGAAGTAGGTCGTGGTTGTTATTCCCACTACTTTGTGGTGCCCAAGAAGGACAAAGGCCTGCGTCCTATCTTGGACTTCCGAAACGTCAATCGCTTCCTCCGCAAGGAGAAGTTCAAGATGCTCACTCTAGCTCAGGTCTTGTCTGCTCTTGACCCACAAGACTGGATGGTGGCGCTGTACTTGCAGGACGCCTATTTCCACATCCCCGTCCTGCCAGCCCACAGGCGTTACCTGCGGTTCATGGTAGGCCACGAGCACTTTCAGTTTAACGTGCTCCCCTCTGGCCTTACCAGTGCCCCTCGGGTGTTCACCAAGGTGATGGCGGTGGTCGCAGCTCATCTGCGCAGATCAGGGGTCTCAGTCTTCCCCTATCTCGACGACTGGTTGTTGAAGGCGGGCTCGCCCCAGACAGTCGTCTCCCACCTCCAGACTACGGCTGACCTCCTGCACTTGCTGGGGTTCTCAATCAATGTGCCGAAGTCTCACCCGATTCCCTCCCAGAAGCTCCTCTTTATCGGAGCGGTTCTGGACACGGCGCAGTTTCGGGTCTATCCTCCCGAACAGCGAGTCAGGGACATTCGGGCTCGGATTCCCATCTTTCAGCCCTTGTCCCGGGTTTCGGTCAGAGTGACTCTGAGGCTGCTGGGCCTCATGGCCTCCTGCATCCTGCTGGTCAATCATGCCAGGTGGCGTATGCGGGCTCTGCAGTGGGACCTGAAGTTCCAGTGGGCGCAGCATCAGGGAAACCTGTCCGATCACGTTCAGATCTCGGAGGGCACTGCACAACAATTGCAGTTGTGGCTCACGAACCGGCATTGGGTCGACGGCAGATCCCTCTCCCTTCCCCAACCGGAGTTCACAGTGGTGACAGATGCGTCCCTCCTGGGATGGGGCGGCCACATGGGAGAGGCGGAGATCAGAGGCCTCTGGTCTCCGGCGGAGTCCCGGCTCCATATCAACTTTTGGAGCTGCGGGCGATCAGGCTTGCACTGAAGGCATTCCTTCCCTCTGTCAAGGGGAGAGTAGTGCAGGTGTTCACAGACAACACCACCGCCATGTGGTACTGCAACAAACAAGGCGGGGTGGAGTCGTGGACCCTCTGTCAGGAGGCTCTGCGTCTCTGGACATGGCTGGAACATCAGGGCATGTCCCTCGTGGCTCAACACCTGGCAGGTTCTCTGAACGCCTGGGCGGACGAACTCCGCCGCAGGTGCATGCTCGATCACGAATGGCGTCTTCACTCGGAGGTGGCGCAAGGTCTCTTTCAGCAGTGGGGAGAGCCTTGGTTAGATCTATTCGCCACCGAAGAGAACGCGCAATGTCAGCAATTCTGCGCGTTGGAATTTCCAAGGCGGCACTCGCTCGGCGACGCTTTTCGTCGCGAGTGGAGTTGCGGTCTGTTGTACGCCTTTCCGCCTATACCACTTCTGCCCAGAGTGCTGAAGATCAGGCGCGACCGGGCCCAAGTTATTCTTGTGGCTCCGGACTGGGCTCTAAGAGTATGGTATCCCGAGCTACTCAGTATGAGCATGGATTCCCCGATCAGACTGCCTCTTCGGGAGGATCTTCTGTCGCAGCAGCAGGGGACGGTCCTCCACCCGAACCTGTCCAGCCTCCACCTCTTTGCGTGGAGATTGAGCGGCGGCAGTTGATTCCCTTCGACTTGCCTCCTGAAGTTTGTGACATTATTCTGGCAGCCAGGAGTCCCTCTACTAAAGTGGTATACGCCTGCAGGTGGAACAAATTTGTGGCATGGTGCACAGCAAAGGCTGTGGATCCCCTTTCTGAGGTTCTACTGTTCCTTCTTTCTTTGTCCCAGCAGGACTCTGCTCTGGGCACTATCAAGGGCTACCTTTCTGCTATTTCGGCCTTTCTCAGGCTCCCTGATCAGCCCTCTCTTTTCAAGTCCCCTGTTGTAAATAGGTTTCTTAGTCATTACTCACCTTTTTCCTCCTATTCTTTTCGTGATGCCTCAGTGGAACTTGAATCTGGTTCTGACGTACTTGATGTGCGCTCCCTTTGAGCCACTTCACAACTGTCCTCTTCGTCTTTTGACGTGAAAGACTGCCTTCCTGGTGGCCATCACTTCCGCCAGGCGGGTGAGTGAGCTCCAGGCTCTTTCCTGTAAGCCTCCTTTCCTTTCAGTCCATCCGGACAAGGTTGTGCTCAGGCCCTGTCCTTCCTTTTTGCCAAAAGTGGTTACAGCCTTTCACATTGGGCAGACTATTACCTTGCCCACCTTTTTTCCGCCTCCGCATCCTTCCAGAGAGAGAGAGCGGCTCCACCGTCTGGACCCAAAACGTGCGCTTTCTTTTTAGCTCAACCGCACACAGCAGTTCCGGGTGGATGACTAGCTTTTTATTGGCTACGTTGGCACCAAGAAAGGTCGGGCTGTCCATAAGAGAACCATCTCCCGCTGGGTTGTCTTGTGTATCAAAGCCTGTTACTCTTTGGCTAAAAAAGAACCTCCGGTGGGGCTGCGTGCTCATTCCACCAGAGCTACTGCAGCCACTACTGCATTGGGACGTGGTGTTTCCCTGCAAGACATGTCAGGCAGCCACGTGGGCCTCGCTGCACACGTTTACCAAGCATTACTGCCTCGACAGCCAAGTCCGGAGAGACGGCTTCTTTGGCTGTTCTGCTCTCCGTGACTTTCTGGTGTGATCTTAGTTCGCAGACCCACCACCGGGGTTGGTATTGCTGGGTATCTATTCTAAGGTAAGGAATCTATCACTGTGTTTCTTTCAGATGAACAAGTTACTTACCTTCGGTAACGATATATCTGTAGGAAACATTAGTAGTGATAGATTCCTTACCGCCCCACCCATCCTCCCCGTTCTGCGAACTGATTTCTAGGGTTAAGGTCATCCCTTTCAGGGCCCTAGTTTCAATGCACCAGTGGTCAGTATCTTGCATGGCTCTGCGTTCCTGGCGCGGAAAGTCGTGTACAGAACTGACAGCGCGCGTGGGTGGCGTCCAAGTAGCGCCCGCGTCGTCATCTCGGTGACCACGACGCCAACGACTGACGCGGAGCCGCACGACGCCCCTACCGACGCGCAGGGGTACTGCTGACGAAAACTTTCCGGATCCAGTCTGACGCCTGGGGATATTCTAAGGTAAGGAATCTATCACTACTAATGTTTCTTACAGATATATTGTTACCGAAGGTAAGTAACTTGTTCGACTGGTAAACACCAACCTGCCACCACGAGACATGTTTCTGAACCCCTGTAGTGGGAGCCTTCGCTCCCTAGGCCTGGAAACAAAGCCTTTCCTGGGTGGTGTCACCTTCCCCAGGTCGAGTAGAGCCATCTGTGGCAGGGAAGCTTCAAAGGCCTTGCTGCCTTTGTAACACAACCCCCAGCCTCTACTATCAGGAACAGGCCCCCTTCCAGACTCGCCCCCTTTTCGGCGGAAAGACGGGTGGGAAAAATTAGAGCAGCCCAGAAGGTGTGTCCAACCCTGCCAACCCCACCTTTCAGGTGAGGGAGGCCAGCTGAAGCCCACTCTTCAGTGCCTGCCATCTTGCAGATGGCAGGCACTCCAATCAGGATTAGGGATTGTGCCCCCTTCCCCACGTAGGGTGAGCACACAGAGGGTGTAGTCACCCTAAGGTCAGAAGCCCATTAGCTTCTGACCTCGCAACTCCTAAAACTCTCCCTAAATTCAGTATTTAGGGGGCAGCAGTGAACCAAGGAGGGAGATTCCCGGAACCTACAAAGGACGAAAGACGCCCAGCAGAGGAGACTGCAGAGAAGAATTGACTTGGCTCCAGCCCTACAGGCCGGTCTGCAGTTTCCAGAGATCCTCCGCCAAAAGTCGCCTTGTCCTGCAGCCAGCAACCTCCAGAACCCCTGGGAGGACTGACTGCCTTCAACAAAGACCAGATCTTCTGTGAACAGCAGCTCTGTTCAAAAGAAATACCAAAGAAAGACTCCAAGCCTGCTGAGGGCAAAGAAACCAGACGCCTGGAACCACCACTGCACCGGACGCCTTCGGCCCGAGTCATAGTTGTCCACCGTCCCAGCGAGGTCCCCCAGCGCTTCAAAGTCCACCCTGGGTTGACCCCTCCGTCGCTTGCAGCCTCTGCATGGAGACAACCACCCCCACCCCCAAGTGTCCGGTAAGGTGAAATCCGTCCTCAAGGCATCCTGCGCCATGGAGAAGAGTACCTGAGGTGCACCTACGTCCATAAACCCTCCAACTTACCTGCCTAGCTGTTGGTTCCTCATGGAAGACTTCCTGGACCGAGCCTGCAGCCAAAACCCAAAACAGTCCACGCCCATTGAAAACAGGGTACTCGACGTCTAACAGCACCCGGCCACCCCTGTGGGTGCACTTTGTGTGCTAACTTAAACCCCCATTTGCCCTGAGCTTAAGTCCAGGAGCTTTGCTCCCTCAACCTTGTGGCCTGCTCGTGAGCAACCACCAACCAGAGGTCCCCTATCCCCCATTGGATAACATTGGGCCTCAGCACTCTGCACCCTGCCGCCCTAGTGCCGCTGAGGTTGCTTTGAGAGTGCATCCTTGATCCTGGGGGAACCCTTGTTCTAACCCCAGAAACTCCCCCCTCAAGACAGTTTACTTACCTGCAAAACGATAACCCTATTTTCCTCCATAGGATTGCATTGACTGTTTTCCACTGAAAAACTCTTAAGTGTTGAGTGTTTTGTATGGGAACCTAAGAAACTGTGCTTTGAGAAACTATTTTACTTACCTTTTATCTAGGAAATGTCCCAGTATATCTAGGCATATCAGACTTGGTAAGAAATGTAATCTGAAAAGTAATCATACAGTACCTGCAAAATAACTGAAAAGTTCTCAACTGTTTTTATATTATTGACCTACCTGTATACAAAATAAGTACATACAACTGCATTCAACTGTATTGTTTTTGCAAAGTATTTCCCATTAGTACCTGCACCAAGCCTGGCTTGGTTCTAGAAATAAAATACAACTAAATATTTTTTTATACAAACAAATTGGTCTGAGTTCAGTGTTTGAGTGTGTGACACTTCTTGCCAGAGTGTGTACAATATATGCTTAACACTACCCTCTGATAAAGCCTTACTGCTCGCCCACACTACCACAAAAAGAGTAAGGTATCTACGTTTACCTCTGCCTACCTTTGGCGATCCACTGGACTCGGTGCACACTATACCTTACTTTTGTATAGTATATACAGAGCCAGCTTCCTACAGTTACACACCCTTGGGGTCACTACACTCCCACTATGACTACTTTCTGTGGGGAGTGGGCATAACCCTGTCCCAGAGTTCCTATTGTCACCAAACACAAGATGGTGGACCCCTCTTTCTGTGTTCACGTCAGGTAGCCCACTTTAGGGGTGTACGTGGCCTGAAAGTAAATCTAGCTAATTGTACCGCCTGCCCAGGTGCCAAATGGGCCTCATGGCAGGGGGTGGCATCTCCCAGGTCTAGGGGAAGCTGGGGTCTCATGTCAAAGGTTGCAGAGGCTTAGAAGCCTCTGGTCTTGGTATGCAGACTCACTAACCGTCCTGCTGGATGAAGTGATAACACCTCCTGCCAGAGCAGGCTTTGTACCGGACCTACTGAGAGCGTGGGCTCTCACCTGCAGGGCTCAGAAACACATCTGTGGAGGCTGGCTGGAAGGTGCCAGCCAGCCAGCACACTAGAAGACTAGTAAGGTTTCAGGAGTCACCTCGAAGGTGCCCTCTGGGTGCATGTCCTATCTAGTACTGTCATCAGTACAGGTTTATTAAGACAAGGTATTTGATACCAAACACCAGTATTTTCAGTGAAGTCATCTGTAGCTGGTGAACTCGTAATTATCTGTGCCCAGCACATATACCTAAGATAGCAACCCTATTCACTTGTACCATCTAGTAATTGAACTAGACAGCACAGGGCATATCTGCTCCTGTAGCTATGCCCTCACATGTAATATAATGCACCATGCCTTAAGGCTACAAGGCCTGTTGTAGGGGTGACTTAGATATATAACATGCAGTGACTTTAGCATGGCAGTGTCATGTGGTGTTTTCACTCATGGTTTGCATCATGACAGTCTGCATGCAATTTGTGTTTGGTTCCTTTACAGTGGCATAAGGCATTCTCCAGCCCTTAGGGACCCTCTTTAGTACCTATGACCTAGGTACCAGGGGCACCATTTTCTAGGGACTTAGGGTGCTAAAGTTCTTGCCAATCGGGTAACACTTGAACGTCAGTTTCAGGGAAAAGAATACTGGCACTGTAGCCTGGCTAGCAGGTTTCTGTGCACTGTCAAGAGTTGGAAAGCCAGCATCTGGTAGTTAAAGCTGGGGTGGGGCATATTTCCAAAGGCATCTAATTTCCTCCAGTTTGGTCATTGCCACCATGTGGAGTCACCCTTCCCCAGCCGATATTGCGCATTTAGTATTTTTCTCTTTACAGTTAGTCATTTTTTAGGTCGAGCCTAGAGCCAGCACGCATGCGCTGCTCTGCGAGATGTATTGTAGAGGAGTAGGTGAATAGAAGCTCTGCCCACATTTGCCATTGGCTTGTCATTGTCTGTCCTAAATGCTGGCTCCTGATTTGTCGATAGGCTTGTTAATCCCTCCTTAGTACCGCCTCCATTATTTGTCACCTCCCATGGCGCCTGGCCCCTTTACTTCGGTTATTGCAAGGTACGTGTTATTTAGACTGTGAGCACTATTTTCTTTAATGAGGTTCTCCTACTGCAGGCAAGACACACTTTGGTGCCTTATTTACTCACCCGTTGTCATGCTTTCACCCCCTGCCCTCCCTCCCATTGTCGTGCCTTTCTCCCCCCGCCCTCCTGTTGTCCGTGCCTTCTCGCCCTCCCTTTGTCCCTCCCGTTGTCAGTGCCTTCTCGCCCTCCCTTTGTCCCTCCCGTTGTCAGTGCCTTCTCGCCCTCCCTTTGTCCCTCCCGTTGTCAGTGCCTTCTCGCCCTCCCTTTGTCCCTCCCGTTGTCCGTGCCTTCTCGCCCTCCCTTTGTCCCTCCCGTTGTCCGTGCCTGCTCCCTTCTGCCGTCCGTGCTTTCGACCTCCTGCCCGCCCTCCCTCCCGTTGTCGTGATGCCTACCATTTGCAATGCAATAGGTCTCGCGTAAATGCGAGACCTATTGCATTGCAAAAGCTTGTTTGTTTTGGTACATCTACCGGCAGTGGGTGTTTATTTTCAGATTGCTGGTGTTCTGTCACGGCCTTCTCACTTGCTACTGCTACCTAAAAACACATTTTTCCTTTTTCAGTTGAAGGAACTGGAGGAAGAGTGGGTGAAGCTGCCTCCGACTGCTGCAAAGCAGACCCGCTTTCTGCGCTCCCAGCAAGACTTGAAAGCCAAGTTTGAGCAACAGCAGGCAGCTGGCGGGGATGCAGATGCTGGTAAGTCATTCCCCTGTGGTCATCACTAATCCTTTGGAGCAGCTACAAGTATTTTACCAACAGGATTTAATGTAGTCTTCATTTATGTCTTAACTGACTTAGCAACACTCCTTGAATGGCGAATTAGCAGCATGTAAAGCCTTGACTTCTGTATGTTTTGTTGTTTGTCTTGATTACAGTATTTGTTTAACGTGGACCTACCCTTATGGGTAACAGGGAGCACTTTGCAACTAGAATAGTACAGCGAAGAAATATATTAGAAGCAAAGATGTTGTGGGTGGAGGGAAAATGACGAGCAGTAAAGTACCTCTTCATTAAAATGAAGTTAAGAAAACCTCAGCAATAGAGCAAGAATGGACGAAGCAGGGGAAACATGCAGTACATTAATGCTGAATCTTGGCTAAGGATGCTTGACAAGAGGACTCGTTCATGGAGCTGGAATTATTTTCATTGTTTGGATTTTCTGTGAAGGGTGTAGGGACATGCCTCATTTTTGTATGGTCTCCCCCAGGTTTTTCGACCGATGCTGCTAATTTTTCGACCTAGAGTGCACTGAGGCCTGCTGATCTGACCTCTGAGCCAGTGCCCTGACCCTAAAATGTATGTTGAATTGGCTGTACCCAATTGGAAATTGCTAACTTACCTCGAAGTCCTTAGCATATGGTACCCAGGGGATTTAAGTAGGAAGAGTGCCCTAGGGCTTTCAGCACAGGTTGTGCCACCCTGGAGGTCCCACAAGTAGAGTCCCCCAGTCTGTCCCTCCGGCAGAGCAGTCGTGCACTGATAGCTGGACTTTGCCATTGAAAGCAATGGCAAAACCACTATTTCTTATTACATCTGTGTAAGTCACCACTCTGGCAGGCCTACAGAGTCCTAAGACATAGTGTAACATAGGACACGGGCAGGGCATGTAGTTTACATGTCCGACACCAAACTTGAAAAAATGCTGTTTTTACTGTGGAAAGAATTGGTCGCCCAATTGGGAAGTATAGGAATACACACCCCTTAACTGTTCTGACCCTTGGACGGTGCGACCAAACTGAGCACTCCCAAGGTATCAAACAACGTTTTACATGAAGCCTGACTTGTATCTGAAGTCTAAATTAATGTAACTTGTTGCAGTGTGCAGCTTTTACATAGCTGTCGTCTTTAAAACTTGTGTGCCTATCGGGCATATATTGAGCCTGTTCCATGAGACCGCTTTCTGCCCTTCCAGAGAGACGTGCAAACGACTTGGGGTAAGAACAACAATGAGGAATTGCAGGCCCAGGAGGTGTTACCTCCCGCCTGCAGGAGGCCATGTGGGTGTTAGCCCCAAAAGGCAGGCCTTTGTCACACTAGGGAGAAGGGCTGCCCCATTGTTTAGGCACAGAATGGCGCAAGGAAACCAGTTGCGAACCAGTTCTCCACAGTGGCATAGTCCTGATGTAGCCACACTCCAGGAGTAGGCTAGAGAGGTCTGATCACCAAGAGAGGGGTCTCGCCATCTTGGGAGTCGGCAGAATGGTGCATCCTGGGATAGCCAGATGGCATACTGTGAGAAAGTGCCCTCTTTCTGCATGGGTGCCCCCACTTTTTGCTGAACTGCTGATGTGCTTTGACTGAGTGTACTCTGGGCTCCTGCCAATCAGGTACCCAGGGCCTATGTTCTGTCCCTAAAACTGCATTGAAACCCAAACCCAATTGGCATCTCTGGCCCCAGGTAAATGGTACCACAGGTAACCAGAGCAGTGTGACCAGGGAAGACCTCGAAGGGCTGCAGCACTTATTGTGCCACCCTTAGAGGCCCTGTACCTTTACACTCACACACTGCCTTTGCAGGCTGTGTGTTTTGGTGCAGAACAAAGTGAAGTCGACATGGCACACATCCCTGTGTGCCATGCCTACAACCCACTGCCCTGGCATACATCAGTCACCCCTCTAGCTGGGTGCACTATGCCAGTGGTGAGGGTACAGGTGCAGGAGTCCATTATTGCATGCATTTTTGCATTAAATCCCACTCTGGCATCAGTGTGGGTTTAATGTGCTGAGAAGTTTGATACCAAACTTCTCAGTTTTCAGAGTAGCCATTATGGTGCTGTGGAGTTCGTAATGACCAGCTTCCAGCACCATATACTCTTAATGGCAGCACTGCACTTACAATGTCTAAAAATTGACTTAGACACTGTAGGTGTACAGGGCTCATGCACCTGTACCCTCACCACTGGTATAGTGCACCCAGCTAGAGGGGTGACTGACCTATGCCAGGGCAGTGGGTTGTAGGCACTTCACACAGGGATGTGTGCCATGTTGACTCTTCACTTTGACCTGCACCAAAACATGCAGCCTGCAAAGGCAGTGTGTGAAGGTACAGGACCTCTGAGGGTGACACTAAGTGCTGCAGCCCTTAGAGGCCTTCTCTGGTCACAGTGCCCTTGGGTACCTGTGGTACCATTTACCAGGGGATGCCAATTGGCCAGAGATGCCAATTGGGTTTAGGTTTCAATGCAGTTTTAGGGAAAGAACAATAGGCCCCTGGGTACCTGATTAGCAGGAGCCCAGGGCACACTCAGTCATAGCACATCAGCAATTCAGCAAAAAGTGGGGGCAACCATGCAGAAGGAGGGCACTTTCTCACAAGGGCATTTTAGAGATGCCGCCTAAAGAACGACCTACCACTAGTGTCCAGGCTGAGTGGCTGCTTTCGGCTGCCACCACCAGACATTTTTCTGGACCCCTGGGTCGAGAGCCTGCGGCTCTCAGGGGCCTGAAACAATGCACATCCTGGGACGAGGTGCCAAACCTCCTCCCCCAGGATGGGCAGGGGTCACGAAGGGGAAGCTTCAAGGGCTTGCCGCCTTTGTGAGCTTCCCCAGGCCACTTGCTGCTTTCAGCAACTGGTCCCCACTGGTTCTGACCCCCACTTTGGACGAGAGAACCGGTGGGCAAAACAAGTGAGGAAGAGAGATGTGTCCACCTCTGCCAACTCCACCCCTCGGGTGGGGGAGGCGAGATGAAGCACAACTCTGTCCCCACCATCTTGCAGATGGGGGGGACCCAGCCAACCAGGGAAAGGCTGATGCCCCCCTCCCACTGGAGGGTGGCATAATAGGGGGTGTACCCACCCCAGGGAAGGGACCCATTGGTCCCATCCTCTTTACCTACTTGTAACATCCCTAAATCTAGTGTTCCAGGCATGTGAGCTGTAGATCACATGCTTTGCATAAGATCGCCATCTAGTTTTGGGTCCAGATGTTTGCACTTTGTTTTTCTTCGAAGAAGTCTTCCTAGTCACGAGGTAGGTGACTCCTCCCTTAGGTGATAGTGCGCATGGTCATCAACTCCATCTTCAGATTGTTTTTTTCCGCCATCAGGTTCGGATGTTACTCGCTGCGCTCAGTTTCGACACCGATCTTTCGGTTTCTCTCGGCGCGTAGAACACTCGCCCTCGACGGTATTGTTTCCGATCGCTTATTACATTCTTTGCATATTGTTTGTTTAGAGAAAACCCTCTTTCGATCGGAGAGCTCGTGTTCGGCCGTCTGGCCTAACCGCCTCGATTCGACTTGCAGTCGATGGAACGAACTCCCTTCAAATACTGCCCTCGGTGCCACACGAAATACCCGCGCACCGACTCACACGAAGTGTGCAACTTGTGTTTGTCGCCAGAACACAAAGAACAGGACTGTGACGCGTGTAAGGCTTTCCGTTCCAAGAAAACGCTTCGCGAACGTCTGGCTCGACGACGCGACATGCAGAGCCAACGTATGGGCTCCATTCTTGTACTCTTCGGACCAGAATCGGAAGAAGAAGCCGGAGATGTTATCGGGGCCGAAGAGGAGCAGGATCCAATCTCCGTTTCGGAAGAGGGCTCCGACCAGGATGAGGACATCCCGCATGGACAAAGTACTGTAAGTACAGTTCCCTCTTCGCCCCAACTCCCAAGTCAGCCAAAAAGAAGGCTCTGGACAAACCCGCGCCCTCAGGCCCCGGTCGGCACCGAGATAATGCTTCCGAAGCCCCGCCTTCTGGCTCGGCACCGAAGCCGTCCAAAAAGCCTTTCAGCTCCGAGAAGCCCCACTCCAAGTCAGGCACAGAGCCAAAGCCTTTGGGATCGAAGCACAAGGCCGGCTCGGAACACCACTCGGCACCGAAAAATACTTCAGATCCGAAGACACCAGCCCCTAAAACAGACTGCTGCTCCAAAATCACCAAAAAAGCGTAGTTTCGAAGATCCGCTCGACAAACCGGACCCGAAACAAAAACTGCTTTATATACATCCTAAAACTGGACATATTACCACCAAGGTGACTTTAAAAAGGAGAACTGATATTGAAGCGGAATATCACATTCCCTTAAAGAAGAGAACTGTTGGAACAAATCCTTCCCCTCCTCCTCTTTCTCCTCCTCTTCCAACACCACATTCTTCTTAGTCTATACCTGTACCAGCTTCACCTGAGCACTCACCACCACATACACCTTACAACCACGGGGATGGGGATGATGATAATGATGGTCAACCAGGACCTACAGATGACTGGGACGCTTACAACACTGACTCGCCCACAGACCATGACCCTGACCTATATCCTACTAAACCCTCTCCACCAGACGATGGTGTGGGTTATATTGAGTTGCTAAGCAGGGCTGCCAATTATCATGGAGTGCAGCTCCACAAAGAATCCCTTGAAGAGGATTTCCTTTTTGAGACACTCAATGGTACACAAAAAGCTACACGTTACCCATGCTAAAGGGAATGATCAGGCATGTCCATGACCTTTAAGGATCCTGTCGGGGCACGAATCCTTACCCCTAGGGTGGATAAAAAATACAAGCCTGCACCATCTGAACCAGTCTACATAAGAGGACAATTACCCTTACTCATTGGTAGTCTCCAACGCACGTAAAAGGGCAAACTCCCAAACTACTGGAGATTCTCCACCCCCAGATAAGGAATCAAAGCTCCTTGATGTCTCAGGGAAAAGGGTAGCCTCTCAGGCAGCTAACTTTTGGCGCATAGCTAACACGCAGGCATGACTAGCAAGATACGACCGTGCACATTGGGATGAAATGGAACAATTTATGCAATTTCTACCCCACGAACACAAAACTAAGGCGCAGGATTTAATACGGGAGGGACAACTAATTTCAAATAACCAAATCAGTTGTTCCCTAGATGCTGCTGACACATCTGCTAGAGCAGTGAACACTAGTGTCCTTTTGCGAAGGCATGCATGGCTGCGCATACCAGGTTTCAAACCTGAAGTGCAAACCTCTGTTAAACACACCCTTTGATAAAGAGCATCTCTTTGGGCCAGTAGTAGATTCTTCTCTGGAAAAGATGAAGGATACTGAAGTGGCTAAGTCAATGGGAGCCCTTCAATCTACACAAGCCCGTGGTTCCTTTCGGCATTCCTTCTATCGTGCAGGGTCCAAAAATACTTCCTCTGAAACTGCATCCACTTACAAGGGCAATAATCAACCCTCCGGCTCTAAAACTTACTTCAGAGGGGGTTACAGAGGAAACAATGGCAGAGGTAACAATGGCAGAGGTAGAGGCTCCAACACACGCACCCCTCCCTCCAATACAAAGCAGTGACTTGCCCATACTTCCCCCGACCACTTAACACCTGTCGGGGGAAGACTGTCACAATTTCTACCAAAGTGGCAGTCAATAACAGACAAATGGATTCTACAGATTATCCATTCTGGTTATAGCCTGGAGTTCATCAACACTCCTCCAAACATCCCTCCAAAGTCACTCAAACTTTCACCGGATCACCTACACCTCAAACAAGAGGTACAATCACTACTGCTAAAAGGAGCTATAGAGTCCATACCACTACCACACCACGGGTCGGGCGTGTACTCCTTTTACTTCCTAATTTCCAAAAAGGACGGCTCTCAGACCAATATTGGATCTAAGAGCTACGTTTTTACATAGTCAGACCATTTCCACATGGTTACACTTCAACAGGTACTACCACTTTTGCAAAAAGGCGACTTTCTGTCTACTCTAGACCTAAAGGACGCCTACTTTCACATTCCAATCCACCCTGCTCATCCCGCATTTCTCATTTTTGTGGTAGCAGGTCAACATTACCAATTCAAAGTACTCCCATTCGGAGTCACCACTGCCCCCAGAGTCTTCACAAAGTGTCTGGCGGTAGTAGCTGCTCATCTCAGAAGATAAAGCATCCACGTCTTCCCATACTTGGACGATTGGCTCATCAAAGCCGCATCGTATCAACAGTGCCTCAAACACTCCTACGTAACCATTCAGTTACTTCACCAACTGGGGTTCACAGTCAATGTGTTAAAATCACATCTTCAACCAGCCAAAACTCAGAACTACCTAAGAGCCACTTTAGATACTCAAAGGGCTCTGGCGTTTCCCAACGCTGCCAGAATTCGAAACATTCAAACGTTAGTTCTCCAGTTTCAAGCCAATCAATCACTTCCGGCTCAAGTTTTTATGCAACTGCTGGGAATGATGGCATATTGCATCATGATCGTTCCCCATGCCAGGCTGCACATGCGTCCACTTCAAGAATGCTTCGCCAGTCAGTGGAACTAGTCACACGGTCTATTAACCGATCTAGTGTTGGTAAGCAGCCGTACTCATCGCTCTCTGCAGTGGTGGAACACACAAAATGTATCAAAAGGACGGCCGTTCATAAACCTGGTTCCACAGACAGTGTTAACAGCGGACGTGTCCCTTACTGGCTTGGGAGCTCATCTTCAGCAACACACAGTGCAGGGCCTATGGAGCCAACAGCAAAGGTTGCTCCATATCCATCATTTAGAGCTCATGGCAATCTTTCTAGCTCTCAAAGCCTTTCAAGATCACCTGTCTAGCACAGCTGTCTTGGTTCAAACCGACAACATGACAGCCATGTATTACATACAGAAACGGGGGGGGGGGGACACGCTCTCTCCAGCTGTCCCACTTAGCTCAAGACTTCAGGAGGTGGGCTATTCACCACAATATCTATCTCCTAGCGGAACACCTCCCAGGAGTGAACAGCCAGATTGCGGACCTCCTCAGCAGGCAGAGGTATCAAATACACGAATGGGAACTTCATCCTGAAGTTCTCCTTACATTCTTCCAAGCTTGGGGAGTCCCTCACATAGATCTGTTCGCAACACCCCAAAATGCCAAAGCTTCGCCTCCAGGTACCCACACCTTTTATCCAAGGGCAATGCTCTATGGATGAACTGGTCGGGGATATTTGCTTACGCTTTCCCGCCTCTCCCCCTCATTCCATCAGTGGTTCGGAAACTCGGGCAAACATCTCTCAAACTAATCCTGGTAGCTCCTACATGGGCACGTCAACCCTGGTTCACAACCCTGTTGGAGCTCTCCCTGGTACAACATCAAAAATTACATTTAACTCCCAGTCTCCTCACACAGAGCCATGGAGAAATCAAACATCCAGATCCCAAACAACTGAACCTCGCGATCTGGCTCCTGAAGTCAGAGTTCGGTTATCTGAACCTTCCACCAGACTGTATGAACATTAGAGAGGCCAGAAAGCCTACCACAAGGGCCTACTACGCAGCCAAATGGAAGCATTTTGTTATCTGTTGCAATAACAGTAACATCAACCCTCTTGATGCTTCCATAAAGAACATACTCTTACGTTTTGCAGCAGTCCGCATTGGTCTATACATCCATCAGACTGCATCTCGCTGCAATAGCAGCCTACCTTCAAAATAGGCAACATTTATTGTTGTTTCGAGTGCCTGTAATCAAAGCATTTATGGAAGGACTCAAGAGTCATACCACCAAGACTTCCACCTGCCCCAGTGTAGAATCTTAACATAGTCCTCACAAGGTTAATGGGTCTACCATTTGACCCCATGCACAAATGTGAACTACAGTTCCTCACTTGGAAAACAGCTTTCCTCATTGCAATCACTTCATTGAGGAGAGTGGGTGAACTACAGGCATTAACCATAGAAGAACCCTTTTTCCAGTTACACAAAGATAAAGTAATTCTTCGTACCAATCCCAAATTCCTACCGAAGGTAGTATCTGCATTTCACATCAATCAGTCGGTTGAATTACCTGTGTTCTTCCCTCAACCTGACTCTGTTGCAGAACGAGCTCTACACACTTTAGATGTTAGAAGAGCACTGTTGTATTACACTGAAAGAACAAAATCTTTTCGTAAGACCAAACAACTTTGTCGTATTTGCATCACCTCACAAAGGCAATCCTATATCCAAATCGGGTATTGCTAGGTGGATTGTTAAATGTATTCAGATTTGTTATGCAAAAGCCAAAAGGACTCTAACAGTACCCCCTAGAGCACATTCCACTCACAAGCTGGGGGCTACTATGGCTTTCTTGGGGAATATCCCTATTACTGATATCTGCAAAGCTGCAACATGGTCTACACACACACATTCACCAAACGCTATTGTGTAGATGTGTTAGCAAGACAGCAAGCTAATGTGGGCCAAGCAGTACTTAAAATATTATTCCAGACAACTCCACCAGTTACAGGATAGCCACCGCTTCGGGGAGACTGCTGTATAGTCTATGCAAAGCATGTGATCTACAGCTCACATGCCTCGAACGGAAAATGCTACTTACCCAGTATGCATCTGTTCTTAGCATGTAGGGCTGTAGAATCTCATGCGCCCACCCACCTCCCCGGGTACCTGTAGCTGCTGTAGTTCTCTTGTTACTATACATATTTACGCATGGACATCTCTATTCTTTACTACTACTCCATTCTCTCACCCTCTGCGGAAAACGACCTGAAGATGGAGTCGATGACCATGCGCACTATCACCTAAAAGAGGAGTCACCTACCTCGTGACTAGGAAGACGACTTCGAAGAGAAAAAAAAGTGCAAACATCCGGACCCAACACTAGATGGCGAGCTTATGCAAAGCATGAGATTCTACAGCTCTACATGCCAAGAACAGATGCATACTGGGTAAGTAGCATTTTCCATTTAGGGTCACCCCGGAACCTTGCTTCCTCAGACAAGAAACCAGAAGAAGAAATGGAGCGAACAGCTGTGCTGAAGCTAACAAGAGGACGCCCACTGACTTGGCCCCAGCCCTACCGGCCTGTCCCCACCTCGAACCTGCAGAAGCGAAACTCCGGTGTGTCCTGCAGCCAGCAGCTTCAAGAATCCCGAGGACCTACCCTGCCTTCAACAGAAAAGACGGTCTCCTGTGAACACCTGATTTGTTCAACAACAGACTTCAGGTCCGCCAAAGTCTGCGAGTCTGCACCACTCTGCACCCGACGCCCACAGCCCGAGTGGCCCAACACTGAGAGGTCTCCCCGGCGAACCTGACCCGAGATCCGGTGACCCCTGACCTGTCTCAAACCTCCAGCCTACGCCTACATCCTCAAACTGGAAAGTCATGTGTACTGTGGCCAGGAGCCTGTAAGAAGATCCGACCCTAAAAGGCACCCCTGCACCTGACGCTCCATGGCCTTGGGTGGCCCAACCGACTGTGCCTACCCAGAGCCTGCAGTGCATTTGCAAACCGGAGACTCCCCATTGAAAGCTACGTGGCTCCCGACGCCAAAACGCCACTGCACCTGGCCGCCCCATGCCGCTAAGGGTGCACCTTTTGTGCGGGCTCAAACCCCCATTTGCCCTGAGCTTAAGTCCAGGAGCTTTGCTCCCACAACCCAGTGGCCTGCTCGTCAGCAGCCGCCAACCGGAGGCTCCCTATCCCCCATTATATAACATTGGGCCTCAGCACTCTGCACCCGGCCGCCCTAGTGCCGCTGAGGTTGTAACGAGAGTGCAGCCTTGACCCTGGGGGACCCCTGACTCTAACCCCAGAATTCCAGCTCCCACGACAAAGTACTTACCTGTTAAGCGATACCACTATGTTCGAGGCATGTGAGCTGTATATCACATGCTTTGCATAGCTTGCCATTTAGTGTTGGGTCCGGATGTTTGCACTTGGTTTTTCTTCGAAGAAGTCTTTTCCAGTCACGAGGTAGGTGACTCCTCTTTTCGGTGATAGTGCGCATGGGCATCGTTTCATTGTTAGATTGTTTTATTCCGCCATCTGGTTCGGATGTCAATTGCTGCGCTCCGGTTCGGCACCGTTTATCGGGTTCCCTTAGACGCGTAATCCACTACCCTCGATGGTATTGTTTCCCGATCTCATTTCCCATTCTCCGCGTATCGTTTTGACTCAAAAACCTTCAATCGAAAAACTTGTGGAGGGCCGTTGGGCCTACCTGCGCCGGGCTCCCTAGCATTCGATGGAACGGACTTCATTCAAGCTCTGTCCCGGGTGTCGCGCTAAGCTTCCGCGCACCGACTTGCACGAAGTGTGCAACCTCTGCCTATCCCCGGAATACGACGAAAAACACTTCGATGCATGCTGATCATTTTGATCGAAGTAGACACTCTGTGACCGTCTGGCTCGATGTCACGAAATGCAACATCAGGGCGGCTCCGCACCGGACATCTTCAGCGAATATTCCGACAGAGGAACTACATATTCAAGGAGCCGAAGAAGCAGAACATATCTCTGTGTCCGAGGCCGACTCCGACATGGAAGAAGAGGAGCAAGTTGCATGGGTCAGCGTACTGCGAGTACAGAAACCCCTTTGTCCCAGCAACACAAGACCAAAAAGGCTCCGGTCCTTCCTCTGCCTTCGGGCCAATGTCGGCACCAGGAAAAAGTTTTGGGTGCCCCGGGCCCGGCGTCGAAACACAAGGAAAAGCCTTCCGGCTCTGGCTCGAGTCGGCCCCATGTCGGTGCTGAGCCGAAACCTTCGGCGTCGAAATTGAAGCATGTCGTGGTCACCATTCCACTGTTATCAAAGAGTAAATCTTCTGAGCCGAAATGTTCTGAGCTGACAATTTCAACGCCGAAATCGGCGACCAAAGACAAAAAGACTCCACCAAGAGCCTCGATCCGACGTTCCACCTTTGGATCCGAAACAGAAAGAGCTGGTAATAAATCCGGACACTGGGCATATTCACGCCAAATTACCTGAGAAAATGTAATAGGCCTGCAGGAGGATTACCACATTCCTCTAAAGAGAGAATACTATCCAGTACTGATCCAAATTTACTCATCACACCCACAAATTAACCACCACTACTATCACCTGACCCACAGGATGAAGGGGATGGGGATGAGCATAGGCCACAGGATACTGACCCATGGGGAGATTGACACTGACCCAAACACGGATAATGACCCTGATTTATATCCGTCCACTCTCTCACCACCCGACGACAACATAGGATACATTTTTGAGAAAGTGCCCTCTTTCTGCATGGTTGCCACCACTTTTTGCTGAATTGCTGATGTGCTTTGACTGAGTGTGACCTGGGCTCCTGCTAATCAGGTACCCAGTGTGAGAAAGTGCCCTCTTTCTGCATGGCTGCCCCCACTTTTTTGCTGAATTGCTGATGTGCTTTGACTGAGTGTGCCCTGGGCTCCTGCTAATCCGGTACCCAGGGCCTATGTTCTTTCCCTAAAACTGCATTGAAGCCTAAACCCAATTGGCATCTCTGGCCACAGGTCAGGCCCTGGTAAATGGTACCACAGATACCCAGGGCACTGTGACCAGAAAAGGCCTCTAAGGGCTGGAGCACTTATTGTGCCACCCTTAGAGGTCCTGTACCATTACTCACACACTGCCTTTGCAGGCTGCATGTTTTGGTGCAGAACAAAGTGAAGAGTCGACATGGCACACATCCCTGTGTGCCATGCTTGCAACCCACAGCCCTGGCATAGTTCAGTCACCCCTCTAACTGGGTGCACTATACTAGTGGTGAGGGCACAGGTGCATGAGCCCTGTACCCCTACAGTGTCTATGTCCATTCTTAGACATCGTAAGTGCAGTGCTGCCATTAAGAGTATATGGTGCTGGGAGTTTGTCATTACGAACTCCACAGCACCATAATGGCTACACTGAAAACTGAGAAGTTTGGTATCAAACTTCTCAGCACATTAAACCCACACTGATGCCAGTGTGGGATTTAATGAAAAAATGCATACAGAGGGCATCTTAGAAGATGCACCCTAAAAACGAACCTACCACTAGTGTCCAGGCTGAGTGGCTGCTTTCAGCTGCCTCCACCACCAGACATGTTTCTGGACCCCTGGGTCGAGAGCCTGCTGCTCTTTGGGGCCTGAAACGATGCACATCCTGGGATTAGGTGCCAAGCCTCCTCCCCCAGGATGGGCAGGGTTCACGAAGGGGAAGCTTCAAAAGCTTGCCGCCTTTATGAGCTTCCCCAGGCCACTTGCTGCTCTCAGCAACTGGTCCCCACTGGTTCTGACCCCCACTTTAGGCGGGAGAACCGGCAGGAAAAACAAGTGAGGAAGAGAGGTGTGCCCACCTCTGCCAACTCCACCCCTCAGGTGGGGGAGGCGAGGTGAAGCACAACTCAGTCCACGGCATCTTGAAGATGGGGGGACTCAGCCAACCAGGGACAGGCTCATGCCCCCCTCCTACTGGAGGGTGGCATAATAGGGGGTGTACCCACCCCAGGGGAGGGACCCATTGGTCCCTGCCTTTTACCTACCTGTAACGCCCCTAATTCTAGTATTTAGGGGCACCCCTGAACCTTGCCTTCTCCGACAAGAAGAAACTAGAAGAAGGACCGAACAACCGTGCAGCAGCTAACCAGAGGAAGACACCCACTGACTTGTCCCCAGCCCTACCGGCCGTCTCCCCCTCGAACTTGCTCTTGCGAAACCCCGGTGTCCTGCAGACAGCAGCCTCAAACTCCGGAGGACCTGCCTGCAAGCTCGAGACTGTCTCCCGTGAACACCGGATTTGTTCATCTGCACACGCCGTCCACGGGCCGAGCTCGAGTGGGCAAACGGCACGAGGAGGTCACCCCGGTGATCCTGACCCGGGATCCGGAGACCCCTGACCTGCCTCAAGCCGACGCCTGCAGCCTAAATCCAGAAGGTCCCCCCAACCGCGACCAGGAGCTGGTAAGAAGATCCGACAACAAAAGGCACCCCTGCACCCGACGCCCCACGGTTTTGTGTGCCCAAACCGACGGTGCCTAACCAACCCTTAACTTCCCAACTTACCTCTCGAAGTGGTGGTCGCACCCAGAAGACCTTCGTCCCCGAGCCTGCAGTGCCTTTGCAAACCGGAGGTTCCCCTTTGAAACCAACCGGGCGCCCGACGTCGAAACAGCACCCTGCACCCAGCTGCCCCTAGTGCCACTGAGGGTGCACCTTTGGTGCTACTTTGTTTCCCCATTTGCCCTGAGCTAAGGTCCAGGAGCTTTGGTCCCACAACCCAGTGGCCTGCTCGTCAGCAGCCACCAACCGTAGTCCCCCTATCCCCCATTGGATAACATTGGGCCTCAGCACTCTGCACCCGGCCGCCCTAGCCTAGTGCCGCTGAGGGTGTAACGAGAGTGCATCCCTGACCCTGGGGGAACCCTTGTTCTAACCCCAGAAGCTCAGCTCCAAACACCTATTACTTACCTGGTAACCGTTAACTTCATTTCTCTCCATAGGAATCTATTGACTGTTTTTCTCTGAAAAATGTTTTAAGTGTGGAGTTGACCTGAAAAATAGCAATTGTGCAAAACTAACTTTACTTACCTTTTCTCTAGGAAATGTCCCAGTGTGATATCTAGGCATATCACACTGAGTAGAAAAAGTAAACTTTAATCTCAAAAGTAACGTAAAAGTAACTTACCTGTAAATTTTACTGCAAAATCGATACAAAGTATATGTACAGCATTCAACAGTATTGCATTACCAGTAATTCAAACTGTAACCATTTCAAAGTACATTTACAAATGCATTCCAAACTGTATATTTACTGCAAAGTATTGATCAACTTACCTGTGCCAGGCTTGCTTGGTTCTAGGAAATAAAATAACTAAAAGAATATTTTTATACAAAACCAATAGGTCTGATGTTGAGTCTTTGAGTGTGTGAAATCATTTGCTGATTGACTGGGTACAACAAATGCTTAAAACTGTCCTCTGATACTGCCTTACTGCTCGACCACACTACCACAAATGGAGAGTGAGGTGCTATCTAACTTTACCTCTGCCTACCTTTGGGGTTCCACTGGACTCTGAACACTATACCTCACTTTGGTATAGTATATACAGAGCCAGCTTCCTACAACATTGAGCTGCTTAACAGAGCTGCTCATTATCATGGGGTGGAGCTGCATAAGGAGGTTTTAGAAGAGGATTTCTTATTTGAAACCCTAAGTTACTCTCAGTTACTCATACACTGCCAATGCTTAAAGGGATGCTTAACCCCTTCCATGCTCATGGCGGAATGGTTCCGTCATGAGCACAAGTTCAAGTGTTCTCATGACGGAACCATTCTGTCATGAGCACACTTTCAAAAAATCCCTGTGCTGTAAACAGCAGAGGGATTTCCCGTTTATTTTTTTGCTTTGGGAGGTGGGGAAGAGCTTCACCAACCACCCAAAGTATGTTTAGGGTGTTCATTGCAATGGCGCGCTCATGGCGCGCTGTTGTCATTACAATGAAAACGAAACAAACTTAGTTTCAGTTTTGGTGCTTGTGGGGCTATCTCAGCCCCCCGAGCACCGAAAAACATGGGAGCGGTATCGTTGGAAAGGGGAGAATCTCCCCTTTCCAATGGTACCCTTCCCTAGTGGATCCCTGCTAGTTTCCCTAGATGGCTGCCGACCCCGGGACCAAAAACGCAGATGCCCCCTATGTATCCGAAAATGACCTGGTTTTGCAAAGGGGTCACATGAGTTTTTGGTCCCGGGCTTGGCGGCCATCTAGGGAAATCTACCAAACCCACACTTTTCTGAGAAATGGAGACCCGGGGGAGTCCAGGGAGGTATGGCTCGCATGGATCCCCCAACGTTTCCGTACCCAGAATCCCCTGCAAACCTCAAAATTTGATGAAACAATCAAATTTTTCTCAAATTTCTGTGTGGGAAAGTTGTAGGATCACCGGGCTTACACAAATTTCCTACCACCCAGCGTTGCTCCAGGTCTCCCGATATAAATGGTACCTCACTCGCTTGGGTGGGTCAAGTACCCGCGACAGGCAAGGGCCCAAAACGTATTCTGGAGACCTCAAAATGACCTATCTGAAAACAACCTGGTTTTGCAAGGGGGGGGTCACCTGGGGTTTTGGCCCCGGGCTCAGTGGCTATCTTGGGAAAGTACCAAACCCACACATTTCTCAAAACTAGATACCCGAGGGAGTCCAGCGAGCTATGGCTTGCGTGGATCCCGCAACGTTTTCCTACCCAGAATCCCCTGCAAACCTCAAATTTAGCCGAAAAACACTGTTTCCACATATTTGTGTGGAATCACCGTGCCTGCACAAATGTCCTACCCCACAGCGTTCCCCTCAGTGTCCTGAGTAAAATGATACCTCACTTGTGTGGGTGGGGCAAGGGCCTATGACTGGGAAGAGGCAAAAACATTGGGATTAAGGGTATAGCACCGAGCATTCGAAGCGCTACATTTTTTTAAAAATACGTTTTTAGCCAATTCTGCATTGGACACCCACACAAGTGAGGTATCACTTTACTCGGGAGACTGAGGGGAACGCTGTGGGTAGGACATTTGTGCGGGCACAGTGATTCCACACACAAATGTGGAAAATTTGTTTTTTTTTTAATCTAAATTTGAGGTTTGCAGGGGCAACTCAACACACACTTCACCTGCAAACAACAAGCAGTGACTTCCTTCGGCTACCCCCGATCATTCAACTCCTGTCGGTGGACGTTTCTCCCAATTTCTTCCTGTCTGGAATACAATCACCTCAGACAAATGGGTTCTACAAATTTATCCAATATGGTTACTGCCTGTAACTTAGACACTCCCCCAAACGTTCCTCCAAGATCACACGCAATGTCACAAGAACATCTCACCCTTCTCAAGCAAGAAGTTCTTTCTCTGTTAGAGAAAGAAGCTATAGAACCAGTCCCGTTACAATATCAAGGGGCCGGTGTATACTCCCTGTTCTACTTAATTCCCAAAAAGGACGGCTCTCAGGCCTATACTGGATCTCAGAGAACTAAATCTATACATTCAGTCGGACCACTTTCATATGGTGACATTCCAAGTGCTCCCGCTCCTTCAACAGGGCGATTTTCTGCCGACTCTGGACTAAAAGGACCCCTATTTCCATATCCCAATACACCTTGCTCACCGCAAATACCTCAGGTTTGTGGTAGCAGGCCAGCATTATCAATTCAAGGTGCTGCCATTCGGAGTAACTACCCCACCCTGGGTTTTCACCAAATGCTTGGCAGTAGTCGCAGCTCATCTACGAAGACAACACATTAACGTCTTCCCATATTTAGACTGGCTCATAAAAGCCAACTCGCAACAAAGCTGTCTACGTCACGCTCACAAAACAGTGCAGTTGCTCCACAATCTTGGATTCACAGTAAATCTGGCCAAGTTCCATCTCCAACCATCCAACACAAATGTATTTGGGAGCCACTTTAGATACACAAAAGGCTCTGGCCTACCCCAATCCGACCAGAGTCCGCGTTATGCAGACTCTACTCTTTCAGCCTCAACACTCATTGCCAGTTCGAGTGTTCATGTAGTTACTAGGGATGATGGTGTCTTGTGTCCTAATTGTCCCTTACGCAAGACTTCAAATGCATCTCTTGCCGGAATGCTTAGCACAACAGTGGAACCAGGCTCAGGGTCTATCAGATCTAGTGTTGGTAGACGGCCGCACCCATCGCTCTCTGCAGTGGTGGAATACACAAAACCTTTCAAAAGGGCGGCCCTTCATCGACCCGGTTCCACAGATAGTGCTAACAGCAGACGCATCTCTGACTTTTTGGGGAGCTCCTCTCCAAACGCACACAATTCAGGGTGTCTGGAGCTGGCAGCAAAAACAGCGTCACATAAATCATCTAGAGCTGCTAGCGATTTTTCTAGTGCTCAAAGCATTTCAAGTTCATCTAGTAGGCAAAGATGCCCTGGTTCGTACAGGCATGACAGCAATGTACTTGTACTACATACAAAAACAGGGGGGGGGGGGGAGACACTCTCCAGCTGTCACAATTAGCACAGACCATCTGGAGATGGGCCATACGTCACAAAATGTATCTCCTCGCAGAACACCTTCCAGGAGTAAACAATCAGATTGCAGATCTGCTCAGTCGTCAAAGACAACAGATCCACGAATGGGAACTCCACCCTAAAGTTCTCCTCCCTTTCTTTCAGATGTGGGGCTTTCCAGACATAGATCTGTTCGCCACAAACCTAAACGCAAAATGCCCAAGCTTTGCATCCAGGTATCCACACCCATTGCCCATAGGCAATGCACTATGGATGAATTGGTCAGGGATATTTGCCTATGCCCAGATTCTGTGGCAGAACGTGCTTTACACACAGATGTGAAAAGAGCATTACTCTACTATGTAGAAAGGACAAAACCTTTCCGTAAGACAAAACAACAATTTGTAGCTTTTGCTCCACCACAGAAAGGCAATCCCATATCAAAATCTGGTATTGCACGGTGGATAGTCAAGTTCATTCAAACATGCTATGCAAAAGCAAAGCGAACATTGACAATTTCCCCTAGAGCGCACTCCACACGCAAACTAGGGGCTTCTATGGCATTCTTAGGAAATATACCCATAGATGACATCTGTAAAGCTGCAACATGGTCTACACCTCAAACATTCACAAAACACTATTGTGTAGATGTGCTAGCAAGACAGCAAGCTAGTGTGGGCCTAGCAGTTTTACTTGCACTATTTCAGACGACTGCAACAGCTACAGGTTAGCCACCGCTTTGGGAGATAACTGCTATATAGTCTATGCAAAGCATGTGATCTACAGCTCACATGCCTCGAACGGAAAATGCTACTTACCCAGTATGCATCTGTTCCTGGCATGTAGAGCTGTAGATTCACATGCGCCCACCTGCCTCCCTGGGTACCTATACCTGTTGCAGTGACATCTTACTTAGATACATATATACATGGACATCTCTTTCTACTACTCTCACTAACTCCATTATCACCCTCTGCGGGAAAACAATCTAACAATGGAGTCGATGCCCATGCGCACTATCACCGAAAGGATGAGTCGCCTACCTCATGACTGGAAAAGACTTCTTTGAAGAAAACCAAAGTGCAAACATCTGGACCCAACACTAGATGGCAGGAGTATGCAAAGCATGTGAATCTACAGCTCTACATGCCAAGAACAGATGTATACTGTGGTAAGTAGCATTTTCCTTTCCTCCATAGGATAACATTGACTGTTTTTCTATGAAAAGTTTCTAATTGTGGAGTTGGAAAATCTATGAACACCTTTAAAACTGTAACTAAATAACAAACGCTTTTACTTACCTGTCTAACCGCTTAACCGCGGCACGAATTCCGCCGCGGTGTGGCGGTTTTAATCAGTGGGCAGGGCCGCGTCGGCCAACGGACGTGCGCAGCACTACGGAGGTAGTGTCTCATGGCATGGCCGTTGCCGACGGGAGCACTTAAGGGGTTACAGGCAATGTCCCAGTGCAGTATCCAGGTATACTACACTGTAAGAAAAGTAATCTGTAAAGTAATCTACTTGACATTCTATTAAAGCCTATACAAAGTATATGTACAGTATATCAAAAGCATTGCATTATAAGTAGCTCTACTGTAACCAAATCAAAGTGCGTATACAATTGCAATTCAAACTGTTTACAAACTGCATTACTACTGTAAAGTATTTATTGCTTACCTGTGCCAGGCTTGCTTGGTTCTAGAAAATAAAATAACTAAAAGAATATTTTTATACAAACCCAATTGGTCTGAAGTTCAGTCTTTGATTGTGTGATATCATTTGCTGATTGAGTGTGTACAACAAATGTTTAACACTACCCTTTGATACAGCCTTACTGCTCGCCCACACTACCACAAATGGAGAGTAAGGTGCAATCTACTTTTACCTCTGCCTACCTTTGTGGTTCCACTGAACTCTCTGGACACTATACCTCACTTTGCTATACTATATACAGAGCCAGCTTCCTACAGTGCCAGACAGATTTTGCACCCGGCTACCTTTCTGGTGGTGTATGTCCCTTCCCCCTGGCCCCCTGCTTGCTGGTCCTAACCCCCAAAGTTTGGCCCCTGCAACGGATTTACTTTCCTACAAGCAGTATGGCTCTAGTCACCCCCAGTTCTGCACCTGGCCGCCCCTATGCCGTTGGTGGTGCAGTTTTGGTACTCACCGGACCTTTGCCGACTTTTGGTCCCGAAGACTGGAATTGTAAGTGCATTACTTACCTGATTAACCGCGATATTGTTATCCCCATAGGATAACATTGTATGTATTTTATTTTAAGACTAAGAAATTCGCCCTAAGTATAATTTTCTAAAATTTGTCTGGATCTCCTCGAGTTGTCCATTATGGGTCAATGTTGTGCAATAAATGTCTTACACTCCTGTTAGGCCTAAGGCTGCTCGCCCACACTACCACTAATAGAGCACTTTGGGGTTTACATTAAGTCCTATACACTTTCGGAGAACCTCTGGACTTTGGATCTGAATATGGTATTACCATTAGGTTGTTATACCGTGTAGAGCTTCCTACAAGGAGGAATGTAGTTTTCATTGGGTTTAGGTTAAGTGGAGGACAGACCATTTATTAGTTACTTGTTGTAAGATTTTTAGAGTTGCTATCTGAGGGATTTGCGATTTTGAGGTAGTTTGTCTGCATTTTGATGCAGGACTATATTTTTGTCTTGTATCGTTGATCCGAAAATGACTTTTTTTTCAACCAATTGGGAGCCAGATGGACGGATTAAAGAGATCAATGTAGAACTGCACCCTCCATTTCCCCCCCCACATTGCTGATGGTGTCAAATGCTGAAAGTTCCTGGTGGCAGATTCTGTCTTGGAGAAGCTTTAATTCATTGTCTGATATTAAGGTTCTCTGATTGTGTTCTGCATTTAGGCTGTAACCCAGGTTGGGAGAGGATTTAGTAGGTTGTTTGAAATGTACGAAAAACTCTCGGCATGCCTTTTTTAGTGTTCCTAACTTGCGAATCGCAGGTGTAGGTTCTTTTGATTTCCCCTTTGCTCAAACAAATTTTTCGAAACATGTATTTCAGTGTACTGTTATAGCCAGGTGTGAGTGTCTCTCCATTGTATGGAGGCCTCCTGTGATCTATTTGTTCCATAGCCTGTTCTGGGGGCGGCTTAACGTTGTGGAAGGCTTACCTCATTTTCTTAAGGGATAGTATGGGGTTTGGAGATTGACTACCAGTTTCTTGAAGTGGGCATCTGACCTTATTCATGCCGCCTATGGAATCTTATCACTCTCACCTTCCTCCTATTAAAAGGTAGTTATTATAATTGACTTGTTTCTTGGTGTCTGGCTTCAAGCACTATCCATCTTTCTTCTGTGCTAGGAGGGGATGATGACGAAGCAGTGCCTCAAGTGGACGCCTATGAACTGTTGAGTGCTGTAGAGATTCTCTCCAAACTACCCAAAGACTTCTATGACAAAATTGTAAGTAAATCAGCGATGTTTGGGGCTTTGAAAAAGCTCAGTTTCATAGCTTAGGGGTTGCTTTTTTAGGGACCTAGTGCTTTCTGTTAAAGCTACTGACTAGTAATGTGACTTTGTGCCTTTTCTTGTGTGCTCCTAGGAATAACAAGCATTAGCAAAGCCAATAAGTCTCTTAACTTGAGAAGTCTTTACTTGCCTATACCTTTAGCCATTCTGTACAGCATCCCCAATGTTATGCAGGAAGGCCAAGTAAGAAAAGAAATTCCATCACATCACTTTGTAGGTGCCGGCACCTACAAAATGCCACAGCCACCTTTTTTTCTTTATCATTTACCAGTCCACCGACATCACTCACACGCTCAAGCTCACACGCTCAAGCTCACACAGATATACATGCACCCACCTACTCACTCACCCAGTCAAGGCTCATGCATCCACTCAGACCCACCCAAACTCACCCTCCCAGACCCATTCAGACACTAATGCATGCACCCATTCACTCATCCACTCACTTGTGCTCTCACTCACAGACCCATTGAGACGCTCATACACCCATACAGTCACTCACACATCCACTCAAAGACCCACTCAGGCTTATGCACCCAGTTACACACTCAGACTCATTTACCCACGCAGTGTCACACTCACACCCACTGACAGAACCACTCAGACACTCACGCTGCTAGTCATAGACCCACTGAGACTCATGCACTCACAAATCGACTCATGCTCCCACGCACTCACCCATTCAGACACCCACTTAATCACTCATGTATCCACTCACAGATCCAGTCAGTCGTATACTTGCTTACAAATGTGCAAAGGCACTCATGCACTTACTCCGATTGAGTGAGAGACTTGCACAACCAAATGACAGACCCATTGTGACACGGATGCACCCACCCGTAGATATACTGAGGCAGCCACGCATTTCGTTACAGAAGTATTGATAGGCTGATGCATCGTCTCGCAGATCCCCTCAAATACTTATACAGTGAATGAGATACTTAGTGATACAGTGATGCAGGCAGTCATAGATTCTACTGAAAGTTATGCACAGTTATAGAGATATTAAGGGAGTTGTACATGCTATTATACAGTAGTTTAACGGGAAGTAGGGGTCAAACACAGTATTTAAATAAATTACTATGTGTACAAATGTTTTTTTAAAGCAGCTCAACTAGCCGTGCGTTATGTGCCCCCACCACCTCCGCATCAACCCCAGCAAACCACCACAAAGGGTCGACAGACTCCCAGAGACGCTTAAAACCAGTGTCAGGCCACCACTGCCTTCGGGCCAAGGTTGGCACTGATTAACTATTTCAGATATGCCCAGTCTCTGTGCCGGAAAAATCCTCAAAGCTGACTGCTGCTGCCTTGGACCGGAGTAGAACTTCGGAGCCGAAACCTTCGACTTCGAAACATAATCTAATATCTGCACCTAAGCCAGCTGCCTCAGAGCCTAAGCCTTTGGCATTGAAAACTTCGGCATCCGTGCCAAAAAATATTCCACCCCCAAACCTGCACGTGAGGTGGAGATTGTGGAATCTGTAGTCTAAAAACTGTAAGAGGAACTTGACTCTAGACAGAAGCATATTGTGACCCACCCTGACACTGGATGTATTACAAGAGCCCTCGCTGGTGCCTGACCCTTCAAGAGACTACTTTATTTTGAGGAGGCTTTGGATGTTCAATTCTAACCAAGCACAGGAAGAAAATGGACAAAGCCACAATCCCTTTAAATATCAGCTCACCATCTACTCCACACTATACAACCTCACCACTGGCTTCACCAGCTGCTCCTGCAACATATCCATTGGAAGGGTCATTACATTCATACATAGGAGGTGGAGATATGGGGGACCTTTTCGATATCCCACCACAGGATGACCCCTGGGATAAATATGACACTGATCTACCTGTTAATATAGACCCCCAATCTGTATACTGCCAAACCATCTCTCCCCATCTTACCCTGACACTACCTACCATGATTTATTAGGTACAGCGGCCACCTTCCATAAAGTGTAGTTGCATACAGAGCCCTTAGAGGATCATTTTTTTAAAATTGAAACACTTCTTCACAACGCTCCTTCCAATACTTAGCCATGCTAAAGGGCATGTTCTGCCACATCACTGACATTTAAAATGACCCAGTCAGATCTAGGGTCATAACTCCGGGTCGATATAAAAAAATATAAAGCTTTACCTATAAACACACACACACACACACATTGATATAAACATAGACGGATATGGACGGAGACACATGTATGTAGAGACAGACTTGTGTCTGTCGCAAAGGTCAACTTCCACCAGACGCTTTGGTTGTGGTAACACCACATAAAAGGGCAAATTCACAAACATCTGGTGAAGCACCTCCTCCAGATATGGAGGGTAAAAAAGTTGATGCAGCAGGTAAGAAGGTAGCCGCCCAATTAGCCAATCATTGGCGCATTGCACATTTTTTCGGCCTCCTCTCCAGATATGATCGATCACTGGGATGAGATTGGAGAGATGCTCCAATACTCCCAGATGAACATAAAGGGCATACCAGATTGCCTCCGAGGATAAATTAATATCCAACACTACAGTTCAGTGTGCACTCGACACTGCCAATAATGCAGCTAGAGGAATACATTTGAGCGTACTATTATGTAGGTGTGCTTGGCTTTGAATTTTGGGTTTTGAACCTGAAGTACAACAAAAACTTCTGCCCCTACCATTTGATGGGGGGCAATTTTTTGGTCCTCAAGTGCATACTCTCCTTGAAAATGTAAGATGAGACAGCTAAGGCCTTAGGAGCGCTGCAGACGCCATCTCATCGTGGCTGCTTTCTCTGTTCCTCTTACAGTGGAGGATCAAAGACCACCTACCCTGAAACCTCTGCTACATATCAGCGGACTCAAACCATCTCGCCTAGGGGTTGCTACAAAGGCTCATACCGGGGTAACAACACCAGAAGTAGAGGCAAGAGTGGATTTACAAAGCCATCTGCCAGAACCACAAAGCCCTGACTCCCAAATCATTCCCCTCGATCACACAGCACCTGTCGGGGGTCGACTACAAGGTTTTCTTCCTGCTTGGCAGAATATCAACTCCGACCAGTGGGTGTTGGATATTATCCAACATAGTTGTCTGGAGCTCACTTCCTCATCTCCCAAAATTCCACCACGCAACCACAGACTTTCCCTGCAATATCAGCAGTTGCTCCAGGAAGAAGTACAAGCTCTGCTAAAGAAAGGAGTTATAGAGCCTGATCCACTCCACCTACAAGGCACAGGGGTCTATTCACTATACTTATTCCCAAAAAGAACGGTCCCTTAGACCAATCTTGGACCTCCGACCTTTAAGCAAATACATTCTCTTAGAGCACTTTGACATGGTCACTCTTCAAGATATCACCTCATTGTTACAATAAGGTGACTTCATGGCTGCACTCCACCTCAAGGATGCCTACTTTCATATTCCTATTCACCCGGCACATCGATATCTGAAGTTCATAATAAACGGTCAGCATTTCCCATTCAGAGTACTCCCATTCGGGGTCACTACTGCAAACGAGTCTTTCCCAAATGGCTCGTGGAGGTAGCTGCTCACCTGTGCAGTCAATGCATACATGCATTTCCATATCTGGACGATTAACTTCTCAAGAGCACAACCCATCAAAACTGCTTGCAACACCCCAAGCCACCATAACCCTACTTCATCAATTAAGCTTTACAATCAACGGCTTAGTCTTACCTTCAACCTCTTCAAATCCAGCCTTACCTACGGGTGAGTCTCCATTCACAACGAGGTATAGCTTACTCGAACACTGCAAGGATAGGCACTCATTCCCCAATATAAATCACTTCAACAAGTAACAGTCAGTATAGTCATGAGTCTCCTCGGCATGAAGGCTTCATGTATAGCCATAGTACCTCATGCCAGACTCAACATTCATCCGTTACAGGAGAGCTTATCCCACCAATGGACTCGTGCGGAGGGGCAACTAGAAGATCTAGTGTTGATCACTGGTCAAGCTTACACTCTCTGCAGTTGTGGAACACCAACAACCCGTTAAAGGTGCGGCCTTTCCTAGACCCAGTTCCGCAGAGAACAGTAACAGACACTCTCATACGGGATGGGGAGCGCATTCCCAACATCTCAATGCTCTGGGTTAATGGGCACCCAGTCAGTCTCCACGTAAATCACCTGGAGTTACTAGCTGTTCACCTAGCATGGAAAGCCTTTCTTCCTTATCTAATTGGTGTTAGAAATCGGGTTTATAGTTGGCAGAGGAATGCACCTTGTCCAAGTAGGCGCCGCAAGTCCTATTCAGCGTAAGTCTCAACACAGTCCTAAATTATCTTGTGCTCACCCCCTGATAGCTTGACACAGACCAGGCAGGCTTAACCTAGAAGGCAATGTGTAAAGTATTTGTGCAATAACGCATACAACACAGTAAATACACCACAAATACTCCACAATAGTTTCTGAGTATAACAAGTCCAAAACGATCAAGGTCCTTCAAATAGAAGTTGTTATTGAATGTTGAAGAAATAAATGCAATAAAGTGCTTAGAAGAAGGTAGTGCTAATCCGGTTTTGCAGCATGAATCCTTTTCTGGATTCACATGTTGTGCATTATTCCGCCATCTAGTGTTTAGGTCGCGAGGGACCGGCGCAAATCCAAAGTTCAGGCCAACTGCGATGGAGCGTGTGCTGGCTACAGGGACCCCTTGGGCCCGCTGAACACAGTACCTTTTGTCTTGTGGCACAGTCTGCGAGGAGTTGCGTCATCCGGTGTCTGTTCTGAGAGGCTGTGCGGTGAGGCTTTTCGTCCGGTTTCAGCTCTGATAGCGGTGTGGCGACGCTTTGCAAAGCTTCGCGCTGCTTGTTGTCTGATTTGGCAGAAACTCTGCTGCAGAAGCCACTTCTGAGGCCCCGAACTTGGAGTAGGCACCTCAGGCAAGGGTAGGACTCTCAGGAGGCAGAGTCTGGCTGCACCAGCATAGCTGCAAGAAGTCTTTTGTGTCCCTGAGACTTCAGAAACAGGAGGCAAGCTAACACAAGCCCTTGGAGATCACTTTGGAGGGAAGGAAGAGCCCAGCTGTCCTTCCAGCAGATTCAGAGAGCAGCAGGCCGCAGGGCAACAAGCAGAAACGCAGTCCTTCCAGAAAAAGTCCAGTTGAGACCTTTGCACAGCACCACAGTTGTTCTGACAGATTCGGTGTAGGTCCAGAAGTGTCTGATTTGATGGGGTCAGAGATTCAGTACTTGTACCCAAATGGGCCTTTGATGTGAAGGAAACTTCAGAGGTTTTGAAGTGCACCAGTATCCCTTTAAATCCCAAACCTCGCTCCAGACTGCCTGTGGAGGGTTAACAGTCATTTGTACGGGGTCAGGCCACTACCCTTTTAAGGGTAAGGGTGAGCCCCTTCCTCCCATCTGCCCAGGAAGACCCATTGGAAAGCAGATGGGTGCTAAATCACACCCAGCACTTCCTTGTCTGTGTCTGTCTAGAAAGAATGCATAAAGGGATCTGTCACCTAGCCCAGTCGTGTATTAGAGACCGGCTGTAAGGCACACAGCAGTACGAGCAGAGAAATGTCCACTTTCTAAAAGTGGCATTTCTAAAATAGTAATTTTGAATCCGACATTACAAGTAAAGAGGATTTATCACCATTCCAAAGATAGGAAACATGAAAAAAACTACTCCTGTCTGATCAGGATTTACAGCTTACAGGTATTTTAAGGAATTCCCAATTCTAGCTTAGGAGAGAAGGCCTCACAGCAGTAAACCACGAAATCTGATTGCCTGCCGTCTGCTGGCTCCATTCGGCTTCGCATGACATTGTCTGCGTCATTCGCATCGGTTATGACGTCGCGGTACCTATATAGGCGCCACCCAGACATGCGGACTTCAGTTCTTTTCTTTCCGTGCTAGTTAAGCGCCGATCCGGGAAGAGCTACCCCTCTGTCGCTTTTTGAAAGGTTTTTTCTCAATGTTTTGTTGACTTCTGTTTTTATTCATAGTGTGCGAGTGATGTCTTAGAGGAAGACAGGGTTTCAGCCGTATGCCTATGGTGTCTCGAGCGAGACCATGATCCGAAGTTGTGCTCTCACTGTCGGGACATGGCTCCTAAGACCTTGAGGGAGCGGGCTTTGAAGCTCCTTGCTGCCAGACAGCCGACTCAGTCAAGCGAGCCTCTGTGGAGGTCCCGGTCCCGATTGAGGAAGAGGAGTTCGCAGGACCGCTCCCAGAGCCCAAAGTCCTCTTAATCCTGCTCGAGGTCCTCGGGGGACACTGGGTGAGGCACAAGAAGTCGTCGTCCAAGCAGACTTCGTCTTCACCTCATATGTCGTCCGTGGACGAAGGAGGATCGACGCTCTAGGCACGGTTCTGCGGAGCTGGAGCCAGGTATGATTTCGCACCTCCCTCTTCCCCAGGAGCCGGATCAACCCCCGCTCAGATTAGTTTTACGAGGCCATGTGCCACGTGTTTGAGCAGGCCAACCCCTCTGGTGAGCCTTCGAGCCCCGCAAGGGGCCCGTCTGATTCGACACCGTTGGCTCCAGCCACGGCGCCAGTGGGGCCTCAGGATCCGATCCCAGATTCGGGTCGATGCTGGTCGTGCCACTGTGGCCTGAAGTGGGTGGTGCTGGTGCCCATCGGTGGTGCCAGCTCCATCCTCATCCCTGATGACATGGAGCCGGAACGACGTCACTCGACGCAGATTCCGACATCGATGTCCAGGCAAATCTGATGACATGCCTTTGGGACCCGCCTTTTTGGGGAAAAAGGCAGATTCGGCTCTAGTGTAGTTCAAGGACTCTCGAGCTATGGCCAGATCCTTGGGCCTCTACTACTCCTCGTGGCCAGTCTGCCTTTCGCTCCTTTCGTGGCAACGGAAGGGGTTTCCAGCTGCACCAGCCCTATCCTAGCCACTGTCTAGGGCAGGCTTGTCAAGCTGTGCGGGGACGTAGACACGGTTCATTCTGGCCTAGGAATGTAAGCCGGAAGTCGTCGGCCACTCTGCCCTCTGCAACCGCAGGCTCCAAGCACTCCTAGTCTGACTCTGCAAGACCAGACCACTCTAGTTGGCGGGAGAATCCATCTCCCCCACTGGAGGTCCATAACATCGGACAAGTGGGTCTTGCAGATCATTCAGGAGGGCTATTCTCTTCCTTTCCTCCTCCCATTCTGCCAAATCAGGAACGGCTGATGAAGGATCAATTCAAATTGCTCCAGGAGGTCTGTTATATCATACGTTTTGATTTTGACAATGTATAAATTAACTGTCAAAGACAATGACCTGCAATGCTTGATGTGGCAGCTGTTTCCTGGGTTAAGGAGCACTGCGTTGTATATGACTTTTGACATAATAATCTGTTTTCAAAAAAAAAAAATTGCTCCAGGAGGAAGTTAAAGTAATCTTGGCCAAGAGAGCTATAGAAAGGGTCCCGGTTTCAGAAGGAGGCAGTGGCTGTTATTTCCGCTTCTTTCTGATTCAGAAGAAGGGGCTACGGCCCATCTTCGGACCGGCAATCTCTTCCTCAAGAAGGAGAAATTCACAAGATGCTCACTCTGGCTCAGATCTTGTCTGCCCTAGACCATGGAGACTGGATGGTAGTGTTGGACCTGCAGGATGCGTATTTTCACATCCCCCATTCTGCCGGGCCACAAGCGTTACCTGCGGTTCAAGGTAGGCTGCGAGCATTTTCAGTTTACCGTGCTTCCCTTCGGCCCAACCAGCGCCCCTCTGGTGTTCACGAAGGTGATGGCGGTGGTAGCAGCTCATCTGCGCAGATTTGGGCTGTCAGGCTTCCCTTACCTCGACTACTGGCTGTTGAAGGCGTCCTCGCCCCAGGCAGTCGTCTCCCACCTTCAGACTACTGCAAACCTCCTGCATCCGCTGGGGTTCTCTATAAATGTGCTGAAGTCACACCTGACTCCTTCTCAGATGTTCCCTTTCATCGGAGCTGTTCTGGACACAGTGCAGTTTCGGGTCTATCCTCTCGAGCTGCGAGTCTAGGATATTCAGGCTGATACCGATATTTCAGCTTCTATCCTATCCTTTATTTCGGTGAGACTCACTCTGAGGTTGTTGGGCCTCATTGCCTCCTGCTTCCTGTTAGTAAAGCATGCCAGGTGGCTTATGCGGGCTCTGCAGTGGGACTTGAAGTTCCAGTGGGCACAGCATCAGGGAAATCGCACCGATGTGGTTCAGATCTCAGAAGGTGCTGCGAAAGATCTGCAGTGGTGGTTGATGAACTGCGATTGAGTCAACGGCAGACTCCTTCCCCTTCTCCAACCAGATCTCAGTCGGGACAGATGCGTCACTTCTGGGATGGAGCTGCCATCTGGGAGAGGCAGAGATTAGGAGACACTGGTCTCTGGCGGATTCGGGGCTCCACATAAATTTGTAGGAGCTCGGAGCCATTTGGTTGGCATTGAAGGCATTTCTTCCCTCTGTCAAGGGAAAGTTAGTGCAAGTGTTCACGGACACACCACCGCCATGTGGTACTGCAACAAGTAGGGTGGGGTCGTGGACCCTTCGTCGAGAGGCCCTGCATCTCTGGACATGGCTGGAACAGCAGGGCATAACCCTGGTGGTTCAACACCTAGCAGGTTCTCTGAACGCCAGGGCGGACGAACTCAGCTGTCAATACCTAGCGGATCACGAATGGCATCTCCAGTTGGAGGTGGCGCATGGTCTTTCAGCGGTGGGGAGAACCTTGGTTAGATTTGTTCGCCTCCGAAGAGAACGCGCAGTGTCAGCAGTACTGCGCACTGGAGTTTCCAAGGCAGCTAAAGCTCGGCAACGCTTTTCGTCGTGATTGGAGCTCAGGCCTGCTGTATGCCTTTTCACCCATACCACTCCTGCCCAGGGTTCTGAAGATCTGAGTTGACCGAGCCAACATCATTCTTGTGGCTCCAGACTGGGTGATGAGTCTGGTATTCAGAGCTTCTGAAAATGAGCATCGATCCTCCGATCAAGGCTGCCCCTCGGGAGGATCTTCTGTCGCCGCAGCAGGGGAGGGTCTCCCCCCCTCCCCCCCCCCCGAACGAGTCATCTCTGATCATCCATGTGTGGAGATTGAGCGGTGGCAGTTGATGGCTTTTGACCTTCCTCCCAAAGTATGTAACGCTAATTTGGCGGCCAGGCGGCCCTCCACTAAGACGGTATACGCCTGCCGTTGGCAGAAATTTGTATTCTACTGTACATAAAGGTCTGTTGACCCTCTTTCTGCTTCTTTCTACTGTTTTGTTCATTCTGACCCTTGCCCAACAGGGCTTTGCTTTGGGAACTCTCAAGGGTTACCTTTCTGCTCTGTCTGCTTTTTTTGTGGCTTCCAGACCAGCCCTCTCTCAAAGTCTCCAATTGTACATAGATTTCTAAAAGGGTTGGCTCCCTTGTTTCCACCCACGCCCTTTGTTATGCCACAGTGGGACCTTAATTTGGTTCTCACCTACCTGAAGTGTGCTCCTTTTGAGCCTTGACCCAATTGTCCCCTCCGGCTGTTGACCATCAAAACATCCTTCTTAGTGGTGATTACTTTTACCCGGAGGGTGAGTTGCAGGCGTTAACTTGCTCACCTCCTTATCTTATGTCCTTTCCGGACAAGGTGGTGCTACGCACCCGGGCTTCCTTTTTGTCGAAAGTTGTGACCCCATTCCATCTGGGTCAATCCATCACATTGCCCACCTTCTTTACTCCCCTGCATCCCTCTAAGGAAGAGGAGTGTCTCCACCGACGACCCAAAAAGAGCGTTGGCGTTCTACCTTGACCGCACTAAAGAGTTCCTGGTGGACGACCAACTCTTTGTGGGGAACGTGAGAGCTAAGGAGGCGAAGGGCAGTGCAGAAAAGGACCATCTCTTGGTGGGTCGTTCTCTTTATTAAGATCTGCTATACCGTGGCAAAGAAGCATCCCCCTGAGGGATTAAGGGCCCATTCCACCAGGGGAAAGGCTGCGACTACGGCCTTTGCTCGGGGTGTCCCAGTCCTAGACATCTGTCAAGCAGCAACGTGGGCATCATTGCACACGTTCGCAAAACATTACTGCCTGGACAATCCAGTCCGCAGAGACGGTCATTTTGCCCGTTCAGTCCTGGAGGACTTCCTAGTTTGAGGTATTGGTCCGCAACCTTCCACCAGGATGGTATGGCTTGGGTATCTAATTCAAAGGTAAGGAATCTGCAGCTAGAAGTCTCTATCAGATGAACAAGTTAATTGCCTTCGGTAACATTATCTGGTAGAGACAGTGTAGCTGCAGACTCCTTGCAGACCCACCCATGCCTCCCAGCTGTGCAGACTAATGTCGTAGAGCTAGGGTTACTCCCCTGTTCAGGTCCCTAGTTTTGCACAAGACTAAGTCAGCTACTTTGTGGCTCTGCGCTTCTGGTGTGGAAAAAACAAAGTACTGACATCCGCGCGCCTGTATAGGTACCGCGACGTCATAACCGATGCAGACGATGTCACACGGAGCTGAACGGAGCCACCTGACGGCGCGCGCAAGGGGTATTGCTTAACAAAAAATTTCAGATCCAGCCTGACGCCTGGGAAATTCAAAGGTAAGGAATCTGCAGCTAGATAGTCTCTACCAGATAATGTGTTACCGAAGGTAATTAACTAGTTCATTTAACTGTTTGTCACTACCAGGACATGTAAAACACAGAAGTACATATCCTGCCTTTTACTTACATATCACCCTGCCCTTTGGGTTACCCAGGGCCTTCCTGAGGGGTGACTTGTATGTAGTAAAAGGCGAGTTTAAGATTCGGCTAGTAGTTTTAAATGCCAAGCCAAAGTGGCAGTGATCTGCACACAGGCACTGCAGTGGCAGGCCTGAGACATGGTTAAGGGACTACATTTGTGGGTGGCACAATCAGTGCTGCAGGCTCACTAGTAGCATATAATTTACAGCCCCAGGGCACATGTAGTGCACTTTACTAGGGACTTATAAAATATGCTAATTGGGTATGATCCAATGTTACCATGCTTTAGGGGAGAGAGCACAAGCGCTTTAGCACAGATTAGCAGTGGTAAAGTGTGCAAAGTCCTGAAGCCAGCAAAAATGAGTAATGAAAAATGGAGGGAGGGAGGAAGGCAAAAAGTTCGTAGAAGACCACCCTAAGGCTGTCAGGTCTAACAGTAAGGTAGTCCACATCAAGATGGACAACATGACAGTAATGTACTATTTCCAAAAGCAGAGGGGCACCAAATACCCACAGCTTTCCCATTTAGCCCAGACCATTTGGAAGTGGGCTTTTCGATACAACATTCACCTGTTTGTGGAGTCGGTCATTAATCTAAGCCCTTCTGCTAAGAAGGAAAGGCTGGAAAACCTGCACTGTGAAAGGAGGATTGAAGGGCTAGCTGACAATTAGCGTATTAAATGTGTTCTGATGAACACTAGGTCCCTGGTTAAGCACCATTTTGAATTTTCCGATTTCTTGGCAGTATACCAAGCCGAACTGGTTTTGATTACGGAAATCTGGGCCAATGGCAACTCTGGCCCAGAACTTATCGCAGCGGTTTCCAATGGCTATGCAATCCATCTTCTCAATAGACCCAGGGGTGGAGGGTTGGCAGTTGTTTACCGAGACCATCTCCTTGCTATTTTTACACCCACCTCTATGGATGGGCTTGTAGTGCTGTTTAATAATGAACTTGTCAAGACTGTCATTTAATGGACTGCTTATTTATCTTTCTCCAGGGTCTAGAGCGTTTTTTTGCTGACAAGGTCAGATTGCTCATGGAATTACCTATTTTGAAATCTGATTTCACTGTAATTGGTGACTTCAACTTTGATTTGGAAAACAAGCTGCATCCTGACTTGGAACGGCTTATGGAGACTTTTACTTGTTTAGGACTCTCTCAGATGGTTAATAATCCCACTCATCGCGCGGGACATAAGCTAGATGGGATATTTACAAACACTCCTGGTATTGGAGGCCATCATTCCCTCCCTTTTGACTTGGTCAGGTCACCATGTGGTGATCTGGGAAGATAGTGCTACAGGAAAAGCCATGTGGTGATCTGGGAAGATAGTGCTACAGGAAAAGCCTCCCCATGTATTAGGTAACAAGTCTGTTGGCGGAGCCTGGCATAAGATACAAGCCACTGAATCAAATTCCTTACTGATTACCTCGCTACCTGAAACTTCCCATAATCCACATAAGATAGATTGCGAATTGGGTTAGCTCTGCCCCTAATGTTGTTGCCCCTGCCAAAGTTGGGATCAGTAGCTCCCAGTCACTCACTCAATCAAAATTCCCTAGGGATTTAAATTATCCACTACTCCCTCTCCAATCTTTCCAGGTGAAATCGACATCTCCATCTTCAAAATGGGTAACATCCTCATACAAGCCGCCGAATCACACCTCACCATCTTTGAGCACCACTTCAACACCTTGTCTCTCCACCTAGACAAAATCCACCCTAATCCTCCGAATACCCAATCGCCCAACACCCCCCGCTCTCTCCCTTTCCCCCTACCCCTCTCCCCCTCCCCTGTCTGCCCTCCTACCAACACCATACTCCAAACACATATTCCCCACTCCCCTTCCCCTATCATCTCTACAGCCAATGCCATCTCCCAACCACCGTCACCAAAACTTTCTCTCCCTCCAATGATTCCCCCTCTTCCTGACATTCCCACTGCACATCCCCTCTCCCTACCGCTTACATTCTCCAACGAACTGTCCCCCTCAACCTCTTCTAAATTAACTAACCCCCTCCTGCCCTCCTGGACACCACAGCCTGAATCCCTACCCCTCCACCATGGCTCTCCCTTCGTACCACCTCCGGCCCCACCTTCACCCTCTCCCTACCCTCCTTCGCAACCACCGAATTTCTCTCCACCGTTAATCCCCGATGCAGTCCTACTTCACACTCTTTATGCCCTCATATTATCTCTATCCACATCCCCCGAGTTCTCAAATCTCTTGTCCTCCATGCCACCACCCATGCCTAATAGCCTTAACTCTACTCCTTCCAACACCATTGACCTCACACACCTTACACACAATTGCCCCCTGTCTACAACAAACACTATCCATTCCCTCTCTCTCTCATCCTCCCCTTCAGAGATCCCCCTCTCCCCTATAACCCTGACCCTACATAACATCGAACGCAATTTCTCCTTATTGACGAATGAACTCTCCCGACTTGGAGAAGATGTTAAATCCCTCAGCCCAGGAACCCGACTCTTGCGTTCATATGCCCCCCACCCCAACCGTATAATCCCCGCCAACTACAATCGTCATCATTGGAATACTCCCCCCCCCTCCCCCCCCAAACCGTATGCCTAGGCCTCGCCGCACCTCGAACCACCTCTCCCCATCCGACCTCTCCGACTTATGCAATTCCTACCTTCCTAGCACTACAGTCAACAACCCACCTCCCCCCTACTCCTACATCCCTGTCATTCTAGGGACCAACAGAATTCCCTCCATTCCCGCCTCCCCCGCCCCCCTCAACTCACCTCCATCCACACCTGCCCTCCCTCCCAAAATAACCCCAATCCACTTGCCTGCATGCTTGTTAACTGCCGATCCGCCCTCCGACACACCACTGAAATCTCCGAATCTATACTTAATGAATCCATTGACATTGCGTTCCTCACGGAAACTTGGCTCAATGAACAATCAACGAGCATGCTTGATCTACTCACCCCGAACTTAACAACGAAAGACGCTCATTAAGACTAATTGAAAGAACCTGGAGACAACATCCCTCCCACTCAAACCTGACACTCCTCAGATCAGCTAGATCTACATACAAAAAACAAATTTTTAATGAAAAGGCATCCTCTTTCCGTACACGACTTGATCGGGCCAAAAACAGACCTAGAGAACTGTTCAACATTATCCGGCATCAAACCTCCTCAGCTCCTCCTAACCCGATGGCCTCAACTGCTAGATGTGAAGAAATCGCCCACTTCTTCTCGGAAAAAATCGCCAAAATAGATCAATCCTTCCTCTCCACGCAGATCCCAACCAACCCCCTACTTTCTCCTGACATCACCTCTAATTCACACTCCACACTCCTGACACCCCTAGATCCCCCTCATACTCACCCCCTACCTCACCCTAACCTCTCCTCACACATTCCTTCTCCTATTCCCTCCCCAAACTACCCCCACACCCTCCCACCCCTACTCCTCTCGCACCCAACCTCCCAAATTCACGCCTGAATAACAATGCCTCCTGGCATAATTTCCTCCCTGTAACTGAGCACGAATTCCACAGCATTACTAAACTAACACCATCCTCCCATACCAAAGACCCCCTCCCTTCTAACCTTGTCCAAGACCTAAAGCACATCACTGTCCCATCCTGGACCACAATCATTAACACCTCCCTTGCTACGGAAAAATGTCCCTAGCTCCCTCCAACTTGGTCAAATCTCCCCCATTATCAAAAACGCTAATGCTGATCCCAATGACTTAAACAACCTCCGCCCCATCACCAACCTCCCCCTTCTTTCTAAAGCCCTCAAAGTGTCTTGCTCCAATTAGACAAACACATCGAAAAATTCAACCTTCTGGACCCCTTACAATCAGGCTTCAGAAAAGGCTGCAGCACTGAAACTGCCATACTAAACATTGTTGATGACACCCACCACTCCCTTGATAATGGTGAGACATGTCTTCTTATGCTCCTTGATCTCTCCGCAGCTTTTGACACTGTTAACCACTCTGCCCTACTTAATGTGCTCAAAGATCACTTCGGCCTCAATGGTACTACCCACAAATGGTTCATCTCCTATCTTCAACATCGAACCCAACAAATTAAAATTCAAGACTGTCTTTCTAAACCCACTCCTGTCAACCTAGGAGTCCCCCAGGGATCTATTCTCTCACCCTCACTCTTTAACCTCTTTATGGAACCCCTCACCCTCATTCTAAATCAAGCTGGTATCAACTACCATCTTTATGCTGATGACACCCAACTCTATTACAAGATCAAAACCTACACTGACATCATACACCTTAATAACACCCTAACTAAAATCCAATCCTGGTTCCACCTTAATCATCTCAAACTCAACCCCCAAAAACTGAAATCATCCTTTTCTCCCCCAAAAACAACCCTCTCCCCATTCAAACTTGGCTCTCCGACCTCAGTGCCCTCAACTGCTCTCTCTCTCTCCTTGTCCAACTCAGTTAAATCTCTTGGTATCTCCATCGATAAGTCTTCACCTCAATGTCCACATCAAAAATTCTGCTAAAGGAGCCCTCTTCACTCTTCGTCATCTCAAGAAAATCAAACCCTTTCTCCCAACTGAAGATTTTAAATTAGTGGTTCAATCCCTGGTCCTTTCACGAATCGATTACGGCAATGCCATCCTCACCGGAATCCCCAAGGTCCACCTAGCTCCACTCAAATCTGTACTCAACCTTGCAGCCAGGCTCATCACCGACTGCAAACGGTTCGACCACATTTCCCCAGCTCTCAAAACTCTAAAATGGCTCCCCATCGAAGGCAGATCTGCCTACAAAAACGCATGCATCACACACAGTCCTCCATCAAAATGCACCACCTTACCTCGCCAATAAACTGCAAAGCGGGCAGCACACGACCCCTAAGAAGCACCAACGCTCTCCTCCTTGTCCCACCCCTGCTAAAAAAGAAATCCACTCAATCCCGCTCCTTCTCTGGAAATGCCCCCTACATCTGGAATGCCCTCCCCCAAAGACCTACGATGCAACCCTTCCTACACCAGCTTTAAAAAAGATCTCAAAATTCACCTCCTCAATGAATATTGGGGGTCTCTACCTGCGCCTTAAACTTGCTCCTCCATATCTTTAGGTATTTCAACTCCTATCTCAGAGTATGTTTTACATGTTATATATAACCTCAAGCCTTTTGTTATTCCCTGTCTTACCTGCCGTTTTCCTATATTGATGCTGTAAATGTTGTAAATGTTGTAATTTTGTTTTACCATATGTATCTCAGCCTTGTAAAGCACTCTTTATTTTTTATTCATTGATGCTGTAACTTGTCTTTTACTGTAACTAGCTCTATCATGTAAAGCGCTCTGATACCTCTGGGTCCAGCCAGCGCTATATAAAACCTCTAAAATAAATAAATAGATAAATACATAAAATTACACTAAAAAGCAGTCTCAATCGTGGTTTGACACTCGGGCTTCCAAACAAGGATGTCAGAGGCAGGAGTGTAAATGGCTCCAAAGGTATGATTTGAAAGAGCGAAAAATACAAACTTTGCTTGGTTGAACATAAAAAGCTCTTGCTGCTAAATCGGCAACCTAAAGTAACTCAGCAGCAAACAGCCAGGACTTCTGTGACTCATCTGCATGCTTTTTCCTGGAGAAAGTAGGGACACGTTTTGATATACATTTACTGCCAATGGCTCCGGTTGCCATAATAGCCAGTCATTGGAGGTGATTTGTGAAGCTTTAGGCAGTTTGAAGCTCCTTCAGTAGATTAATTAGAAAAGGTTGTTCTGAACATTAAATCTGGATCCCCTCCGGATCCCCCTAAAGTAGAACATTTAGCATCTAAGGCAATAGTACTTTACTTGATTAAAATGTATACTACTGTTAAAGACAGGAGTATTTCACACTTGTTGGAAGTCAGCTTCAGTTCCTTTATTAAAAAAATAAAAAAACCTAGCCTAAATGTGATGGCTCTTAATAATTGTCCAATCTCTTGACTTCCTTATCCAGCCAAACTGGTGGAGAAATTGAATGAGCAACTTGCCTCTTTCATAGATGAGAATCATCTCCTCAACAACACTTAGTTTAGCTTGAGGCAAGACCATAGTACAGAATCCACGTTAATAGTGGCCACTGAGGAAATCAGAGCGGCATTGGATGGGGGTGGAAATGCCCCCTCATCCTGTTAGGGTTGTCTGCAGCTTTTGAGACGATCAACCATGATCTTTTGATTGAACATATTCGTAGCCTCGGGATAGACGGCTATCGGATCTGAGAACACTTCCAACACTGGCCTCGAAGGTTAAAAATCTCGGGGTGCTATTGGATATGGATTTGAAATACAAAATACAAGTGAATAAGGGCACCTCTTCCTCCCATGCTCTTAGTGAATAAAATAATCGGAAAATTCCTACCCTTTGAACTTTTGAAAACTGTGGTCATTGAACTTGTTTTTGCAAGATTGGATTACTGTAATGGTCTTTTAGATCTACCCAAGGGTTCCTTAAAGAAATTTCAAACTTTGAACTTTTGTGCAGTTACTCCTGAAAATCCCCAAATTTCATTCGGCGAAAGCTGCCATCAGTAAATTGATCTGGCTGCCTATTAAATGTGTCATATTCAAGGTTTAATGCACAGCCTATAAGACCCTTCATGGGCAGGACCCTACCTACTTCAAGAAGAATCTAAAGTGGTACACGCCTGGCAGGACTCTGCTCTCCAATTCTGCCGTGCATTTGGTGGTGTCATCTTTCAAAAGTTCATCCTGGGGTGGCAGAAGTTTCTTTATGTCCACGACATTACATTGGAACTGTCTCCCTTATAATATAAAAGCAGCTGAATCTCTCTCCATATTTCGGAAATCTTTGAAAACCTGGCTCTTTGTCAGTCAATCCGACAACTGAGTTCTACTTCTCCCTATCTCACACTGCGCCAAGACTCCGGGCATTTTTGCACTTAATAAAACATCATTCATTCATTAACTATCACCCAGGAGTGAACAACAACTTTGCGGATCTCCTCAGTAGGAGAACCGGCAAGTCCACTAGTTGGAACTCAACCCTCAAGTTTTTCTCCAATACTTCCAACGTTGGGGACAACCACAAATGGACCTCTTCGCCACAGCAGAAAACGTAAAATGCCCAAACTTTGCCTCAGGTTCTCACACCCACAATCCAAGGGCAATGCGCTATGGAAGAGTTGGTCTGGGATATTTGCTTATGCTTTCCCACCTCTCCCACTGCTTCCATTTCTGGCTCACAAGCTTCGGCAGACATCTCTCACCCTCATCTTGTTGGCTCCCACATGTGCACTGAAACCATGGTTTACCACACTTAATCTCTGTAGTTCCCCGCGAACCACTACCGAACAGGTAGGATCTTCTGACTCAGAACAATGGAGAAATCCGACATCCAGACCTCAGATCGCTCAACCTTGCAGTCGGGCACCTTAAGTCTTAGAATTTGGCTACCTCAATCTCCCACAACAATGTACAAAATTTAGGAGCCTACTATGCTGCCCAAAGGAAAAGACTGGTTTGCTATTGTCAGTCCAAGCACATTGATCCATTAGCAGCTAAAATGCAAGACCTTGTCTGCCATTTATTTCATTTCCATCCATCAGGTCTTGCTTTTACGTCTATAAAGCTACACCTAACAGTGGTAGCTTCATATCTTCAAAATAGGGAACACACTTCCCTATTCAGGATTCCAGTTGTCAAAACCTTCCTAGAGGCGCTTGTTATTTCTTCAAGAGTTCCACCAGCCCACATGGAAACTCAATATTGTATTAATCTGAATAATCAGCCCTCCATTCGAACCCCTCCTCTCCGCTGCAGTTTTTATCCTGGAAGGTAACATTCCTAACTGCTATCACTTCACTCAGACTTGTCCGTGAGCTTCAAGCATTAAAATGAGTAGAACCTTTCTTCCAAATACATCAGATTATGGTTGTACTTTGCATCAACCCCTAATTTCATCCTAAATTGGTCTCACAATTCCATCTTAATCTATTGAACTACCGGCCTTTTTTTCCCCCAACGTGACTCTGTTGCAGAAAGCGCTCTCCATACCTTAGACGTAAAGAGCTCTCATTATTGCACGGGCAGGACTAAATCATTTAGAACAACACAACCATTTGTCACTTTCTCAAAACATCACAAAGGAAGGGTCATTTCTAAATCAGGCATTGCATGATCGATTGTTAAATGCATCCAAACATGCTGTGCTAAAGCTAAAAACTTTACCCATTCCTCCTAGAGTTCACTTTATTTGTAAAAAAGAAAAAAAAAGCTTCAATCGCCTTCCTAGGAAACATACCTGTAGCTGACATATGTAAAGCAACTACATGGTCTACCCCACATACATTTACAAAACATACTTAGATGTGCTGGCCTGCCACCATTGGACATATAGTTCTACGGACCCTATTTGAAACAACTAACTCCCACAGGTTAACCACCGCTTATGGAGGAGAACTGCTTTACAGTTGATTCACAAAACCTCTTTTGCGTGGGCATACTACTTTACGTTCTACCCTCACCCGTCATGAGGGAAAACAATCTAAAGATGGAGTCAGACCATGCAAGAGGAGCCACTAACTTGTCTCGAAAGACTTCTTCGAAGAAAAACAACTTGCACAGATCAGAGTCCAGCACTAGATGGTGGACTTATGCTGTGCTTATGAATCTACAGCACTACCTGCTGCAAACAGATGTCTACTGGCTTAGTAACATTTTCCATGTATATGTTCTCAGAAGTATAGTCGAGAGTGACATGGAGGGAGTGCAGGGGTAGAGAAGCATACAAGGGAAAAAGGAAACCTTTGGCTAAACCAAGCACTTGTGGACAAACCATAGTAGCCAATCAGATAGGTGGCAATGAAGCTTGTGGGGCTAAAAACAAATAGTCCGCAAATAGAAAGCAAGCAAATGTGAGTGACAAAACCGCGCCAATGGTAACCATGGGCTGAGTGCACTCCTAGGTCGGTTTTCAGCATGTCTATAAGAAGTCTTTGCAACCAGACAGATGCGCGGTCTGTTAGGCTTTGATCCTAGAAAAAAAAGGGTTACTTCTCAAGCTCGAGGCAGTGAGAATTTTAACATCTGCTTGTTAGCCTTACAGGGGAGAAATTGAAAGAGCATGACTGGCCATAGTAAGAGAATTATCTCTAGCCTCTTGATGCCCAGAGAGGGCTGTGCTATATGGGCGTTCGTACTGTTATCCAATTTGTTTTGTTTGTTCTAGGAGGCCAAAAAGTGGCAAGAAAGGAAGGAGGCGCTAGAGGCTGTGGAGGTCTTGGTGAAGAATCCCAAACTAGAAGCCGGGGACTACGCAGACTTGGTTAAGGCTTTGAAGAAGGTATTGCTTAGTGGTTGTGCTATAGCACTCTGTATATTGTATTGATTTGTATGGTAATAAAGACCTAGCTTTGGTGCTTTGTGATTATCGTCCAATGCATTTGCACTTACTGTCCGAGAAATCATGTTTTGCTGCTTTCTCCATCCCTTGTTGGAACAGATGATGCTCTGCATTTTAATTGAGTGGGAGAGGGGAGGGAAAATCTTTGAAGGATAAAGTGTTCGTCACTTATAGTTTTTTCTCTCACATACAGGTTGTTGCAAAGGATACCAATGTCTTGCTGGTGGCTTTGGCAGCCAAATGCCTCACTGGATTGGCCACTGGACTGCGCAAGAAATTTGGGACCCATGCAACACACGTAAGTGCGAATCTTTCCTTAGTACAGATGGATAGCCTTCCCGCATGGGAGCACTGAGTCTAGTGGTTCGGTGTCTGCGCTCCAGTGATACTCCACAACTCTTATCTCTTCTGCTGGGGTTTTTGAACTCTGGGGTCTGTCAATATGTGAAATTTCTTCATAACATTTTTAAAGAAGTGGAGTTGCACAACCAATCCCTTTCCATTTTAATTAATTCTGCTGCTCCTTACCAACACTTTTGCATTCATGTTGATCCCCAGTTGCCTGCTCTAATCACTTGTCCAGATAAACCCAGATGCAGGTGTACTGCTGTTTGTTTGGTCCCGTTTTCATTCTTCATATGTTCTTACTGCTGGTCTGAAACCCCTTAAAAATTTGCTTTGATTCTGAAATGTGGTCGTGCATGTCTGGAGGTTTTGGGTATAAGTGTTGTGTTCTGGTAAACCTACATTTGAGTGCAGTCTGATAGAATACTTACTACTGTCTTGTTTTACATAAAGGTCTGGGAGCTTTATTTGTTGAGAAAAGGAAAAAAAGGGCAGGGGCCATAACTGATTTTGATAATCTGCTGTTGCCTCTGGCTACCATGCATTTCAATATTGACCCTTAGACTTCAAACTACTTCAGTACTGAGCTCGCACTCTACTTTGCCAGTAAACTTTACTCCTGCCTTCCAAGCTGCTGTATTCAGCTGTTTTGAACGGTAGATGAGTTTCAGTGATGCTAATATAAGAGCACTCCATAAGTCTGGCATACAGGATGTGAGGTATGGGTGTGAACATCAGTAGCTCAAGTGAGGCAACTGCACGCTTTAGAGGCTTTGGTTGAAACAGTCATGCGTGTAGGAGCTGTTGAGAACTGCAGTGGGTTTTTTTTCAGTAAAGATGATGTTGGAACCAGTGACTGAGCAGCCAAACACGTTTTACAGGGTTTTCTTATTCCTGGCCAGTAACAAATAGCAAATTTTGCTGTCATTAAACCAAATAAAATACCATTGAGTTGGGTAGCAAACATCTGTTATTCGGTGCCAAGATACACTTGGGTGAATGTGCGCTTTACAAAAACACGTTATTGTTAATAGCAGTATGTTAAAGGAAATGTTTCTTTTAAGATTTTCAGTTTCATTGCTTTGGAAACATTCTGCCCGCTCTTTATAAAACTGCTTGACCTTGGTTTTGTTCGAGGGCATTCGTTTAAGTCCTGCTCCCTTGGTTTACGGATTTACTGTGGTGTTTTGGATGGTTGCCCTGTAGCACGATGCACTTTTGGTTCACCTTTAGGTATAGGGCAGGTGGTTTCACATTTACCTCTAGAATGTGCTGGCCTAGAGTTGTTTGCGGTGAACTTGAGGAGGCCAGCTCCTGCAGCGTCATAGGAGCCCAAACTATCACCACTGTACTACCAGGGTTAATGGTTGGTAGGAGGTTCTTGTGGGTATATTCATGGTTTAGTTTCCATCAAACATCACATTGCTAATACCAATTTTTGGTCTCTTGTCCGGAGGAAACCGTTCCACTACTCTTGTTGATTCAGGTGTTTTGCAAACATAAGCCGTTCAGCCATGTTCTTTTTGGAGTTTGCTCTGGCCTATTCTTTATCTAAATCTGCTTCCTCAGAATAGTTTGCAGAAAAACTAAAGTGATCCCTCACTCATTCCCCCCCCCCCCCTCCCCAAATCAACACCAGCAGCTGTTGAATGAGATCGCATAGGATAAAAGATTTCTCCAAAGTGGCGTTCTATACTAGGCAAATCTTTACAACTTTTACTGTCCTGCTATGAAAGCTGTACAAATAAAAGCAAACTACCTTCCTTTACTGGAAGGGCCACTACCAATGTGCAAGAGTATACACAACCAACCCACTGGGCCGCGCAGGTTTTGTATTGTGGTTCCGGTCATCCAAGTATGTTAGCCTGAGGACAACAGCGCATTGAGGACAAACTAGATTTTTATTATATTTCCATGCAGTCAGTTTGTCTCTGCTCAATATGAGTGGCTCGATGTAAAGGCATTGTGAAATAAATAACAAGAACTCTAGATGCATATTACACTTTCCCATCATGGATGCTGTGCATTCTGCAGTTCCGCTTTCCACCAGGGTCCGCAGCACTTTATAACAGGCCATAGAACTCGTTCCATTTGCCACACTTCTGTAAGTTTGTTGAGCATCCCTCTGTCTTGTAAATCTTTCTTTCAACCTCTATACACCAATCCAAATTGGTGCACCAGACTTAAAATTTAGGACACAATCTAGTTCCCTATATATAGTCTGGTGGAATTGCTCCTGGTCACCTCCTCATTGAGAACCCCTCTGTGGTCTTCCTGAAATGATTGACCTTAGCAAGCCTGCCTCTGCTTTCTGAATTCTCAGCTAAAGTACTGCTATGAAACTTTGATCTTTCTATCAACCATCTCTAGATTGTTTGGGCTTCTAGAGACCGTAGTGAGTAATAAGGCAAGGAGTCTTGCTTGTTCAAATAACACATTGTGATGTCTGCCTGAACGATCAGGGATTTCGTCCTGTGCGATGGAAAAACCCTGTCAGAGCTAGATGGACAGCTCTCAGTTCCGACAGTTTGATATATGAACTTTTTTTACCATGTCCCACCGAACTTGGAGATGATCATGTGTCTGCCCAGCTCTGGAGTGAACTGTCTGCCGACTGAGATCTGATGGAGAGGAACTCCCTTGAAGAGATTGCTTGTTCTTCTTCACCAGGGAAAAGACTGGATCGCTCAGTGGGACAATGTTAATTATTTTCCCAGCTGCCCTATGTAGGAAGCTGGCTCTGTATATACTATACCAAAGTGAGGTATAGTGTGCACAGAGTCCAGTGGATCCCCAAAGGTAGGCAGAGGTAAAGTTAGATAGAACCTTACTCTCTATTTGTGGTAGTGTGGGCGAGCAGTAAGGCAGTATCAGAGGACAGTGTTAAGCATTTGTTGTACACACTCAGTCAGCAAATGAATTCACACACTCAAAGACTACTTCAGACCAATTGTTTTTGTATAAAAATATTCTTTTAGTGATTTTATTTTCTAGAACCAAGCAAGCCTGGCACAGGTAAGCAATAAATACTTTACAGTAGTAATGCAATTGAAATACAGTTTGAATGATGATGGTAAAAGCACTTTGGTTTGATTTACAGTATGGATGCAGAGAAATACAATACTTACTAAATGCAGTACATTGAATTGAATAGGCTTTTTAGTAAAATAGCAGGTAAGTAACTTTTGAGATTAATAGGCTTACACAGAGTAGTATACCTAGATACTACTCTGGGACATTTCCTGAAAACAGGTAAGAAAAATCGTTTTTGTTAGATTATGCAATTTTAAAGAATTTCTTTAGTTTCTCAAACTCCACACTTCGAAACGTTTCACAGAAAAACAGTCAATGTTATCCTATGGAGGAAAATAGGGTTATCGGTTTGGAGGTAAGTAATCGGTCTTTGGAGTTAAAGTTCTGGGGTTAGAACAAGGGTTCCCCCAGGGTCAAGGATGCACTCTCGTTACACCCTCAGCGGCACTATGGCGGCCGGGTGCAGAGTGCTGAGGCCCAATGTTATCCAATAGGGGATAGGGGGGGCCTCCGGTTGGTGGCTGCTGGCAAGCAAGCCACTGGGTTGTGGGAGCGAAGCTCCTGGATTTTAGCTCCGGGCAAATGGGGAAACAAATTAGCACCAAAGGTGCACCCTCAGCGGCACTAGGGTAGCCGGGTGCAGGGTGCTGTTTTGAGGTCGGATGCCCTGTTTTCAATGGAGAACCTCCGGTTTGCAAAAGCGCTGCAGGCAGGGAGACTAAGGACTTCTGGGTGCGACCACCACTTCGAGAGGTAAGTTGGGAAGTTGGGGGTTGATTAGGCACCGTCGGTTTTGGCACACAAGGCCGTGGGGCTTCGGGTGCAGGGGTGCCTTTAGGGGTCGGATCTTACCAGCTCCGGGTCGCTGTTAGGGGGGGCCTACTGGATTTAGGCTGCAGGTGTCGGCTGGAGGCTTGAGGCAGGTCAGGGGTCACCGGATCTCGGTTCAGGATCTCCGGGGTGACCTCCTCGTGTGTTTGCCCACTCGAGCTCTGGCCGTGGACGGCGGGTGCAGAGTGGGGTGGATTCGCTGTCTCCGGCTGCTGCCAGAGGTTGCTGTTGAACAATTCCAGTGTTCACGGGAGAAGCAGTATTTGGAAGTGAAGGCAGGCGGGTCCTCCGGGGTTTTTGAGGTTGCTGGCTGCAGGACACACTGGGATTTCGCAGGAGCAGTTTCAAGGGAGAGACAGGCCGGTAGGGCGGGGGCCAAGTCAGTGGGCATCCTCCTTTTTAGCTGCTGCACGGCTGTTCGGTCCTTCTTATTCTTTTCTTGTTTCTTGTCTGGATCTGAGGAAGCAAGGTCCAGGGGTGCCCCTAAATACTAGAATTAGGGGCGTTACAGGTAGGTAAAAGGCAGGGACCAATGGGTCCCTTCCCTGGGGTGGGTACACCCCCTATTATGCCACCCTCCAGTGGGAGGGGGGCATGTGCCTGTCCCTGGTTGGCTGAGTCCCCCCATCTTCAAGATGGTGTGGACTGAGAGTTGTGCTTCACCTCGCCTTCCCCACCTGAGTGGTGGAGTTGGCAGAGGTGGGCACACCTCTCGTCCTCACTAGTTTTTCCCGCCGGTTCTCCCGCCGAAAGTGGGGGGTCAGAACCAGTGGGGACCAGTTGCTGAAAGCAGCAATTGGCCTGGGGAAGCTCACAAAGGCGGCAAGCCTTTGAAGCTTCCCCTTCGTGAACTCTGCCCATCCTGGGGGAGGAGGCTTGGCACCTCGTCCCAGGATGTGCATTGTTTCAGGCCCCAGAGAGCAGCAGGCTCTCGACCCAGGGGTCCAGAAACATGTCTGATGGTGGCAGCTGATAGCAGCCACTCAGCCAGGACACTAGAGGTGGGTTAGTTTTCAGGGGACATCTCTAAGACGCCCTCTGTGTGCATTTTTCATTAAATCCCACACTGGCATCAGTGTGGGTTTAATGTTCATCCTAACCCTTCTAGCACGTCTCCCGGCCTTGCCAACAGAATCGGCCCTAGACCTCTGGTCCCCTCCCCACTAGCTCCCCACTCCGACCGTGAGACTGAGACGCCCCCAAAGACCTACGACACAGGTCGAGCTAGCCCTGCTATCCTATCCCGTATGCATGACAATGGAACTGCCTCTGAACCACTGCCCACCTGTCCTATAGCGCCTCCCTCTTATATGGATATCGAAACTCTGCACTCCAGAGCTGCCAAAATAATTCAGAGCATCCATTTCTCCATTCTGGATCTAACGAACCTTCACCTCGCCGAACTCTCCCTCGCTAACCTCAAGCCCCTGCTGAACTCCACCCCCCTCCTATCACAGAGCTCCCCAAACACCCACTACCTCTATCCTTGAGACACCTTCGCCTCGCAAGCATCCTTGCTACCTCTCGGAGGAGGAAACCCTAGCTCTCGTCCTCTCCTACAACTCTACCCTCGCCTACAACTCTACCCTCGCCACACCAAGTCCGCTAGACCTCACTGAAAAGGAAATCCTTGCCATCCTCCGGGACTACAACGCAGCCCCAGTTACCCCTTGTCCATTAAACGTGGGTGCCGAACATCCCATCTGCACGGTCACTATCAACCCCAGCAGATCAGCTACCCTCCGTAACAGAAGTGTGATTAAAAGCAATCTAGCGCCTGTACCCCTGTCCGCCCCGACTCCCGACACTCCCTCCGACCCCTCTGACTGGTCTCTTAATTAACTGCCGATCGGCAGTTAAGCACGCCGCCGATATTGCTGCTCTCATCTTGAACAAAAATTTCGACTAAGCAATTCTAACAATCTTGGCTCAACGAATCCTCATCCCCATGCCTGGACCTCTTAGTCCCTCCCAACTATAACATTGCAAGGCTGGACAGGCAACCTAGCAAGAAAGGAGGAGGCATCGCCTGCATCTATCGCTCTAACCTTCTTGTCACGGAACTTCTGGCGGATACCACCGACTCCTGCGAATACCTCACCCTCTCCATTTGCAGCAACTCCACCCTACTGTGCAACCTGCACATCTTTTACCACCCCCCAGGCATGAATGACTCCTTCACTGACCACCTCATGGAAATTTTCACAGCTAAGAGTTCCTCCAACGCTTAAGACATTTTCCTTGGCGATTTCAACCTGCACTGGAACGATCCCCAGGATCCTCATGTCAATGCCATCAAAGACCTCCTGGCCGATCAAGCCCTGACCCAATTTTGCTCACTCCCAACTCACTCGAAAGGGGCCACTCTTGACTGGATCATCTCTAAGGAATCAACAGTCAAGCTTATCTCTATAGACCCATGTGACTGGTCCGACCACCACGCCATCGCCTTCCTACTACCTGGCACCCACAAGACTAGGGCACCGCAGCCGGTGATTCCTAAACGCTGGGTCAGACACACCAAGAACCTGGACCACAGAGAACTGGAGGCTCGGTGCAAATCTGACCCCCCCTCGCTTATCACAACGGTCAATGACCTCAACGATCACTACTCTGCGACTATATCGAACATTCTGGATGACCTAGCCCCACTAAAACTAAAAAGAACCCAAATCAAAGATAGAAACCCCTGGTTCACTGTATCCCTCAACAATGAGAGGAGATCCCTCCGGCAAGCCGAAAGAATCTGGAGACAGCACCCCTCTGCTGCACATCTAAAACTTCTCCGCCAGGCCAGAAATACCTACAACAGGAACATCCTCAACTCAAAAAAAGAATTCTTCAGATCGGAACTGGGGAACACCAAGAACAGACCCCGTAAACTCTTCGAACTGGCCAAACACCAATCCAACAAACTGGCCAAAACATCGAAAGAAAACCCCAAGTCTCTAATATCATCCGAGGAATTCTCCTCTTTTTTTGCGGACAAAATCAAAGCCTTAGGTAACGAACTTAGTTCCGCCTCATACTCTCTACCCCCTGCTGACCTGCCTCCTCCTTCCACGCCACCCTGACAGGCTTCACCTAAGAATCAAGCACACTGGACCGACTTCACACTCTACGACGAAGACTCAGTCTCTAAAATCCTATCTACCTTAAACCCGAATAACCATTTTAACGACCCGCTACTCTCCAACTGCCTAGCTGCTGCCGCCCAATCCATTATTCCTAGCTGGACTGCAATAATTAACGCCTCTCTCCGGCAGGGATCGATTCCTGACTCTCTGAAAGCCGGCCAAGTCCTCCCCATTTTGAAAAAGCCGTCGGTGGATCCAGCCTCCCCTGACCACTTCAGACCTATTTCCAACATCATTCTCATCTAAAGTGTTGAAGTGTGTGCAACTGCAGCTAAGTCAACACATCAACAACTTCCACCTACTCGATGACTTCCAATCCGGATTCAGACCTGGACACAGCACTGAAACCACCATGCTCCACATCGTTGATGATGCCCTCCAAGCCCTTGACCAAGGCAAAACATGTCTCCTAATCCTCCTAGATCTATCCTCTGCCTTCGACACAGTCAACCATGGAAAGCTACTCGAACGCCTCAAACTCCGGATGGGATTGGATGGCTCTCTTAGAATGGTTTAGATCCTTCCTCCAAAACCGATCACAGAGATTCCTAATTAACGGCAACCTGTCTGCTCCCTCTCCGGTCACGATTGGAGTCCCTCAAGGATCAACGCTGTCCCCCACCCTTTTCAACCTTTACCTAGAACCGCTTGTCGAAGTCCTACGCACTGCAAATATCTCCTACCATATGTACGCAACGACACTCGGATCTACATCAAAATCTCATCCCTCGAGGAGATTCTCTCCCTGAAATAGGCCCTGAAGCTGACCGTCCAATGGCTCGCCTCCAATCAACTCAAGCTCAACGCAAAGAAAACAGAATTTCTCCTAATTTCCCTTCCTAAAACCAACCCTGAGATTCAGATATGGATTAAGGCCATCACAGCCTTAAATTGCTCACCGACCATTGTGGACTTGGCCAAATCACTGGGAATAACCCTTGACTGCAACTTGAACATGCGGGACCACATCAACTCGATGGCCAAATCGGCCAGATTCCACCTGAGTTACCTTTGGAAACTGAAACCCTTCCTTGACGCTCCCGACCTAAAAATGGCAGTCCAAGCACTAGTCCTCTCTAGACTGGAATATGGCTGTTCTACCCTCTCGGGTCTACCCAAGATCTCCCTGGCACCTTTAAAAGCCTGCCTCAACGTGGCCGCCAGACTACTTACCGGCACAAGGAAATTCGATCACATTTCTCCACACCTGAAAGCGCTGAACTGGCTTCCTCTCGAGGCCAGGATACAGCTTAAGCTGGCATGCATCACACACAAGGCTTTATACTCAAACTCCCCTGCATATCTTGCACAGAAACTTGTGGTATCCGGAGGAATCAAACTCCCGGTCCGCCAGAGACCTCTTGCTCCAGCCTGCACGTTTTCAGGAAAACAAAACTTACAATCGGGCTTTCGCTGGGGCTGCGCCAAGAATATGGAACTCTCTCCCACCCGTCATAAGAAGAATCCCATCTCTGGCACGCTTCAAAAAGGAGGCCAAAACCTTCCTTATGGGTAAATTCCTCGTTTAAACTTTTACCTTCAACCACCACAGAGACCCTGATCAACTTCCGGCTATTGCCTCCCTCGGATGACCTAGTCACCCCACCAAGAAACCTGGGGCCTTGTCTTGAGTAACTGTAATGTAAACTGTACTTATGTATCCTTCTATCCCTTGTGTATCCAGCACCCCGCCCCCTCCCAATCGATTGTATACTCTTATGATTCCATGCCTTTTGTACAACCCTAGGATTCTGTAAAGCGCTCTGATACCCTAATGGGTCAAGTTCGCGCTCTATAAAACATAAAAATAAATAAATGTGCTGAGAAGTTTGATACCAAACTTCTCGGTTTTCAGTGTAGCCATTATGGTGCTGTGGAGTTCGTAATGACAAACTCCCAGCACCATATACTCTTAATGGCAGCACTGCACTCACAATGTCTAAGAATTGGCTTAGACACTGTAGGGGTACAGGGCTCATGCACCTGTACCCTCACCACTGGTATAGTGCACCCAGCTAGAGGGGTGACTGATCTATGCCAGGGCAGTGGGTTGTAGGCATGGCACACAAGGATGTGTGCTGTGTCGACTCTTCACTTTGATCTGCACCAAAACACGCAGCCTGCAAAGGCAGTGTGTGTGTGTTGTGGTACAGGACCTCTAAGGGTGGCACAAGAAGTGCTGCAGCCCTTAGAGGCCTTCCCTGGTCACAGTGCCCTGGGTACCTGTGGTACCATTTACCAGGGGCTGACCTGTGGCCAGAGATGCCAATTGGGTTTAGGCTTCAATGGAGTTTTAGGGAAAGAACATAGGCCCTGGGTACCTCATTAGCAGGAGCCCAGGGCACACTCAGTACATCAGCAATTCAGCAAAAAGTGGGGGCAACCATGCAGAAAGAGGGCACTTTCTCACACAACCTCCCCCCCCACGCCCCCCAAACGAAAGGGGATGAGACTAACCTTTCCCTAGAGAGTCTTCATGTTCTAAGTGGAAGAACCAGGAAAGTCCATCTGCATTGGCATGGGCTGTCCCAGGTCTGTGCTCCACTACAAAGTCCATTCCCTGTAAGGAGATGGACCACCTCAACAGTTTAGGATTTTCACCTTTCATCTGCATTTGCCATCTCAGAGGTCTGTGATCGGTGTGAACTAGGAAGTGTGTACCAAACAAGTATGGTCTCAACTTCTTCAGGGACGATCCACAGCAAAGGCCTCCCTCTCAATGGCACTCCAACGCTGCTCCCTGGGGAGAAGCCTTCTGCTTATAAAAGCAACAGGTTGGTCTTGGCCTTCATCATTGGTCTGGGATAGGACCACTCCTATCCCTAGCTCAGAGGCATCAGTCTGCACAATGAACTGCTTGGCATAGTCTGGAGCTTTGAGATTTGGTGCTGAGCACATAGCCTCTTTCAGGGTGTCAAAAGCCTTTTGACAACTAACTGTCCAGTTTACCTTCTTGGGCATCTTCTTGGAGGGGAGTTCTGTGAGGGGAGTCACAATGGACCCATATCCCTTCACAAACCTCCTGTAGTACCCAGTCAAGCCAAGGAATGCCCTGACTTGGGTCTGGGTTGTTGGAGCTGCCCAGTCCAGGATGGCCTGGATCTTGGGCTGTAAGGGTTGTACCTGGCCACCAACTAGGTGGCCCAAGTACACCACAGTTCCCTGCCCTATCTGGTATTTGGATGCCTTGATAGTTAGGCCTGCAGTTTGCAGGGCATTTAAAACCTTCCCAAGGTGGATCAGGTGATCCTGCCAGGTGGAGCTAAAGACAGCAATATCATCTAGATACGCTGCACTAAAGGACTCCAATCCAGCAATGACTTGGTTCACCAACCTCTGGAAGGTGGCAGTGGCATTCTTCAGACCAAAGGGCATAACAGTAAACTGATAATACCCATCAGGTGTGGAGAATGCTGTCTTTTCTTTTGCACCTGAGGCCATGCCAATTTGCCAGTACCCTGCAGTTAAGTCAAAGTACTTAGAAACTTGGCTGCACCCAATTTGTTTATCAACTCATCTGCTCTTGGGATAGGGTGAGCATCTGTCTTGGTGACCGAGTTGAGCCCTCTATAGTCCACACAGAACCTAATTTCCCTCTTTCCACCCCGTGGATGAGGTTGGGGGACTAGAACCGCTGGGCTGGCCCAGGAGCTCTCAGAGGGTTCAATAACCCCTAACTCCAGCATCTTGCTGACTTCAGCTCTGATGCTTTCTTTGACTTGGTCAGACTGTTGATAGATTTTGTTCTTGACAGGTGAACTGTCACCAGTGTCCACATCATGGGTACACCAGTTTGTCTGACCAGGGGTCAAGGAAAAGAGCTTAGCATACTGCTGCAAGACTTGCTTGCAATCAGTCTGCTGTTGTGCAGAGAGGGTGTCTGAAAAGACAACTCCACCCACTGACCCATCTTTTGGGCTGTATGAGGGGTGGTCAGGGAGAGGTTCACTCTGTCTCCTGATCCTCATCAGTCACCATCAGCATGGTGATGTTAGCCCTGTCATGGTAGAGCTTTAGGCGGTTCACATGGATAACCCTTTTGGGTGTCCTGCTTGTGCCCAGGTCAACCAAGTAGGTGACCTCACTCTTTTTTTTTCTAGGATAGTGTAAGGGCCACTCCATCTGTCCTGGAGTGCCCTTGGTGCCACTGGCTCCAAAACCCACCCCTTTTGCCCAGGTTGAAATTCAACCAGTGCAGCTTTTTGGTCATATCAGTGCTTCTGAAGCTCCTGGCTGGCCTCAAGATTTTTGGATGCCTTTTCCATGTACTCAGCCATTCCGGACCTTAGGCCAAGCACATAGTCCACAATATCTTGTCTGGGTTCTTGGAGAGGCTTCTCCTAACCCTCTTTCACAAGACAGAGTGGTCCCCTCACAGGATGGCCAAACAGAAGTTCAAAGGGGGTAAACCCTACTCCCTTCTGTGGCACTTCCCTGTAAGCGAAAAGCAGGCAGGGTAAGAGGACATCCCATTTCCTTTTGAGTTTTTCAGGGAGCCCCATAATCATGCCTTTCAATGTCTTGTTGAATCTCTCAACAAGACCATTGGTCTGTGGGTGATAGGGTGTAGTAAACTTGTACTGCACTCCACACTCTTTCCACATGTTTCAGGTATAGAGACAAAGTTAGAACCTCTGTCTGAAACCACCTCCTTAGGGAACCCTACCCTGGTGTAGACACAAATGAGGGCCTTGGCTACTGCAGGAGCTGTAGTAGTCCTAAGGTGAATTGCTTCAGGGTACCTAGTGGCATGATCCACTACTACTAGAATGAATTTGTTTCCTGATGCTGTGGGAGGTTCAAGTGGACCCACTATGTCCACACCTACCCTTTCAAAGGGAACCCCCACCACAGGCAGTGGTATCAGGGGGGCCTTTGAGGGGCCACCTGTCTTGCCACTGGCCTGACGGGTGACCCAGGAGCTGACAAACTCCTTTACTTTTTGGTGCATCTGGGGCCAGTAAAAGTGGCTGACTAGCCTTTCCCAAGTCTTGGTTTGGCCCAGATGGCCAGCTAGGGGAATGTCATGAGCTAAAGTTAGGAGAAACTCCCTGTACTTCTGAGGCGCTACCACTCTCCTAGTGGCTCCAGGTTTGGGGTCTCTGGCCTCAGTGTACAATAGTCCCTCTTCCCAATAAGCTCTGTGGGTACCACTGACATCTCCCTTTTCCTGTGCAGCAGCTAGCTGCCTCAGGCTTTCAAGAGTTTGACAGTCCTGCTGTCCAAGGCACAGCTCTTCCCTAGAGGGTCCCCCTGGGCCTAAGAGTTCAACCTGGTAAGGGTCAAGCTCCATGGGCTCAGTTCCCTCTGGGGTGTCCAAGTCCTCTCCCTGAGGAGAGGGGTCCTGATCCTTTTGCTGTACAGAAGCTGGTTCCCCAGTCTTCTTACCTTTTTCGCTTGGAGGGTTGGGCCATACTTTCAGGCTCCAAAACTTCTTCTTCACCCTGTCTCGTGCTCTGTGCTCTTGTTCTTACACACACCAATTCAGGGATGTCCAGCATTGCTGCATGGGTTTTCAGTTCAACCTCAGCCCATGCTGTTTCCAGGTCATTGGCAAGCAGACATGCAGCTGGTAGCTTTGGAGAGACCACTACCTGTATCAGGCCAGTAACCCCCCCCCCCCCCCCCCTTCCCCATCTAATGTCACCATAGCCAATGCATGGTTAGTGGTAACACTGTCAGCATTGGTGACAGGGTAAGTTCTCCCAATCAAATATTGCTCAGGGGAAACCAGTGTGTCTCTCACCATAGTGACACTGGCACCTGTATCCCTCAGAGCTTCTATGCTAGTTCCATTAATCCAAGGGTATTTCCAAGTACTTTTTTAAGTTGGGTGGCCACACCGCTACAGTGGCAAACTCCACTTCCCCCTCTGAAACTAGAACTGCTTCAGTGTGCAATCCGATTTGCTCTTGGCACACTGTTGATCCCATCTGGAGACTTGCTACCCCAGGAGTAGCTGTAGTAGGTCTAGGGGCCTTCTTGCTTGGGCAAGTAGCATCTCCAGTTAAGTGTCCCAACTTTCTACAGTTGTTACACCAGGCCTTTAAAGGATCAAAGTTCTTCCCTCTATACTTGTTAGCTAATTGGGAAGAGTTTTGGGACCCACCCCCCTGGACATGTTTTTGGGGCCCTTTAGTAAACTCAGGCTTTTTATCTTGGGGATTCTCACCACCTTTCCCCTGGGGAGGTTTTGTAACCACTTTCTTCTCATCCAGGGGATACTCATCAATAGTACGTCCCCTCGCGGCATGGTCTTCGCTGGCGAGTCTCTCAACGCAGACCCCCTTGAGGGTAGCGGAGAATGCCTCGACGTCGGTATGTCCTCTCGCGGCATGGTCTTCGCCGGCGAGTCTCAACGCCGATCCCCTCGAGGTTGGCGGAGTGTGCCTCGACGTCGACGGAAGCCTCGACGTCGACGGAGTTTTGGACGGTCTCTCAGTACCCACAGCCTTCGAGCCTGAAGTGCTGAGCGCCGACTTACTTGGCTTGTCCCTTGATGTTGAAGAATGCCTCGGTCTCTTCGGCGATCTCGACGTCGACGGCGAACATTCAGGCACCTGCTTCTTCCTGGACTCAGGAGAGGTGGAGCGATGCCGTTTTTGGTGTTGCTTACTTGAAGAGGGAGCTCTATGATCTCTATCCCTCTCCAGTAGGGCATGAAGCTTGATGCGTTCTCTGTCGCGCAGAGTCCTCTTCGAAAACTTCTGGCAATGATAACACTGGTCAGGATTGTGTGAAGATGGAAGGCACACAATAAACACCAAGTGTGGATCTGACAGTGCCATCTTCTTGCCACAAGGACATTTCCGAAATAAAGCAGGCATTCTGACTGGAACGTTTTTTGGAAAAATGCCAAAAACCAGTAGAATATACCTCTAGGTATCAAACTGTCGAAATTTCCAAGGAAATATCAAAAAATTATCTTTCAGTCAAAAAACTGAAGAGCTCAAACTCCAGGATCCTCACAGAAGGAGCCGGAAAAAAGAACTGACCTAACTGTCACCTGTGATGCATGATGGGAGCAGAGGGTCTCTGGCAGGCCTTAAAGGCACGGTACCCTAACCCTTGGAAGCCTTATAGGCAAGGTGCCAGTTTTTTTGTCTTTTCATTATTGCTCTGCAATGCAGCCTACAGGCGAATGCCTGCAATTACAAGTTTTTCCTTGTGGCAATAAAGCATTGGTATATCACAATTATTCTGTGCATGTACTCTTTTTTCCTTATGGGTTAGGAGAGTATTTGTCTTACAATGCAAACCTATGTAATTTCGGCAGTTCTGCCATGTTGGAAACATTTTTAGGCTGCATGTATATGTTTCACATGTGTATATGTGTATAGATATATATAGATATATATAGATATATAGATATATAGATATATTTTCTATATACTCCGGGATCCCGCACGTGGGCGGGGATTATTCATAGATTATGACTGATGAGTATACCCCTGGATGAGAACTAGGATTACAGGTAAGTAACTAATCCTTCTGGTCACCCCCAGTGGTTGTTTTTGTCACCCTTGTCTTGACCCAGTGGTCTGCCTTCTTTCCCAATTCTTGGGTAGAAATTAGACCTAGGTCTACCAAATGCTGATGTAACTTTTCATTAGTGCAATTACTTAAAATATGTTCTTTCATAAACAGGTTTTAAAGTCCATTGAAATCATGCACATTGTGTCCAGTTAACCAACCATCTAGTGTTTTAACTGAGTAGTCTACAAAGTTAATCCAGGATTGGCTTTGGGTTTTGTGAGCCCCCCCTGAATCTAATTCTGTACTCAGTTGTGAGTCCAAATCCCTCAATCCGAGTTCTCTTCATGAGGTCATAAGACTCAGCATCTGCCCCAGAAAGGGTCAGGAGTCTGTCTCTGCAGTTACCAGAGAACAGTTCCCAAAGGAGTGCCCCCCAGTGTGACTTCACTTTTCTCATTTCACAATCCCTCTCAAAGGCTGTGAACCATTTTGTGATATCATCAATCTCTTCATATTTAGGGACAATCCCTTTGGGGATTTTAGGATCATACGATTGCTCTTTATCCTTATTGAGTAAATTGCTGCCATCATTGATGGGTGCTAGGCCTATCTCTGCCCTCTTTCTAGAGCCAGCAACCTGGTCTCTAGATCCAGTCTTTTGGTCAGCCTTACTAGAAGGCTGTCCTCCTCATTGAGGCCTTCCTCAATGTCCTCACTGATACCTGATCCACCTGTGTGAGATCTAGGCACCGAGAGGTTTACTCTTGGAGTCAAGGGTACTTGAACCCTTTTCTCCCTAGGAAGTTAAGGGGGTTGATCTACCTGTCCATCCCCTTCTTCTACTTCCTCATCTGACTGGTCTTCACCATTTTCAGATGGGTGGTCCTTAGCATACCCAGCCAACAGCTCCTGGAGCTTTTGTTTGGTGGGATGGGGACCCATGGCTATGTTTTTCATTTTACATAGGGACCTTATCGCCTTGAAAGACAAGTGAAGATAAGGGGTGAGGTCGAGCTCCTCAACCCTGTCCTCTGACATTGTGGTTATCTTCACTAATAGCTGGGTTCTTGTTTTGAGACATTGGTAAAAAAAACTTCTAACCCTAGCTAAAGTGACTTTTAGTTTTCTAAAATTCTAAAGGGACTTAACCAAGGCCCTAACGAGACTTTTAGTAATTTTGCAAAAATGCCAATTTGGAAAAAAATCAGAATTCTAAAGACAATTTAAGAGTTCTGTTGTGTGATCAGGTGGTAACCAAGTAGTCCAACAAATGCTAAGTTGTATATCCCACCGCTGATCCACCAATGTAGGAAGCTGGCTCTGTATATACTATACCAAAGTGAGGTATAGTGTGCAGAGTCCAGTGGAACCCCAAAGGTAGGCAGAGGTAAAGTTAGATAGAATCTTACTCTCCATTTGTGGTAGTGTGGTCGAGCTGTAAGGCAGTATCCGAGGACAGTGTTAAGCATTTGTTGTACACACTCAGTCAGCAAATTAATTCACACACTCAAAGACTGAACTTCAGACCAATTGTTTTTGTATAAAAATATTCTTTTAGTTATTTTATTTTCTAGAACCAAGCAAGCCTGGCACAGGTAAGCAATAAATACTTTACAGTAGTAATGCAATTGAAATACAGTTTGAATGATGGTCAATGCACTTTGGTTTGATTTACAGTATGGATGCAGAGAAATGCAATATTTAGTAAATGCAGTACATTGAATTGAATAGGCTTTTTAGTAAAATAGCAGGTAAGTAACTTTTGAGATTACTAGGCTTACACAGAGTAGTATACCTAGATACTACTCTGGGACATTTCCTGAAAACAGGTAAGAAAAATCGTTTTTCTTAGATTATGCAATTTTAAAGAATTTCTTTAGTTTCTCGAACTCCACACTTCGAAACGTTTCACAGAAAAACAGTCAATGTTATCCTATGGAGGAAAATAGGGTTATCGGTTTGGAGGTAAGTAATCGGTCTTTGGAGTTAAAGTTCTGGGGTTAGAACAAGGGTTCCCCCAGGGTCAAGGATGCACTCTCGTTACACCCTCAGCAGCACTAGGGTGGCCGGGTGCGGAGTGCTGAGGCCCAATGTTATCCAATGAGGGATAGGGGGGCCTTCGGTTGGTGGCTGCTGGCAAGCAGGCCACTGGGTTGTGGGAGCGAAGCTCCTGGATTTTAGCTCGGGGCAAATGGGGAAACAAATTGGCACCAAAGGTGCACCCTCAGCGGCACTAGGGCGGCCGGGTGCAGGGTGCTGTTTTGAGGTCGGATACCCTGTTTTCAATGAGGACCTCCGGTTTGCAAAAGCGCTGCAGGCAGGGTGATGAAGGTCTTCTAGGTGCGACCACCACTTCAAGAGGTAAGTTGGGAAGTTAGGGGTTGGTTAGGCACAGTCGGTTTGGGCACACAAGGCCGTGGGGCGTCGGGTGCAGGGGTGCCTTTAAGGGTTGGATCTTTTTACCAGCTCCGGGTCGCGGTTAGGGTGACCTTCTGGATTTAGGCTGCAGGCGTCGGCTGGAGGCTTGAGGCAGGTCAGGGGTCACCGGATCTCTGTTCAGGATCGCCGGGGTGACCTCCTCGTGGTGGTTGCCCGCTCGGGCCGTGGACGGTGGGTGCAGAGTGGGGCGGATTCGCGGTCTCCGGCTGGTGCCAGAGGTTGCAGTTGAACAATTCCGGTGTTCACGGGAGAAGCAGTCTTTGGAAGTGAAGGCAGGCAGGTCCTCCGGGTTTTTTGAGGTTGCTGGCTGCAGGACACACCGGGATTTCGCAGGTTCGAGGGAGAGACAGGCGGGTAGGGCTGGGGCCAAGTCAGTGGGCGTCCTCTTGTTAGATGCTGCACGGCTGTTCGGTTCTTCTTTTCTTGTTTCTTGTCTGGATCTGAGGAAGCAAGGTTCAGGGGTGCCCCTAAATACTAGAATCTGAAAGAAACACGTTAGTGATAGATTCCTTACCTTAGAATTACCCCCAGGCGTCACTGTATCCGGAAAGTTTTCGTCAGCAGTACCCCTGCGCGTCCGTCGTTGGCGTCGTGCGGCTCCGCGTCAGTCGTTGGCGTCGTGGTCGCAGATATGACGTCGCGGCAGCTACTTAGACGCCGCCCTCGCGCGCTGACGTCAGTTCTTCTTTTTCCGCGCCAGTCCCGTTTTGACTGAGTTTTTTCGAGGCTTTTTGTCTCTATTTTTCGAGTCGATCGACTCCTGATGCAGTAGGGATGCCCGGCTTCAAGACCTGTGGGGACTGTCATCAAATGATGTCGGTGACGTACCCTCACCGCGTGTCTTTACTGCGTTGAGCGCGACCACTACCCCAAGTCGTGCTCAGACTGCCGGGCCATGGCTCCGAAGACTTTGCGGGAACGGTCCCGAAAGTCGCTTGAAGTCCGGCAGTCTGCTCCGCGCCGTTCCCGGTCCCACCACCACCGTTCATCGGGATCGAAGTCTTCGCACTCTGGGTCAGGTAAGACGACGCACTCAAAGAAGTTGAAGAAACGCCGTCGCTCTGACTTCCCCTCGCCCGTCGCGGCTGAGGGTGCGGGTGGTGCCTCCCCCGCGGCTCCGGCGGAGCCTACGCAGTTGCCGCCGGCCTACCTGCCTTTTCCGGGTCCGTCGGCGACTCCGGCCCAGCTGCAGGAATTTCTGTCAGCCGTGGCTCGCCTCTTTGGCCCGTCGGGCTCTGCCGGCGCGCCTTCGGGCCCAGCAGGCCCGACTGGGGGTCCTAGCTCTTTATTGCCGGCGGCTCCGGCATCGCTGTCTGCTCCGGCGCCGCAGGGCCCCCATGGATCCAGGCCTGGATCCCGGTTGACCTTGTGACGCCTCTGCCGACCTCACCGGCACCACCTCCGACGTCGCCCGGGCCACCGGATGTTGCCCCCGGTTTCAGCCCCAATGTGGATACGGCGCCGAACCGGCATCGCTCGACGCCGATTCAGACGCCGATGGGGGATTTCTATCCCTATGTCCGTCCTCCTTATTTTCAGCCTGTTTATAAGCCTTGGGAGGGGTCTGAGGACCCTCTCGTAGCACAATGTGAGTTTGACCCGGACTGGGCAGAGGAGTTGAAGGATGCCAGTGGTCTTGATAACTCACCTGACCTTGGCATGCTGTCCCCTCCTACCGTGGCTACGGAGGAGGGTGCAAGTTACGCAGTGGTGTTGCGTATTGCGGACGAGGCCCTCCACCTCGAGCTCCCTACAGTGGCCGTCGGGACTAACCTCCTGACAGAAGTGCTTCAGCCGGCGGCTACCTCTTCGGAGCCACTGCTGCCCTTTAACGATGCGCTTTCGGACGTTCTTTTGGGCACCTGGTCCAGGCTCAACACAGGGGCTCCTGTGGATAGGAACGTGGCCCGACGCCATCGCCCGGCCCCGGGCGACCCCATTTTCTTTTCCCAACACCCCACCCCTGAGAGCTTGGTTGTCCAAGCCTCTGCGTCCCTGAGCGCATTCCCTCCCGCACCACCGGACAGGGAATCCAAGAAACTGGAGCATTTCGGTAAGAAGATTTTTTCTTCCGCCAGTTCAGGGCTGCAGTCTCTGAACACTGCATGCCTCTTGGGCCGTTACTCCCACTCTGTGGGATACGGTTGCGCGCCTGCTGCCTCAGTGTCCGAAGGAGGCCCGGACGGTGCTCTCTCAAGCTATTGCTGAAGGGAGGGATGCAGCCAAGTTCACTGTTCGTTGTGGCCTTGACACCGCCGACTCGCTGGGCAGGGCGATTTCCACGACAGTGGCGCTCCGTCACCACGCCTGGCTGAGAACAGCTGGTTTTTCTGGGGATGTCTGTAAGAAAGTGGCTCTGTATATACTGTTCCCCAGGGCTTTAAGTGGGAAAAAAAAACTGGGGGTGCTCTAAAAGGGGCGTGGCAAATTTCTTAAAGGGGTGTGGCCTATCCGAGTAGGGGCGTCGTCTAAATCAAGATAACTAGCATTGTGTGCTTAAGAAAATCATGAAGTCGCATCCAGCAAAGGATAATAAAATAGGCAAAAAGGTATATTAAGTATAAGCCATAAAATACCAAACACTTTAAAAAACATGTAAAAATTATTTACATTACTTAGAAATCTATTGCAGGATTTCCCAAAACCCTTGAAGATATTCACTGCGTCTATTTTGCTGGGGTTTCTCACAACAATTTTCTTCAGCAGACCTACCTTTTGCCAGCCAACTCTTTACATACAGCTTTGCGTCAAATGTTTCAAATGGAGGACCATTGAGTTTTACCCATAAGCATGAAGAAATGGTCTCTACAAGAGAGGCCCTTGTTGGACTGGCAATTAAGTTCATTGCGCTGAAACCTCTCTCGCAATCCGCATTACTTGCTGGCAGGGTTTCCATGCAAACTTCTAACTTTTTTAATGCTTCAGGGGTTTTCTTTCCACCAAAATCTTTGAAAAGTCTAAAAGCTTGGATTGTATCTCTTGCTGGCAGCTGAAACTCTGAACACAGTTTCTGGATATCTGTTTCACCATAAAGAATGCATTCATCACCAGAAGGCAAGTTGCCTGCATCTAGCACATCTGGCTATAAGTTCTTTCTCAGAATCCGGGGCACATCGTTTAATGATATTTACAGACAGACTTTGGTAAAACTGATTTTGATGGGCAACAGAGTTACTTCTACCATGGAAAAGAGGAACATTCTTGAATTTGCCCTCGTCAACTGCTCTCTGAGCCGCAGAAGCAAACTCCCCTGGTGAGTCCTTCATTGCTCTAAAGATACGTACTTGACTAACCAAAAGTCTGTGGGCATTAACAATTGTGGTGGGGTTATTGGTATTTTCCGGCGCTGGCACAAGTCCTTCTGAAGGCTCACAGGTTGTGTGTGCAAGCACCGGCGCTAGAGTGTATGCCAACGTCGGTATGTATTTCATGTGTTATTGTTCATCCTATGTGTGATTTGACGTGTGGTTCCACGTTATCACATGTGTTACTGTAAACGTTATTTATTAGGTGATCAGTGAACAGAAGCAGACACCTGGACGGACTAACACACAGAAGGGAATATAATGTAAATGAAACGACCCATGGATGGATAAACTGACTGATGGGTGGACGGTTGGTTAGAAATAGACATATGATTGAGAGAAAAAAGACGGGCAGGTATGTATCTAGAGAAATCAGACAGGTTTTTGAGGCATAGAGATGACGGGCCGACAGGGGCAGGGCTGCACTGGTAGTGTCACTGCTGCTGGATTCTTTGTAGACCCTCGTCCCTCGCTTGCTTTAAGGCAGAGCAGGGTCACACTGGTTGCTGGAGAAATCTTGCTGCAGGCCGTAAAAGCAGGGTCGTGCCGGTTCTAACCAGCTGTTGTGCCGATGGCTGGCACGATGACGTAGGTGGCGCTGCGTGTTCAAAGAGAAGGGAAATCCCGAGAGAAAGTCTCTCTTAAAGGATTTCCCTTCCTGCTACAATGACGTCATGCCTTAAGCAGTGCACGCGCATGCTCACCCGAAACACCAAACAAAAACCGGGACGTCTGGTCACCCTACCTTTGACCTTTGAGGCCTGAAAATAGAGCCCCCTAGAAACCCCTTTCGAGGCCCCCCACAAAAAACTCGGGGTGCTCAGACCCCCACAGACCCCCCCTCCACTTAAAGCCCTGCTGTTCCCAAATAGGTACAGTGTGCACAGAGTCCACAGTCCCCAGTGGCTTGGCAGAGGCTAAAGTTAGATATAACCTTACTCTCTAAAGTGGTAGCTTGGTCGAGCAGTAAGGCAGTATCAGAGGACAGTGTAAAGCATTTGTTGTACACACTCAATCAGCAAATGAAGTCACACACTCAAGAACTGAACTCTAGGCCAATTTGTTTTGTATATAAAAAAAAAATATACAGTTTTTATTTTAGAACCAAGGAAGCTTGATGCAGGTATGCAGATAAATTACTTTTCAATTACAGGTACTGAATGAATACTTTTTCAAAGGCAAGTGCACTTTGTACTTTAGAGTTTGCAGTAGTTGTCAAGTTATTGTACAATTTTAGAAAACTCAATACATTACTTTCAATGGACTTTTTAAGATAAATGCATGTAAATCACATTTGGATTACTTTTGTAACTCAGTACTGGATCATGGATTCAGCACTGGGGTAGTACCTGGAAACAGTTGTGTAAAATCGTTTGTCAAACATATGATTTTTAAGCAATATTTAGCTGTTTCAAAAGTGGACACAGAAGAATTTTTGCACAGAATCCCCAATGTTATCCTATGGAAGGAATTTCAAGTTAAAGTTACAGTACGTTACGATTACTTTTGTAACCCCAATGATGGACCAGGGATTCAACACGAGGACAGTACCTGCAAACAGTTGGAAAAAGTCTGGTTAGTGATTCGTGCGATTTTTAAGGAATTTCTTTAGTTTTGAAAAGTGGGCACTTTGAGACATTTTTACCGGAAAAGTTTCTATGTTATTCAAAGGCAAAAAACCAAGTATCGGTTTTTAAGGAGTTAATCGGTCTTGTTCGGATCAGTGCTGGAGCCTTTTCTCCAGCACTGGGGTCTCTCCTGGAATCAGGTGAGAATTTTCGAATTCGGTCTTCGGTCGATTTTTAAAGAATATTTGCAACTTTCAAAATTGGACACTTAGAAGAATTTCCGAGTGAAAATGTCTCAATGTTATTCAATGGCGAAAAACAAAGGAACGGTTTTGAACAGGTTAATCGGTCTTGTTCGGGTCAGTGCTGGGGTCTTGTCTCCAGCACTGGGGTCTCTCCTGGGTTCAGGTGAGATTTTGCGGATTCGGACTTCGGGCGATTTTTAAGGAATATTTGCAACTTTCGAAATTGGACACTTAGAAGAAATTCCAAGGGCAGCCAACCAATGTTACCCTATGGAGGAATTTCAAGTGGACGGTTTTAAGGCAAACACTCGACTGGCGAATTTGATCTTCTGGGGGTAGACTCGGGGGTCTCCCAGGGTCAGGATGATGTGATCTCTACACCCTCAGCGGCACTGGGGCGGCCGGATGCAGAGTGCTGTTGGGCCTTCGGGCGCCCAATGGTTTCCTATGGAGAAGCTGCCTGACGAACAAACACTGCAAGCTCGGGGACGGAGATTCTTCAGGTGTGACCACCACTTCGAGAGGTAAGTTGGGACGGTAGAGGACGGGTAGACACCCAGGAGTTGGGCACAGGGGGCCGTGGGGCGCCGGGTGCAGGGGTGTCTTTTGGTGTCGGAAATCTTACCCTCTGATGATCGCGGTAGGAGGGGTCCCTTGTTCTGAGGCTGCAGGCGTCGTCTGGGTCGTCGAGGAGGGTCCGTGGGTGCTGGATACTGGGTCCCAGTCGCCGGGGGGACGTCCTCGTGGTGTTGGTTCACCTCAGCTCGGGCCAGGGTCGGCGGGTGCAGAGAGGTGTGGATTCGCGGTTCCGGGCCAGGGCCTGGTCTTGTAGCTTTTCTTTAAGCAGTACCACTGCTCGTGGGAGTCCCTGTCTTGAAGTCTGTGGCAAGGCAGTCGGGTCCTCCGGGTTTGGTGAGGTTGCTGACCACAAGGGAAGCCGGGGTTTTGCAGGAGCAGGTTCAGGGGTCGACAGGCCGGTAGGGCTGGGGCCAAGTCAGTTGTCGTCGCCTTTTTGTTAGCAGCTGCACGGCTGGTCTTCTTGCTTCGTCTTCTTTCTTCTTTTCTTCCCGGGATCTGAGGAAGGAAGGTTCAGGGTGCCCCTAAATACTAAATTTAGGGGCGGTTACAGGTAGGTAAGGGCAGGGACCAAGGGTTCCCTTCCCTGGGGTGGGTACACCCCCTATTCTGCCACTCTCCAGTGGGAGGGGGCAGAAGCCTGTCCCTGGTTGGCTGGGTCCCCCATCCTCAAGATGGCGGGGACTCGAGTTTGTGCTTCACCTCGCCTCCCCACCTTAGGTGTGGAGTTGGCAGAGGTGGGCACAACCCATTTCCTGCCTCTGAGTTTTCCCGCCGGTTCTCCCGCCAGAAGTGGGGGTAGAACCGGTGGGGACCAGTTTTCTGGGAGCAGCAAATGGTCTGGGGAAGCTCAAAGGTGGCAGGCCTTTGAAGCTTCCCCTGCCCATCCTGGGGGAGGAGGCTTTGGCACCTCTCCCCAGGATGTGCATTGTTTCAGGCCCCTGAGAGCAGATGGCTCTCAACCCAGGAGTCCAGAAACATGTCTGGTGGTGGCAGCCACTCAGTCCAGGCACTGGAGGTCGGGTTGGTTTCAGGGGGCATCTCTGAGATGCCCTCTGTGTGCTTTTTACATTAAACCCCACACTGGCATCAGTGTGGGTTTAATGTGCTGAGAAGTTTGATACCAAACTTCTCAGTCTTCAGTGCAGCCATCATGGTGCTGTGGAGTTCGTAATGACCTCCCAGCACCATATATTTTTAAATGGCAGCACTGCACTTACAATGCCCAAGAATGGACTGGGGCACTGTAGGGAGGGCTTATGCACCTGTACCCACACCACTGGCATAGGGCACCCAGCTAGAGGGATGACTGAGGTATGCCAGCGCAGTGTTGCTGGCATGGCACACAGGGATGTGTGCCATGTAGACTCTTCACTTTTGCTCTGCAGCAAAACACGCAGCCTGCAAAGGCAGTGTGTGTGTGTAAAGGTACAGGGTCCCTAAGGGTGGCACAATAAGTGCTGCAGCCCTTAGGGGCCTTTCCTGGTCACAGTGCCCTGGGTACCTGTGGTACCATTTACCAGGGACTTTACCTGTGGCCAGGGTTGCCAATTGAGTTTAGGCATCAATGCAGTTTTAGGGAAGGAACACAGGCCCTGGGTACCTGATTGGCAGGAGCCCAGGGCACACTCAGTCAAAGCACATCAGCAATTCAGCAAAAACAAAATGGGGGGCATACCATGCAAGAAAGATGGCACTTTCTCACAATGTCCAGAACACTCTGATGGACATGCCCTTTGATGGCATTCGCTTTTTCGGCAACAAAGCAGATAGTGCTTTGGAGCGTTTTAAGGACTCCCGGGCTACGGCCAAGTCCTTGGGCCTCTCGGCCACGCGCCCTCCTCCGCCTTCTGCTTTTCGCTCCTTTCGTGGCCACGGAAGGGGCACCCAAACACGTTCCCTTCAGAGCCACAGGCCTGCGCAGCAACAGTCTCATTACGGCCGCGGACGTGGGACCCGCCGGGTCAGGGGGCCAGCGGGCTGGTCAGTCCACCTCCACCCCAGCCACCACTGCCTCCAAACCTTCCTAGTCCGGTTTCTCAGGCCCATCAAACGCCAGTGGGCGGCAGGATTCGCCATCACCTCCTCCAATGGCGCACCATCACTTCGGACAGGTGGGTTTTACAAAGAGTCCGAAGGGGCTACTCCCTCCCCTTCAAGACTACCCCTCCAGCCATGCCATCCCAGGACCACCGCATGTCGTGGGATCACTTGGCACTTCTTCAACAAGAAGTCGCAGCCCTCTTGGCCAAGGGGGCCATCGAGCGCGTTCCTGCGCCAGAAGTAGGATGTGGTTGTTACTCCCACTACTTTCTGGTGCCCAAGAAGGACAAGGGCCTGCGTCCTATCTTGGACCTCAGGGATGTCAATTGCTTCCTCCGGAAGGAGAAGTTCAAGATGTTGACTCTGTCTCAGGTCTTGTCTGCCCTCGACCCTGGAGACTGGATGATAGCGTTGGACTTGCAGGACGCATATTTCCACATTCCCGTCCTGCCTGCCCACCGGCGTTACCTGCGGTTTACGGTAGGCCACGAGCACTTTCAGTTTATAGTGCTCCCCTTTGGCCTTACCAGCGCCCCTCGGGTGTTCACAAAAGTGATGGCGGTGGTCGCAGCTCATCTGCGCAGATCAGGGGTTCCAGTCTTCCCCTATCTCGACGACTGGCTGTTGAAGGCGGGCTCGCCCTGGACAGTCGTCTCCCACCTCCAGACTACGGCCGACCTCCTGCATTTGCTGGGGTTCTCCATCAATGTGTCGAAGTCGCACCTGATTCCCTCTCAGAAGCTCCTCTTCATCGGAGTGGTTCTGGATACGACGCACTTTCGGGTCTATCCTCCCGAACGGCGAGCCCAGGATATTCAGGCTCTGATTCCGATCTTTCAGCCTCTATCCTGGGTTTTGGTCAGGATGACCCTGAGGCTGATGGGCCTCATGGCCTCCTGCATCCTGCTGGTCGATCATGCCAGATGGCATGTGCGGGCTCTGCAGTGGGACCTGAAGTTCCAGTGGGCGCAGCATCAGGGGAACCTGTTCGATTACGTCCAGATCTCGGAGGGCACTGCATGTAAGAAACTGCCTCTATATATACTGCACCAAAGTGAGGTACAGTGTGTATAGAGTCCAAGGGTCTCCAGAGGTTTGGCAGAGGTTAAAGTTAGATAGAACCATACTCTCTAAAGTGGTAGCTTGGTCGAGCAGTAAGGCAGTATCAGAGGATAGTGTAAAGCATTTGATGTACACACTCAGTCAGCAAATGAATCCACACACTCGAACTGAACTCTAGGCCAATTGTTTTGTATAAAAAAATATACTGTTTTATTTCTAGAACCAAGCAAGCCTGGCACAGGTAAGCATAAAAATACTTTTCAGTAGTAAATTACTTGTATGAACACAGTTCAAAATTGCAGTGTAACTTGTACTGGTTTTGGTTACAGTTTTAAGTAAGCAGTTTGCAACACATTGCAGGTATAGTACATTCAATTGAATGGGCTTTTTAAGTAAAATGCAGTTAATTACTTTTCAGATTACTTTTGCTAACAGGATTGGATCCTAGATTCAGCCCTGGGACATTTCCTGAAAACAGGTGAGTAAATGCGTTTTGGTTAAAGGTACGATTTTTAGAGAATATTATTGCATTTCAAAAGTTGACACTTAGAAACTTTTCCACAAAGAATCACCAATGTTATCCTATGGAAGGAAATTCAATTCACAGGTAAGTTACTTTTTAGTTACTTTTGTAATCCAGTGCTGGACTCCTAGATCCAGCACTGGGACATTTACCTAAAACAGGTAAGTAATTACGTTTTTGTAGTTTGTACGATTTTTAAAGAATATTCTTGTATTTCAAAAGTTGACACTTAGAAACTTTTCCACAAAGAACCACCAATGTTATCCTATGGAAGGAAATTCAATTCACAGGTAAGTTACTTTTTAGTTACTTTTCTTACTCGGTGCTGGACACCTAGGTTCAGCACTGGGACCTTTCCTGCAAACAGTTGAGAAAATTCGGTTAGGTTATTTGTGCGATTTTTAAGGAATATTCTTAGTTTTCAAAAGTCGACACTTAGAAACTTTTTGGGAGAAAAAGTGTCAATGTTATCCTATGAGGAAAAACGAGTTATCGGTTTCGAGGGAGGTAATCGGTCTTTTGAGTTAGGGTTCTGGGGTTAGACTCGGGGGTCTCCCAGGGTCAGTGATGCACTGTTGTTGCACCCTCAGCGTCACTAGGGCGGCCGGGTGCAGAGTGTTGAGGCCCAATGTTATCCTATGGAGGATAGGGGGACTCAGGATTGGTGGCTGCTGGCATGCAGGCCACGGGGTTGTGGGAGCAAAGCTCCTAGGGTTAAGCTCAGGGCACATTGGGGACCAAGTTAGCACCAAAGGGCACCCTAAGCGGCACTAGGGCTGCCGGGTGCAGGGTGCTGTTTTGAGGTCGGGTGCCCTGTTGATTTCAATGGAGATTCTCCGGGACAAAGAAATACTGCAGGCTCGGGGACGAGGATCTTCCAGGAGCTACCACCACTTCGAGGGGTAAGTTGGGATGTAGAGGGTTGGTTAGGCACCGTTGGTTTGGGCACACAAGGCCGTGGGGCGTCGGGTGCAGGGGTGCCTTGGGACATCGGATTTTCTTACCCGCTCTGGTCGCGGTAGGGGGTCCTCTGGATTGAGGCTGCAGGCGTCGTCAGGAGGCTTGAGGCAGGTCAGGGGTCGCCGGATCTCGGGTCAGGATCGCCGGGGGACCTCCTCTGGGTATTTGCCCACTCGAGCTCGGGCCGGATTCGGCGGGTGCAGAGTGTGCGGGATTCGCGGTTCCTGGCTGGCACCAGAAGCTGCAGTTCAAACAAGTCCGGTGTTCACGGAAGAAACAGCTTGGAAAGTGAAGGCAGGCAGGTCCTCCGGGGTTTTTGAGGTTGCTGGCCGCTGGACACGCCGGGGTTTTGCAGGTTCGAGGAGAGACAGGCCTGTAGGGCTGGGGCCAAGTCAGTGGGCGTCGTCCTTGTTAGCTCTGCACGGCTTCTCGTCCTTCTTCCTTTTCTTGTTGCTGGATCTGAGGAAGGAAGGTTCAGGGTGCCCCTAAATACTAAATTTAGGGGCGTTACAGGTAGGTAAAGGGCAGGGACCAATGGGTCCCTTCCCTGGGGTGGGTACACCCCCTATTCTGCCACTCTCCAGTGGGAGGGGGGCAGGAGCCTGTCCCTGGTTGGCTGGGTCCCCATATCCTCAAGATGGCGGGGACTCGAGGTTGTGCTTCACCTCGCCTCCCTCACCTGAGGGATGGAGTTGGCAGAGGTGGGCACACCTCCCTTCCTCACTTGTTTTTCCCGCCGGTTCTCCCGCCCAAAGTGGGGGGTAGAACCAGTGGGGACCAGTTGCTGAAAGCAGCAAATGGTCTGGAGAGGCACACAAAGGCGGCATGCCTTTGAAGTTTCTCCTTCGTGAACCCTGCCCATCCTGTGGGAGGAGGTTTGGCACCTCGTCCCAGGATGTGCATTGTTTCAGGCCCCCGAAAGCAGCAAGCTCTCGACGCAGGGGTCCAGAAACATGTCTGGTGGTGGCAGCCTAAGCAGCCACTCAGTCAGGTCACTAGGAGTTGGTAGAGTTTCAGGGGGTATCTCTAAGATGCCCTCTGTTGTGCATTTTACATTAAATCCCACACTGGCATCAGTGTGGGTTTAATGTGCTGAGAAGTTTGATACCAAACTTCCCAGTCTTCAGTGTAGCCATTATGGGGCTGTGGAGTTCGTAATGACACACTCCCAGCACCATATACTCTTAATGGCAGCACTGCACTTACAGTGCCCAGGAATGGACCTGGGCACTGTAGGGGTACAGGGCTCATGCACCTGTACCCTCACCACTGGCATAGGGCACCCAGCTAGAGGGGTGACTGATGTATGCCAGGGCAGTGGTTTGTGGGCACGGCACACAGGGATGTGTGCCATGTCGACTCTTCACTTTGTTCTGCACCAAGACACGCAGCCTGCAAAGGCAGTGTGTGAGTGTCAGGGTACAGGGCCTCCTAGGGTGGCACAATAAGTGCTGCAGCCCTTAGAGGCCTTCTCTGGTCACAGTGCCCTGGGTGTACCTGTGGTACCATTTACCAGGGGCTGACATGTGGCCAGAGATGAAAATTGGGTTAGTTTTGGGGAAAGAACACATGCCCTGGGAACCTGATTGGCAGGGACCCAGGGCACACCAGGAAAAAGTGCATCAGTAGTCTGGCAAAAAGTGGGGGGGTTACTGCAACAGAAACCCACTTTCCTACACTGCACAACAATTGCAGTGGTGGCTCACGAACCGGCATTGGGTCAATGGCAGATCCCTCTCCCTTCCCCAACCGGAGCGCACAGTGGTGACGGAAGCATCCCTCCTGGGATGGGGCGGCCACATGGGAGAGGCGGAGATCAGAGGCCTCTGGTCTCCGGTGGAGTCCAGGCTCCATATCAACCTTCTGGCGCTCCGGGCGATCCGACTTGCACTGAAGGCATTCCTTCCCTCTGTCAAGGGGAGAGTAGTACAGGTGTACAGACAACAACACCGCCATGTGGTACTGCAACAAACAGGCAGGATGGGGTCGTGGACCCTATGTCAGGAGGCCCTGCGCCTCTGGATATGGCTGGAACATCAGGGCATTTCCCTGGTGGTTCAACACCTGGCAGGTTCTCTGAACGCCAGGGCGGACTAACTCAGCCGCAGGTGCATGATGAATCACGAATGGCGTCTTCACTCGGAGGTGGCGCAAGGTCTCTTTCAACAGTGGGGAGAGACTTGGTTAGATCTATTCGCCACCGAAGAGAACGCGCAATGTCAGCAGTTCTGCGCGTTGGAATTTCCAAGGCGGCACTCGCTAGGCGACGCTTTTCGTTGCGAGTGGAGTTGCGGTCTGTTGTATGCCTATACCACTTCTGCCCAGAGTGCTGAAGATCAGGCGCGACCGGGCCCAAGTGTTTCTTGTGGCTCCGGACTGGGCTCGAAGAATTTGATATCCCGAGCTACTCTGTATGACCATCGATCCCCCGATCCGACTGCCTCTTAGGGAGGATCTTCTGTCGCAGCAGCAGGGACGGTCCTCCACCCGAACCTGTCCAGTCTCCACCTCTTTGCGTGGAGATTGAGTGGCGGCAGATGATTCTTTTCGACTTGCCTCCTGAAGTCTGTGATGTCATTCTGGCAGCCAGGCGTCCCTCCACTAAGTTGGTATACTCCTGCAGGTGGAACAAGTTTGTGGCATGGTGCACAGCAAAGGCTGTGGATCCCCTTTCTGCCCCTCTTTCAGAAGTCCTTTTGTTACTTCTTTTATTGGCCCGGCAGGGCTCTGCTCTGGGCACTTTCAAGGGCTACCTTTCGGCTATTTAAGCCTTTCTTAGGATTCCTGATCAGCCCTCTTTTCAAGTCCCCTGTTGTAAATAGATTCCTCAAAGGCATTGCTCACCTTTTCCCTCCTATTCCTTTCGTAATGCCACAGTGGGACTTGAACCTGGTTCTCACATATTTAATGTGCGCTCCCTTTGAGCCTCTTCACAACTGTCCTCTTCGTCTTAACTTTGAAGACTGCTTTCCTGGTTGCCATCACCTCTGCTAGGCGAGTGAGTGAGCTCTAGGCTCTTTCTTGCAAAACTCCTTTTCTGTCTGTCCATCCGGACAAGGTTATGCTCAGAACACGTCCATCCTTTCTGCCAAAGGTTGTCACTGCCTTTCACATCGGGCAGACCATCACTTTGCCCACCTTCTTTCCGCCTCTGCATCCTTCTAGAGAGGAAGAGAGGCTCCACCGTCTGGACCCAAAACGTGCGCTCTCATTTTACCTCGATCGCACACGACCGTTCCGGGTGGATGACCAGCTCTTTGTTGGCTACGTAGGCGCCAAAAAAGGTCGGGCTGTACACAAGCGGACTATCTCCTGATGGGTCATCTTGTGTATTAAAGCCTGTTACACTCTGGCGAAAAAGGAGCCTCCGGTGGGGCTGCGCTCTCATTCCACTAGGGCGACGGCTGCCACTTCGGCATTGGGACGTTGTGTCCCCTTACAAGACATCTGTCGGGCAGCTACGTGGGCCTAGTTGCACACTTTTACTAAGCATTATTGCCTGGACAGCCAAGTCCGGAGAGACGGCTTCTTTGGCCGTTCTGTTCTCCGGGACTTCCTGGTGTGATCTTGGTTCGCAGACCCACCACCGGGGTTGGTATTGCTGGGGTATCTATTCTAAGGTAAGGAATCTATCACTACGTGTTTCTTACAGATGCACAAGTTACTACTTATGTAACGATATATCTGTAAGAGACGTTAGTTAGTGATAGATTCCTTACCGCCCCACCCATCCTCCCCGTTCTGCGAACTGATTTCTAGGGTTAAGGTCATTCCCTTTAGGGCCCTAGTTTCTATGCACCAGTGGACAGTATCTTGCATGGCTCTGCGTTCCTGGCGCGGAAAGTAGTGTACAGAACTGACGTCAGCGCGCGAGGGTGGCGTCTAAGTAGCTGCCGCGACGTCATCTTGGCGACAACGACGGACGCGGAGCCGCACGACGCCACCTTCCGACGAGCAGGGGTACTGCTGACAAACTTTCCGGATCCAGTCTGACGCCTGGGGGTAGTTCTAAGGTAAGGAATCTATCACTAACTAATGTTTCTTACAGATATATCGTTACCGAAGGTAAGTAACTTGTGCTTTAGGGGCGTTAGAGGTAGCTAAAAGGCAGGGACCAATGGGTCCCTTCCCTGGGATGGGTACACCCCCCTATTATGCCACCCTCCAGTGGGAGGGGGGCATGTGCCTGTCCCTGGTTGGCTGAGTCCCCCCATCTTCAAGATGGCGTGGACTGAGAGTTGTGCTTCACCTCGCCTCCCCCACCTGAGGGGTGGAGTTGGCAGAGGTGGGCACACCTCTCTTTCTCACTTGTTTTTCCCGCCGGTTCTCCCGCCGAAAGTGGGGGTCAGAACCAGTGGGGACCAGTTGCTGAAAGCAACAATTGGCCTGGGGAAGCTCACAAAGGCGACAAGCCTTTGAAGCTTCCCCTTCGTGAACCCTGCCCATCCTGGGGGAGGAGGCTTGGCACGTCGTCCCAGGATGTGCATTGTTTCAGGCCCCAGAGAGCAGCAGGCTCTCGACCCAGGGGTCCAGAAACATGTCTGGTGGTGGCAGCAGATAGCAGCCACTCAACCTGGACACTAGTGGTAGGTTAGTTTTCAGGGGACATCTCTAAGATGCCCTCTTTGTGCATTTTTCATTAAATCCCACACTGGCATCAGTGTGGGTTTAATGTGCTGAGAAGTTTGATACCAAACTTCTCGGTTTTCAGTGTAGCCATTATGGTGCTGTGGAGTTCGTAATTACAAACTCCCAGCACCATATACTGTTAATGGCAGCACTGCACTTACAATATCTAAGAATGGACTTGGACACTGTAGGGGTACAGGGCTCATGCACCTATACCCTCACCACTGGTATAGTGCACCCAGCTAGAGGGGTGACTGATCTATGCCAGGGCAGTGGGTTGTAGGCATGGTACACAGGGATGTGTGCCATGTCGACTCTTCACTTTGTTCTGCACCAAAACACGCAGCCTGCAAAGACTGTTAGTGTAGTGGTACAGGACCTCTAAGGGTAGCACAATAGGTGCTGCAGCCCTTAGAGGCCTTTCCTGGTCACAGTGCCCTGGGTACCTGTGGTACCATTTACCAGGGGCTGACCTGTGGCCAGAGATGCCAATTAGGTCTAGGCTTCAATGCAGTTTTAGGGAAAGAACATAGGCCTTGGGTACCTGTAGGAAAGTGGGTTTCTGTTGCAGTAACCCCCCCACTTTTTGCCTGATAACTGATGCACTTTTCCTTGGTGTGCCCTGGGTCCCTGCCAATCAGGTACCCAGGGCCTGTGTTCCTTCCCTAAAAACTGTACTAAAGCCTAAACCTAATTGGCATCTCTGGCCACAGGTAAGCCCCTGGTAAATGGTACCCTAGGTACCCAGGGCACTGTGACCAGAGAAGGCCCCTAATGGCTGCAGCACTTATTGTGCCACCCTTAGAGGCCCTGTACCCTGACACACACGCCCTGCCTTTGCAGGCTGAGTGTCTTGGTGCAGATCAAAGTGAAGAGTCGACTTGGCACACATCTGTGTGCCATGCCCACAAACACACTGCCCTGGCATACCTCAGTCACCCCTCTAGCTGGGTGCACTATGCCAGTGGTGTGGGCACAGGTGCATGAGCCCTGTGCCCCTACAGTACCCAGGGCCATTCCTGGGCACTGTAAGTGCTGTGATGCCATTAAGAGTATATGGTGCTGGGAGGTTGTCATTACGAACTCCACAGCACCATAATGGCTACACTGAAGACTGAGAAGTTTGGTATCAAACTTCTCAGCACATTAAACCCACACTGATGCCAGTGTGGGATTTACTGTAAAATGCACGACAGAGGGCAACTTAGAGTTGCCCCCTGAACCTAACCTACAATCCACGTCTTGTCTGAGGGGCTGCCCCGGCTGCCACACAGCAGACATGTTGCTGGACCCCTGGGTGGAGAGCCATCCGCTCTCCTGGGCCTGCAACAATGCACATCCTGGGCGAGGTGCTAGGTCTCCTCCCCCAGGATGGGCAGGGGAAGCTTCAAAGGCCTGCCGCCTTTGTGAGCTTCTCCAGGCCACTTGCTGTACTCAGCAACTGGCCCCCACCGGTTCTGACCCCCTCTCTGGCGGGAAACCCCAAGGGAGGAAAGGGGATGTGCCAGCCTCTGCCAACCCCACTCCTCAGGTGGGGGAGGCGAGGTGAAGCACAACTCCGGGCTCTCGCCATCTTGAAGATGGGGAGCCCTGCCCAATCAGGACTGGGCTACTGCCCCCCCTCCCACAGGAGAGGGGCAGGACAGGGGGTGTGCCCACCCCAGGGAAGGGACCCATTGGTCTCTGCCCTTTACCTACCTGTAACGCCCCTAAATTTAGTATTTAGGGGCACCCTGAACCTTCCTTCCTCAGATCCAGCAACGACAACAAGAAAAGAACAAGGACCAAACAGCTGTGCAGCCTGCTAACAAGAGGAAGACAACAACTGACTTGGCCCCAGCCCTACCGGCCTGTCTCCCCTCGAACCTGCTTTCTGCGAAATCCCTGTGTCCTGCAGCCAGCAACCTCACAAACCCCGGAGGACCTGCCTACCTTCACTTGAACCGCCTGCTTCTCCCGTGAACACCGGATTTGTTCAAAACCAGCACCCCTGGCACCAGGCCGGGATCGCGAATCCAGCCCACTCTGCACCCGTCGAACCCGGCCTGAGCTAGAGTAAAAAAACACCCAGAGGAGGTCTCCCCGGCGATCCTGACCTGGAATCCGGTGACTCCTGACCTGCCTCAAGCCTCCAGACGAAGCCTGCAGCCTCAGTCCAGAGGGTCCCCCCTACCGCGACCAGAGCGGGTAAGAAAAATCCGACACTAAAAGGCACCCCTGCACCCGACGCCCCACGGCCTTGTGTGCCCAAACCCAGGGTGCCTACCTAAGCCAAGACATCTCAACTTACCCCTCGAAGTGTTGGTAGATCCCAGGAGACTCTCGTTTCCAAGCCTGCAGTGTTTGTCCAGTCCGGAGAATCTCCATAGACTTCAACAGGGAACCCGACGCCATAATAGCCCCCTGCACCCAGCCACCCGAGTGCCGCTGTGGGTGTGCTTTTGGTGCTCACTTGCTTCCCCCTTTGTGCCAAGTCTACGGCCAGGAGCTTTGCTCCCACAACCCAGTGGCCTGCTAGCCAGCAGCCACCAACCGAAGGCCCCCTATCCCCCATAGGATAACATTGGGGCCTCAGCACTCTGCATCCGGCCGCCCTAGTGCCGCTGTGGGTGCAACAAGAGTGCATCACGGACCCTGGGGGACCCCTAAGTCTAACCCTAGAACCTGGACTCCCACAGTCAAAAACTTACCTGCAAACCGATAACTTGTTTCCCCTCCATAGGATAACATTGGGTATTTTTCTCTGAAAAAACTACTAAGTGTGGAGTTTCAAAAACTAAAAATATTGCTTAAAAATTGTGTTTAACCAAAACGACTTTACTCACCTGTTTGCAGGAAGTGTCCCAGGACTGAATCTAGGACCCAGTCCTGAGGTTAGAAAAGTAACGCGATAATTACCTACCTGCATATTACAGTAAAAGTCAATGCATTTCAATGGACTGTTCGAAAAAAGTTTGTCTCAACTTTTGAAATCTTAAAATATTCATCTAAAATCAGCCGAATTACGAAAACGAATTTACTCACCTGTTACCAGGAGACAACCCAGTGCTGGATCTTGGTGCCCAGCACTGACCCTGAAAAGTAATCATAACTGTACTTACCGGTAAATTGAATTTCCTTCCATAGGATAACATTGCCTGGTTTTTGCTGAAAAAGTTGTCGATTTTGCAAACTTTCAAATATTCGTTAAAAATCGCCTGTATAACAAAAACACATTCTTTCAACTGTTTACAGGAGATGCACCAGTGCTGGATCCAGGATCCAACACTGAGTTAGAAAAAGTAACAATAACACTACTTACCTGCTAAGTGAATTTCCTCCCATAGGATAACATTGGTGATTCTATGTGAAAAAGTTTCCAAGTGTCAACTTTTAAAATACAATAATATTCCTTAAAAATCACTACTGTAACCAAAACGTTTTTACTCAACTGTTTACAGGAGATGTCCCAGGACTGAATCTAGGATCCAGTCCTGTGGTAAGAAAAGTAATCCAAAAAGTAATCTATTGCATTTAACTAGAAATTCCCATTGAGCTCAATGTATTATTGTGTTTGAAATTGTGTTGCCTATGGCAACAACTGTAACTATTGTATTCAAAAGTCTACTGCCTATTTGAAAAGTATTTAACTAAAGTAACTCATTCTGAGAAAGTATATTTTGATACCTATTGGTTCTAAAATAAAACAACTATATATTTTGATTCAAAACCATTGGCCTAGAGTTCAGTTCTTGAGTGTGTGAGACCATTTGCTGACTGAGTGTGTACAACAAATGCTTTACACTGTCCTCTGATACTGCCTTACTGCTTGACCAAGCTACCACTTTAGAGAGTAAGGTTATATCTAACTTTAGCCTCTGCCAAACCTCTGGGGACTGTGGACTCTGTGCACACTGTACCTATTTGGGAACAGTATATACAGAGCCACTTTCTTACAGTACCTGATTAGCAGGAGCCCAGGGCACACTCAGTCAAAGTACATCAGCAATTCAGCAAAAAGTGGAGGCAACCATGTAGAAAGAGGGCACTTTCTCACACCCTACAGTTGACACCATTGTTCTTCTAGACACTGATGTAGTGGTCTCATAGAAGTCTGGCATGACAGACTAGTAAAATGCATGAGACCACCTATCTTGGTAGGGATGAAATCTGGCATGTGGTCCAATGAGGTCCAATGCAACATCTAACTTATAGATAAGACTGTCCTCTGAAGGAAACACTTTCACTTTTGTAACATGGGCGTCTAAGATCGTTCCAAAGTAGGGAATCCTTGGAAGTGGGGTGGCCGCTAATTTCTTTATATTGATGTGCAGATCCAGGTGGCAAATATTTTCCAGAAGCTAAACAAAGAAGGACGAACCCTCTGTGTGGATGTGGTACAATCACTAGTCTGGTTAGTACATGGACCCACTAGGTTTGTTTAGAAGACCCCTCACACACCAACCTAGTTGGTGTCATGCTTCATCATTGGGGTCCCAACCGGGTGGCCGAGTGCCGCCCGGTTGTGCTACGACGCCTGATTACAGCGGAGCTGGTTTGGTGTGAGTGTGTGATGTGAAATTTGTTAGGAATACCTCTGAGAATCCTTGCCTGTAAACTTTATTAGTGGCGGCTCAGGATATGGTTAAAATAAGTGTAGTGCAACTGAAATGGGAGGTTATTATCCCTAGTTGACTATGTGAATGGTCTACATGTTTCAGCCAGCAATAGGGATTATAAGGGGCTTTCTTCAGGACCGGGTGGTGAAAAAGTGAGTGGCAAAGTGAGTAGTGCCACGTGAAAAAACAAGAAAGTACCTACACACGCGCTAAGGTGTGTGGACTGAGTGTCAACATACTTACGGACACTGAAAAAGACTTGTGGGAGAAAAGAAGACTACACAAAACATATATATACATTATTGTTAAACAACATAAAAAGCAATCTTACGTCGGTGCTATGGTCTAGCACGATGACCGACCCTGTGATTGTACGCATTATCTAGACGAGGTGGGGCATGCTGCATGCGGAAGGTGACAAGCAGCCTATGATGATCGCCCCTGTCTTATCGATGCTATGAAGCTGAGGAGCTTCAGGTGAAATCCAGGTGGTTATATTGCTCAGGGTGGTGAGCAAAACATGGTTTGTCGCAGGTCATCACCCTTTAACTACTAGTGAGCAGGTAGGGGCCACCGTGGTCGGTGGTCACGTGGCGCGCTATGTGGATGGTGTCCACAGTAGTGGTAGTGCCTGGCGAGAGCGTTTGGCATAAGTGATCATGCGGCACGCTTGGCGAGAGCGTTTGGCACAAGTGATCATGCGGCGCGCCGAAAATGAAATAAAAACATTTAAAACAATCCGAGAGCTTCTGCTAGCAACACTGTTTATGAAAGTATAATTACACTATATGTGAAATTTGGCAGCCGATCGGGACTCGGGAGGGGTCGCATCCGATGTCAGAATCTGGGGAGAAGTGAAGTTTGAAATGAGCACGGAAAGTCAAGTGTGCTCGGGGGTCCTGCTGTGGGAAAGAAGCAGCGCAACCTTACTTGGTTTCGAGATGGAACCCGTTTGTGAACCTGGTGTGGTATCCCGTCGTCCCGGCTGGTGTGGAGCGCGGGGAAAAAGGTGCTTTTAAGCCTGTGCGCCCTCCTGGATATGTGCCTGTGTGCTCGCAGGGAGGAGCGGCGCTGCCGTACGCAGTCATTCACTCGGCTGCATCTTGGAGCCCTGAGTGCGGCGGAAAGCTGCGCATGCGTGCGCATGCGCTTTGGTGCTGAGTTGGTTGGGAAATAGATCGGCTATATTGGGAAAAGGACTGCTTGCACTGGGAGCAGTGTGGGACTGAATGTAGCCGAGGTACTCTGTGCTCAGTGCCTCTGGTGAAAAATGATGCAAAATTAATATGAACGGCCCGATGTGAGGAGATGGTGTCGCACAGATGGTGTGCATGGGGCCCAATAAGTGGACACTGAAAAAAAAAACATTTAAAAATGACAATAACATAAAAAATGACAACATAAAAATAAAGGAATGGTGGTGCACGGCTTGGTGTGCATGGGGCCCAGAGTGAGGTCACAAATTGAGCAATAGGCGGGTAAAGGTGTTTCCCGGGTGGCTACTCTATGGGGGTTCCATCTCTACTGCAGCTCAGGTAAAGGTGGGGTGCTAAGGGAATGGTGAACATAGATATGGTGGAATAAACAGTGTTTGTTCTCCTGAGACTGTTCCAAGGGATATTGTCGTTAAGGCCTGTTTTGTGGCTGGACAGGCGATAGATCCATCTTTGCTCCTTCTCAAGGAGACGGCTCTGAATATTTGGTAGATTTGGGTCCAGTGCTTCTATGATGACCCAGCACATATCATTAGTCGTGTGGCCCACTTCGAGGAAGTGGTTCGTCATGCGGGTTGTGTTTTTCTTACAGCGTATAGTGCTGCGGTGTTCACAGATCCTTGTCTTGATCTTGCGGTTGGTCATGCCAATAAAGGTGAGATTACAGGGGCAGAGAATGCGGTAGATCACGTGTTCTGTGTTGCAGTTCGTATGTGTGTCTCAGTTGCCATGTTTTCCCTGGTTCCAGACTGAGGCTTTTGGTGGTTTCGGTGATATGGCACACGCTGCAGTTGCCACAGGGAAAATGGCCCACCACGCCCGGGAGCCCCCAGGCATTTAGGACAGTGTGGGCTGGCCTCTGTTGTGGTTTTGGTCGGGTGGAAACTATGGCGTCTTTGATGGATCGGGCTCTCTTGTTGGAGAGGAGAGGAGGTTCCCAATCAAGATTGCCTGTCTTCAGTATTTTCCAGTTTTTGCGAATAATTTGAGAGACTTTGTGAGAGACAGCATTGTATGTGGTCACACATGTAAGTGGCGACTGTGTCGGTTCTCGTGCTGGTGTCTCAATCAGTCCCTCACGGTTCTGATTCCTGGCCCTCTTGTTGGCTTTATCTGTGATCCATTTGGGGTAACCCCGCTGTTGCAGTTTATCATTTAGATCTCTGGCTTGGGATTTGTAGTCTCATATTTCGCTGCAATTTCTGCGGAGCCGGAGATACTGGCCGTAGGGGAGGTTCTCCCGCAGTGATCTGGGGTGGAAGCTCGTAAAGTGGAGAAGGGAATTGCGAGCAGTGGTTTTAAAATGGGTTTTGCTCTTTAGTTCCCCTCCTGCTGCTTCAATGTCCAAGTCAAGGAATGTAGTCTTGTATCTGTCAAAGCTGTGTGTGAAACGGAGGTTGGGGTCACATGAGTTAAGCCATTCGCAGAATGTTGAGTGAATCGTTGTTCCCTTCCCAAATCAGTAAAATATCGTCAATGTAATATTTTCCGGAGCCTGATGGAAAGGAGACCAAACTTCTTGTACTGCCGCTTTTATCAGCCTGTTTATAGAGGTGTAGATGTACATTTCCCATCTTTAGAAAGGTGCCCCAACCTCCGTGTAGGAAGCTGGCTCTTTATATAGCATACCAAAGAGCCCAGGTATTCCCTTATTAGTGGACAGGGGCTTGCTGTAGCAATCCCAAGGTGCTCTTAGTGGATAGTGTGGTCGAGCAGCCTTAGGCTTATCAGAGGAGTGTCAGACATTCGATGTATCCAAAATAAATGATACACACGACTCAATAAGGAGATCCACACCAATTTATAAAAATAGCACATATCTTTATATAACTTTATGCACCAAGATCATCAAAATGAGGTAAGTACGTTTCGAGTTGGGAGTTTTTATAGCTTTTTAAAAATGGACACTTAGTGAAATTTCTGAAGCAGTAATGTTATCCTATGGAGTAAAGACATACACTGCATACAGGTGCTTCACAGTGACTTACAGGACCAATCTCCTGGACTTAAGGTAAGTATGTGGCAAGGTCCAAGGCAGCACCAGCAGGTCACCTCGGGCAGCTCTGGGGTTGCCGGGTGCAGAGGTGCTTTTCAGCGTCTGGTGCCCAATGTTATCTTGTAGGGGGAAAACATGGACTGCATTCGGGCTATTCAGGGAGACTTACGGGACCAATCTCCTGGACTTCAGGTGAGTATAGGGCAAGGTCCAATGCCACACCAACAGATCACCTCGGAAGGCTCTGGGGCGTTCAGGTTCAGAGATGTATCACAGCGCTGGGTGTCCCATCCACTTTAATGGGGGAAAGGCCTGGTTACAGAGGTGGCTGCAAGCAGGGACTGAGAGACCAGTCATGCTGAACCAAAATGGGGGGCGCAGGTCTCACGATGGTCGGGGATGTGGGGACACCTTTGGTCCTCTTTTTCTCGGGCCAGGACGTCTGGGTGCTGTGGTGTTCTGAAGCTTCTGGTTTTCGTCACCCAGACACCCACAGTAGAGGGGGCCTGCACAAAGAGGCTGCAGGCAGCGTTGGTGACTCCACTGTTGGCAAACCCAAGAATGCTTTGTCGCTGGAGGGCCACGCTGGCTCACTTAAACTATAGCTAGGGGGCACGGGTGCAGTGGTGCTTTCCAGTGTCTGGTTTGCGGCTGTCCAGAGTCATCAGTTCTTTTGGAGTCCCTGCAGGATGCAGGGAAGCAGCTCAGCTACTCCATGGGAGTTCCTGGGTCTTGGTTGAAGGCAGGCAGTCCTCCCAGGCTTTCGGAGGCACAGGAGCTGCAGGACAAGACTATTCTGGTGCAAGTTTGTCGGGAACAGCAGACCGGCTGGCAGGTTTGGCACCAAGTCAGTTGCTTCTCCAGTCATTGCTTCTCATGGCTCATCTGTGTCCTTTCAGGTTGGCAGGATTCTGATTTCCTGGTGCCAGTGGCTTCACTAAATACTAGATTTAGGGGTGTTACGCCCCCCTCCCTATATGACCACTTCATGTGGGAGGTGGGCATAACTCTGTCCCAGAGTTCCTAATTCTGCTATCACCAAGATGGCATACTTTTAAATTTCATATTCACATCAGGTAGCCCACCTTAGGGGTGGAACTAGCCTGAGGGTAGACACACCACTCTGATTACTAATATTCCCGCCTGTCCAGGTGCTAAATGGTCCCTGATCACAGGGGTTGGCAACCCCTCTCCTCGGAGAGAAGCCAAATTCGTATACCAAAGGTGGAGGGCTCTTTGAAGCTCCCTTCCTTGGAATGCTAATTTTTAGGTCATCCTGTTGGAAAGGGGGTGTAAACACCTCCTTCCAGAACAAGCTTTGTTCCTGACCTCCTGAGAGCATAGGCGCTCACCCCTGGGGCTGGTGTCAGAAACTAGTGTGTGGTGGTAGACTGGTCAGAACCAGTGAGCCAGCACACTAGTAGTTGGTAGGTTTTCAGGGGGCACCTCTAAGGTGCCCTCTGGGTGCATGTATAAATCAATCACTGAACTCCATGTGGGCTTATTAATACAAGATGTTTGATACCAAACATCTATGATTTCAGTGAAGCCATGTTGCTGGGGAACTCGTTTTTGACCAGTGTCCAGCACATGTACTTAAAATGACTTACATGGTCACTTGCACTGGTAGTAATTAAAGTGGCCAGCACAGGGGCATTTCTGCTCATGCAGTAATGCCCTCACATGTAGTATAGTGTTCCCTGCCTTAGGGTTGTAAGGCATGCTGTAGGGGTGACTTGCCCTGCATGCAGTGTCTACAGGCAGGGCACACAGAGCTGAGCTGTGTTCTGTTTTCACTTTTGTCTGCACCAAGACATGAAGCCTGCAATGGCATTCTGCATTGGTTTGTTTTTACTATGGAAAAGCTTGGTTGCCCCATTAACGAGCACAGATTTACACGCTGACCCCTCAGCTGTGCTAACTCTGGAATGGTGCTACCAGAGAGTCATCCAGTGGATCAAACAGCTTATTACATTAGGCCTGACTTGACTCTCCCGTCGAAATTAGAGTAACAAGTTAGTGTGCAACTTTATCAAAGTTGCCAATTGCCTTTTAGTCTGCTGTGCCCAGACCGGTTGCAGGCGGGGTCCTGTCGCTGGCACAGCTTTCTGCACACCTGGGGAAATATGCTAATTGACTTCCAGGAAAGGATAAAATGGGCAGCTGTTCCGGAAGGTGCCTTCATCTTTCCTACAAGAAGCCACCTGGGTGTTGGCCCAAAAGGCGAGTTGCAAAGGACAAGCTGCCTTTGTAGGACACATGGCTAACACTTGGGAGAGGGGCTGCTCCATTGTTCAGGCAGACAGGCTGGCACTTGGGACAGGAGGGGGAAACCATTTGGCAAACCGGTTTTCCTGGGGTCTGGAGCTCATTTAGTAGCCACACCTGTGGATTGGGCTAGGGATAGCCACCCGCTGGGAGAGGGGTTCTGACATATTGGAAGTGGGCAGAATGATGCAACCTTGGATGCCCAGAAGCCACACTTCGCATTAAGTGGTCATCAGGTTGGAGGGAACCTGGTAGCCCATTGGTTACTGTGAGTAAATGGGGTGTATTTGGTGTGGTTGTGCTGCCTCGCTATGCAATGCGCTTACTAACCACTTTAGGTCTAGTAGGTTTAGTCTGTAAAATCCTCAGCTCAACCCTGGGTAGCTGTGTCAGAAGAAATCGGCACAACACTTGAAATCCTACACCATTCTATAAAAAAAGCCTGTATTTTTATAAGAATTCAGACACCAGAACAAAACCGCTGGAGGGTTCCGGATATATAGATTTTACAAGCTTTGGCAAAGTTAACTAATTGGACACTTTTTAACTTTTTCAAAGAGCGTAATTGTTAATGCTGTGGTTTAAATGTACTATTGGGTGACAAACTCTGACAGGGGGATAGTTAGGAGTACCAGCACGGTCCTCTAGCAGTTTCTTTCACAGGAGAAGCAGTCCATCAACAGTTCCAGGCACTTTATTCTCTTTACAATGGATTCCTATAGAGTGGTCCTGATGCAAGGGATGCTGAAGATCTAAGGATTCTGTGGATGCGACGAAGTTGGTAGGCGTCTTCCTGCAGGGATTCCTCGGTACATCAAGATGGTGAGGTGGCCTGGTTGCAGAGTGGATGTCCCACGAAGTCCTTTCTGGTCCGGCCGAAGTCAGCCACCACTGGACTACCAGCCTCTCTGTCGCGGTCACAGGCCAATCTTTCCTGGGCCAATTACTTTCCTTCTGAGGGTCCCAGCAACTCTCCAACAGCACTCCTGGGTTTATTGAACTTGGGTGCAACTCTGTGCGTCTTGTCTTGGTCCTTGGTGCCTCGCGGCGGGGCTAGCGGCTTGAAGATTTTGGGCTGCCAACTTGACCCAGCAGTCTTCAGCTGCTGTGTCCCTATGCTGCAAACAGGAGGCCATTCAGCTAGCCTTTGGAGTTTTCGTGGCTTGACTGGGCTCTGGAGACTATTACCCCTTGATGTCCCGGCAGGCACAGTCCCTCTCTACTAGCCAGCAGGTGCTGTACTTGTCGGTGCAGCATCTTTGCTGTTCCCGCGGTGCAGCAGAGTAGTACTTCTTCCAAGTCTGTCGAGATCGGAGTTCTAGATGCCAGGGGTGCCCCTGTGTTCGAGGCATGTGAGCTGTAGATCACATGCTTATGCATAGATCGCCATCTAGTGTTGGGCTCGGATGTTTGCACTTTGTTTTTCTTCGAAGAAGTCTTCCTAGTCACGAGGTAGGTGACTCCTCCTTTCGGTGATAGTTCGCATGGTCATCGACTCCATCTTCAGATTGGTTTTTTCCGCCATCGGGTTCGAATGTGACTCCCTGCGCTCCAGTTCGACGCCGATCCTTCGGTTTCTCTCGGTGCGTACAACACTCAACCTCGACGGTATTGTTTTCGATTGAGTTATCCATTCTTTGCGGATCGTGTTCTTAAAATAAACTCTTTTCGATCGGAGAGCTCGTGGTAGGCCATTGGGCCTAGCCCCGGTTCGACTCGGTCGATGGAACGAACTCCTTTTAAATTCTGTCCTCGGTGCCACGCGAAATATCCGCGCACCGATTTCACACGAGGTGTGCAACCTGTGTCTGTCAACGAAACACAATGAACAGGACTGCGACACGTGCTGAGCTTTCCGCTCCAAAAAGACTCTTCGCGACCGTCTGGCCCGACGACGCGACATGCAGAGCCAACACACAGGCTCCATTCCGGGCCTCTTCGGACCTGAATCGGATGAAGAGGCTGACAACCCTATCTACCCGAGGAGGAGCAAGAACAGATCTCCCTCTCTGACGATGACTCCGACCAGGATGAAGACATCCCACAGGGACAACGTACTGTAAGTTCAGGCCCTACCTCGTCCCAACTCAACCAAAAAAGAAGGCTCCGGACTAACGCGCCCTCGGGCCCCGGTCGGCACCGAGACCACGCTTCCGACGCCCCGCCTCCCGGCTCGGCACCGAAGCCTACCAAAAAGCCTTCCGGCTCCGAAAAGCCCAATCAAAATTGGTCACCGAGCCAAAGCCTTCGGGATCGAAGACCAAGTCCGGCTCCGATCATCACCACTCTGCACCGAAAACCACCTTGGATCCGAAGACACCAGCCCCAAAACCTTCGGCACCGAAAATTTCAGCACCAAAACAGACTGGTACACCAAAGTCACCTAAGAAGCATAGTTTCGGTGATCTGCTCGAAAAATCGGACCCAAATTAGAAAATGTTGGTCATACATCCAAAAACCGGCCACATTACTACCAAAGTGACTTTAAAAAGAGGGGCTGCTACCGAAGAGGAATACCTCATTCCATTAAAGAAGAGAACTGTTGGGACAAACCCTTCCCCTCCTCCTCCTTCCTTCACCACCTTTACCTCAGTCTCTGCCTGTGCCAACTTCACCTGAGCACTCACCATCATATATACCTGACTATCAGGGTGATTGGGACGGGGATGATACTAATGATGATGATCAGCCGGGACCTACAGATGTGTGGGATGACTATAACATTGACTCGCCCACAGACAATGACCCTCACCTATATCCTATCAGACCCTTTCCACCAGTTGACGGCGTAGGATATATTGAATTGCTAGGCAGGGCTGCCAATTACCATGGGTTCCAGCTGCATAAAGAATCCCTTGAAGAGGATTTCCTCTTTGAAACATTAAACAGCACACAAAAATCCACACATGTTGCCCATGCTTAAAGGAATGACCAGACATGTAGACGACATTTTTAAGGATCCTGTCAGGGCACGTATCCTTACCCCGAAGGTGGATAAAAAATACAAACCTGCACCATCTGATCCAGTCTACATAAGAGGACAATTACCCTTACTCATTAGTCGTTTCTAATGCACGCAAAAGGGAAAACTCCCAGACTACTGGAGTCGCACCACCCCCAGATAAAGAGTCAAAGCTCCTTGATGCTTCAGGGAAAAGAATAGCCTCCCAGGCAGCTAACATCTGGTGCATATCTAACACACAAGCGCTGCTAGCCAGATATGACCGTGCGCATTGGGATGAAATGGAACAACTATCCAATTTTTACCCCAAGAACATAAATCTAAAGCGCAAGACCTGGTTCGTGAGGGTCAACTAATTTCCAACAATCAAATTAGATGCTCCCTAGATGCGGCCGATGCATCTGCCAGAGCGGTGAACACTAGTGTCCTTTTAAGAAGGCATGCCTGGCTACGCATATCTGGGTTTAAACCGGAGGTTCAGACCTCCATATTGAACACATCATTCGATAAAGAACACCTGTTTGGGCCGGTGGTTGATTCTTCACTCGAAGATGAAGAAAGATACCGAAGTGGCTAAATCAATGGGAGCCCTTCAGTTTCCACAAGGCCGTCGTTCCTTTCGGCGCTCCTTTTATCGAGCAGGGTCCAAAACCACTTCCTCGGACACTGCATCTAACTATAAGGGCAATAACCAACCCTCAGGTTTCAAAACTTACTTCAGAGGTGGTTATAGAGGAAACAACGGCAGAGGTAGAGGTTCCAACACACGTACCTCCCCCTCCAATACAAAAGTGACTTCCCCCCCCAACCATTTAACACCTGTGGGGGGGAAGACTGTCACAATTTCTACCAAAGTGGCAGTCAATAACAGACAAGAGGGTCCTCCAAATTTTTCCGTTCTTGTTACTGCCTGGAGTTCAACACTCCTCCATACATTCCCGCAAAGTCGCACAAACTTTCACCCGATCACATACTGTAGGAAAGTGGGTTTCTGTTGCAGTAACCCCCCCACTTTTTGCCAGACTACTGATGCACTTTTACTTGGTGTGCCCTGGGTCCCTGCCAATCAGATTCCCAGGGCCTGTTCTTTCCCCAAAACTAAACCCAATTGGCATCTCGGACCACAGATCAGCCACTGGTAAATGGTACCACAGGTACCCAGGGCACTGTGACCAGAAAAGGCCTCTAAGGGCTGGAGCACTTATTGTGCCACCCTTAGAGGTCCTGTACCACTACTCACACACTGCCTTTGCAGGCTGCGTGTTTTGGTGCAGAACAAAGTGAAGAGTCCACATGGCACACATCCCTGTGTGCCATGCCTACAACCCACTGCCCTGGCATAGATCAGTCACCCCTCTAGCTGGGTGCCCTATGCCAGTGGTGAGGGTACAGGTGCATGAGTCCTGTACCCCTACAGTGTCCAAGTCCATTCTTAGACATTGTAAGTGCAGTGCTGCCATTAAGAGTATATGGTGCTGGGAGTTTGTCATTACGAACTCCACAGCACCATAATGGCTACACTGAGAACTGAGAAGTTTGGTATCAAACTTCCCAGCACATTAAACCCACACTGATGTCAGTGTGGGATTTAATGAAAAATGCACCCAGAGGGCATATCAGAGATGCCCCCTGAAAACTAACCCACATCTAGTGTCCCGACTGAGTGGCTGCTTAGGCTGCCATCAACAGACCTGTTTCTGGACCCCTGGGTCGAGAGCCTGCTGCTCTCGGGAGCCTGAAACAATGCACATCCTGAGACGAGGTGCCAAGTCTCCTCCCCCAGGATGGGTAGGGTTCACGAAGAGGAAGCTTCAATGCCGCCTTTGTGAGCTTCTCCAGACCACTTGCTGCTTTCAGCAACTGGTCCCCACTGGTTCTACCCCCCACTTTGGGCGGGAGAACCGGCGGGAAAAATAAGAGGGAAAGAGGTGTGCCCACCTCTGCCAACTCCACCCCTCAGGTGGGGGAGGCGAGGTGAAGCACAACTCCGAGTCCCCGCCATCTTGAGGATGGGGGGACCCAACCAACAAGGGACAGGCTCCTGCCCCCCTCCTCTGGAGGGTGGCACGATAGGGGGTGTACCCACCCCAGGGAAGGGACCCAGTGGTCCCTGCCCTTTATCTACCTGTAACGCCCCTAAATCTAGTATTGAGGGGGCACCCTGAACCTTGCTTCCTCAGATCCAGAAACTACAAGAAGAAAAGGACCGAACAGCCGTGCAGCCAGCTACCAAGAGGAAGACGCCCACTGACTTGGCCCCAGCCCTACCGGCCTGTCTCCCCTCGAACTTGCTCCTGCGAAATCCCGGTGTCCTGCAGCCAGCAACCTCAAAAACCCCAGAGGACCTGCCTGCCTTCGCTTTCAAAGACTGCTTCTCCCGTGAACACCGGATTTGTTCAACTGCACCCTCTGGCAGCAGCCGGAGACCGCGAATCCGCTCCACTCTGCATCTGCCGTCCACAGCCCGAGCTCGAGTGGGCAAACACCACGAGGAGGTCACCCCGGCGATCCTGACCCGAGATCCGGCGACTCCTGACCTGCCTCCAGCCGACGCCTGCAGCCTAAATCCAGAAGGTCCCCTTAACCGCGACCCGGAGCTGGTAAGAAGATCCAACCCCAAAAGGCACCCCTGCACCCAACGCCCCCACGGCCTTGTGTGCCCAAACCAGCCTAACCAGTCCCTACCTTCCCAACTTACCTCTTGAAGTGGTGGTCGCACCCAGAAGTCCTTCATCTCCCTGCCTGCAGCGCTTCTTCAAACCGGAGGTTCTCTATTGAAAACAGGGCGTCCGACGTCGAAACAGCACTCTGCACCCGGCCGCCTCAGTGCAGCTGAGGGTGCACCTTTTGTGCTGCTTTGTTTCCCCATTTGCCCTGAGCTAAACCCTAGGAGCTTTGCTCCCACAGCCGTGTGGCCTGCTTGCTAGCAGCCACCAACCGGAGACCCCCCTATCCTCCATAGGATAACATTGGGCCTCAACACTCTGCACCCGGCCTGCAGTGCCGCTGAGGGTGTAACAAGAGTGCATCACTGACCCTGGGGGACCCATGAGTCTAACCCCAGATCCTTAACTCCCACAGTCGATAACTTACCTTTGAACCGATAACCTGTTTTTCCTCCATAGGACAACATTGACAATTTTCTCCCAAAAAGTTTCTAAGTGTGGAGTTTTGAAATCTAAAAATATTCTTTAAAAATCGCACGAATAACCAAAACGTATTTACTTACCTGTTTGCAGGAAATGTCCCAGTGCTGAATCCAGGTATCCAGCACTGAGTTAGAAAAGTAACGTGAAAAGTAACTTACCTGTAATTTACTGAAAAAGCCTATTCATTTCAATGTACTGTATTTGCTAAGTATTGCAACCTACTGCATCCCCTGTAAATCAAAGTACAATTCCTATTGCATTTTCAAACTGTTCTATATTCAGCAACTTATTACTGTAAATTTAATGCTTACCTGTGCCAGGCTTGCTTGGTTCTAAAAATAAAACAGTATTTTTTATACAAAAACAATTGGCCTAGAGTTCAGTTTTTTTTTTTTTGGATCAAATTTATTGGCATTTGAAAAACAAACAAAATGACAGAACACAGTTTGCATGGTAAACCGAAATCCCTCTCCAACAGACCGTAAGAGCCAAAGCCATGATAGGGGTATTCAAGCAAGCCACCCCGACTGAAAGGCAATAATGAGCAAATAATTTAAAACAGTAAGTTCAGCCACTTGCCCCATACCTTGTGGAACTTCCCAGGACATCCCCGGGCCTCAGAGGTTCCTCCTGGGCCGCACACCAGTCCACCCCTCGGCGCCACTTTCGCAGGGTAGAGGGTTTGGCCTGAGCCCAGACCGCCGCAATATCTCGCTTGGCCACTGCAACCGCCGTGCCCAGAAAGTGCTTGTTGGCTCTAGAGCCGTCCAATCCATCAAACACCCCCAGAAGAAGGCGCAGGGGATCGTGGGGAACCTGCCAACCCAGAGTCTGCGTAAGCTCCGATTCCACTCCCGACCAGAACGGGGCAATGCCCGGACACAACCAGACAATGTGGTGAAAATCAGCCGGAGCTTGGCCACATTGTGTGCAGTACGTGGAGGGGCGCAGTTCCGCCTTATGTAGGCGCACAGGAGTGAGGTAGGCCATGTGGAGATAGTAAAGTTGAATGAGACGGAGTTTGGAAGAAATCGTAAGGGTTTTGGGAGCCAGGAGGGCGTCGCGCCAGTCCGCATCTTCCAGGGGGACCAACCATCCCTCCCAGCGGGTCCGCAGGAAGTCCAGGGTAGTGGGGCCATTGTTCACTAGGGAGCGGTATATCTGTGACACCCCTCCTAATCCCAGGTTTCCCATCATAACCTGCGCCTCCAACGGGCTAAACTCGGGCAGCGATGTGCCTGGTGGGATATGTACGGTGAGGGCGTGACGGAGTTGTAAATACTTATAAAATTGGGAGGTGTGAAGGGAATGGCGCTGCTGTAGATCGGGGAAGGCCCTGACATGATCCCCCACCCAGACATCTCCAAGGAGCGAGATCCCGACGTGATCCCACTGCCGAAAGCCTGCAAGGGTCGATGCTTCTCGCAGCCACGTGCCATGCCACAGAGGTGTATGTTTAGTGAGTCGCTTGTCCCAGTGCGTGTGTTGCAGGGCGGAGCGCCAGGCCACGAGGACCGCTCTGGTAATTGGTGGGATCGCCTGTGGAATGGGAGCCCCGAATAAGTAGGCTTGGATTTGCGGCAAGTCCATGGTTCTAAGTTCAGTCCGATAGGCCGGGTCAGACCACCCCCCAGTGAACCAATCGTGGATGACGAGGAGTCTGGTAGCCAAGTAGTAGAGGTGGAGATTTGGCATACCCATGCCTCCGTCAAAGGGCGGGATCCGGCAGCGGGCCAGGGCGATACGTGGCCTCCCACCCCCCCACAGAAACCTTGTAATCACCCCATCAAAGTCTCGGAACCAACTACCCGGGAAATGAAAAGTGGTATTCTGAATGATGTAGAGGAAGCGGGGGAGGATCATCATTTTAAAAAGTGCCCCTCTTCCAAGGGGGTTAAGTGATAGGGATTACCAGCGCTTGAGGTCATTTTTGGCTTTTGTGACCAGGGGGGGGTAATATTAAGCGCCCATTCCAGCTCCGAGAGCAGAGCCACCCAGATCCCAAGGTATTTGAACGATTGTCTCCTGATGGGGATATTAGACTGCCAATCAAAGCAAGCCCTTGAAAAATGGAGGGGGATCAGAGTGGACTTAGCCGGGTTGAGTCGCAGGCCTGAGACATTCTCGAAGGCCCGGAGCACCTCCAGGGAGCGGGGACCGGAGCACTCCGGGTCAGCCAAGAAAAGCATGACGTCGTCCACTTATAGGGTGATTTTGTCCACTTGGCGGGGGTTCCAGGACCAGCCCCGGATTTGGGAGTCATTTCGTATGAGGCAGGCCAGAGGTTCCATCGCTAGCGCGAATAAAAGGGGTGAGAGGGGGCACCCCTGACGTGTGCCCCTCTGGATTTGAAATGCCTCTGAGAAGGCACCGTTGGTAAGGACCTTTGCTTTGGGGTTGGAATACAGGACATGGATGAGGCGTCGGAAATGAGGGCCGAATCCTATCGTCACGAGGACGTCTTCTAGGTATTTCCAGTCAACCGTATCAAAGGCCTTCTCAAAATCTATAAGTACCAGTGCCAGGTATGGTGTTAGGCTGTGGCAGTGAGCCAGGGCGAGATGGAGGCGCCGTATACAGTGCCGCGTGCCGGCATGAAGCCACATTGGTCCGGGTGGACCAGTTTATGCAAAAGGGGGCGGAGACGTTGGGCCAGGGCTATGGCAAAAATCTTCATTTCAGTGTTGATTAAAGAGATCGTACGGTAGTCCGCACAAGAGGAAGAAGGTGGCTGGGTCTTTGGGATGACCACGATAGTAGCCTCGTCGGTCTCCGGGGGAAAGGAGCCCTCCTCGGCCATGTGCTGGAAGAGGTCTACCAAATAGGGCACCAACAAGTCTCTTAGCCTCGTAGTACTCCTGCGGGAAGCCATCCGGCCCTGGTGTCCTCCCAGGATTGAACAAGGAAATGGCCCCTTGTATCTCCTCTGGGATAAAGGGGAGGTCGAGGTCTGTCGATTCTGCCTGGGTAAGGCAGGGGAGCTGGACAGCCGCCTGCCCCAGCAAGTCGAACAGAGGCCCCAGGGGGGTGAGCTGAATACAGCTGGGCATAGTAGCCCGCAAAAGCCTGGGCAATAGCCCGTGAGGTGCAGTGTTGGGTTCCAGCGGCGTCCCGGATTTCGGGGATGATTCTGTTGGCCCTGGGGTAGGAAACCAAGTTATGAAGCAGCTTTCCGTTCTTGTCACCCCATCCGTAGACACGGGCCACAGAGGAGCACTGCAGCATCTTGGCAGAATCAAGGGAAATCTGACGGATTTCATCCCGGAATGCTGCTAGCTGTCTAGCAGGTTGGGCTTCGGCCGTATCTGTGAGGGTCAGTTCCAGCTGCGTGGCCTGTGCCTCAAGTTGGGTCAGGCGAACAGTCTGTGCTGCACGCTTCGTGTGCACTAGGCCCCTGGCGACGCCACGTATGGTGACCTTACCGGCCTCCCACAGTGTGCCTGGGGAGGGGACCGAATCTTGGTTAGTAGAAAAATGTCGCAACTCCACCGCGAGCGCGTCCTTAATCTTTGTCTTGTAAGAACCATGCGTTCAGTCGCCAGACCATCCACGTCCTGTCAGCGGCACCTCCTAAGCGTAGTGAAATGGCTGAATGGTTCGAAATTCCGCGGGGGAGAATAGAGATGTTGGAGACATGTTGGCAGTCGGTGGCAGGCAGGAGGAGCAAATCGATGCGAGAATGGGTGTGGTGGGCCGCTGAGGTGTGGGTATATTGTTTCCCCTGGGGATTCCAAATCCTCCAGGCGTCACACAGACCAAGAGCAGCCGACCAATCCGACAGCTTCTTGGCGTGGGATAGGCGCAACGGCGGGGATGGTTCTCCAGTCGTGTCAAGCGACGGTTGCATAACTGCATTAAAGTCTCCCCCAATTACTGTCTGACCCAGGGGCAGGGCGGAGATTGTAGCTGTAAGGTGATGGAGAGTAGAGGGGAGTGTAGCGGGTGGGATGTATATTGAGACTAGGTTCAGGATGTGGCCTTCGAGCCTACCGGATATGGTCACATAGCGACCCTGTGTGTCAGTCGTCACATGTGTAGGAGTGAAGGGAAGACCCCTCTGGATTAGTATGGTCACTCCCCGGGAGCCCCGTGTAATGCCGGAGTGCCACACCCTGTCAAACCCGTAACTTGCTAGAAATGGGCAGTGGGTTCCCAGGAGGTGGGTCTCCTGAAATGGAACGTCGGGTGCGTGGCACTGGGCATACTTGAGGACCGCTGCACGTTTGATGCGGTCTAGCAAGCCATTCACGTTCCAAGACAGAACGTGGAGGGACCTACTGCTGGTGGGCATCTGGGTCGTGTGTGAGGTGCAGGTGGGGCGGACTGAAGGGGCCCGGGTCCCAGGGGGAGCAGTGTACTGCATTCAGGGCGGAAAGGTGTGGCATGCGCAAGGTGATATGCTGTCTGTCGATGGAGATGCTGTGTGCAAATGTCAGGCTGTCGGTAAAAAAACAGAACAATGGCTCAAACGGAGCCAGGACAAAAACAACTGGGAGGACAACGGCTCTCCCCCTCCCCATCCCCTCCCCCCCTAATGCCCCCCACCCTATACTACCGAACTGAAGCATCTGTCGCCCTGGAAAGAAAAATAAGTTAACAATAACAAATAGCTAAGCTAAAACGTTTAGCAGGGCAGTTCGTGGCAATGATGGACCCCTCCATAGTGACGGATGTCATGATGTCATCAGCTGCTTATAAATTTGAAGTATCGCAAGAGTTTTCCCTCAATACTGGCCCGGTGGGCCTCCACAAATCAGATTCCCGCATCTTCACCGGGTCTCTGGAGTGCGGGGCTTCTAGAAAGGTCGGAGTCCGACAAGGTGGGGCGCAATGTCCCAGGTGGGTCTGAACCACGGCTTAGTTCATCCAGTGAGCTGGCGCGGCTGTGGTTGTCGAGAGCCGGGGGAGCCCCAGAGGAAGTAAACAACCAGGGCCCAAGGCCCGGCGACCGCGATCCCCCCACCCGCCGATCCCCCCACCCGCCGATCCCCCCACCCGCCGATCCCCCCACCCGCCGATCCCCCCCACCCGCCGATCCCCCCTCTTGCGGGACCAGGTGTGTCTCCGTTGTGGCTTGGGAGGAGACGAACGTGTTTGTTGAGGAGCAGACCGGGTGGGAGGGGAAGCAGGCCGGATCCGCAGAGGTCGCTCCTCAGTGAGCCAAGTCCAGGCAGCCTGCAGGGTGTCAAAAAAGATTGTCTTGCCCTGAAAGACGACTCGGAGACGGGCTGGGAAGAGGAGACCATATCGCAGTCCCAGATTGCGGAGTTTTTGTTTGACGTCTGCATACGTGCGACGCTGGGCCTGCACCTCCCTCGTATAGTCCGGGAAGAGCATAATGGTGTTATTTTGGTATTTCAGGGGACCCTGGGCCCGGGCCTCTCTAAGGATGGCATCTCTGTCCCGGAAGTTAAGGATCTTGATGATGATGGGGCCCCGGGAGGAGGTTTAGGCGCCAGGGAGCGGTGGGCGCGCTCAATTGCAAACCATACAGAGCATCCTTGGGTATCCAGGACTTCACCCATGTCTCCACGAAGGCTTCCGCCTGGCCCTGCTCAACCCCCTCGGGGAAACCTATTAGGCGTAAGTTGTTTCGCTGCAAGCGGTTTTCGGCATCCTCTGCTCGACTGTGCAGTTCTGAGGTGTGACTCTGCAGGCGGGCCACCTTGGGTCTTCAGCTGCCCCAGCTCGCCCTCAACCGTGGAGAGGCGACTCCGCCTCAGAGATCCTCGCCATGGCGTTACGAAGGTCCTGGCGGATAAGGGCCATGTCCACCCGGACTTCGCCAATCTTGCTCTCCACCGAGGCCTGGGAGGTGCCGATAGCCTGCAGGATGGTCGAGAGGTCCCCCCCCAGAGAGGGAGGAGCCTCCAGACGCCCTCTCCGCTGGGTTCCGCTCGGTGGTGGTATACTGATCCATTTTAGTTTGTCTGTGGAGCGGGTGTCTTCGGGGCACGGTCCCTAACCATCTCGGACGTGGGCGCAGGAGCCCGGACGTCCGGTCGGCAAGGAGGATACAGGCTCACAGGGCAGACGCCCCCCCCCTGCGGGAGAAGCCCAGTGCCCGAGCCGTCGATACTCCGGCCCGGGCACCAAATCCACCGCCGCGCAAGCCCACCAGCGCCGGGGCACATGTTAAAGCAAGTATGGACACCCTGCCCCCGCTGCCCGAAATGGCGGCCGATCTAAGAAGAATGATGCCCCACCCAGCCCGGGAAGGGCGCCACCAGGTAAAAGGAAGGAGGGGAGGACGACGGAGGGCCCTCGCTGCTCGATGGATGCGGCCGGCTCCGCCTCCCCTGCGGGTCCCCTGCAGAAATGGGAGCGTCACCCAGGTCAGGGCTCCAGGGTCAGAAGCACAAGTTCAGGCGACCGTGGCTTGCTTGGCCCGATCAGGGCCCTCCAGGAGGAACGCGGAGATGAGGAACCGGTGGGGGGCGGGGTTGGGGGCGGTGGTGTTGAGGACCCCACGCCGCTCGATGGGTGTGGCTGGTACCACTTCTTCAGTCGAGGGTGGTGGGAGCGTTGCAGGAGTCAGTCACAAGACAGGCCGCGTGGGCCCTAATGTCAGAGGCCCACAGTGATTTGTAGGGCGCTGCAGGGCCAGAGCCGAGATGAGGGAGCAGTTGAGGGGGCCCACACCTAGGACCACACGCCGCTCGAAGTGCGGCCGATTCCACCTTCCAGTAGGTGGCCTTCAGCACCTGTTGTGCCACCCCAGTCGGGGCCGCAAAGCCAGCAACACTGATATGGGCGTCCAGACCCCGCAAGCCCAGGCCAGGATTAGTGATTGGCGACGGAGGGCACCCCCAGGCTCGAGGAAAAGGTGGGGGCTGCAGGTCCAGGCCACAATCCCCCGGGGACAATACTGTAGAGTAGGGGGGGGGAGAGGCAGGGGGCGTATGGATGATGCGGAGGGCCCCCCCGCCACACAGGCAAGTAGGCACCCACCTCTGCTCCGGTCCGCCGACCACCGCCTGAAGATCAGGCGATACCTCAAAGGCAGGAGACCAATCGTAGGTGGGACGGCCAGCCACAGGCAGCGTCCATCCGGGCCAGTCGCTGCAGGTAGGCCCCAGCCGTATACCGTGGGGGCACCGGCAATGAATCGTCGGAGGCACTGCGACCTCAACTAGGATGAAGGACCCACTGCCCGCAGATCGTGCAGGGGGGGCCGCACCCAGGGCACCGGGCAGGTCAGGCAGTCGGGCACTAGCGCCCTCGGCAGGTCCGGGGCTCTAAAGGGGCCCCGCGGGATCCGGCCGCACACCAGGGCGTCGGTGGGAAGCCGCAGGTTGCACGTCCGCCCCAGGTTGCACGTCCGCCCCTGGGGGGGCGGGAGCTCGAAGAATACGGCGGCAGCCCAGCCAAAGACAAAGAACGGGCCCAGGCAGCCCAGTAGGCCGTCTCTGCAGCCGCGCCAAATTCAGGCCTCCATGAGGGCCCCAGAGATCACCCGCCCCGGGTTCCAATGCCCGCACAATCAGTCCCGGCCCGCGGCAGCAGCCGGGCGGGGCCTCCAAGGGCACAGGCCCAGGTCCAGGGGTGGCCAAAGGGGTACAAGCTCCGGGACCCCGCCGCTCGAATTCGCGGCCGATCCTCCGGCTGTCATGCGCCTCAGCAGGGGTCTCCGCCTCCGGTGCCGCAAACCAAACCAGTGGTGTCAGAGGGCGCGGCTGGATGGGGGAAAGGAAGGTCGCTCCCCATGTCCGATGCGGGACTATCCCGCACCCAGCCTCCGCGATGTCGAGGACTCAGCAGGGGAGTAGGAGTGCAGCGCTGGGACCTCTGCCCCCAGCCGAACGAGGCCGCGCTGCCAGGCGCTGTCGGAGGAGAGAGCCTCCGTGGATGGTCGCCGCCATCTTAGGCGCGGGCACGCCAAAGGCCGGAGCCGTGATCACCCTCCGTATGCAGGTAAAACCGTGTCTGACCCCTCGTTGTGTAGCGCTGACCGAGGTGGAGGCTGCGGTGATTGAGCAGAGGGCTGTAGAAGGGCTGATGACTATGGATCGTGGCGCGGATGACGGAGGGGTCCAGAGCACTCTGAGTGCGACCGACATCCTGACGCGCCAAGCCACGCCCCCTAGAGTTCAGTTCTTGAGTGTGTGAATTGATTTGCTGACTGAGTGTGTACATCAAATGCTTAACACTGTCCTCTGATACTGCCTTACTGCTCGACCACTCTACCACAACTAGAGAGTAAGGTTCTATCTAACTTTAACCTCTGCCTACCTCTGGGGTCACCTGGACTCTATACACACTATACCTCACTTTGGTGTAGTGTATATATAGAGCTTCCTACACTGGGTTGACTACAACCTCTATTATGCCACCCTCCTGTGGGAGGGGGTATAGTCCAAGGCCTGATTGGAGGGGTCTCCCCATCTTCAAGATGACAGGGACTGAAAGATGTGCTTCACCTAGCTTCCCCCACCTTAGGGGTAGAGTTGGCAGAGGTGGATACACCTCTTATTCTTCCTAGTTTTTTCCGCCAGTCTTCCTGCCTAAAGTGGGGGTGTAAACCGGGGGAAGCCATCTCCTGCTAGTAGCAGAGGCTAGGGGTCACATTAGAAAGGCAGCAAGGCCTTTGAAGCTTCCCTCTTTGAGCCCTGTGCCTGCTTGGGGGAGGAGGTGTGACACTTACGCCCAGGATGTGCATTGTTTCTGGTTCCAGAGAGCAGAGGCTCTTGACCCAGAGGTCCAGACACATGTCTAGTGGTGGCAGGCTGCCTACAGCCAGTCTGTGACCACACCTGAGTTGGTAGGTTTTCAGGGGGTACCGCTGATGTGCCCTCTGGGTACATAGTTCTGTAAATCCCACACTGGCATCAGTGTGGGTTTATTGAGCGGAGTAGTTTCGTACCAAAACTCCTGGTTTCAGAAAACCCATCATGGTGTTGTGGAACTAGTGGAGTTTCGAGCCCATGTACTCTGTGGCTTCCCTGGCACTTATAATAGCTAAGAATGCACTTGGATATTGTAGGGGCATACCTGCTGGCTGTGAGGCCTGCTAGAGGGGAGACTTGCCTATACCTTAGGCAGTGATAGTTGGCATGGTACTCAAACAGTGTGCCATGTCGACTCTGTAGTTTTGTCTGCACCAGGCCATGTATGCTGCAGTGGCAGTCTGCATGGCCTAGGTGAAGGGTCCCCAGGGGACTCTTCAGTCCCAATGCCCTAGGCACCATTTACTAGGGACTTGGCTTAGAGGGGGCCTAAAGGGTCAATTGGTGAATTGTTTTAGAGAAGCACTGGCACAGGGGACCTGGTTGGCAGGGACCCTGTGCACTTCAAACCCACATCAATTTCCAACCCAATGACCAGTGGCACCTCACCCTCTTCGTTGACCGAGGAGTAGTCTCCGCAAAATCCCTGTTTACCTCATCGCATCCACAGCATCTTTTGAGCATCTTCAGCATCCTTCACCCCTTGCATCAGGGCCACTTCCATAGGAAAGCTGTGGACTATAGACTGCTTCACCTGTTGAGGTAACTGTTTCTGAGAACCTTGCAGGTCCCCCTGTCTGACTCTCTACTGGAGCTGGGCACCTAAAGTGACTCTAAGTGACCTCATTACAAGTTGCCTAAAATTTTTGCTGTCAAAATCATTGAGTTTGCCTGTGCTTGTAAATTCTAGATCTCCAGCACCTTCCTGTGAATCTTTTGCTGTGATGTCTAAAATACATAAATATGCAGTCTGTTTTTATAAATTGGTGTCTGATTCCTTCGTGTCTTGTCAAGTTCTTCTTCAGTTGTTTTCATGCGGTCCACGAAATCGAAGGCTGCTACCACTGCATTGGCTCGCAGAGTGCCTGTCCTGGATATGTCAGCATTAGTTTGCGGATTCCTGAAGCACTACTGCTTTGGCAGTCAAGGCCTTCAAGGTGGACATTTTGCCCTCTTTTCTGCAGGACTTTTTTAGTTTGAACCATTTGAAAGACCCACCACCTTGGGAGGTTGTGCTTTAGTATTATTCAGAAGGTGGGGAATCAGCTGGTAAAAGTATCCATCAGAAGGTGTTACTTAACTTTGCTAACTTGTTCTAGTTGATACTATGTCTAACCACAGATTCTTCACTACCCTCACATCTCCCCCTTCTGTGGTATAGGCTAGTCTATCTAAAAAGATCCCTATCTAGGAATCTGCACTGTTTCCTTTTGCTGATGGACTCTGCATCTGAGGGTGTGCAAATGTTTGTGAAAGAAATGCACCTTGGCATAGATTGGTGTTCTTATATGCAGCTCAGTTCCTCACTTCCGGATTGGGATGACCTTTACACGGAAACTTGCCGCTCCTCCTACGGCCCACATGATCACTGCTTTTGAATTTTCTGAATCCATTCTGGCGCCTAGGGAAATTACAAAGGTAGGAATCTGCTGTTACAGGGAGTTTCCACAGGAAAAACCTTTACCAAATGCAATTGACTTGTTAATGGATTCATCTTTTCGGGGCATTTCACTGGATTGAATTTCCCCATTGAAGATGAAAAGCCATTTTCTGACTTAGTTTGGGACAGTGGAATTTCTGCTTCATTGTGTTAGTGGTCCTTTTCTACTCTAGTGTCTTGATTGGTAATTCTCTAGTTGATGTGCTTCTATCACTCCTGTAGGTCGTGCCAACTATTTTGGAGAAGTTTAAGGAGAAAAAACCTCATGTGGTTCAGGCCTTGCAGGAAGCCATTGACACCATCTTCCTGACTGTGAGTAAAGAACAAGTCATGTGTTCGTCTGAATTTGTTATGGTTGTCGGTGGTATCTTTCCAATGTTCTTTCTCTTGCAGACCACGCTGCAGACCATCAGTGAAGATGTTCTCGCTGTCATGGACAATAAAAACCCATCCATCAAACAGCAAACCTCTCTCTTCCTCGCCAGAAGCTTTCGCCACTGCATGCCCTCAGCCCTGCCCAAGAGCCTGCTGAAGCCCTTCTGTGCTGCTCTGCTCAAGGTGAACATGAACTTATCTGTGGCTTAGTTCAAAACAGAGCTAAGGCGTTGCGTGTAGTTGGAGAAGCAAAGGTCTCTAAATGTTGCATAATCTTGTTTTTCTTTCGATGTAGATATACCATCAGGGCTTTGGGAACGCTTCAGCTGCTCATTTCCAATCCTGGCTAAACCAGTTTTGGAAAGTTGGTAAGCCTGCGTATGAGTCCACTTTAAGTGAGAAGTAATAGCCAAGCCTCAACTCTCCGGTCTAAGGAATGTGTTCACCGCATACCACCTGTAGTTGCAGCTTGAATGTTGAGGCTAGAGCCCCTCCTCCCCTGGCTTAGTAAATTTGTGCCAACCAGCCATATAGTGTTTTATAGACAGCCCTGCTATTTTCGTCTTGCATCTCAAAAGATGCCTTCTCTCTGGGAATTGCTACCATCCTCTCAACCCAGGGGATGCAGTTACTGGTGGAATTAGCAGCATGTTTGGTTAGAAGAAAGTGTAGAATCCCACATTATCTCTTGCCCTGCGTTGTATTACCTTTATTGTGGAAACAACTACATTGAGTGTATACATCTGTAGTAACTATATTGCAAAGGTACAAAATCCTGAGGAAAGACCGCCCCAACCACCCTGGAGGAGGCCTTCCCATTGTCCACAAAAGCTTCCTCCGACTGACAACCTCCACCTCAAACGACGCCTCGCTCACCATGGAGCACATCCATTTCCAGATCCAACCCAACCTCAGAAGGACTCTACGCGAACTCTCGCCTACAGACTTCCCGGACCCTGCTCCCCGTTTACAAAGACCATCGCAGACTACATCGCACTCCATGCACTCGCCTCCGCAGACTATGCACTGCTCGGAGACCTGAACTTTAGCAACCCCAACTCCACCGCCCTCCTAGAGATCCTCACCAACATCGGACTGAAGCAACTCGTCACCACCCTCACCCACATGGCGGGACATACCCTCGACCCCCATCTTCGCCGGAGGTAACATTCGCTTCAGCCACACCACTCGACGCCTCTGGAGGGACCACCATTGCGTCAATTTTGTCTTGAAACCCACAATACAAACAAAAGCAAAACCCCGGAAGCACGAACTGCCACGATGAAAACCACCAACTCATCAGATCTACGAAGAGAAATTTAATTCAGGACAGAATCTTCTCCAACTCCAAGGAGCTCTTCAACATCATACAGGAATTCACCAGACCCTACAGCGAAACCTCCGACTACCCTCTCTCCCTCCCAGGACCTCTGCAAAAAACTCAGCGCCTTCTTCCACATCAAGTTCAGGACACTCTACGACAACTTCGATGACCGAGACCAAGGCACTGGCCCAACACCATCCACCAGCAACGCCACCTAGCTGACCCTCCTCACCTGGACCCCTGTCACCACAGAAGACACAGCAAAGACTATGAAGAGCATCCACTCAGGAGCACCCACCCCTGCCTGTCACACATCTTCCACAGAGCCACCATCGCGCAAGAACTACGATTGACAATCAACTGCACCCTCGAAACAGGCACGTTCCCCGATGACTGGAAACGCGCCGAAGTCCAACCCCTCCTCAAGAAGCCCTCCGCAGACCCGACGGACCTCAAGAACTACAGGCCCATCTCTCTCCTCCCCTTCGCCGCCAAACTCACAGAGAAAATCGTCAACATCCAGCTAACACACTTTGTGGAGATATGCAAGGCTGGCATCATGGAATGTCATGTCGCACTTATAGAGAATGTTGAACATTGTAACTGAAGAAGCTGGTGAGCCAGGAGCTCAGCTGAAGATGTCTTACTGAAATAAACATTTCAAATCAAATCGGGGACATTTGTACAGCGCACATATCACTCGGAAGTCTCATGGCGCTTGCAGACGGCTCTGATAGAGTACTCATTTAGTTGTCAAATAGCCATGACTTCAGCTTCTTGCGAAAGCAGTTGTGATCTGTGATAGTATGTAGGTTTAAGGGGAGTTTGTTCCAAGAAGCGGGGGCAAGAAAGGAAAAAGACCTTCCTCCATTTCTCACGGTACGAATTCTGAGCGGTGTGAGAAATGATTCGTTGCTCGATCTTAGCACCCTACAAGGCTGGTACCAACGTAGTTTTTTGGACCAGTACCCCAGGCCTTTTCCATACATATTTTTGTGTGTTAGACAGAGAATTTTAAATAGGATTCGCTGTCTAACTGGGAGCCAGTGTAGAGATCTCAGACAGGGGGCAGAAGAGTATCTGGGCGGAAGATTCAGAACCAGCCTGGCCGCAGTGTTATGCAAGATCTGAAGTCTTGTAAGAAGGCCTTCGTTGATTGAGGACAACAGGGCATTTCCGTAGTCCATGCGATTTATTATTAGTCCCTGGACTAATGGTTTCCTGGCCTCGATCAGAATCCATTTGAAGACCTTTCGTAAGCTACGCATCACTCCAAAGCAAGAGCCAATTATATGATTAGTCTGACTTTTCATTGACTATCCATATAAAAACCTAGGTTCCGTACCATCGGTTTGGGTGTTAGTCAAGGGCCAAGGTTCAGGGGCCACCAGTCATGAGACCAATGTTCCTGAGCCTTGCCAAAGAGCATGATCTCAGACTTGCCTCCATTTAGTTGAAGGTGATTTGTACTCATCCACCTATCAACGTGGGACATGCATTCTTTGAAACGCTGCTTTGTTTCTAATGGGTCTGGTCCAAGAGTGACCAAGATCTGCGTGTCATCGGCATTTAAAAGATTTATTCTGTTCCTGAATCTTTACACACTTAATAGAATCCAACAACATCCTCGACCCATCCCAATCCGGATTCTGCAGCAACCACAGCACCTAGACCGCCCTCCTAGCCGCCACCGGCGACATCCGCGCACTCCTCGATCAAGGCCATACTGCAGCCCTCATCCTACTAGACCTCTCAGCAGCTTTCAACAGTCTCCCACCGCACACTAGCCGCCAGACTCCACGATGCCGGCATACAGGGAATCGCCCGAGACTGGATCCACTCCATCCTCTCCGGCAGAACACAAAGAACAAGACCCTGCCTCCTCTCCGAACCCATAGAGATCAGATGCAGAGTACCCCAAAAATCCTCCCTCAGCCCCACGCTTAATATCTACATGACCCCCTCGCAACCATGGTCAGAAAACATGGACTCAGCATAGTATCCTACGCTGACGATACCCAGCTCATCCTCTCCCTCACCAAGGAACCCGACATCACCAGGCACAGTTTCCAGGAAGGAATGAAGGACGACACATCCTGGATGAGAAGCAGCTGCCTGAAGTTAAACTCGGGGGGGGGGGAGGAAACGGAAGTCCTCATCCTCGGACCCACCCCACGGCGTGGGACGACACCAGGTGGCCCCCCTCCCTCAGAAACCCTCATGGACCACGCCCGCAACCTCTGCATCATGCTCGACGACTCCTCACCATGAACCGACAGATCAACGCCGTATCCTCCACATGTTTAAACACCCTCCGCATACTCCGCAAGACCTTGAAATGTATCCCCCCCGAATCCAGGAAAGTCCGTCACCCACATGCTCATCACCAGCAGGCTGAAATACGGGAACTCGCTCTATGCCCGAATCAACAAATCTTTCCTTCACAAACTCCAGACCGTCCAGAACGCCGCAGCCAGACTCTCCCTCAGCATCCCACGACACAACCACATGACCCAGCACCTCCCAGACCTCCACTGTCTCCCCGTCAAAAGTGACCTTCAAGCTTCTCACACGCCTACAAAGCCCTCCACAACACCGGATGCCAATACCTTAACGAAAGAATCTCCTTCCACGCCCCCAAGAGAAGCCTCCACTCTGCCGACCTAGCCTTGGCTGAAATCCCATGTATCCGCGGAGCCAGAACGGGAGGCAGATCCTTTTCCTACATCGTGGCCAAGACCTGGAACGAACTCCCCCCTCAGCATCAGACGAAGCCTGACACTGCAAACCTTCAAAGAGGACCTCAAGACCTCGCTCTTCGGATAAGCTCGGAGCTGCCCGAACCTCCTCCCCCAAAGCGCCTTGAGACTCTCACGGGTGAGTAGTGAACTTTATAAACCCCTGATTGATTGATAGCATACACAGATGGTCGCTCAACATCTAAGCGGATGCAGTGCTCTTCTCGTTCCATGTGTTTGTGGCTCATGTACTCATCTATATGATAGGACATGTGTGCACATAAACAGCTGCATTCTTGTGTTACGTCTAGGTGCTAGTGCCTGGCCAGAAAGGATAACAAGGGAAATTGTTGTGTGACCTTGTCGGTGGTGTGCAGACTAAATCTCAGGAAAAGAACAGAACGTGAAACATATGCAAGTTCTGTGTGAAAGTACAATGTGGCACAAAAGCAAGTGCGTTTATATAGTAACGTGTGCAAAGGAAAATGAGGCCTACGTGTACAGTTAGGATAACATAGGGAAAACTACAATGGGCCATGCAGGAAACACAAGACAAGTCCCTAAATTCCCCTTGTCGACTCAGAGCAGCCCCATACCATAGGGATAACATTCACCTTTGGGCAAATGTTATAGAAAATCTAGTGCTTGGCACATAAATGCTGTAAATCATTTGATGTAGTACTTTTTGCTGAAAGAGTCTGTGTATAGAAGATTTTTATCTGTTGTATAAATAAGCCATCTTTTTTGCCATGATTGTGGCTGGACATTGAGTTAGGGAGTTATGTTTGTGGGTGTGCTCTGATAGTTTAGCATCCTTGCCACCACTTTAAGTGCCTGCTACCTTGTTTGTCTGGTCATTTGATTCTCTCTAGATGACGGACAAAGGGGGGAAAGTGGAGTTCTCAAGTATTGTGGCTCTACTCCACCGGAGGTAAGCAGCTGTAAACACACAGGACAGTGCTCAGTTAGCAGTGGTACTCATGGCAACCAGGAGAGGGCATCGCCAACCCTTCTATGCAGCTGTTGCTACTGGATAATCTTGAATTTGTACACTTTTTTTAGTCTTAGAAATCTGATCCCGAGATAGAATGCAGATCTGATTTTAACCTGGCTTCACTACATGAATATAGAAGGGACTTTGCAAAAATTTAGCTTTTTGGGTCATTAATAATGTTTCCATAGCTAGAATATTTTCTGTAGCTGCATTGTAGCATTTTTATTGATAGTCCATAAATTCTAAATAATTCCCCTCTGCCTGCGCGGACTGCGGAACACATTTTTAAAAAACTGGCTCTGGCCCGTAAACCATCGCAACATTCTCAACACTGAGTAAGAAAATGGCATCTGACAGACTTCTTGTATTCTCTTCAACAGATTAACATGGATAAATAACATTCTTAATGGGTTCGCGAATGTAGAATGTCATATTCTACATTCGCGAACCCATTAAGAATGTTATTTATCCATGTTAATCTGTTGAAGAGAATACAAGAAGTCTGTCAGATGCCATTTTCTTACTCAGTGTTGAGAATGTTGCGATGGTTTACGTGCCAGAGCCAGTTTTTTTTACGACTTGTTACAGCAGGATATCTTGATGCCTCTGAGGTTGTGACGACTCCTGGGGGTGGGGGGGGACTGTTTTTTGCTCAGGAATGTTTCTAAACTAGTTTCACTCTGTTCATCTCTCCTCTTGAGTAAACTGTTTAACTTTGATGTTCCCTTCACCATCCCATCAGGAAATAGTCTAACATTTGTTATGCTAATGTGCAAAATACGTTTTCTAGACAGTTGCACTTATGTTTCACTTCTGCAACTAAATTGAGTTTTCTCTAACAGCCTTGCACCTTGCCAAAAAAGGTACAAAAACAAGGCAGTGTAACCTGGTGGTGTGAGGGAAGGTTTTTTGTGTGCAGTTGGTGTCATTCATAAGCCACCTAGTCAAGTTCAAAGCTTGAATACATATTCTTGGCTTGAATAAGGTACAGGTGCCGACTCATGAAGAAACATTAATTTTATCATTTTATTTTGGCTGGAGTTTATACCCTTGGAATTGCATACTCTAAGGCGTGGGTCTTGACATAGCCATGGAGTGTTCTTTGTTTATTCTATGCCTGAATCTTCGTGTTTTCTCTTCTAAATGTAGCAAATCAATGACTCTGCTGCAGAAGTTCGAGATGCAGCCTTCGAAGCACTGGGAACTGTACAGAAGGTAGTGGGAGAGAAAGTGATGAGTACTTTCCTTGCTGATGTTGATAAGCTGAAGCTGGACAGAGTGAGTACCTAAAGTGCATGGTGAAGTGTATGGTTTAGAACTTCAAGTCCTGTCTGTTGTAGAGATTTCATAAATTTACATTTAATGCAGCTTGCTTCTCCCACTGTCAAGATTCTTTCTGACCCACAACTTGGGTCCCATCAGCCAATGATTTACAGTGCAGTTAACCACCTCCTATTTTTCACTTTGCCAATAATGTATATATGATAGTTTTTTTTTAGTAATTTAATAATGTTCGTGTACTGCCTTGGTATTCTGATTTGGGCTGTTATTGTGAAGTGTTAAAAAAATCCTAGCTGATCAATTTTTCCATACTTCAGATCAAAGAGTGTGCCGATAAAGCAGAACTGGCCTACGGCAAAAAGCCTGGTGGGGCTGCTGCATCAGACAAGAAAGAAGTCAAAGTTGCTCCTCCCAGTAAGGCGGCTGCACCGGTTCTTGGTAGTGGTGACAAAGAAGGCAAGCCCTCTGGTCCACCAAAGAAAACTCCTGCTGTAAAGGTAAGGAAATCTGAGCTGTGCTGATTGAAATGCTCAGATTATGACGGTCTGCTTTTAAAGGTCTTGATCACTCGGGCACAATGGAGCACCCTAAGCATGTGATCTTGTTCTGTAAGCATTAGTTTTGTAGCGTGAAGCTTTTCGGGACTGACATACTGTGCATTATTCCGTCATCTAGTGGTTGGGCCTGGAACTCTCCTTTTGTAGTTTTTTTTTTCTTTCCCTTTTATTTGTGTTGATGTCACCTGTTGGCACCATTTGGTGCCTAGTCCATCCTTCTGACGTCCGCCCCAGAAGCCCCTGTGCGTGGTCGCCATCTTCAGATTCTTATTTCCTCTCTTGTGTTTGGAACCACAGCTCAAGACAACGCTGAGAAAAAAGGAAAGCGACAGATCGAAGAAAATTCAAAGTTTCAGTCAAATGTACCACTGTAGCAAAAGGAGAAGGATATTTCCAGAGTGATCCACAGATATCCACTGAGAGGCACGGAAGTAGGTGGGGGCAAGTGGGTGGCCAACAGGAGGAGGTCGGAGAGTGCGTAGCCAAGGGTCATCCTGCTCTGGGGAGGATGGAGCACGCGACCTTTAGGTTCTGCCTGGAGTGATACCAGGTTTGCACAGAGGGAGAGCCACCAGATGGGCAACTTTTGCCTACAGAGAGACTACAACAAGAAGGGGTGCAAGGCATTGTAAGAAAGTGCCCTCTTTTTGCATGGTTGCCCCCACTTTTTGCTGAACTGCTGATGTACTTTGACTGAGTGTGCCCTTGGTTCCTGCCAAACAGATACCCAGTGTTAGACCTGTCAGCCCTGGGGTGGTCTTCCCCTACATTTTTTCCCTTCTTGACTCTTATCTGACCGCCATTTTCTCTTGGACATAGGACTCTGGGCACCTTACCGCTGCTAAACAGTGCTGAGGTGCAGGTGATCTCTCCTAAAAACATGGTACCAGACATGTCTGCCGCAGGCCCCTGCTACTGCGGTGAGGCCACCTTCCGATCTGTGCACTAGTAGTTGGAATAGGCTGGGACTGGATGCTACTGTAACCCTTACAGCCACGCCTCTTGTCACCGTAGACAGACAGGACAGAGTAGTTAGTGAACACCACAGAGCCCCTAGATTCTTCCAGAACCTTCCAACCCCCCTAGTTGCCGCCAGAAATTGCTGCCTATTTAATCACCTGACCTTAGGGTATAAAAGGGGGGGTTCTGGCCACACACCCTTGTTACACTGCTGGACCAGGGAGGATCCCGGCTAGAGTAAAGACTGCTGCGCTAGGAGGATGGCCACATGGCTGAGGCTGACTGCTCCTAGGACCTGCTGCCCCACCTTGCCGAGTTGTCCTACTAACTGCTGATCTTGCCGGCCAGGGAGCCTGAAGAAACATCCCCAGAGTGTCTCCATAAACTATTGCTGACTGTGCCCCTGCCTGGTGAGGGGGAGTCCCTAAGAAGCACCGTGTCCCTTACCTTGTCTGCACTGCCTCCGCAGCACCGGGGGTGTGGGAGTGCCGCTTTCTTCCCCCCGGCCGGAGGGCGCCGTGCTGGGATTGGTGCGGCAGAGGGCGTAGCCTGGCAACCGGGACTCCGGCCTGCCGCGTCATCGGCGGCATTCCAGGGAAGCCGCGCACAGATTGGCTCCAGAGTAAGGGCTACCAGACAACCCGAGCAGCCCAGGCGGAGTTGTGAGGAGCTCCGGGGAGCGCAAGACGTCACCGCGCACCCCCGGCCCGGGACCACGGCTGCCAAGAAGGGGGGCGCGGAAGCTGGAGCAATCAGGGGCCTCACAGCGTGCAGCGCCCGCCGAGAGAGAGCCCCGAGTGAAAGGAACTTTGCCCCAGCGCCTGCAACCGCCTCCCCAGGTAATGCCTCGGCGCCACCAGATTGCCGCAGGGGGCGGATTGCGGGCAGTGCAGAATCTACCCCACAAGGAAAGCAGTGCGGGTATTTGCATTTCGGTGATGTTGATCTCCCCCCTGAGACTGCCTGGTAACTGCCTGAGGAATTACTGCGCCCACAGGAACGTAGGGTAATGGAACACCCCTAGTGAGAGCGTGTTGGGAACATTACCTCTGTGAACCCTGCTTGGGTTGGGCATTGTCTTCCTGTTATTTCTGAATTTGGTAGGAGCTAGATAAAGAGACTCCTTGAGCCGTATATTCTGTTTATGGTTAATCTGCACGAGGAAAGTCCTGAGTATATGTGTATTTCACTATGACAGATTTTTCCTGAACTTGAGATAAAGAGACCTAAGTTGTTGCATAAAGCTGGAGTGGTGCTTCTTTTGTGTGTCAGTGTGGATGTGTGCTGCACAATCACTTTACACATGGCCTCGTGCGTGCCCACCTGCCTCGCGCCAAGCTAACTTGTCGGAATCAGTGGTCCCTACTTGGACTAGGGTGCAGACTCTGGCCAACTGGAGACCCCGGTTCTAACACCCAGGGCCTATGTTCTTTCCCTAAACAGGTCAGCCCTTGGTAAATGGTGCCACAGGTACCCAGGGCACTGTCACCAGGGAAGGCCTCTAAGGGCTGCAACCTTATTGTCACCCTTAGAGGCCCTGTACCTTTGCACACACTGCCTTTGCAGGCTGCGTGTTTTGGTGCAGAACAAAGTGAAGAGTCGACATGTCACACATCCCTGTGCCGTGCCTACAACCCACTGCCCTGGCATAGATCAGCCACCCCTCTAGCTAGGTGCACCATACCAGTGATGAGGGTGCATGAGCCCTGTACCCCTACAGTGTCTAAGTCTATTCTTAGACATTGTAAGTGCAGTGCTGCCATTAAGAGTATATGGTGCTTGGAGTTTGTCATTACGAACTCCACAGTACGATAATGGCTTTACTGAAAACTGAGAAGTTTGGTATCCAACTTCTCAGCACCTTAAACCCACACTGATGCCAGTATGGGATTTAATGAAAAATGCAGACAGAGGGCATCTTAGAGATGCCCCCTGAAAAACGATCTAGTCCAGGCTGAGTGGCTGCTCCCCAGCTGCTACCACCAGACATGTTTCTGGACCCCTAGGTCGAGAGGCTGCTGCTCTTGGGGGTCTGAAACAATGTACATCCTGGGACGAGATGCCAAGCCTCCTCCCCTAGGATTGGCAGTGTCCACGAAGGGGAAGCTTCAAAAGCTTGCCGCCTTTGTGAGCTTCCCCAGGCCTTTTGCTGCTTCCAGCAACTGGTCCCCACCGGTTCTGACCCCCACTTTGGGCAGGAGAACCGGCTGGAAAACAAAGTGAGGAAGGGAGTTGTGCCCACCTTTGCCAACCCCATCCCTCAGGTGGTGGAGGCAAGGTGAAGCACAACTCAGTCCCTGCCATCTTCCAGATGGGGGACCCCGCCAACAAGAGTGAGGCACATGCCCCCTCCCTATAGAGGATGGCATAATAAGGGGTGTACCCACCCCAAGGAAGGAACCCATTGGTCCCAACCTTTACTTAAGCGCAACACCCCTAAATCTAGTATTTAGAGGGACCCCTGAACCTTGCCGCCTCAGACGAGCAACGACCAAGAAGAAAGGCAGGACAGAACAGCCGTGCTGAAGCTAAGACGAGGAGGACGCCCACTGACTTGGCCCCAGCCCTACCGGCCTGTCCCCACCTCGAACCTGCAGAAGCCAAACTCCAGTGTGTCCTGCAACCTCAAGAACCCCGAGGACCTGCCCTGCCTTCCAAGGAAAAGACAGTCTCCCGTGAACTCCGGATTTGTTCACCCACAGACTCCAGCTCCGGCAAAATCTGCGAGTCTACACCAGTCGCCCACGGCCCGAGTTCGAGTGGCCCAACACCCCGAGGAGGTCTCTCCGGCGATCCAGACCTGAGATCCAGTGATCCCTGACCTCCCTGAAGCCTCCAGCCGACACCTGCAGCCTCAATCCGGAAGGTCCCCCCCAACTGCGACCAGGAGCTGGTAAGAAGATCCGACCCCAAAAGGCAGCCCTGCACCCGACGCCCCACCGCCTTGTGTGCCCAAACCGACGGTGCCTAACCAACCCCTAACTTCCCAAGTTACCTCTCGAAGTGGTGGTCGCACCCAGAAGACGTTCGTCCCCAAGCCTGCAGTGCCTTTGCAAACCGGAGGTTCCCCATTGAAAACAGGGCGCCCGACGTTGAAACTACACCATGCACCCGGCTGCCCTAGTGCCGCTGAGGGTGCACCTTTGGTGTTACTTTGTTTCCCCATTTGCCCTGAGCTAAAGTCCAGGAGCTTTGCTCCCACAACCAAGTGGCCTGCTTGCCAGCAGCCACCAAGCGGAGGCCCCCTATCCCCCATTGGGTAACATTGGGCCTCAGCACTCTGCACCTGGCCATCCTAGTGCCGCTGAAGGTGTAACTAGAGTGCATCCTTGACCCTGGGGGACCCCTGAGTCTACCCCCAAAACCTCAACTCCCACTGCCAAATACTTACCTCAAAACCGATAACACTATGTTCGAGGCATATGAGCTGCAGAATTCACACTTTGTGCATAGATCGCTATCTGGTGTTGGGCTCGGATGCTTGCACCGTGTTGTTGTCTTGGAAGAAGTCTTTTGTAGTCACGAGATAGGTGACTCCTCCCTTGGACGATAGTGCGCATGGGCATCGACTCCATCCTCGGATTCCGCCATCGGGTTCGGATGTAACTTCTGCGCTCCGGTTCCATACTTCCAACATACTCGCCACCACCACAGGATGATGATGATTTAGGGGGTGGGGGGGAGGGGGGTGGGGAACAATGACCCTTTCACTGACCCTGACGATGACACAGACGTACCACAGGACAATTGCGATGATTATGATGACCCAGTAGATCCTCCAGACCTTCCTGATCCCCATGCATCCCCACAGCCATCTCCCCCAGATGACCATATTGGTTTTGGTCAGCTTATAGACAGAGCTGCCAAGTACCATGGTGTTCAAATGCATTCGGACCCCACAGTTGAGGACTTCCTAATAGACACCTTTGCACAGTCACAAAAGACTGTACAAACCTTACCAATGTTAAAAGGCGTCATTCAAAAGCATGCAATAGAACCAGTCCCCATACAACATCACGGAACCGGAGTTTACTCTCTATATTTCCTAATCCCCAAAAAGACGGTACCCTAAGGCCAATACTGGACCTCAGACCTCTCAATTTCCACATACAGTCAGATCATTTTCACATGATCACTCTTCAACAGGCTCTTCCACTGCTTCAACAAGGCGACTTCCTTGCCACATTAGATCTCAAGGACGCCTACTTCCATATTCCCATACACCCTGCTCACAGGAAATACCTAAGGTTCACAGTGGATGGCCAACACTATCAGTTCAAAGTCCTTCCATTTGGAGTGACCACAGCACCCAGGGTGTTCACAAAGTGCCTTGCAGTAGTAGCAGCGCACTTGCGAAGACAACAAATCCATGTATTTCCATACCTTGACGACTGGCTCATAAAAGCCAAGTCGCACAACCAATCTGTTCACCACACTTATCAAACCATTCAGCTGTTACACAACTTGGGGTTCACAGTAAACTACACCTTCAACCCTCCTACATACATCAGTACCTAGGAGCCACAATAGACGCTTCCAAAGCTCTAGCATTCCCCAATCCAGCAAGGATAGCCAGTATGCAAACCCTCATCTCCAAGTTTCAGCCCCAACACTCTCTCCCAGCACGAGTGTTTATGCAGCTGATGGGGATGATGGCCTCTTGCATTTTCATAGTTCCACACGCAAGACTTCAGATGCGCCCTTCACAGGAATGCTTAGCACGTCAGTGGAACCAGGCTCAAGGTCAACTTACAGATCTGGTGTTGGTGGACAGCCGCACACATCGCTCTCTGCAGTGGTGGAACATACAAAACCTTTCCACAGGGCGGCCGTTCCTAGAGCCAGTTCCACAGATAGTGCTAACAGCAGACGCATCACTCACCGGCTGGGGAGCCCATCTCCTAAACCACACAATTCAGGGCAGGTGGTCCACCCAACAAAAACTGTTCCACATCAATTACCTAGAATTACTGGCAATATTTCTAGCGTTAGTCGTTTCAAACACATCTTTTTAAGCTGTCCTAGTCCGCACTGACAATATAACAGCAATGTATTGCATACAGAAACAAGGAGGAACATTCTTTGCAGCTGTCTCACCTAGCGCAAAGTATATGGAGATGGGCCATTCCACAAAACATATATCTTCTGGCAGAACATCTTCCAGGGGTGAACAATCAGATGGCGGATCTGTTAAGTCGTCAAACTCAACAGATACACGAATGGGAACTTCATCCGCAACCCTTCTTCCACATGTGGGGCCAACCAGACATAGATCTGTTCGCCACACATGCAAACGCAAAATGCCCAACGTTCGCCGCCAGGTTCCCACACCTGTTGTCCAAGGGCAATGCAATATGGATGAACTGGTCAGGCAGATTTGCGTACGCTTTTCCGCCACTCCCACTCATTCCACTAGTAGTACGCAAGCTCAAACGACAGTCTCAACATGATCCTAGTTGCTCCAACATGGGCACGGCAACCATGGTTCACAACACTACTCGAACTCTCAGTAGTTCCACACCAAAAATTACGTCTCTCCCCAAAGCTGCTAACACAGAACCATGGAGAGATAAGGCACCCAGATCCAGCACAACTGAATCTAGCAATCTGGCTCCTGAAATCCTAGAGTTCGGTTACCTTAACCTCCCACCAGACTGTATGAGCATTATTAAGTTAGCCAGACGCCCCACTACTAGAGCTTGCTATGCAGCTAAATGGAAAAGATTCGTCATTTACTGCAACAATAACAAAATTGACCCATTAGATGCTTCAATTCAGAACATTATCTGCAATTTACTACATCTACAAAGATGCAATCTGGCATATTCATCAATAAGATTACATCTGGCTGCCCTGGCCGCCTACCTACAAAACAGACAACATTTGTCATTGTTTAGGGTACCCGCTATCAAAGCCTTTATGGAAGGCCTTAAAAGGATAATTCCACCCAGACTACCACCCTCTCCAGTGTGTAACCTAAACATTGTTCTTACTAGACTCATGGGTCCCCCATATGAGCCTTTACACAAATGCGAATTACAATTCCTTACATGGAAAGTAGCCTTCCTTGTCGCAATCATTGTCGCAATCACCTCTCTCAGAAGAGTAAGTGAGATACAGGCTTTAACCATACAAGAACCATTCTTACAAATACATCGTAACAAGGTGGTTTTTAGGACAAATCCAAAATTTCTTCCCAAAGTGGAGAGGTGTGGTGCAGCGGCCAGGGCAGCTGACTTCGGAGCACAGGGGTCACGGTTCGATCTCCGGCGGCAGCTCAGCTCAGCACCATGCGACTGTGGGCAATAGCTCACTTAATTTCCACTACGGCCCCCAGCGCCTTGAGACCCGTAAGGGTGAGTAGCTGCGCTATATAAAAACGGACTTACATTTTTACATTTAAAGTAATCTTTGCTTTCCACATTAATCAATCAGTAGAGTTACCAGTATTTTTCCAAAACACTGATTTGGTAGCGGAAAGAGCTCTTCACACGCTCGACGTCAAAAGAGCTTTACTTTACTATATAGACAGGACTAAAGCCTTTAGGAAAACAAAGCAACTATTTGTAGCTTTCTCTCCACCTCATAAAGGCAATCCTATTTCCAGAGCTGAAATTGCCAAGTGGATAGTAAAATGTATTCAAATATGCTATCAGAAAGCAAAACGTACGTTAACAATCCTCCCCTAGAGCTCATTCAACACGCAAACTAGGGGCGTCCATGGCATTCTTAGGGAACATTCCCCTAGAAGACATTTGTAAGGCAGCAACATGGTCTACCACACACACACCTTCACCAAAGACAATTGTGTAGATGTGCAGGCAAAGCAACAAGCTTCTGTAGGCCAAGCTGTTCTTAAGACACTTTTTCAAACCACTGCAACAGATACAGGCGACCACCGCTAGGGGAGACACTGCTGTACAGTCTATGCACAAAATGTGAATTCTGCAGCTCATATGCCTCGAACGGAAAATGCTACTTACCAGTATGCATCTGTTCTTGGCATGTAGAGCTGCAGAGATTTACACGCCCACCCACCTCCCCGGAAACTGCATCTGTTCCAGTGTTATCTTACTTAGATACATTCTCATGGACATCTTTCTGTTTCTTACAAACTCCATCATTTCCCTTCATGGCGAAAAACAATCTGAGGATGGAGTCGATGCCCATGCGCACTATCGTCCAAGGGAGGAGTCACCTATCTCTTGACTACAAAAGACTTCTTCCAAGACAACAACACGGTGCAAGCATCGGAGCCCAACACCAGATGGCGATCTATGCACAAAGTGTGAATCTCTGCAGCTCTACATGCCAAGAACAGATGCATACTGGTAAGTAGCATTTTCCTTTCCTCCAGAGGATAACATTGACTGTTTTTCTTGGAAAAGTTTCCAAGTGTGGAGTTTGAAAACCTTAAGAAATTCTTTAAAATTGCACTAACTGACAAACTATTTTACTTACCTGTTTGCAGGAAATGTCCCAGAGTAGTATCCAGGTAGACTACTCTGAGTAAGAAAAGTAATCTCAAAAGTAACTTACCTTTAATTTTACTGAAAAGCCCATTTAAGTCTATGTACTTTATTTACAAAGTATTGCATTTCTCTGAAACCATACTGTAAGTCAAAACAAAGTGCATATACAATTTCAATCCAAACTGTTTACAAACTGCATTACTACTGTAAAGTATTTATTGCTTACCTGTGCCAGGCTTGCTTGGTTCTAGAAAATAAAATAACTAAGAATATTTTCATACAAAAACAATTGGTCTGAAGTTCAGTCTTTGAGTGTGTGAATTCATTTGCTGACTGAGTGTGTATAACAAATGCTTAACACTGTCCTCTGATACTGCCTTACTGCTCGATCACACTACCACAAATAGTGAGGTGCTATCTAACTTTACCTCTGCCTACCTTTGGGGTTCCACTGGACTCTGTGCACACTATACCTCACTTTGGTATAGTATATACAGAGCCAACTTATTACACACCTTTTTCTCTTTGATTTGTCGTTCTAGATAGGACCACTACACGAGTCCATTGAGTGGTACTATGATACTCAACTAGACGACTGCACTGCCCCATCACTTAGTTCACTTCCCCTAGGTCCTGAAGAAGCACGAAGGATCTCCTCCAGAGACCACAATACAGCGTGAAACATGTCGACCCTATTCCTGTCTATAAAAGACTTTGCACTTGCCTAGCTACTGAGGGCTATAATCACCCTTGAGCAGCACATAACCTTTTGCTTTTTTAATGACCGGGATGTTTTTCATTAAATTTATCTCCCTCACTTCCCCTCTAGTCACCTTTTAACATTTACACTTCTCTTACCTCTTTACTTAGACCCGCACACACCTGATGTCTAGATTCCTAAATATGTCTGATAAAGTGACCCTTCGGGGGACCCGAAGGGCATTGCAGCGCCAGCCCTACGAGGAGCACCGCCCCATGATGAAGCATGACATCCTTCCGGGTGTGTGAGGGCATCAAGTAAAGGTCCCTCCGACCTTTCCATAGGACCGACTCCTTCTCTTTCTCCTTACTCCCATCTTAGGAACTGTGACTCTCTTCAGTGACTACTTTAGCATGCAGGGGCACGAGCCACTGGACCTATATCCAGCTCCTTGTTGCCCCCTCCTCCCTTTTTCTAGTGTCATGAGTTTGTTCATACTGGCTGTTGTAAATGTGCTTCTAGGAAGTGATCAGTTTGGATAACCCCTTCCACTGAGTCTGCTTAATCTACCTAGCTGCAGTTCTGTGGTGTCCCTCTCAAATTATTTGCACCCCTGCCAAAGGCAATGGGTGACTTGAGTGATTCCTGGTACTGTTTCTTGGATGCTTTGAGTACTTTCTAGAACACTGCCTTAATTGGTCATGAAGCGCTAGAAATGGGTTGAGTAGTTTGGCTCCCACTTTAATACACATTTGTCATACAGGGGATATGAATGAATGAAAACATATATAGAGCGCAACAATCACTCCGGCGAGCATCATGGCGCTAAGGCGGAAACGAGAAAGGATAGGAGAGCAGCTGAAAGTTCTTCCAAATCAGATGAGTGAAAACACTAGGTTGTCCGGGGCTACAAAGATCCAGGTTTTCAGGAGTTTCTTAAAAATAGATTCTGTCAGAGAGTCGTAGATGGGTTGGTAAAGAGTTCCATGCTTTAGTCCCTAGGATTGCCATCGATTTGCCCCCTCTGGATGCCAGATAGAAACTGGGTGGTGCGAGAAGGTTTTCTGATGATCTTAGTAGGCGCTGAGTCGCATACGGTTTGATTCTGGCTCTGAGGTACTTATGTCCTGAAAGTTCTGTAAGTGATTACCAAAATCTTAAAGAGGATTCTTTTATTATTGGGCAGCCAGTGTAGGGATTTCAAAGCTGCTGATGCTGAAGACCCTCTAGGTAATTTTAGCACCAGGCGGGCTGCTGCGTGTTGTACTATCTGTAGTTTTTTAAAGACTGCCTTATTGGAGCCAGCGTACAGGCTGTTGCAGTAGTCTAGATGGGACATGATCAGGGCCACTGCAACTGTCTTTGTATCTGCACTTGGTAACAAATCAAAAACCTTTTAAGAGACTTTATCAGGTGGAAACATGTCGGCTACAGGGAGCTTGCTGATGGAACCCTAGTGAGGTATCTAATTTTATTCCCAGGTTCCTAACAACATCCACTGATTTGCCAAGCAGCATGATCTCGGTTTTTTGGCTGTTGCATTTCAGATGGTTGGATTGCATCCAATGGATGACGGCGGAGAGGCAGTGTTGGAAATTCTCCTCTGCGACAGTGGAATCTTTGTCTAAGGTTAGAATTAACGGAGTATCATCTGCATAGGAAATAGTTTCGATGTTAAATGATGAAATCCGGTTGAGCAGAGGGGCCATATAGATATTAAAGAGTGTTGGGCTAAAGGCAGAGCCCTGTGGGACCCCAGAGAGCAAGGGTTTCTCCGCTGATTGGTAGTGGCCAAGGGTAAATATTTGTTTCCTATTCTCTAGAAATGATTTCCCCCAGGCAAGGGGCCTATGAGAAATACCATAAGATTCTAGTTGGTCTCCCAGAATGCCATGGGAGACCGTGTCAAACGCGGCGATAGATCCAACAGGATCAGCACTGCATTTTCCCCTTGATCCAAGGCGAATTTAATTGTTTCCGTGGTGTGTAGCAGTGCTGACTCTGTTGAATGTCTAAGCCTGAAACCTTATTGACTTGGATGTAGAATATTCGCTTCTTCCAAGAAAGGCTGTCAGTTGGATATTTACCAGTTTTCTGGTTATTTTGCTAATGCAGGGTAAAAGGGAGATGGGCTGGAGGTTCTAGAGAGTCGTAGGATCAGGTAGTTGCTTTTTTTTGGAGAGGTTTAACTGCTGCAATTTTCCAATTAGATGGTACTTCTGCTTGTGTGAATGAAGAGTTTATTATTTTGTTGATAGGATTGATGATATCAATGATAGCATGGAGTACCTTTGGAGGGCACGGGTCAAAAGGGGAGCCTGATTTGCATGAAAGGATAGCTTGACGTGACTGTTCTAGACTGACCTCCTTAAAAAATGTAAGCACAGGTCTGTCGTCCTGGTCATGTTTCTCAGAGTTCATGACGAGTGTTGACTTGAAGTCTCTTTTTAAGTCTTGGACTTTCTGATCAAAGAAGTTTGCAATCTGATCAGTTTGTGATGGCGGAATCTCGTGTTTGAGTATTTTAGGGTGTGTAAAGGATTTCACAATTATAAAAATCGTTTTCTGATCTGATGCTGCCTGTAATTAAATTTGTATAGTGGAATTTCTTTTCTATTTTGATTTGCCGATGGTAGTTTTTGAGCAGATTTAAAAAGTAAGCTTTTCTAGTTTATAGCTTTTTCTCCATCTGCGTTCCAACTTTCTACTGTGCCCTTGTAATTCTTCTAGCTGTTGGGTAAACCAGGGGGCAGAGGCCTTATTGAAGGTCTTTCTATGCAGCGGGGCAGGTGGTGCAAAGACGTTACGGAGTGAGGCCATCCAGTCCTTAAAGGCGTGTGTATCTAGTGAGGGATCTCCTATTATGGTGGGTCTACCTTGCTCTGCTTCAGTGTGGAGACTTGGATTAGTTAACATTTTCTTCTATTTTCACATAGTTTTATGGATTTTTTGTGGAGAGTCCTCCAGGGTACCTATACTATGGCGTCCAATCGTAAAGGGAATGAATTTGTGGTCGGAACAGGTTATAATGCCTGGGGGATCAACTTTTAGCCTAGCCTTTAGATATGAATTCACGGTCCAAGGTTTCAATACCGGTTTCAGAACCAGTTTTAAATCTTTTTATTAAGTTTACAGCAAGCAGTAAGTAAACAAATACACCACAAGTAGTTGTACATGCAGATAATAAATGAACAAACTGCAGTCCTGCCCTTAACGATTTCACTCCCTGCCCCACGGTACTCTCCCCGCCCATCGTGTCAAATGTATTGACCCTGGGAATGGTGCCTTCGGTGCTCATGGCAATGGGGGTGTCACAGGGGCATCCCCTGTAAACATTCCACTTGCCCCAGACCCTCTCTCACTTTCTGGGGCAACCTCGGCTTTCGTAAACTTTCTCAGCTAACATGCATCAATCAATGTCCCTTTTCCAGTCTCTAAGAAGTGGTGCAGCCGTTGTCTCCCATAGGCTGGCTATGTTGTGTTTGACAATTGTCATGCCCAGCGTCATTCAGATTGGTTCCACGCGGCTCAAGTCCGTGGCATCCTGCACATTAAGAAGACACCATTTATTAGGATTGGCATGTCACTACCACATACATTATTCATGCATGTCACCACTGATTCCCAGAAGGTTTGGGCTGCTGTACAGTCCCAAATGAAGTGGAAGAAGGTCCCTTTCTGACCACACTGCCTCCGACTATTCGCATCAGACACCCTGCCCATTTTGACCATTGTGTTGCAGGAAAGGTAAGATCTATGAAGCATTTTAGGCTGCACTAGCCTGAAACTCGCCCTGATGGCCACCTCACTGGGGGGAGGCCAAGGCCTCTGGCCAGTCATCTAGGTCGCCCAGGTCTGTATACCAGTGATATTGTAGGTGAAGAAGCATATCTGGTGAGTTGTTAATCAACTTCTGGTAGGTGAGTGAGATTGCTTTACAGCTCATGTGGTCATCTAACAATCTATCCTCGAGTGAAGACTAATCAGGGAGGTCCCCCACGCCCCCAGGGATTCACCGCCTAGAGAGCGTGGCGTACTTGGAGGTACCGTAATCCTTCTGCAATTCAGAAAATGGGACCACCCCACCCCGGGACCAGAGGTCCCCAACCTTGGAGACCTATGTCAACCATCTGTCAAAGCATAGTTGCATCCCCAGCCTGCCCAACCTCTCAATCTCAATGGTGTGGCCTGGATAATTCTGTTCCCGCAGCCCAGTGTTTTAAGTGTTGTGTGCCAGATTCGGACCATGAGTGCTGTGGTTCCCATAAGGGTCAGGTGTCTCTGGTTGGTGAGGAGTGCCCGCAAATACCCCCTGGGTGTAAAATATGACACTTCATACAGTTTGCTGGCTGACCGTGGGGTGGTGAACCCATTGATTAATGGTCGCTAGCTGTGCCACCCAGTATTTCTGAGTGTCTGGCAGGGCTATCCCCCCTATTGTGCCAACCCAGTGTTAAATTTAGCTAGAGCTGTTTGTGGGGGCCCTCAATCCCAGAGCAGTGTTCGGACTTCACCCTCGATAGCCTTTAAATAAGTTGTAGAAACCGGGAATGGCGTGTTCTGTAGCATGTAAAGGAAAAGTGAGAATGCCATCATTTTGAACACCGCTGCTCTTCTGAGCAGCAAGAGTGGTAGTGACCTCCAATGTTGGACGCCACTTTTAAGTCACAATAATGGGCCTGCAGGTTTTTGGTCAGTGGAAGCCGTCCGTTGCTATTTGTACCTCATAGTCCGCCAGTTTGGCGTAAGGCCGTGCAGGACATACACTGTGGATTTGACCAATTGATAGTATATCCTGAATATTTACCAAAGTTAGTAAATATGTGAAACATTCTATAAAGGGAAAATTGTGGGTCCGCGATATACAACTGGATATCGTCTACATGGAAAGATCCTATCCTTGCACTCCTCTGTCCAGGGCAATAAGTGGGTCTGTCTGAACCCAGGCTGCCAAAGGTTCAGGAATCGGGGCAAAAGGAGTTGAGAGCGGGAAACCATGCCTGGTCCCGCTCCATAGAGGGAACACACGGGATGTCATCCCATTAAGTATGACTTGAGCTAGGGACTCCGAGTAGAGAAGCCGCAGCCAGGGCAGAAATGTAAGGCTGAAGCCCATGTGTTCCAATACGGCAAAAAGGTATGGCCATTTGAGCGTATCGTAGGCCATGCGAGCCTCCATTGAGGACTTCTGCATCTTCACGGATTCTACCAACTTGACCTAGCACTCCATGGAGCCGCAGTGCGTTGGTGACTGTTGGGGCCAGGCTTAAAACCGGATTTGTCGTGATGTGCCAGTTTAGAGATAATTTGAATAAGCTGGGACTCAAGAAGCTTGGCAAGGATTTTCGCTTCTACATGGAGAAGCGATATAGGTTGGTAGGAGGTACACCTCTCTGGTGGCCTACCCTCTTCATGTAGGACCACTATGGAAGCCAATCGCTGATATCTTGGGAGTGTGCCTTGTTGCCGGCTCTCCATGTAGATCTATAACAGATACAGCGCTATGGTGGATGTTGTGAGCCTATAGAGCTCTATTGGGAGGCCATTGGGCCCCATTGCTTTTCCCGATTGTATGCGCTATATCGCTTGTGCAACCTTATCCTTGGTAGGATCGCTCCCCAAAAGTGTTGTGTCCACCGTGGAGAGGGTCGGGAGCCTCAAATCAGCTAATAGGTCGTGGGATTCCTCCGCTGTAACTGTACCTGCAGGAGAATAGAGAGGGAATAGTAGGCATCCAAGTTGTTGGCAATATATTGTGGCGTTCAAGTGTTCCCCATCATCAGAGCATGTCGGTTACCCAACGGTTGGCCCTTTCGCGTCTGTCTAACCATGCAAGTAGTTTTCCTGCTTTGTCCCACTTCGTAGAAACGATGTTGCGTCACGGTGTCTAGCTTTAGCCGCCTCTTACACTATATCACTATAGTCCTACTGTTTAAGACCCAAATTATGTCTTGTGTCCCCGGTCTCATCTACCACCAGTTTAGCTTCGGAGTCCAGAATATCATGCTTGAGCCTCTCTATCGTGACCCTTTTATCTCTCTTGTGCCCAACTGTCAGGGAGAGCGCCTGCCCCTTAATGACTGTCTTGTAGGCCTCCCATAGAGTCTTAAAGTCTACTGAGGACTTGTTTTCTATGAAATAGCGTTCAGTGGCCTTCACCATTCCCCCTCTAATGCCCGGGATCTTAAGATACCAAGGATTGAGTGTAATAGCCATCCGAGTTTGACTTGCCCAGACTGTGGATTGCCCATAATGGATAGTGATCAGAGATGCCCCTCGCCAGATGTTGGACATCCCGGAAATTGGAATACGATAGGCCAATGTGAGGAAGTAGTTGATGTGAGAAAGAAAAGCTACCATATACTCCCGAGTGAAATGTAAAATGTCTGAAAGTGAAGTCTGCGTGGACCACCATCTTATATCCCCAGCGATCAACAGCCAAGGAAGCATTACCTAGAAGATGTTTCCTGTAAAAGGATCACATCACGGGAATGTCTTTTTATATATTGAAGTACCACCCAACCTTTAATTTTGTCCCCTAGGCTGTTTACGTTCCAGGACAGTAGCCGAATTACGGAAGTGTTCACTCCAACCGCCATAGTCTTCTACTATATTGGAATGCTCCCTTACTCCCCATCGTGGTGGCGGTACCAGGCGTCTGGGCAGAGAGCTGGCCATACTCGTACAACAACCTAGTTCCCTCTAGTGTGGTATAAAACAGCTGCTGCCATTTAGTCAACTGAATGAAAAGAACAGAACAAACTAACCTACTCCTCCTACCCCCTGATCTAGCCAGTAGAAATACCATGTCAAAACTGCTAGCAGAAAACAACCCCCTACCCCTGCATGACTGACCTAAAACTCCCCCCTCCCCCAAGAAAAACCCAACTCTGCGGATCGCCTGTAGAAAGCTTCTTCCTCTTTTAAAAAAAAACCTAATCTGGAGCCCAGCGACACTAGCAATTACAGACCTATTGCTAGGATTCCATTCCCAGCGAAGGTCCTGGATAAAATCCTAAACACCCAACTAACAGCCTTCATTTCCTCGGCAGACCTGTTGGATACCTCAGAATATGGCTTCTGACAGGGGCACAGCACGGAAACTGCCCTAGTTAAGGCAGCAGAGGAGCTCCGAACAATACTGGATTCTGGTGCCAGAGCCGCCCTGATACTTTTGGATCTATCGGCGGCTTTTGACACCGTCAACCATGATATCAGAGGCAGGAGTTAAGGACTCTGCCCTTAATCTGATTAAATCATATTTGAACAATAGGACCCAATATGTTCAGATTGGTGACTCATGCTCAGAACAGTTTACGCTTCCATGTGGGGTGCCGCAGGGCTCCTCATTGAGCCCCACACTGTTTAACCTGTATGTGACCCCCTTGGCTGGTATTGGGCAGTTTGGCTTCTCGTTGGTTTTGTACGCGGACGATACCCAAATAGTGGTGTCCATCTCAAGCAATTTGGAGGAAACCACGGACCGTTTTAGCCAATGCATGTCCCGCGTAGACCAATGGATGAGTGCGAACTGCCTAAAGCTCAACGGAGGCAAAACAGAGGTTCTCCTGCTGGGCTCCGATACATCAGATTTGGTGGCCTCCCGGTATGGGAGCGCTTCCAGTCCCAGTTTGTAAGGTGAGGAGTTTGGGTATCATCTTCGATGATAAACTGACTTTTCATCATCATATTAATAAGGTCTCATCTTTTATCTTCCTGACACTTAAGACAATCGTGAAATTGCGTAGTTTTATTCCCCCAAAAGCAGTAAAAACACTGGTGACCGTTCTAGCCTTGGCTAGACTCGATTACAGAAATGCCTTGTATGCGGGCCTTCAAAAACAGTGTCGTGTGGTTTGTGGACTCGCGGTCTGCATTGCTAAGTTAGCTTAGGCCTGGCTGCCATGATGCCTTTTTGCGCACGTTACTTTGTGCCTTTGTTGTCCCAGAATCTGCTTGTGCCCGGCTATTTTAGAACTGTCTGCATTTCTGCCTTTAACCTTTCTTCCTATCCCCTTTGGGTTTCGTCTGCACATCATGTACAAGGCCGAAAAACAATGTCCCTTGTTCTTGCTGATTTGGTCAGCCCCTCGCACTTAGACATGACACTGAATGCAGCTGCACGGGGGAAATTCGGGTGCTTTTAATATTGTGATTTCAATGTTAGACACACTTGGAGACAAACCTTTCCAGAGAGAAGAGCTGTGCTTATCTGATGATGTAAACTTTACATCTAGATACTGAGGTATGGGGGTTCGCTAGACAAAGCCCAGAGGTCTTCTGTTTTTATAATAAACTAGCAACTAGCTCGGGGAGGGTGGTATTGTTAGTTAACCATATATCCACTGCTTTATGAAATGCTTTCCCGTTTGTATTCTATGGAGTTGTAACTATGCTGCTTATATTATCCTTATGCATTATGCTGATAGTACTGGCACGTGTACTGTATCTTAGAGCACGGTAGTTGAAATAAACATTTTAAACTATACAGTGTCTCTTCTTACGCACGTTGTGGACAGGTATGAGTGAAGTATGAAAGGGTGTTCTTGCTACTGCGAGTCCTGGGAGAGAGAGATACCGTGTTCTGGGTTGTCTAATCATTGGTAGCATTGTTGCTAATGAGACGCTACAGCTAGTCGGGTTGGGGTTTTAGGTGCTAAGGTTTATGGTTGGCTCACCACTATATTCCGAGGTCCTATTATCCTGTGCATAGCTCTGTGTATGTGCAGAATCCCTATAACAACATATGCTCAAACTCCAGCGGGCGAGGAACGCAGCCACCAGATTGCTGCTGGACATTCCCAAATTCTAGTCCATTTCCCAAGGCTTAAGAACTTCACTGGCTCCCAGTGAAAAAGAGGATAGATTTCAAATTCCTATGTCTAGCTTACAAAGCTATGCATGGGACCGGTCCCTCGTTCCTGAAACACTTCACCTGGTACCATCCAGCTAGAAACTTAAGATCATCACAGAGCAAACTCCTCCAAACACCCAAATTTAATAAAGCCCGTTGGGGAGGTTGAAGCTTTGTTCTGGGCACAGTGAAACTATGAAACTCTCTCCCGATAGACATGAAAAACAGCCCAACGTTACTCTCCTTCAGAAAATCACTAAAAACGTGGCTATTTTCCAACTAAAGTCACCTGTTTCTGTTATTCCGGCAAATCTTTCCGCACAGCGCCTAGACGCCCTCGGGCATTCGTGCGCTATATGCATTTTAAAATCGAAATCAAATCAAAATTAAAGCGGGCTCTGTATATGATGCCACTAGGTGGTAATGCTGTGCAGAGTCCGGGGGTTCCCCAGATGTGTACAGGGCTCAATGTAAAACCCAAAGTGTTCTATTAGTGGTAGTGTGGGCGAGCAGCCTTCAGCCTAACAGAGGAGTGTAAGACATTTATTGCCCAACAGTGATCAATAATGAACAAATGACTCGAGAAGGAGATCTAGACCAATTTTAGAAAAGCATACTGTGGTTTATTTTAAGACAAATATCATCTTACGGTACGTTTTTTTTTTTTTGTATATTTCTTTATTGGCATTTTATAACAATGTCATAAAAACAGAACAAAGAACAAGCCAGTAGCTGAATAATGTATCTTGTGTTGTACCTCCATGGATGTCAATTTTTACAGTGAGAACTTCGGCTGTTCACCCCTCACCGCCTAGAACACATAATATGTGGGTGGCTACCCCTACAACATACATTTGTGGATCAGTACATGCCAACATTTTTAAACAAGTCCCTCCAGTCAATCCCACACAGCCCGATCACCATGCTACTCTCCTGTTCGTGTCATGTCCTATGTTCCTGCAGAGAATCAGTCCCCATCTCTTCCCGCTCCATTCTCCACGGTCTCAGTTGGTTCTGCTGATTGAATGGGCGCGGGCCCCTGTGCATCTCCCTCGCCTCCCTGCGTCTCGCGTGCCCACTGCACAAATGGTTCCCATATATCCTTTGGTCTGGACGCTGAAGGCATTAGTTCCCAGAAGACAGTTAACTGTGTATGCCCGAATGTTATGTCTCTAAGCCATTCTTTTATACAGGGAACTGTTCCCCCCCCCCCCAGTGTTTGGCTACACACCTCTTAGCAAACAGTAGTAACATTGCATGCAGCCTCCGGCTCTTAACCGGTGTGTCCTTTACGTAACCCAGCAAGCCCAGCAGAGGATCAGGAGCCTCCTGCGTCCCCAAAATTTTGTGTATGGATGTGAACACAGAGGCCCAAAATGTCACGAGTTGTGGACAACTCCAAGCTATATGTAGGAAAGAGGCAGAGGTGCGGCCACATCTCCAGCAACTGTCATCCTCCCTGAGTCCCATGCGGTGCAAGGTGATAGGGGTCCTGTAAAATCGGTTGAGGTATTTAAAGTGTATGAGGCGGAGTTTGTAGTTTGGCGACAGTGCCGTAAGTTGACCGCAGCAGTAGGCCCATTGCTCGTCCGTTAATGGCATGGGTAACTCCTCACTCCAAGCCCGCAGGGCCCGTGGCTGTGTCAAGGGAGCTGAGTGCTGCATGTTGTTGTATATGCGTGTGATTAATCTGCGCGGCGCTGCCGACTTAATGACGTTTTCCAAAGCGGGCAACGTGGGTGGGGGGCTGGGGAAAGTGTCGTGCATTGCTCTGCATGTGGCCCTGACTTTATAGTAGAGAAAGAGCTCAGAGAATGGCACCGCCGCATCCTCCGCAGCTACCGGTGGGGGTCTAAACGTCTCATCTGGGTATATATCTGCGAAAGTGCGAATGCCCATCCTCCGTGCCTATGTTCCACTAGTGCCTTCCTCCATCGCCGGCAGCATTGGATTATGTGCCAGCGGTATGGATGGGGCGTACAGTATGAGATGGCGTGCTCTTTTCCTTAACCCGTCCCAAGCCCATCGTAAGGTGTTTACCGTGACTGTCGTCCCTGGGTCTCTTATATGAGTGAAATAACGCCACCGGCAGCGGAGTGGGCGCAGCCACATCTGTTTCCACCGCTGTGTGGGGTTGGAAGGGGGTCGGGTGTACCCAGTAGTGTAGGAACTGTGCTTGTGCACTCAAGGCGTAAAGAGTCATGTCGGGCGCCCCCATGCCCCCCTGATGTAATGGGAGAGTGAGCAGTTCCCATGAGACTCGAGCCTGCCCACCAGCCCACGCCAGGGACACTAGTAGGGATCCGAGAACATCTTAAGGTAAGTTTTTAATTAAAAATACTTTTCATTTTGAAAAATCGACACTTAGAACACTTTGGAACGCACGGGACAACATACCTATACCATTGTATACCCCCTCCCACCCAACCTTTCAAAAAAAGCAGCCAAATGCTTTAAACATAATGTGTTAAAATCACATCCCGAGACATTAAGCTCCGATCCCTACTTCTCAACAAACAAAGGCTACATAACCAATGACATCATATTTTACACTAAGCGAAGAGCCCCATGGAGGAAAGCCTTTCTCTCCCTGCTCTCGATCTCCTCCACCAGGAACACAGCGCATGGCCTTACTATCTCTATCATCCCGTCCACAATCTACAAAGCCACTGCAACAATCACCATTTATCATAATGGGATCATCATTCAATCTTCGGACCGTAGCCTAAACCTACTAGACAACATCTTTCCCCTCATTAAGGAAAAAGTCATAAGACCCCATCCCCCCTCCCCAACTGATCCCAATCCGCTTCCTAACTCCCCGCATGTTTCCCCCTCAAGACATTCTCCTCTTTTGACCCAACCGACATTTACACTCACCCTAGAGCCATCAGACACCCCTGGAGATGACACACTCCCCTAATTCCTACTCTACAACTAGCACCTCTAACATACCCATGTCCTCACCCACACCTCACATCCATCCGTTCCACACCCCTTCATCTCCCGCCATTACACCGCCCCGCTCCCAGAACAATCTTCCGGACAGCACGCAGCACAACTATCAGCTCACAATTTCCCTCCAAACCGCATACATGACCTAAGCACATCTCGCCACACAGTCCTATCATTGAATACGTCGCCACCCACACCAGACCCCAGACTTGATGAGATATTATCACTTCAAGTCAAAGAGGACCTCCAAACTATACGCGACCTGATTACTCTTCAACCCAAGATCAAACTATTTGAACAAGAATTCAAGACCAACCTCCACAATACCCAATCCAAACTCTCCCTACAACTGCCCGCACGCCCTCAGAAACATCAGCCCCTTGGGTGGAGAACAGTACCTTACCCTAATGCCTCAACCCGTCCTATCCGAAGATAAAATCCTTATTGGATATAGAAATACTCTCCCTACTTCGCTCCTATGATCTCCCGCAATTCACCCCTAACACAACGCACTCGGACATACTGCCTATTCATTCACTAATTCAGTCCATCCCCACCAATACTCGGTGTCAAAACACATTTCTAGAGGTATTGTTGAAAACAACCTGACGCGAGTCCCCCTCACACAAGAGCCCAACCCAAATTCCATCAAGCCGCAACTTAAATGTATACTGCTAAACTGTAGATCGGCCGCAAGACATAAAGCTCACATAGCTGACCTCATTCTCACTCATGAACCTGACCTACTAATTCTGACCGAAACATGGTTAAATGAATCATCTACGCCCATCCTCGACATATTGGTGCCCCCAAACCATAACATCAGACTAGACAGAACTGATAGGCCAGGTGGCGGTATCGCTTGCATACATCGGACCAATCTCTCTGTGAACCGCTCCCACTCACCGGTTCGATCTTCTTGTGAATACCTGTCCCTAGACATCACGAATAATAACAAACCATTGTGCTCACTGCACACATTTTACCACCCTCCAGGGGACAACCTCACCTTTATCGAACATCTCATGGATATTGTATCTACTAATGCTGTAAAACAAAACACGCAAATATTCCTCGGAGACCTTAACCTCCATTGGAATGACCTTAATGATTCAGCAGTCATCATCCTCAAAACTTTCCTGTCAGACCTCGACCTCACCCAAATCTGTAACGGCCCCACACATGATAAACGCTCAATCCTAGACTTGGTCATCTCCAAAGCTGAAGCCACTCAGTTGGAAACGATCCTCCTCTGTGACTGGTCTGACCACCACATCATCACCTTCTTCATCAATGAATCAGTAAAACCTCACTCTGCCCAACCCACAAGACCCAAAATATGGAAGAGAAACCTAAAAAACGTCGGTGCAGATCTAGTGTCAAACTCCAGCCCTAACATCCTGCTTCCCCCGAAGATCTCTCCGATGTGCAATATCTGACCGATCACTACTTCTGCTCCATTAACAAGGTCCTAGACACAGTCGCTCCCTTGCTATTGAAAAGAGCCTCTACAAAAGATTCTAAACCATGGTACGATGGTAGACTTAGCGAGGACAGAAGATCCCTTAGATTAATCGAACGATGATGGTCAGCGCCTTCTTAAGTTAACCTCAAGTTGCTAAGAACCACGAGAAACTCCTACTACAGAAAGATCAGACAATTAAAAGCAATCTTTTTCAGTAATCAACTAGACCAAGCCAAGAACCGCCCCAAAAAACTATTTGAACTAATCAAAACAATCTAAGGGCTTACCTCACCCCCCCAAACTAACCCAGACTCGCTACCCAATTGCGAAGAATTTGCCTCCATGTTGAAGACAAACATAAAATCGGACCTGCTCAACGACTTGACCCATTCTGACATTCACATAGACCTCATCCCCCCCCCCTCCAGGAGCCCAATTTATATGCTCCCCTAAGTTTAACCTCAAAAACAACGCCTCATGGTCCTCCTTCACTACATACAGTGAACAAGCGATATCAAAAATGCTCACATCTCTGAACCCCTTCAACCACTTCACAGACCCCCTTCCCGCAAATCACATAAGACTTCATTCCACTATTATTGCCTCTATGGACCAAGATTATAAATACATCTCTCCTGCAAGGAATCATCCCAGATATCCTTTAATCTGGGCAGGTGTCCCCCATCTTAAAAAAGCCAACGTCCGACCCGGCGGACTTAAATAACTACCGCCTAATATCCAACATCCCTACTCTGGCCAAATTATTAGAAAAATGCGCTCTCACACAGCTTAGCAAACACATTGACCATTTCAACCTGCTTAATCAATACCAATCCGGCTTCCACACAGGGCACAGTACTGAAACAGCCATGACCCATATAATAGATGACGCTCTAAAAATCCTTGATCAAAATGAAGCCTGTCTGCTAATCTTGCTTGACCTATCCTCAGCTTTTGACACCGTCAAACACGGCAACTTATTAGATCTCCTGAAGCACAGAATGGGATTATCTGGATCAGTTCTAAACTGGTTCTCTTCATTCCTTCAAAATAGATCACAAAGATTCAAGGTTAATCAACCCTTGTCCAATCCCGTCCCAGTCACTTTAGGAGTCCCGCAAGGATCTTCCCTCTCTCCTACACTCTTCAACCTATTCATGGAACCGCTCACCGACATCCTCAGCTCCTCTAATGTCCAATATCACATGCACGCGGACGATACACAAATATACTTAAAAATCCATTCACTAGAGGACATCGAATCTCTCAACGCTACAAAAAACTCAGACCTGGCTGGCTGAAAACCATCTGAAACTAAACACCCTCAAAACTGAATTCCTCCTTATCGCTCCCCCCAACCAATCGACCATCATCCTTGATTGGCTGAAACACCTTACAGCACTCAACTGCCAGCCTCTTATTATCGACTCAGCGAAATCACTGGGAGTAACTCTCGATAAAAATCTAAACATGCAGAAACACAATGGCAGCGCAACAAAAGGAGCAAATTTTCAAATGAACACCTTAAGAAGACTAAAACCCTTCCTCCCCGCAAATGACTTCAAACTTGCAGTTCAAGCTCTAGTACTCTCTAGAGTTGAATATGGGAGTGCTTCTCTTTGCGGGCTCCCCAGATCGACGACCGCCCCCCCAAGAGCCTCAATCAACTCAGCTGCTAGACTCATCACTGGCTCCAAAACAAACTGCCACATCTCCCCTGACCTTAGAGCCCACAACTGGCTACCTTTCGAAGCCAGAGTTCAACTAAAAATCGCATGCATGACGCACAAGGCCATACATCACAACACTCTGAGCTACCTGGCACAGAAATTGGTACTTTCTTGTGGCAACAGATCCTCCAGAAGCGCCAGTAACCTTCTACTGAAACCACAACGATTTTCCAAGAAGAAAACCTACAACCGGGCCTTCTCGGGGATTGCTCCCAGGATCTGGAATGCAGTGCCTCCAGAAACCAGACTGAATCCCTCTATTGTATCGTTCAAAAAAGAAGTGAAATCTATTCTCTAATCCATATTCACATGAACTATGTTTATAAGTTGTAATACTATTGTATGACATGCACGGAACATTATGTTCGAGGCATATGAGCTGTAGATCGTATACTTGTGCATAGATCGCCATCTGGTGTTGGGCTCGGATGTTTGCACTTTGTTTTTGTCTTGGAAGAAGTCTTTGTAGTCACGAGGTAGGTGACTCCTCCTTAGGACGATAGTGCGCATGGGCATCGACTCCATCTCCAGATTGTTTTTTCCCGCCATCGGGTTCGGATGTGATTTGTTGCGCTCCGGGTCAGTGTCTTTTTCGAACCCTCTTCGACGCGCAATCCCTCTCCACTCGACGGTATTGTCTCGATCGCGTTTCCTTTTCGACGCGCATCTTCGGGATATATAAAAATCCTCGATCTTTGACGCAGGCCGTTGGGCCTATCCGCGCCGACCACGCCAGCAGTCAATGGAAAGGACTCCTTTCAAAAAATGCCCTGGTGTGGTGCTAAGTACCCACACAAGGACTTACACGAGGTTTGTAACCTCTGCCTCTCCCCGGAGCACGAAGACAGGAACTGAGAGGCCTGCGCATCTTTCAGGTCGAAGAAAACCATCCGTGACCGTCGGGCTAGACGTCACGAAATGTCTCGCGGAAGCAGCTCGATTCCGGACATCTTCGGAGCAGATCCCAATCGCCAGCCAGAGCAACAAGCTGATGAAGGTGACATCTCCGTCTCCGAAGCCGACGACTCTGACGTCGAAGACCAGACAGTCACCCTGGCTCAGCGGTCCGTGAGTACCGAAACCCCTCTCCTGTCCAAAACCAAACCTAAGGCTCCGATAATACCTTCGCCCTCGGGCTCAGGTTCACACCGGCAACACATTTCAGACGCCCCGCCCTCGGGCCCGGCTATGAAACCAAAACAAAAGCCTTCCGGCTCGGGATCGAGCCAACCCCATTCCGGTGCCGAAAAATCACCTTCGGCACCGAAGCCCAAAACCAAAGAGGTGCCACGCCCTTCTTCCTCGGCACCGAAAACAACCTCAACGCCGAAGCCCTCAGCGTCGAAACAAACCAAGGACAAACATTTGGAGGCGGAAAAATTCTTGGAGGCGGAAAAATTCTTGGAGGCGGAAAAATTCTTGGAGGCGGAAAAATTCTTGGAGGCGGAAAAGTTCTTGGAGCCACAAACTCCTATACCAAAAGCTAAGGAGTCCAAGACCCCACAGAAAGCTTCAGAGACACGGGCTAAACAACATTCTGACCCCAAGTCTTCGGCACCGACAAAGGACATTGTACCCACACAACAGCCTCCTCCAGAAATTTCGGACCCAAACCAAAAAACACTCTACATTGACCCAGAAAGTGGCAAAGTTGTCGCCAAGCCTCCTAAAAAGAGAAAATTGGACACTTCAGAAGACCCTGAAATACCTATGAAGCGCAAGGAGATGGGCACTAATACTTCTCCACCTCTTTCTCCTTGTCCAGCTGATCCAAATCTACTAATTTCTCCAGCACACACCCCACAACATACATTTTCACCTCAACCACAGGATGATGAAGACAATTATACTGATGAGGGTGGGGATGGAGATCCAGATAAGGATGATGATGATGCCCATACCATTCCACACAATACAGATCCTTGGGATGATTACAACACAGATCCCGACCCACACAATGACCCGGACCTCTATCCCTCTAGGCCATCACCACCAGATGACAACATTGGGTTTGCGCAACTAATAGAGCTGCTTAATACCACGGAGTACAATTACACTCTGACCCTTTAGAGGAAGACTTTTTACTGGAGACATTTACACCCACACCCTGCCAATGTTAAAAGGCATGCTGAAACATGCACCAGAAGTTTTTAAGGACCCTGTCAAAGCCAGGATTCTTAACAACAGGATAGACAAAAAATATAAAGCAGCTCCCAATGACCCAATGTACATTAAAGGTCAGGTCCCTTTAGATTCTCTTGTAGTGTCTAATGCACGCAAAAGGGCAAATTCACAAAGCACAAGCGACACCCCTCCTCCTGATAAGGAATCTAAGCACATAGACGCATCTGAAAAACGCATCGCGTCACAGGCTGCAAATCATTGGCGGATTGCCAATGCCCAAGCTTTGTTGGCCAGATATGACAGAGCTCGCTATGATGAGCTTGAAAAGGTAATGCGACATCTTCCTGACCAATTTAAAGACAAAGCTAATGACCTTATACAGGAGGGAAAACTAATAACAAATACATCCATCAAATGTGCGCTTGATGCGGCTGATACGGCATCTCGTGCTATTAATACCAGCGTTTTGCTACGCAGACACGCTTTGCTCCGAATCTCCGGATTCAAGCAGGAAGTGCAGTCCGCTATTCTCAATCAGCCCTTTGACCAACAGCATCTTTTTGGGCCCACAGTCGATACATCTTTAGAGAAGATGAAAAAGGATACAGACACTGCCAAGTCCATGGGGGCCTTACAATCCCCTAGAGGTTCATTTCGTCGCTCCTTTTACAGGGCTGGCTCCAAAACTATTGGCTCGGAGCATCCCTCTTCTTCCTATAAAAGCCCCAATCAAAACAATTCCTCCAGAGGATACTTTCGTGGAGGGTACAGAGGCAACAATGGTAAGGGAAGAGGTCGCGGTAACAATACCCGCAACTCCCCTACCACCAAGCAGTGACTTCCCTTCACTTCCCCCCGATCATCCCACTCCTGTCGGGGGACGCCTCTCACAGTTCCTACCTGTCTGGAATTCTATCACAACAGACAAGTGGTTAAGACAAATTATCCAGTATGGTTGCCTGGAACTCACCTCTACTCCCCCAAATATCCCTCCCAGACAATGTCCAATGTCCCTGGAACGTCTGACTCTCCTGAAACAAGAGGTTCTCTCTATTACAAAAACATGCAATAGAACCAGTCCCCTTGCCTCATCAAGGCACAGGGGTTTACTCCCTCTACTTTCTAATCCCAAAAAAGGAAGGCTCTCAGGCCCATATTGGACCTCAGACCACTAAACCTCTACATTCAGTCAGACCACTTCCACATGGTCACTCTCCAACAGGTGCTCCCACTGCTTCAACAAGGCGACTTTCTCTCTACTCTAGATCTAAAGGACGCCTACTTTCATATTCCCATTCACCCCGCTCACAGGAAATCTCAGGTTCGTGGTGGATGGTCAACACTAACAATTCAAAGTCCTTCCGTTCGGGGTGACTACAGCACCCAGAGTCTTCACCAAGTGTCTTGCAGTAGTTGCGGCCCACTTACGAAGACAACACGTTCACGTGTTCTCTTATCTGGACGACGGGCTCATAAAAGCCAAGTCCCACAGCAGCTGTGTGCAACACACACACACAACAATCCAGCTGCTTCACAACTTGGGCTTCACGGTGAATCTCACCAAATCCCACCTCCAACCGTCCAGCACACAGCAATACCTAGGAGCTACAATAAACACCTCAAAAGTTTTAGCATACCCCAACCCTCTCAGGATAAGCAGTATGCAAGCTCCAGTATCCAAATTTCAACCTCAACACATTACCAGCTCGAGTGTTCATGCAGTTAATCGGGATGATGGCCTCTTGCATTCTCATAGTCCCTTATGCAAGTCGCCAAATGCGTCCCTTACAGGAGTGTTTGGCACGTCCGTGGAACCAGGCTCAAGGTCAGCTAACAGATCTGGTGTTGGTGGACAGCCGCACACATCGCTCTCTGCAGTGGTGGAACACACAAAACCTTTCCAAAGGGCGGCCGTTCCGCGACCCGGTTCCACAGATAGTGCTAACAGCAGGCGCATCGCTCATCGGCTGGGTAGCTCATCTTCAAAATCATACCATTCAGGGCATATGGACCCCTCAACAAAAACACCACAAATTACCTGGAACTACTGGCAATTTTTCTGGCATTAAAATCCTTTCAACTCCATCTGGTAGGCAAAGCTGTCCTGGTCCGTGCAGATAACATAACAGCAATGTACTACATACAAAAAACAAGGGGACACACACTCTACAGCTTTCACACCTAGCTCAAAGCATATGGAGATGGGCCATTCCGCAAAACATATCTCTTTGCAGAACACCTCCCAGGGGTACACAATCAGATTGCGGATCTGCTCCGTCGTCAAACACAGCAGAACCACGAATGGGAACTTCATCCTCAAGTTTTTCTTCCCTTCTTTCACATGTGGGGCCACCCAGAAATAGATCTGTTCGCCACACATCAAACACAAAATGCCCAAGCTTCGCGTCCAGGTATCCACACCCATTGTCCAAAGGCAATGCGCTATGGATGAACTGGTCAGTCAAATTTGCTTACGCTTTTCCACCTCTCCCACTAATTCAGTTAGTGGTTCGGAAGCTCAAACAACATTCCCTCACAATGATCCTGGTTGCTCCAACATGTGCCCGACAACCATGGTTCACAACCCTCTTGGAACTATCAGTAGTTCCTCATCAAAAGCTACGCCTCTTACCCAAGCTTCTCACTCAGAACCATGGAGCGATAAGGCATCCAGATCCCAATCAACTCAACCTTGCGATCTGGCACCTGAAGTCCTAGAGTTTGGCTACCTTAATTTACTGCCAGACTGCATGAACATAAAGGAGGCTAGACGCCCTACCACTAGAGCGTGCTATGCTGCAAAGTGGAAAAGATTTGTAATTTACTGTACAAATAACAAAATCAACCCACTAGATGCTTCCATTCAACACATCTGTTACCTTTTGCATCTACAACTATGTAACCTAGCGTATACATCCATTAGACTACATCTTGCAGCAATAGCAGCCGATCTCCAAAACAGACATTTCTTTGTTTAGGGTGCCAGCTATCAAGGCATTTATGGAAGGACTGAAAAGGATAATTCCACCTAGAGTTCCACCCTCTCCAGTATGGAACCTAAATGTGGTACTTAACAGACTCATGGGTCCCCCATTTGAACCTATGCATAAATGCGAATTGCAATTTCTATCATGGAAAGTAGCTTTCCTAGTTGCGATCACCTCTGTCGGTGAACTCCAGGCATTAACCATACAAGAACCATTTCTCCAAATCCATCATAAAGTGGTTCTTAGGACTAACCCAAAATTTCTACCTAAAGTCGTCTCTGCTTTCCACCTTAACCAGTCTGTAGAACTCCCAGTGTTTTTCCCTCTACCAGACTCAGTAGCAGAACGAGCTCTTCACACGCTAGATGTAAAAAGAGCAATACTTTACTACATTGAAAGAACAAAATCCTTTAGAAAGACTAAACAACTTTTTGTAGCTTTCTCCCCACCTCATAAAGGCAATCGTATCTCAAAAACAGGGATTGCAAGGTGATTGTTAAATGCATCCAAATATGCTATGCTAAAGCCAAACGCACCTTAACCATTCCCCCTAGGGCTCACTCCACACGTAAACTAGGGGCATCTATGGCATTCTTAGGGAACATTCCCCTAGATGACATCTGCAAAGCAGCAACTTGGTCTACACCACACACGTTCACAAAACACTATTGTGTAGACATGCAAGCAAAACAAGCTAGTGTGGGCCAGGCTGGATTAAGAACACTTTTTCAAACCACTGCAACAGATACAGGTAGCCGCCGCTAAGGAGGTAACTGCTGCATAGTCTATGCACAAGTATACGATCTACAGCTCATATGCCTCGAACGGAAAATGCTACTTACCAGTATGCATCTGTTCTTGGCATGTAGAGCTGTAGATTCGTATACGCCCACCCACCTCCCCGGATACCTCCATCTGTTCCAGTACTATCTTATTTAGATACATTACACATGGACCTACTTTTCTATTTCTTACTAACTCCATCATAACCCTCCATGGCAAAACATTCTGGAGATGGAGTCGATGCCCATGCGCACTATCGTCCTAAGGAGGAGTCACCTACCTCATGACTACAAAGACTTCTTCCAAGACAAAAACAAAGTGCAAACATCAGAGCCCAACACCAGATGGCGATCTATGCACAAGTATACGAATCTACAGCTCTACATGAAAAAGAACAGATGCATACTGGTAAGTAGCATTTTCCTTTCCTCCGTAGGATAACTGACTGTTTTTCTTGGAAAAGTTTTTAAGTGTGGAGTTTGAAAACCTAAAGAAATTCTTTAAAATTGTACTATTCAACCAAAACGATTTTACTTACCTGTTTACAGGGAATGTCCCAGAGTAGTATCCAGGCATACTAGGAGTAAGAAAAGTAATCTAAAAAGTAACTTACCTTTAATTTTACTGAAAAGCCCATTCAAGTCAATGTACTGCATTTACAAAGTATTGCATTTCTCTGCAACCATATTGTAAGTCAAAACAAAGTGCATATACAATTTCAATTCATACTGTTTACAAACTGCATTACTACTGTAAAGTATTTATTGCTTACCTGTGCCAGGCTTGCTTGGTTCTAGAAAATAAAATAACAAAGAATATTTTCATACAAAAACAATTGGGCTGAAGTTCAGTCTTTGAGTGTGTTAATTAATTTGCTGACTGAGTGCGTACAACAAATGCTTAACACTGTCCTCTGATACTGCCTTACTGCTCGACCACACTACCACAAATAGAGTGAGGTGCTATCTAACTTTACCTCTGCCTACCTTTGGGGTTCCACTGGACTCTGTGCACACTATACCTCACTTTGGTATAGTATATACACAGAGCCAGCTTCCTACACCTAAATACTCAATTTATGGACTTTAATGGAAGTGTAAGGTAGTAGCCAATGGACTATCTACCTCTAGGGTGACTACACCCCCTATATGACCACTTCCTGTGGGGAGTGGGCATAATCCTGACCCAGAGTTCCTAGTTTCACCAAGAGCAAGATGGTGAAACACTACTTTGACTGTCCACTTAAGGTTGCCCACCGTATGGATGTGCTCAGTCTGCAAGTGTGACATGCCTTCCGACTAGCTAATTTTCCCCACTGTCCTGGTGCCAAATGGGCCTCAGGTCAGGGGATGGCATCTCCCGGGGTCGCAAAATCAAATGTGTCCGGCTTTGGTATGTAGATTCAGTAGCTATCCTTCTGCTGAAGTAGGCATTGTTCTTGGCCTCTGAGAGCATGAGCTCTCACCCCTAGGGGTCAGAAACCAGTCTGTGGTGGCAGGCTGATCGATGTCAGTCAGCCAGCACACTAGAGGATGGGTAGGTTTTCAGGGGGCACCTCTATGGTGCCCTCTGGGTGCATGTCATAATAAATCCAACACTGGCATCAGTGTGAATTTAGTAAGACTAGGTGTTTGATACCAAACACCATAGGTTTCAGTGAAGCCATTCTGTCTCTGGGTAACTGTTAATGACCTGTACTCAGTACATATTCTTACGATTGCTTCCCTGTTTACTTGTACTTTCTAGCAATTGAACTAGACATATCGGATTATGCAAATATATCCTGACATGTAATATAATGCACTCTGCTTTAGTGCTGTTAAGGCCTACAGTAGGAGTGGCTTGCATATAGTACATTCAGCGCATGGGTATTGCACACAGGCAGTGTTTAATGTTGTGTTTTCCTAAGGGCTTGCACCCTTTCACTCATTCTGCAGTGGCAGTCTGCATGAAGTTTTTGTATGGATCCCTTAGGGTGGCATAAGACATGCTGCAGCCCTTAGGGACTCTGTTTAGTACCCAATACCTAGGTACCAGGGGTACCATTTACTAGACTTTCAAGGGTGCTAGGGGTAAATTCCTTGCCAATTCGGTTACTACTAGAAATTTTGTTTTTAAGGAAAAGAACACTAGCACTGGAGCCTGGTTAGCAGGCTTTAGTGCACGGTCAGTCGAAAAACCAGCAGTTCGATTGGTGGGGAAACAGTGGGGGAACATTTGCAAAGAAGTTCAGCTTTCTACAACGACCTTAACAAAATGAATAAAAGCTGTTAGACAAGGAATGCCTCCCTTTTTCTTTTTACTATAGTAAGATTGAATTGTTTCATAGGCTGATTTTTACCCTTCTAATCCTGTTCCAATACAAAAAATACGAAACCTTTCCAGTCATATTGTCTTTTTTCCACACAGCCTGGTGGAGCTGCTAAGAAAGGGAAAGCTGCAGCATCAGGCGGGGCTGCAGTGAAGGGCAAGAAGGGGGCAGAGATGAAAGAAGTCGTCGAGCAGGAGTTGTCGGTATGCGTTTTGTACTGTTATTTATTGGGAGTGTGGTAGAGGAGGAAAGAGGAACTAGTGGTCACTGTTTAAACATCATGTCCTCTCTACAGATTGAAGCTTGTGAAGAGAAAGCTGCAGCTGTCCTTCCAGCGACCTGCATGCAGATGCTGGATAGTGCCAATTGGAAGGAGAGGCTTGCCAGCATGGAGGAGTTTCAAAAGGTAGGCTGGTCATCTTGAAGTAGGAGTAGTCCAAGTCTCTCTAAACTTCTCTGGAGTTCCAGTTTCTTGTTCAGTTATGTTCTTATAAACCCTTGTAATGAGGCCTTTACCACTTGATTTTTTTTTTGTAATGGAAGGGGAGAAACCCTAAATTGTAGTAATTTTCAAAATTTCTTCAATCTCAAAGATGGTTAGAGAGATGTTTTGCTCAGTTCTATTCAACTGATCTCCTTTTGGTACTGTGTGTGGGGGTGGAGGCGGGGGGTGGGGGGGTGGCGAGCGAAAGGGTTGGATGGGTGTCTTAGACACTATCTTAGTGTGGTATTCAGTAGAGTTTGCTGAAGTGGGTATTTCCCTTCTTTGCCTCCTCTGCTTCTGAGTAAGTTAAAGTGGAGTGGAAGAGTGTTTCTTTGGCCATTTGGAGATTGTGATAAGCAGGGTTTTCTTACTGATTGTGGTCTATGCTTTTGAGGTGCATTCATCTTGCACCGCGCAAGTCGGGCAGACCTTGTATCTACTCTGCTACCCTATTTTATCTGCTTCTTACTAGGCCGTAGAAGTGATGGAGAGAAGTGAAATGCCGTGCCAAGCTCTGGTCAGGATGCTAGCAAGAAAACCTGGCTGGAAAGAAACCAACTTTCAGGTAAGTGGTCTCCTTCTCCCGTTTCCTCTTTCCGCTCTGGACAACCCCCCCACCCCCCCATGCAATATAGACCCTGGCCTGCTGCTAAACTATGGTAATCACTCGCACTACTATTAAAAGTATGTGATGCATGCCACCTTCCTTTAATTATAGGTAAAGTCCAGGTTGAAAATATCTTTCGATTTGTGTAGCCACCTCTTGGAGGAAAATTCTCGTTCTGTAGGTATACATTGTCTTGTTTTATGTGCTTTCGGAACAAGGGTGCGTACGTCCAGATCGGTAGGAAGGTCTAACTCCCAAGATAACAGAGCTTGCTTTGCAACACCCATTGATATTTTTTAGTGGCCTGCAGCGTTCCCTTCTTGATAGAAATCCAACTGACCCAAGAGTGCTCACGATTTCTGGAGCACTTGTAAGTGTCATAGCTTTACATCATTGAAGGACATTTGCTCATGAATTCTTCTTATCTTTGGCAATTTAGTCAGTTTAACACTCCTTTCGTGTTCATGCATTATTTTCAGCTCAGCCGGAGTGGTTACTGTTCAGAGCATTATTTTTGGACATTCTCAGTGTTTGACCTGCTTGGCTCACGTGACCTTGCCTAGATATGAAGATTGTTTTCATGACCAGTGGGTTGATGCATCAAGCGTGTCGCATGTCCTACCCATTGGTACGCGAGTCAGCAATGACCGAGTACGCTGGGGCTACATAAACTAGATTAAATTGAAATAGCTGCTTGGTAATCTGCTGTCTAGTAATTCAGATATTGGCAGCAATTCATCCATATCCCTGAATGCGATTACAGACCCTCTTAATTTGGGATCTTAATTAGGCTTAGGGAATGATTTCTTACTGTAATCCCATTTCTCTTGCAGGGGAATCTCCATTGAAGTCTTAAGCACTGAATAGTCCTGCCACAGGCGGGTATCCCGGAGCACTATTTCATAATAGGAGCGGGCAGACATGGCTGGGAGACACTGCATATCCTAAGCCGGTGAACTGTTTTGATCTACTAGACTATGGGCTCCCACACCCCTGACTTTGCATTAAGTTTACTTTGATCAGGCGGTACCTTCTGTGATGCAGCATTGACTGTAGAGTAATGGGTCCCTGCTGTCCAAGTTCCCAGTACCAGTATTCGTTCCCTAAAACTGATGCACAATTGGCCTTTCAGGCCCCCTGTAAGTCCCTAGTAAAAGTAAAAGATACATGGGTACCTAGGGCACTTGGGCTGAAGAGTGCCCCTAGGGACCCCTCATCTAGACCATGCAGATTGCCACTGCGGCATGGATGGCCTGGGGCAGACAAAAGGTCCAAGTCGACATGGCACACTGCCTGTGTGCCATGCCAACTAGCGCTGCCTAAGATATAGGTAAGTCACCCCTCTAGCAGGTCTTACCTGCCCTAAGACACGGTGAACTATATCAGATGTGGGCAAATCTGCATGAGCAGATATGCCCCTACAGTATTAGGGTCTATTCCTTAATATTGTAAGTGCCAGGGAAGCCATAGAGAGTACATGGGCTGGATGCGAACCCTAGCCTCTGCTGCTAGCAGCAGATGGCAGCCCCTGGTTTACACCCCCACTTTGGATGTATGCCCACCTTTGCCAACTCTCCTCAGGTGGAGGAAGCAAAGTCGAGCACACATTATAGTCCCCTCCATCTTGAAGATGAGGGGACTTCTCCAATCAGGGCTAGGCCTATGCCCCCTCCCAAAGTAGGGTGGCATAATAGTGGGTGTAGTCACACCAGTTAAAGGGGCCCATTGGCCCTACCTGCTACTCCCCTAAAACGCCCCCTAAATTTAGTTTTGAGAGCTCCCTCAGACCTAGAAACCAGATTCCTGCAACCTACGAAGAAGTTGACGTACAGCAAAGCTTGAAGACAACTGCCTTGGCCCCAGTCCGACCGGCCTGTCTCCAGCTTGAAGAGCCTGCAAAGAAGACTCATGTCCTGTGTCTGACTACCAAGAACCCCACGAAGACTGCCACTCTTCAACAAAGACCAGATCCCTCAGGAGCTTGCCTCCCAAGACAGAGTGACCTGCCCGTGAGCAGGCCCCAACTGAGGTGCCCCCTAGCCCCATTGACTAACATTGACACCTTACACTCTGCAACTGGCCACCCTAGTGCAGCCGCTGGTGGTGTACCTTGAGTGCGAACCTGAACCTTGGATCTAGCCCCCACCCACCCCCCCCCATCCAAAACTCGGCTACCAAAACCGTTTTCTTGCCTGCAAACCTAATGCTTCGTTTTTCTCCGTAGGTTTGTATGGTGTTTTCTCAGAAAAATATTTTAAGTGCTGAACTTGTCTTGTACTGCAACAAAAGTAAATTAGTGTGTTCAAAAGAGTTAACCTGCTTACTGATGTACTGTAATGCCTAAACTGTTAGGAGTTTTTCACCCGCCAACTTTGAAAAGTAACTACAAAGTAATCTAAAGTAATTTCAAGTACTCTAAAGTGTCTGCAACCCATTTTCTCAACTGCAAAGTAATTTGTATGCCTTTACAAAACCAGTGCACACTATCTTGAATTACTTGCCTGCTACTGAGTAAATCTTGGTTCTAGTAATAAAAATAACGTAACCATTATTTTTACAAACTATTGGTCTGGATTCAGTATTTGAGATTGTGACATTTCTTGCCTGATTATGTACAACAAATGCTTAACATTACCCTCAGATAAAGCCTTACTGCTAGCCCACACTACCACAAATAGAGAGTAAAGTATTATCTACTTTAGCCCCAGTTATACCTTTGGGGTCCACTGGACTCTGTGCACACTATACCTTACTTTGGTATAGTATATACAGAGCCAGCTTCCTACAACCCTCTTACCGTGCAGGCTTTTTTTCTGACCTCCTGAGAGCAAAGGCCCTCACCCTAGGAGGCCAGAAATCCGTCTCGAATGGCAGGCTGGCAGAGCCAAGACAACCAACACACCAGAGGCTGGTCGGTTTTCAGGGGGCACCTCTAAGGTGTCCTCTGTGTGCATGTATTTACATATCCACCACTGGAATCGGGTGGGTTTGTAAATGTGAGATGTTTGATATCAAACATCCCTGTTTTCAGTGACGCCATCATGTAGCTGGGGAATTAGTTTTCACCAGTTTCCAGTACATGGTTTACAATGGCTTCCCTGTTCACTTGCTCTGGCAGTAATGCAACTGACCAGCACAGAGGTATATCCACTCATGCGGATATGCCCTCACCTGTAATACCAAGCACCCTGCCGTAGGTCTGTAAGGCTATATGCAGTGTTGGGGAACCTGACACACAGGGATGTAAGGTCATGTTTTCGTTTGTACAAAAACATGCAGCCTGCGATAGCAGCCCTGCATCTGTTTGGAGAGGGGTCCCTTTGGGTGGCACAATTCGGGCTGCAGCCCATAGCGGGCCCTCTTTAGTACCTCCGGTCCTAGGTACCAGGGATACCATTTACTAGGAACTTACAGAGGGTGTTAAAGGCATTGACAATTGGGGGACCAATTGTACAGTTTTGGGAAAGAGCTCTGGCACTGGGGACCTGATTAGCAGGAGCCCAGTGCACTTCCAGTCAAAATCACATCATGTACCAGGCAAAGAGTGGAGGTGACATGTCAAAGGAGTACTTTCCTACAGTGCTATATGGCCTTAAAACATGTACCGACTAGATCTAGTGTGTATTGATTCATTTAAAGTAGCTAAGATCTTTTCACCCAGTTTTTGGTAGTTTGTGTCTTTGTTGTATAGAGAACCTTTTGTTGCTGGATGCTACTCTAGTCTGTTTCCATAGACATTTTACTGCATTAGGGATTTAATCTGGTGAGTTACTTTCAGAATAATCTGGAAAAGACTAAAGTTATGACTTTTGAAGGATGAGGTTGGACCTATGTAGGAGCGGGGTGGTTGAATAGTGCTGTACTGGAGCCCCTGAAGAACTACTTAATTTCCTGGAGCTAGTTTGTCAAGATTTTGCCTATAAGTTGGACATTAAAGCCTAGAAATCAGAAGCATATTCAGCAGGTAGAAAGTATCCCTTTCATTCTTCTTTTTTTTAAATTTTTTTAAAATCTTTTTTATTAACAATGCTCATGAGACCATACAGTACAATGTCTTGTCCATGTACAACACATGGAGCTATCACAAAAATTAATAAGAAAATAATTGTTGAACAACAAGGACAATCAGCAATTCCCATCCCTCCTACCCCTCCATGACAGCCCCGGATTCTCTGTACTTTCGCCAGGGTGCCCACACTGTCTTCCATTTTTTAGCACCCCCCCCCTATATTTGTACACAGTTTCTTCGGGCCTTTGGCACCAGTCGAGGTCACGTTTCCATTCCTCCAACTTCGGGGGTGTCTGCGCCCCCCACCCCCTGGCTATATTTCGTTTCGCCACTCCCGCGGCCAGGACCAGCCATAATTCCACATACCTAGACCAGTCCGTGTCACTTTTAATCATCAATAATAGCCACTTCGGCTCCATTGGAACCGTCTCCCCCTCCACACTAGACATGGTGTCGGTGATCTTCGTGCAGAAGGGGATGATCTCCGGGCACTCCCACAAGATATGAAAGAAAGTGCCCTCCTGTTGGCAGCCCTTTATGCATAACGCAGACTGGCTCCTACCCCAGGTATAGAGGTGCGTGCGGGGATAGTATGTACGGTGAAGGATTTTTAGTTGCACCAGTCTGAACCTAGATCGGATTGCAATCTCTCTGGGGCTCTGCAGCGCATCCTGCCAGTCCTCATCGTCTATGCTACCAAGATCTTTGGCCCAAGCTGCTCCAAGAGTGATTAGGGGGTCAGGTATGTTGTCTAGCAGTTTGCGATAAATCGTGGAGGTGGGTTTGTGAGAAAGTGCCCTCTTTCTTGCATGGTATGCCCCCACTTTTTGCTGAATTGCTGATGTTCTTTGACTGAGTGTGCCCTGGGCTCCTGCTAATAAGGTACCCAGGGCCTATGTTCCTTCCCTAAACCTGCATTGAAGCCTAAACCCAATTGGCATCTCTGGCCACATGTCAGCCCCTGGTAAATGGTACCATAGGTACCCAGGGCACTGTGACCAGAGAAGGCCTCTAAGGGCTGCAGCACTTATTGTGCCACCCTTAGAGGCCCTGTACCCTGACACTCACACACGGTCTTTGCAGGCTGTGTGTCTTGGTGCAGAACAAAGTGAAGTCGACATGGCACACATCCCTGTGTGCCATGCCCACAAACCACTGCCCTGGCATACATCAGTCACCCCTCTAGCTGGATGCCCTATGCCAGTGGTGAGGGTACAGGTGCATGAGCCCTGTACCCCTACAGTACCCAGGTCCATTCCTGGGCACTGTAAGTGCAGTGCTGCCATTAAGAGTATATGGTGCTGGGAGTTTGTCATTACGAACTCCACAGCACCATGATGGCTACACTGAAGACTGGGAAGTTTGGTATCAAACTTCTCAGCACATTAAACCCACACTGATGCCTGTGTGGGATTTAATGTAAAATGCACCACAGAGGGCATCTTAGAGATGCCCCCTGAAACTCGACCAACCTCCAGTGACCTGACTGAGTGGCTGCCACCAACAGACATGTTTCTGGACCCCTGGGTCGAGAGCTTGCTGCTCTCGGGGGCCTGAAACAATGCACATCCTGGGACGAGGTGCCAAGCCTCCTCCCCCAGGATGGGCAGGGTTCACGATGGAGAAGCTTCAATGGCATGCCGCCTTTGTGAGCCTCTCCAGATCATTTGCTGCTTTCAGCAACTGGTCCCCACTGGTTCTACCCCCTGCTTTGGGCGGGAGAACCGGCGGGAAAAACCAGTGAGGAAGAGAGGTGTGCCCACCTCTGCCAACTCCACCCCTAAGGTGGGGGAGGCGAGGTGAAGCACAACCTCGAGTCCCCGCCATCTTGAGGATGGGGGGACCCAGCCAACCAGGGACAGGCTCCTGCCCCCCTCCCACTGGAGAGTGGCAGAATAGGGGCTGTACCCACCCCAGGGAAGGGACCCATTGGTCCCTGCCCTTTACCTACCTGTAACGCCCCTAAATTTAGTATTTAGGGGCACCCTGAACCTTCCTTCCTCAGATCCAGCAACTACAAGAAAGAGAAGGACGAGAAGCCGTGCAGAGCTAACAAGAGGACGACGCCCACTGACTTGGACCGAGCCCTACAGGCCTGTCTCCCCTCTAACCTGCTCCGGCAAAATCCCGGCGTGTCCAGCGGCCAGCAACCTCAAAAACCCCGGAGGACCTGCCTGCCTTCACTTTCCAAGCTGTTTCTCCCGTGAACACCGGAAGTGTTTGAACTGCAGCTTCTGGTGCCAGCCAGGAACCGCGAATCCCGCACACTGTGCACCCGCTGAATCTGGCCCGAGCTCGAGTGGGCAAATACCCCGAGGAGGTCCCCCCGGCGATCCTGACCTGAGATCCGGCGACCCCTGACCTGCCTCACGCCTCCGGACGACGCCTGCAGCCTCAATCCAGAGGACCCCCCGCGACCAGAGCGGGTAAGAAAATCCGACGTCCCAAGGCACCCCGACACCCCACGGCCTTGTGTGCCCAACCTAGCGGTGCCTAAGCAAACCTCAACATCCCAACTTACCCCTCGAAGTGGTGGTCACTCCTGGAAGATCCTCGTCCCTGAGCCTGCAGTGTTTCTTTGTCCCGGAGAATCTCCATTGAAGTCAACAGGGCACCCGACCTCAAAACAGCACCCTGCACCCGGCCGCCCTAGTGCCGCTGAGGGTTCCCCTTTTGTGCTAACTTGGTCCCCAACTTGCCCTGAGCTTAACCCTAGGAGCTTTGCTTCCACAACCCCGTGGCCTGCTTGCCAGCAGCCACCAACCGGAGTCCCCCTATCCGCCATAGGATAACATTGGGCCTCAACACTCTGCACCCGGCCGCCCTAGTGCCGCTGAGGGTGCAACAACATTGCATCACTGACCCTGGGAGACCCCCCCCGAGTCTAACCCCAGAACCCTAACTCAAAAGACCGATTACTTGCCTCGAAACCGATAACCTGTTTTTCCTCATAGAGTAACATAGAAACTTTTTGGGAAGTTCAAAGTGTCGACTTTTGAAAACTAAGAATATTCCTTAAAAATCACACAAATAACCAAAACGCATTTTCTCAACTGTTTTCAGGAAATGTCCCAGTGCTGAATCTAGGCATCCAGCACTGAGTAAGAAAAGTAACGTTAAAGTAACTTACCTGTGAATTGAATTTCCTTCCTTAGGATAACATTGGTGGTTCTAGGTGAAAAAGTTTCTAAGTGTCAACTTTTGAAATACAAGAATATTCTTTAGAAATCGTACAAACTACAAAAACGTAATTACTTACCTGTTTTAAGTAAATGTCCCAGTGCTGAATCTAGGAGTCCAGCAATGGATTACAAAAGTAACGTAAAAGTAATTTTACCTGCATTTACCTTAAAAAGCCATTCATTTCAATGTACTGCATTTACTAAGTATTGCAACCTACTGCATCCCCTGTAAATCAAATCAAGTACAATCTTCATTGCTTTTTAAAACTGTGTACAACAAGTAACTTATTACTGAAAAGAATTGAATGCTTACCTGTGCCAGGCTTGCTTGGTTCTAAAATAAAATAACAGTATATTTTTTATACAAAAACAATTGGCCTAGAGTTTAGTTCTTGAGTGTGTGAATTCATTTGCTCACTGAGTGTGTACATCAAATGCTGAACACTGTCCTCTGATACTGCCTTACTGGTCGACCAAGCTACCACTTTGGAGAGTAAGGTTCTATCTAACTGTAACCTCTGCCAAACCTCTGGAGACCCTTGGACTCTATACACACTGTACCTCACTTTGGTGCAGTATATATAGAGCCAGTTTCTTACATTGGTGGATCAGCGGTGGGATACAAACTTGCATTTGTTGGACTACTTGGTTACCACCTGATCACACGACAGAACTCTTAAATTGCCTTTAGAATTCTGATTTTTTTCAAATTGGCATTTTGACCAAACTACTAAAAGTCTTGTTAGGGCCTTGCTTAAGTCCCTTTAGTATTTTAGAAAATAAAAAGTCACTATAGTCCAGGGTAGAGGGGTTAGAACTTTTTGTTAGAATGTCTCAAAAACAGAACCCAGCTATTAGTGAAGATAACCAAAATGACATACAGGACAGGGTGGAGGAGCTCGACCTCACCCCTTATCTTCACTTGTCCTACAAGGAGATAAGGTCCTTATGTAGAATTAAAAATATACCAATGGGCCAGCATCCAACCAAACAAGGGGTCCAGGAGCTCCTGGCTGAGTATGCACTGGCCCACCCATCTGAAAATGGTGATGACCAATCAGATGAGGAAAGGGATGAGGATGAGCGGGCTAGGAACCCCCCTCCAATAATCCCTAGGGAGGAAAGGGCCCCCATACCCTCAACTCCAAGCATCAACCCCTGGGGACCTAGGGGCCACACAGGTGGTTCAGGTCCCAGTGAGGACATTGGGGACAATCCCAATGAGGAGGACAGCTTTTTAGCAAGGCTGGCCAAAAGATTGAAACTAGAGTCCAGACTCCTGGCTCTGGAAAAAGAAAGGAAAGAGATGGGTTTAGCACCCATCAATGGTGGCAGCAATACAAATAACAAGGACAGTGAACAATCTTATGATCCTAAAATCCCCAAAGGGATTGTCCCTAAATTTGAGGAGGGTGATGACATCACCAAATGGTTCACTGCCTTTGAGAGGGCCTGTGACATGAGAAAGGTGAAGAAACCTCTCTGGGGGGCACTCCTGTGGGAACTGTTCTCTGGTAACTGCAGAGACAGGCTTCTGACCCTATCTGGGCCAGATGCAGGGTCCTATGATCTCATGAAGAAAACTCTGATTGAGGGATTTGGACTCACCACTGAGGAGTACAGAATTAGATTCAGGGGGGCTCACAAAACCCAGAACCAGTCCTGGATTGATTTTGTAGACTACTCAGTAAAGACACTGGATGGTTGGTTATCTGGACACAATGTGCATGACTTTACTGGACTTTACAATTTGTTTATGAAGGAACATATATTAAGTAATTGCACGAATGAAAAGTTACATCAGCATTTGGTAGACCTAGGTCTAATTTCTCCCCAAGAATTGGGAAAGAAGGCAGACCACTGGGTCAAGACTAGGGTGACAAGGACAACCACTGGGGGTGACCAGAAGAAAACGGTTACAAAACCTCCCCAGGGGAAAGGTGGTGAGATTCCCCAAGATAAAGTCTGAGTCTTCCAAAGGGCCCCAAAAACCTGCACAGGGGGGTGGGTCCCAAACTACTCCCTATACTCCACAACCCTATAGGGGGAAGAACTTTGATCCTTCAAAGGCCTGGTGTAACAACTGTAAGTAGTTGGGACACTTAACTGTAGACCAGTCTTGCCCTAGCAATAAGGCCCCTAGTTCAACAAGTACAGCTACTTCTGGTGTAGCAAGTCTACAGATGGGATCAACAGTGTGCCCAGAGCAAATCAGGATGCACACTGAAGCAGTTCTAGTTTCAGAGGGGGAAGTTGAGTTTGCCACTGTAGCTGTGTGGTCACCCAACTTAAAGAAATACTTACAGTACCCTTGGATAAATGGAACTAGGATAGAGGCTCTGAGGGATACAGGTGCCAGTGTCACTATGGTGAAAGACACACTGGTTTCCCCTGAGCAATATTTGATTGGGCGTACTTACCCAGTCACCAATGCTGACAGTGTTACCACTAATCATGCCATGGCTATGGTGACATTAGACTGGGTGGGGTGGGGGGGGGGGTTACTGGCCTGAAACAGGTAGTGGTCTCTCCAAAGCTACCAGTTGCATGTCTGCTTGGCAATGACCTGGAAACCTCAGCCTGGGCTGAGGTTGAACTAAAAACCCATGCAGCAATGCTGGATATCCCTGAATTGGTGTGTGTGAAACAAGAGCACAGAGCAAAAGACAGGGTGAAAAAATAGTGTTGGAGCCTGAAAGTATGGCCCAACGTACCAAGAGAAAAGGTAAGAAGACTGGGGAACCAGCTTCTGTACAGCACAAAGATCAGGACCCCTCTCCTCAGGGAGAGGACTTGGACACCCCAGAGGGAACTGAGCCTATGGAGCTTGACCCTTACCAGGTTGAACTCTTGGGCCCAGGGGGACCCTTTAGGGAAGAGCTGTGCCAGGGTCAGCAGGACTGCCCCACTCTTGAAAGCCTGAGGCAGCAAGCTGTTTCAGAAGCAAAGGGAGATGTCAGTGGTACCCACAGAGTTTATTGGGAAGAGTGATTACTGTACACTGAGGCAAGAGACCCCAATCCTGGAGCCACCAGGAGAGTGGTAGTGCCACAGAGGTACAGGGAGTTCCTCCTAACTTTAGTTCATGACATCCCCCTAGCTGGGCATCTGGGCCAAACCAAGACTTGGGAAAGGCTAGTTAGCCACTTTCACTGGCCCCAGATGCACCAAAAGGTGAAGGAGTTTGTCAGCTTCTGTGTTACCTGTCAGGCCAGTGGCTAGACAGGTGGCCACCCAAAGGCCCCCCTGATACCACTGCCTGTGGTGGGGGTTCCCTTTGAAAGGGTAGGTGTGGACATAGTGGGTCCACTTGAACCTCCCACAGCCTCGGAACAAATTCATACTAGTGGTAGTGGATCATGCCACTAGGTACCCTGAAGCAATTCACCTTAGGACTACTACAGCTCCTGCAGTAGCCAAGGCCCTCATTGGTGTCTTCACCAGGGTAGGGTTTCCTAAGGAGGTGGTTTCAGACAGAGGTTCTAACTTTGTCTGCTTACCTGAAACACATGTGGAAGGAATGTGGAGTGCAGTACATGTTTACTACACCCTATCATCCACAAACCAATGGCCTTGTTGAGAGATTTAACAAGACATTGAAAGGCATGATTATGGGGCTCCCTGAGAAACTCAAAAGGAGATGGGATGTCCTCTTATCATGTCTGCTTTTCGCTTAGAGAAGTGCCACAGAAGGGAGTAGGTTTCTCACCCTATGAACTTCTGTTTGGCCATCCTGTGAGGGGACCACTTTGTCTTGTAAAGGAGGGCTGGGAGAGGCCTCTCCAAGAACCCAAACGAGACATTGTGGACTATGTGCTTGGCCTAAGGTCCAGAATGGCTGAGTACATGGAAAAGGCATCCAAGAATCTTGAGGCCAGCCAGGAGGTTCAGAAGCACTGGTATGACCAAAAAGCTGCACTGGTTGAATTTCAACCTGGGCAACAGGTGTGGGTGTTGGAGCCAGTGGCACCAAGGGCACTCCAGGACAGATGGAGTGGCCCTTACCCTATCCTGGAGAAAAAGAGTGAGGTCACCTACTTAGTTGACCTGGGCACAAGCAGGACACCCAAAAGGGTTATCCATGTGAACCGCCTAAAGCTCTACAATGACAGGGCTGACATCACCATGCTGATGGTGACTGATGAGGAGCAGGAAGCAGAGAGTGAACCTCTCCCTGACCTCCTCTCATGCAGCCCAAAAGATGGGTCAGTTGATGGAGTTGTCTTTTCAGACACCCTCTCTGCCCAACAGCAGACTGACTGCAAGCAAGTCTTGCAACAGTATGCTAAGCTCTTTTCCTTGTCCCCTGGTCTGACAAACTGGTGTACCCATGATGTGGACACTGGTGACAGTGCACCTGTCAAAAACAAGATCTATCGACGGTCAGACCAAGTCAAGGAAAGCATCAGAGCCGAGGTCAGCAAGATGCTGGAGTTAGGGGTTATTGAACCCTCTGAGAGCCCCTGGGCTAGCCCAGTGGTTCTGGTCCCCAAACCTCACCCACAGGGTGGAAAGAGAAATGAGGTTCTGTGTGGATTATAGAGGGCTCAACTCTGTCACCAAGACAGATGCTCACCCTATCCCAAGAGCAGATGAGTTGATAAACAAATTGGGTGCAGCCAAATTCTTAAGTACCTTTGACTTAACTGCAGGGTACTGGCAGATTGGCATGGCACCAGGAGCAAAAGAGAAAACCGCATTCTCCACACCTGATGGGCACTATCAGTTCACTGTTATGCCCTTTGGTTTAAAGAATGCCCCTGCCACCTTCCAGAGGTTGTTGAATCAAGTCCTTGCTGGTTTGGAGCCCTTTAGTGCAGCTTATCTTGATGATATTGCTGCCTTTATCTCCACCTGGCAGGATCACCTGGTCCACCTTGGGAAGGTTTTAAAAGCCCTGCAAACTGCAGGTCTAACTATCAAGGCATCCAAATGCCAGATAGGGCAGTGCACTGTGGTGTACTTGGGCCACCTTGTTGGTGGAGGCCAGGTACAGCCCTTACAGCCCAAGATTCAGGCCATCCTGGACTGGGCAGCTCCAACAATCCAGACTCAAGTCAGGGCATTCCTTGGCTTGACTGGGTACTACAGGAGGTTTGTGAAGGGATATGGGTCCATTGTGACTCCCCTCACAGAACTCACCTCCAAGAAGATGCCCAAAAAGGTTAACTGGACAGTTGGTTGCCAAAAGGCTTTTGACACCCTGAAAGAAGCAATGTGCTCCGCACCAATTCTGAAGGCTCCAGATTATGCCAAGCAGTTCATAGTGCAGACTGATGCCTCTGAGCTAGGGATAGGAGCGGTCCTATCCCAGACCAATGATGAAGGCCAAGACCAACCTGTTGCTTTTATAAGCAGAAGGCTTCTCCCCAAGGGAGCAGCGTTGGAGTGCCGTTGAGAGGGAGGCCTTTTCTGTGGTTTGGTCCCTGAAGAAGTTGAGACCATACTTGTTTGGTACTCACTTCCTAGTTCAAACTGATCACAGACCTCTTAGATGGCTAATGCAAATGAAAGGAGACAATCCTAAACTGTTGAGGTGGTCCATCTCCCTACAGGGAATGGACTTTGAAGTGGAACACAGACCTGGGCCTGCCCATGCCAATTCAGATGGACTTTCCAGGTTCTTCCACTTAGACAATGAAGACTCTCTAGGGCAAGGTTAGGCTCATCTTTCGTTTGGGGGGGGGGGGGTTGTGTGAGAAAGTGCCCTCTTTCTTGCATGGTATGCCCCCACTTTTTGCTGAATTGCTGATGTTCTTTGACTGAGTGTGCCCTGGGCTCCTGCTAATCGGGTACCCAGGGCCTATGTTCCTTCCCTAAACCTGCATTGAAGCCTAAACCCAATTGGCATCTCTGGCCACATGTCAGCCCCTGGTAAATGGTACCATAGGTACCCAGGGCACTGTGACCAGAGAAGGCCTCTAAGGGCTGCAGCACTTATTGTGCCACCCTTAGAGGCCCTGTACTCTGACACTCACACACTGCCTTTGCAGGCTGCGTGTCTTGGTGCAGAACAAAGTGAAGAGTCGACATGGCACACATCCCTGTGTGCCATGCCCACAAACCACTGCCCTGGCATACATTAGTCACCCCTCTAGCTGGGTGCCCTATGCCAGTGGTGAGGGTACAGGTGCATGAGCCCTGTACCCCTATAGTACCCAGGTCCATTCCTGGGCACTAAGTGCAGTGCTGCCATTAAGAGTATATGGTGCTGGGAGTTTGTCATTACGAACTCCACAGCACCATAATGGCTACACTGAAGACTGGGAAGTTTGGTATCAAACTTCTCAGCACATTAAACCCACACTGATGCCTGTGTGGGATTTAATGTAAAAATGCACCACAGAGGGCATCTTAGAGATGCCCCCTGAAACTCGACCAACCTCCAGTGACCTGACTGAGTGGCTGCCACCAACAGACATGTTTCTGGACCCCTGGGTCGAGAGCTTGCTGTTCTCGGGGGCCTGAAACAATGCACATCCTGGGACAAGGTGCCAAGCCACCTCCCCCAGGATGGGCAGGGTTCACGAAGGAGAAGCTTCAAAGGCATGCCGCCTTTGTGAGCCTCTCCAGACCATTTGCTGCTTTCAGCAATTGGTCCCCACTGGTTCTACCCCCCCCCCCTTGCTTTGGGCGGGAGAACCGGCAGGAAAAACCAGTGAGGAAGAGAGGTGTGCCCACCTCTGCCAACTCCACCCCTAAGGTGGGGGAGGCGAGGTGAAGCACAACCTCGAGTCCCCGCCATCTTGAGGATGGGGGGACCCAGCCAACCAGGGACAGGCTCCTGCCCACCTCCCACTGGAGAGTGGCAGACTAGGGGGTGTACCCACCCCAAGTAAGGGACCCATTGGTCCCTGCCCTTTAACTACCTGTAACGCCCCTAAATTTAGTATTTAGGGGCACCCTGAACTTTCCTTCCTCAGATCCAGCAGCTACAAGAAAAAGAAGAGAAGGACGAGTAGCCATGCAGAGCGAACAAGAGGACGACGCCCACTGACTTGGCCCCAGCCCTACAGGCCTGTCTCCCCTCGAACCTGCTCCTGCAAAACCCCGGCGTGTCCAGCGGCCAGCAACCTCAAAAACCCCGGAGGACCTGCCTGCCTTCACTTTCCAAGCTGTTTCTCCCGTGAACACCGGACGTGTTTGAACTGCAGCTTCTGGTGCCAGCCAGGAACCGTGAATCCCGCTCACTCTGCACCCGCCGAATCCGGCCCGGGCTCGAGAGGGCAAATACCCAGAGGAGGTCCCCCCGGCGATCCTGACCAGAGATCCGGCGATCCCTGACCTACCTCACGCCTCCTGACGACGCCTGCAGCCTCAATCCAGAGGATCCCCCCTACCGCGACCAGAGCGGGTAAGAAAATCCGACGTCCCAAGGCACCCCTGCACCCGACGCCCCACGGCCTTGTGTGCCCCAACCAACGGTGCCTAACCAACCCTCAACATCCCAACTTACCCCTCGAAGTGGTGGTCACTCCTGGAAGATCCTCGTCCCTGAGCCTGCAGTGTTTCTTTGTCCCGGAGAATCTCCATTGAAATCAACCGGGCACCCGACCTCAAAACAGCACCCTGCACCCGGCCGCCCTAGTGCTGCTGAGGGTGCCCCTTTTGTGCTAACTTGGTCCCCAACTTGCCCTGAGCTTAACCCTAGGAGCTTTGCTCCCACAACCACGTGGCCTGCTCGCCAGCATCCCCCAACCGGAGTCCCCCTATCCTCCATAGGATAACATTGGGCCTCAACACTCTGCACCCGGCCGCCCTAGTGCCGCTGAGGGTGCAACAGTAGTGCATCACTGACCCTGGGAGACCCCTGAGTCTAACCCCAGAACCCTAACTCAAAAGACCGATTACTTACCTCGGAACCGATGACCTGTTTTTCCTCATAGAGTAACATTGACACTTTTTCTCCCAAAAAGTGTCGACTTTTGAAAATTAAGAATATTCCTTAAAAATCACACAAATAACCAAAACGCATTTTCTCAACTGTTTTCAGGAAATGTCCCAGTGCTGAATCTAGGCATCCAGCACTGAGTAAGAAAAGTAACGTTAAAGTAACTTACCTGTGAATTGAATTTCCTTCCTTAGGATAACATTGGTGGTTCTAGGTGAAAAAGTTTCTAAGTGTCAACTTTTGAAATACAAGAATATTCTTTAAAAATCGTACAAACTACAAAAACGTAATTACTTACCTGTTTTAAGTAAATGTCCCAGTGCTGAATCTAGGAGTCCAGCACTGGATTACAAAAGTAACGTAAAAGTAATTTTACCTGCATTTACCTTAAAAAGCCATTCATTTCAATGTACTGCATTTACTAAGTATTGCAACCTACTGCATCCCCTGTAAATCAAATCAAGTACAATCTTCATTGCTTTTTAAAACTGTGTACAACAAGTAACTTATTACTGAAAAGAATTGAATGCTTACCTGTGCCAGGCTTGCTTGGTTCTAAAATAAAATAACAGTATATTTTTTATACAAAAACAATTGCCCTAGAGTTCAGTTCTTGAGTGTGTGAGACCATTTGCTGACTGAGTGTGTACATCAAATGCTGAACACTGTCCTCTGATACTGCCTTACTGCTCGACCAAGCTACCACTTTAGAGAGTAAGGTTCTATCTAACTTTAACCTCTGCCAAACCTCTGGAGACCCTTAGACTCTATACACACTGTACCTCACTTTGGTGCAGTGTATATAGAGCCAGTTTCTTGCAGGGTTTCTCTGTTATGGGGTCAAGCCAACAACCTATCCTCCATCAGGGAGTGTTCCGGAATAGACGTACCACTCTGTACATATGATCGTAGAGCATGCAAGAGTCGTATATGATGGTATCTCTGTGACTGGTGTAGGTTGTATTCCCTTTGAAGGTACTCAAAGGAGCGGGGGGAATCCCCTTTCCAGACATCGCCTAAATATTCGATCCCTATCAACTTCCACCCCTTGAAGCCCGTCAAAGCAGTCACCTCCCGCAATTGCTCCCGCAACCACAGTGGGGTTCTCCCGGTCAGTTTGCCCGCCCACCCTAGGAGTTTATTAGCCTCTCTCCAGCACTGCAGTACTACCCTGGTGTGTTCAGGCCACTCCGCCTGCTACCTCCGGGCATAAAGGAGAGGTTCACAGTTACCTCTAGGCATAACCGTCCTATCCACCCTGTAGGCAGGTTCACTACTGTCCGTATATACCCAGTCGTTTATCACCTGTAGCTGCGAGGCCCAGTAGTATAGCTTGACATCTGGGAGCGCCAGACCTCCATCATACACTCCCCTGTGGAGCTTGTGCAACGCAATTCTCGGGGACCCTCCGTCCCATAACAAGGTTCGCACCGCCTGTGATATTCGCTTGAAAGCGCACGGGGGGACTGGGTATGGTGTGTTCTGTAGAATGTAAAGGAGTCTCGGCAATGTAAGGCCGCCCTGCCCATGAGGGAAAGTGGAAGGGTACGCCAGTGACTCACATCGGCGCCCAGACGACTCAGTTGGGGCTCGAGATACCGATCAAAAAATACCTTCTTGTCTCGCGTAACGTACACGCCTAAATATTTAAAACCTTTGACAACCACCGGGGCCGAACACCGAGATGGAATCCGAGGGGGGGGGACCCGACAGTGGGAAAATCACTGACTTCGACCAGTTAATAGTATAGCCGGAGTGTAGGAAAGTGGGTTTCTGTTGCAGTAACCCCCCCACTTTTTGCCTGATAACTGATGCACTTTTCCTTGGTGTGCCCTGGATCCCTGCCAATCAGGTACCCAGGGCCTGTGTTCCTTCCCTAAAAACTGTACTCAGCCTAAACCCAATTGGCATCTCTGGCCACAGGTAAGCCCCTGGTAAATGTTACCCTAGGTACCCAGGGCACTGTGACCAGAGAAGACCCCTAAGGGCTGCAGCACTTATTGTGCCACCCTTAGAGGCCCTGTACCCTGACACACACACACTGCCCTTGCAGGCTGAGTGTCTTGGTGCAGAACAAAACAGAGAGTCGACATGGCACACATCCCTGTGTGCCATGCCCACAAACACACTGCCCTGGCATACCTCAGTCACCCCTCTAGCTGGGTGCCCTATGCCAGTGGTGAGGGCACAGGTGCATGAGCCCTGTGCCCCTACAGTACCCAGGCCCATTCCTGGGCACTGTAAGTGCAGGGCTGCCATTCCGAGTATATGGTGCTGGGAGGTCGTCAGCACGTACTCCACAGCACCATGATGGCTGCACTGAAGACTGAGAAGTTTGGTATCAAACTCCTCAGCACAGTAAACCCACACTGATGCCAGTGTGGGATTTACTGTAAAATGCACGTCAGAGGGCAACTTAGAGTTACCCCTAAACCTAACCTACAATCCACGTCTTGTCTGAGGGGCTGCCTAGGCTGCCACACAGCAGACATGTTGCTGGACCCCTGGGTAGAGAGCCATCCGCTCTCCCGGGCCTGCAACAATGCACGTCCTGGGTGAGGTGCTAGGCCCCTCCCCCAGGATGGGCAGGGGGAAGCTTCAAAGGCATTCCGCCTTTGTGAGCTTCCCCAGACCACTTGCTGTACTCAGCAACTGGTCCCCACCGGTTCCTCCCCCCATCCTGGTGGGAAGACTGGAGGGAAACACCAAGGGAGGAAAGGGGTGTGCCACCCTCTGCCAACCCCACCCCTCAGGTGGGGGAGGCGAGGTGAAGCACATCTCCGGGCTCTCGCCATCTTGAAGATGGGGAGCCCTGCCCAATCAGGACTAGGCTCCTGCCCCCTCCCACAGGAGAGTGGCAGGATAGGGGTGTACCCACCCCAGGGCAGGGACCCATTGGTCCCTGCCCTTTACCTACCTGTAACGCCCCTAAATCTAGTATTTAGGGGCACCCTGAACCTTCCTTCCTTAGATTCCCGCAACCTAAGAAGAAAAAGGACGAAAGAAGACGCCCAGCAGAGGAGACTGCAGAGAACAACTGACTTGGCCCCAGCCCTACCGGCCCGTCTGCAGTTTCCAGAGATCCTGCGCCAAAAATAGTCTTGTCCTGCAGCCAGCGACCTCCAGAACCCCAGGGAGGACTGACTGCCTTCAACAAAGACCGGATCTCCTGTGAACAGCAGCTCTGTTCAAAAGAAACACCAAACAAAGACTCCGAGCCTGCTGAGGAGAAAGAAACCCGACGCCTGGAACCACCACTGCACCCGTCGCCTACAGCCCGAGTTCAAGTGGCCCACCGGTCCCAGCGAGGTCCCCCAGCTCTCCAGAGTCCGAGTCCACCGTGGGTTGACCCCTCCAGGACTCCCCGACGTCGCCTGCAGCCTCTGCACGGAGAACCCCCAACCGCGAGTGGCCCGGTAAGGTGAAATCCGACCTCAAAAGACACCCCTGCATCCAGACGCCCTGCGCCCTGGAGAAAGGAACCCGAGGTGCACCTACGTCCCCGAGCCCTCCAACTTACCTGCCCAGCTGTTGGTTCCTCCTGGAAGTCTTCCTGGACCGAGCCTGCAGCTGAAAACCAAAACCGAAAATTTCCATTGAAATCAACAGGGCACCCGACCTCAAAACAGCACTCTGCACCCGGCCGCCCTAGTGCCGCTGAGGGTGCCTCTTTGGTGCTAACTTGGTCCCCAACGTGCCCTGAGCTTAACCCTAGGAGCTTTGCTCCCACAACCCCGTGGCCTGCTTGCCAGCCGCCACCAACCGGAGTCCCCTATCCTCCATAGGATAACATTGGGCCTCAACACTCTGCACCCGGCCGCCCCTAGTGCCGCTGAGGGTGCAACAACAGTGCATCACTGACCCTGGGAGACCCCTGAGTCTAACCCCAGAACCCTAACTCAAAAGACCGATTACTTACCTCGAGACCGATAACTCATTTTTCCTCATAGGATAACATGGACACTTTTTCTTCCAAAAGTTTCTAAGTGTCGACTTTTGAAAACAAGAATATTCTTTAAAAATCGTACAGACTACCAAAACGTAATTACTTACCTGTTTTAAGTAAATGTCCCAGGGCTGAACCTAGGAGTCCAGCACTGGATTACAAAAGTAACGTTAAAAGTAACTTACCGGCGAATTGAATTTTCTTACATAGGGATCCATTGACTGGTTTTCTGTGAAATTTCTTCTAAGTGTCCACTTTTGAAATACCAAAATATTGCTTAAAAATCACAACAGTAACGAATTCCGAATTACTCACCTACTATCAGGAGAGACCTCAGTACTGCATCTTTTAGTCCAGTACCGACCATGAAAAGTAATTTTTACCGTACTTACCAGTAACTGGAAATTCCTCTCATAGGATATCATTGCCTGCTTTTTGTTGAAAAAGTTTCTAAGTGTCGATTTCTGAATCATACAAATATTCTTTAAAAATCGTACAAACTACAAAAACGTAATTACTTACCTGTTTTAAGTAAATGTCCCAGTGCTGAACCTAGGAGTCCAGCACTGGATTACAAAAGTAACGTAAACATACTTTGCTTGCAAACTGTATTTCCTTCCCTAGGATAACATTGGTAATTTTACCCAGAAAAGTTTCTAAGTGTCAACTTTTGAAATACAGTAATATTCCTCAAAAATCACTACCATAACCAAAACGCTTTTTCTCACCTGTTTACAGGAAGTGTCCCGGGACTGAATCCAAGATCCAGTCCCGTGGTTAGAAAAGTAATCCAAAAAGTAATCTATTGCATTTAACCAGAAATTTCCATTGAGCTCAATGTATAATTGTGTTTAAAATTGTGTTGCATATTGCAACAACTGTAACTATTGCATTCAAAAGTCTATTGCCAATTGAACAGTAGTTAACTAAAGCATCTCATTCTGAGAAAGTACATTTTGACACCCATTGTTGGTTCTAAAATAAAACAACTATATTTTTATATACAAACCATTGGCCTAGAGTTCAGTTCTTGAGTGTGTGGCTTCATTTGCTGACTGAGTGTGTACAACAAATGCTTTACACTGTCCTCTGATACTGCCTTACTGCTCGACCAAGCTACCACTTTAGAGAGTAAGGTTATATCTAACTTTAGCCTCTGCCAAACCTCTGGGGACTGTGGACTCTGTGCACACTGAACCTTACTTTGGTGCAGTATATACAGAGCCACTTTCTTACATTGGTGGATCAGCGGTGGGATACAAACTTGCATTGTTGGACTACTTGGTTACCATCTGATCACACGACAGAACTCTTAAATTGCCTTTAGAATTCTGATTTTTTCAAATTGGCATTTTTTACCAAATTACTAAAAGTCTTGTTAGGGCCTTGCTTAAGTCCCTTTAAAATTGTAGAAAATAAAAAGTCACTATAGTCAAGGGTAGAGGGGTTAGAACTTTTTGTTAGAATGTCTCAAGAAAACAACCCAGCTATTAGTGAAAATAATAATGACATACAGGACATGGTTGAGGAGCTCGACCTCACCCCTTATCTTCATTTGTCTTTCAAAGAGATAAGGTCCTTATGTAAACTTAAAAATATACCAATGGGCCAGCATCCAACCAAACAAGGGCTCCAGGAGCTCCTGGCTGAGTATGCTAAGGCCCACCCCTCTGAGCATGGTGATGACCACGCAGAGGAGGAAAGGAGTGAGGAGGATGGGGATGGTAACCCACCTCCACCACTTCCTAGGGAAGACAGGGTCACTGCACCCTTATTTCCAAGAGTAAACCTCTGGGGACCTAGGGGCCACCTAGGTGGTTCAGGTCCCAGAGAGGACACTGAGGATAGCCTTAGTGAGGAGGACCACCTTTTAGCAAGGTTGGCCAAAAGACTGGACCTAGAGACCAGACTCCTGGCTCTAGAGAAGGAAAGACAGGAGATGGGTTTAGCACCCATCAATGGTGGCAGCAATACTAAAACTAAGGATAGGGAGGAAACTTCTGATCCTAAAATCCCCAAAGGGATTGTCCCTAAATTTGAGGAAGGCGATGACATCACCAAATGGTTCACAGCCTTTGAGAGGGCTTGTGAAATAAGAAAAGTAAAGAAACCTCTCTGGGGGCACTCCTGTGGGAACTGTTCTCTGGTAACTGCAGAGACAGGCTTCTGACCCTCTCTGGGCCAGATGCAGGGTCCTATGACCTCATGAAGAATACTCTGATTGAGGGATTTGGGCTCACTACTGAGGAGTATAGAATTAGATTCAGGGGGCTCACAAAACCCAGACCCAGTCCTGGATTGACTTCGTAGACTACTCAGTAAAGACACTGGATGGTTGGTTAGCTGGACATAATGTGCAGGATTTTCCTGGACTTTACAATTTGTTTATGAAGGAACACATACTAAGTAATTGCACAAACGAAAAGTTGCATCAGCATTTGGTAGACCTAGGTCTAATTTCTCCCCAAGAATTGGGAAAGAAGGCAGACCACTGGGTCAGAACAAGGGTAACTAGGACATCCACTGGGGGTGACCAAAAGAAAGGGGTCACAAAGCCTCCCCAGAAGAAAGATAGTGAACCCCTTAAGGATAAAAGTAAGGAGTCCCAGGCAGCCCCCAAAAACCTGTCCAGGAGGGTGGGCCCAAAGACACCTCACAAACTAAACCAGGGTACCAAGGTAAGAATTGGGATCCCAACAGAATATGGTGTCACAACTGTCAGAAGTCAGGACACCACACCAAGGACCCTAGCTGTCCTAAAAACAAGATCCCTAGTACAGCCCCAGGGGTGACTAGTGTAGCCCCAGGAGTTGCCAGTGTAGCTCTGGAGGAAGGGTCCTCAGATGAGGAAGTCCTCCTAGCTTTCAACTGGAAAATGGGCCCAAGAGGTAAGCTGGAGATCCCAGAGGGGAGTAGACACTTCCACCGCCTACTGGTGAATGGAATCCCAGCCACTGCCCTGAGAGATACCTGTGCCAGTCACACTGTGGTGCATGACAGGTTGGTACTCCCACACCAGTATGTCCCAGGGGAATCAAGGAGAGTAAGGGCTGTCCCAGGGGAGTCACTGTTAGGCCTGTGGCTGTAGTGCCCCTAGTCATAGCTGGGTCCCTTAGATGGAGAAAGGTGGTAGTCAGTAAAGACCTCCCCTTGATTGTCTCCTGGGGAATGACCACTTAGAGGTGGACCTGAGCCAAAGAGAGGCACTGGCCCAATGCCAGGCCTCACCCAAGAAACCTGGGGGGCTCAACCTGCAGTCAGTGCAGCTGAGCCCCAAAAGAGTAAAAAGGAACAGGGTAGGAAAGGTGGGCAACTGTTAGCCACAGTCCCAGAGGGCCAGGGAGATTCTATCCCAGTGAGGAAAACTCCAGAAGTGGCCCTGGTAAAGCCCCCTAGCCAACAAGAAGACCTGACTAGTCAGGCAACTGTCCAGCCTGAGTTGGTGGCTCCTCAGCTGGCAGAACAAAGGGTGGAGGAAGGGTGCTCACTACAAAGTTTAGTGACCCCCCACCCTAAAGCAACAGGCAGACAGCCAGGACCCAAAGAAACCTGTAAGATAGCCCCTTCACTTGCCAGACAGGAGCTAAAGGTGTGGTTCTGGGCACTGACAGCTGTCAGCAGCCTCTGCTGGGTGTTAGCCTTCATGGCAGCCCTATCCTTGGCATGGTGGCCTAACCCCCTGCCAAATAACAAGCTAGGCCCCTGACCCTATTGGTCATGGTGGGGTTGCTCAAACTGTGGGTGACCTCTGTGGGTAAGCTGGGCTTTGCCCTGGCTAAGTTAGACTTTGCAGAGGTGGGCACCTCTGAACCCAAACTTAAAAGATGGGGTGAAGACACTAAAGAGCAAGGAGAGGAGCTTTGGGAATTAGGTCCTGAAACTGATGAGGTAGGCCAGCTCCCCAAAGGGACTGACCTGGACAGAAGGATATAAGGCGGAGTAGGCCCTGCAACTTTCAAACCACTTCCCCAACTCTTCCTCGCCTGAAAGACTAGACAGGCTCTCCCAGCGTTGGCTGAGTCTCCTGGCCTTTGGGCTGGGGGGCTTGTGTAGGAAAGTGGGTTTCTGTTGCAGTAACCCCCCACTTTTTGCCTGATAACTGATGCACTTTTCCTTGGTGTGCCCTGGATCCCTGCCAATCAGGTACCCAGGGCCTGTGTTCCTTCCCTAAAAACTGTACTCAGCCTAAACCCAATTGGCATCTCTGGCCACAGGTAAGCCCCTGGTAAATGGTACCCTAGGTACCCAGGGCACTGTGACCAGAGAAGACCCCTAAGGGCTGCAGCACTTATTGTGCCACCCTTAGAGGCCCTGTACCCTGACACACACACACTGCCCTTGCAGGCTGAGTGTCTTGGTGCAGAACAAAACAGAGAGTCGACATGGCACACATCCCTGTGTGCCATGCCCACAAACACACTGCCCTGGCATACCTCAGTCACCCCTCTAGCTGGGTGCCCTATGCCAGTGGTGAGGGCACAGGTGCATGAGCCCTGTGCCCCTACAGTACCCAGGCCCATTCCTGGGCACTGTAAGTGCAGGGCTGCCATTCCGAGTATATGGTGCTGGGAGGTCGTCAGCACGTACTCCACAGCACCATGATGGCTGCACTGAAGACTGAGAAGTTTGGTATCAAACTCCTCAGCACAGTACACCCACACTGATGCCAGTGTGGGATTTACTGTAAAATGCACGTCAGAGGGCAACTTAGAGTTACCCCCTAAACCTAACCTACAATCCACGTCTTGTCTGAGGGGCTGCCTAGGCTGCCACACAGCAGACATGTTGCTGGACCCCTGGGTAGAGAGCCATCCGCTCTCCCGGGCCTGCAACAATGCACGTCCTGGGTGAGGTGCTAGGCCCCCTCCCCCAGGATGGGCAGGGGAAGCTTCAAAGGCATTCCGCCTTTGTGAGCTTCCCCAGACCACTTGCTGTACTCAGCAACTGGTCCCCACCGGTTCCTCCCCCATCCTGGTGGGAAGACTGGAGGGAAACACCAAGGGAGGAAAGGGGGTGTGCCACCCTCTGCCAACCCCACCCCTCAGGTGGGGGAGGCGAGGTGAGCACATCTCCGGGCTCTCGCCATCTTGAAGATGGGGAGCCCTGCCCAATCAGGACTAGGCTCCTGCCCCCTCCCACAGGAGAGTGGCAGGATAGGGGTGTACCCACCCCAGGGCAGGGACCCATTGGTCCCTGCCCTTTACCTACCTGTAACGCCCCTAAATCTAGTATTTAGGGGCACCCTGAACCTTCCTTCCTTAGATTCCCGCAACCTAAGAAGAAAAAGGACGAAAGAAGACGCCCAGCAGAGGAGACTGCAGAGAACAACTGACTTGGCCCCAGCCCTACCGGCCCGTCTGCAGTTTCCAGAGATCCTGCGCCAAAAATAGTCTTGTCCTGCAGCCAGCGACCTCCAGAACCCCAGGGAGGACTGACTGCCTTCAACAAAGACCGGATCTCCTGTGAACAGCAGCTCTGTTCAAAAGAAACACCAAACAAAGACTCCGAGCCTGCTGAGGAGAAAGAAACCCGACGCCTGGAACCACCACTGCACCCGTCGCCTACAGCCCGAGTTCAAGTGGCCCACCGGTCCCAGCGAGGTCCCCCAGCTCTCCAGAGTCCGAGTCCACCGTGGGTTGACCCCTCCAGGACTCCCCGACGTCGCCTGCAGCCTCTGCACGGAGAACCCCCAACCGCGAGTGGCCCGGTAAGGTGAAATCCGACCTCAAAAGACACCCCTGCATCCAGACGCCCTGCGCCCTGGAGAAAGGAACCCGAGGTGCACCTACGTCCCCGAGCCCTCCAACTTACCTGCCCAGCTGTTGGTTCCTCCTGGAAGTCTTCCTGGACCGAGCCTGCAGCTGAAAACCAAAACCGAAAATTTCCATTGAAATCAACAGGGCACCCGACCTCAAAACAGCACTCTGCACCCGGCCGCCCTAGTGCCGCTGAGGGTGCCTCTTTGGTGCTAACTTGGTCCCCAACGTGCCCTGAGCTTAACCCTAGGAGCTTTGCTCCCACAACCCCGTGGCCTGCTTGCCAGCCGCCACCAACCGGAGTCCCCTATCCTCCATAGGATAACATTGGGCCTCAACACTCTGCACCCGGCCGCCCTAGTGCCGCTGAGGGTGCAACAACAGTGCATCACTGACCCTGGGAGACCCCTGAGTCTAACCCCAGAACCCTAACTCAAAAGACCGATTACTTACCTCGAGACCGATAACTCATTTTTCCTCATAGGATAACATGGACACTTTTTCTTCCAAAAAGTTTCTAAGTGTCGACTTTTGAAAACAAGAATATTCTTTAAAAATCGTACAGACTACCAAAACGTAATTACTTACCTGTTTTAAGTAAATGTCCCAGGGCTGAACCTAGGAGTCCAGCACTGGATTACAAAAGTAACGTTAAAAGTAACTTACCGGCGAATTGAATTTTCTTACATAGGGATCCATTGACTGGTTTTCTGTGAAATTTCTTCTAAGTGTCCACTTTTGAAATACCAAAATATTGCTTAAAAATCACAACAGTAACGAATTCCGAATTACTCACCTACTATCAGGAGAGACCTCAGTACTGCATCTTTTAGTCCAGTACCGACCATGAAAAGTAATTTTTACCGTACTTACCAGTAACTGGAAATTCCTCTCATAGGATATCATTGCCTGCTTTTTGTTGAAAAAGTTTCTAAGTGTCGATTTCTGAATCATACAAATATTCTTTAAAAATCGTACAAACTACAAAAACGTAATTACTTACCTGTTTTAAGTAAATGTCCCAGTGCTGAACCTAGGAGTCCAGCACTGGATTACAAAAGTAACGTAAACATACTTTGCTTGCAAACTGTATTTCCTTCCCTAGGATAACATTGGTAATTTTACCCAGAAAAGTTTCTAAGTGTCAACTTTTGAAATACAGTAATATTCCTCAAAAATCACTACCATAACCAAAACGCTTTTTCTCACCTGTTTACAGGAAGTGTCCCGGGACTGAATCCAAGATCCAGTCCCGTGGTTAGAAAAGTAATCCAAAAAGTAATCTATTGCATTTAACCAGAAATTTCCATTGAGCTCAATGTATAATTGTGTTTAAAATTGTGTTGCATATTGCAACAACTGTAACTATTGCATTCAAAAGTCTATTGCCAATTGAACAGTAGTTAACTAAAGCATCTCATTCTGAGAAAGTACATTTTGACACCCATTGTTGGTTCTAAAATAAAACAACTATATTTTTATATACAAACCATTGGCCTAGAGTTCAGTTCTTGAGTGTGTGGCTTCATTTGCTGACTGAGTGTGTACAACAAATGCTTTACACTGTCCTCTGATACTGCCTTACTGCTCGACCAAGCTACCACTTTAGAGAGTAAGGTTATATCTAACTTTAGCCTCTGCCAAACCTCTGGGGACTGTGGACTCTGTGCACACTGAACCTTACTTTGGTGCAGTATATACAGAGCCACTTTCTTACACGGAGTAACTGCCAAACAGTTCGAAAATATGCAGCACTCGGGCTATCGAGTGGTATGGTCTTGCCAGATACAGAACAGTATCATCAGCGTAAAGGGAGAAACGCTCTTCCCACCCTCCAGGCGCCGCAAGTCCCCAAACCGCGGGGTCTCTCCTGATCCAATGAGCCAGTGGTTCCAACACGAGAGCGAAGAGGAGGGGAGACAGTGGGCAGCCCTGCCTGGTACCTCTCCGCAAGGGGAAAGCCCTAGATATTGCCCCATTAACCCGCACCCGGGCCGTGGGTAGTTCGTACAGGAGTCTTACCCAACTGCAGAAGATCCGACCGAAGCCCAGCCTCTGGAGAACCATAAACAAATTGGGCCATTCGATGCTATCAAAGGCCATTGAGGCTCCAAGTGACATCAGTGCCGTCTGAGTACTCCCGACCCCCTTTGTCATGTGCAGCACCCCGTGTAGTCGCCGTAAATTATGGCGGGTGTTTCTACGGGGCATAAACCCGGATTGGTCAACGTGCACCAACTCCGTTACGACGGATACCAGCCTATCCGCCAAGACTTTGGCGAAGACCTTGGCTTCCACATTTGTTAGAGATATTGGGCGGTACGAAGTACACTGATCAGCCGGCTTTCCCGCTTTATGAATCACTTCAATCATAGCTTCTCTCTGATCAGGGGAGCCTCCCGAACTCACGCGCTTCATTGAACATCTTAAGAAGGGGTCTATTACGATCGCAGCCTGTCTTTTATAAATCTCTATTGGAAGCCTGTTAGGCCCGGACGCTTTCCCTGACTGCAGGGAATTCAGGGCATTGCCGAGCTCCTCCTCCGTAAAATCCGCTTCGAGCCGTTCGCGCGTCTCTGCGGACAGTGTGGGTAGTGCGAAGTCCTGTAGAAATTCTGCACAATCATTTTCCGTCCTAGTGCACACCGGAGAGTATACCCGCTTGAAGTGTGCCGCAAAGGCCTCTGCTATGTCCATACTGGTCGATCGGAGAGACCCGGAAGCGTCACTCACTTCAGACACCCATGAGCGATCTCTATCCCGGCGCTCCAGCCACGCCAGTAGCTTCAGTGCCTTGTCTCCTACATCATAGATCCGGTGTTGCGTGGCCAGTGCATAGGCCCGTGCCTTGCCCTCGGCCAGGGCCCTAAGGTCTCTTTGTTTCAGCGTCAATCTGTGGCGTAAGTCCACAGATGAGGCCAGTGCACTATCCCTTTCAAGCTGCTCGATCTCTCGCTCTAACAGTCGGATCTGGAGGGACTCCTCCTTTTTCTGTGCCCCAATCAGCGCCTGAGCCAATCCCCGCAGCACCGTCTTATAAGCTTCCCACAATGTAATTTGGGACTCCACGGACCCCCGATTTTCTTCGAAATACAGCTGAGAACCCTCGCAAAGCTTTCCCCCTATTTCCGGGTCTCGGAGGTGCCAAGGATCTAACCTCAGGAATATCGCCCTGTTAACAACCGGACCTCAGAGTGACGCAGACGGGGCAATGATCTGAATTCCCCCGCGCCATATGTTTAGTGTCGGTGAAGTCCCCCATTTGATCGTTGCGGGTGAGGAAGTAGTCAATCCTGGAGAAGGACCCATGTTGTGCCGAGTGGAACATATATTGCCTGAGTGAGTGATGATGTGCCCGCCATAGGTCGCACAGTCCCAGAGCTGTGACTAAGTCAATCAGACCGCGTTCTCCTTGCCTGCCCGTCTGGGAATTGGAACGATCTAGTTCCGGGTTCATGACTGCATTCGTATCCCCTCCAATAAGGAAAACCCCAGAGGGAAGATCCGTTAAAAAGGAACTCAACTTTGGAAGGCTTGTGGAGTGTAGGCCAGGGGGTATATAACAGGAGCAGAATACTAGTAAGCGCCCCTCCCATCTACCCGCCGCTGCAGCAAAGCAGCCTGTGTCGTCCGCCCACGTGCCTGAGAACTAGGGGCAGGGTGTTGCTTACCAAGATTCCCACCCCTCGTGCCCTTGATGTAAACCCCGAATGGGCTACCATTTTATAACCAAAGCGATCTAGGGCCTTACACCTATTCCCCCCGTAGGTGTGATTCTTGGATCATGACTACATCTGGGGAGTGCCTCTTTAGATGTTGTAGAACTAATGTACGTTTGATTTTATTACCAAGCCCATTCACGTTCCAGGTCCATACCTGTATTGTTGCTGGATCACCCATAATCACGGAGGGGTCCCAACATTTTCAGATACTCCTATGTCCCTGCTGTATCCCCAGGATCAGATCCCAAGAACTGATGAAGATCACGGTCTCGAGCAAACTTCCCCAACCCCCTGAACAAAAAAACCAAACAGCCCAACTCCCCCCTCCCTGCAGCCCTGCTGGGTGAGGCCCCAACCTCCCACCATCCAAACTTGCAGAGCGCCTGTCGCCCCAATAATTCTAGAAACATTTGTGAGGAACCATGGACTTGCAGCCAGCATGAAGAACTATATATCTGTTAACGAAAGTTACATGCCCACACTGTAAACCTTGAAAAAACACCCACCAGCACCAGTCCACCCGGGCCACCCAGCCCCCCGTTAATGGGAAGGTATCCACAAGAGTACGCAGGCAGTGTAATGTCAAAGTGAAATGGGGGATCACCGGCCCTCACCACCCAGAAACTTCACTATTCACTGCCCCCCCCTCCCCATGTTTAAGAACCCGTAGTAAAGGCGCACTTAAAGACAATGTGTGAACTCAGCAATGTTCGGACTGTCCAAGGGTCACTTAACTGTCTGCTGCTCCGGCCTCTAGCTGCCAGCAAGCCGCCCTTCGTCGAACTCAGTTTCTCTTCCAGGGGATCCTCATCAATAGTCATAAGCACTGAATATTCCCGCCCACGTGCGGGGACCCCGGAAATATAAAAATTATATATGGAAATCACATATATACAGCTCTACATATATGCATATACATATATCATTTTTTCTCATACCAATGCAGCTCTCAATAGGAGGCTAAACAATGTAATTACACACATAAAAAACTACTTTTGCCAATATATAAAAACACCAGAGGACAATTAGAACTTGAACTCGGTTTTTAATGAGCAAAATACTCATAAATAGTAAAAACTGCAAAATAAGTAGACATTGTTAGCCTACAGGCTGCATTGTAAACCAATAGCATAGAAAATGAAAACATTTTCAACAAAAACTGGCACCGTGCCTTTAAGGCAGCCATGACCCCTAGCTTCCCATCATGCCTCAGGGGTGACAGTTAGGTCAGTTGTTCTTTCCGGCTCCTTCAGTCAGGACCCTGGATTTTCAGCTCTTGCTTTTTTGACTTTCTGTCAAAAAATATCTATAAAGATCTAGTTTTTTCTACTTTCACTCGACGTCTTTTGGTCCTAGAGTGCAAGTAGCACCTTTTTGTGTTTCAGAAAAGGTTTATTTTTTGGAAATGCCTTCTTTATTCGATCCTTGCCCGTCATGTGGCAAGAAGAAGGCCAGAACAGATACACATCCTGTGTGTATTCTCTGCCTCCCTGAGTCCCACTCTTCTGACAACTGCCAGCATTGTAAGAAGTTATCAAGAAGGACTATCAAGGAGAGGGACAGGATCCGTCTCTATGGCCTCTCTGAAAGAGGTAGGTCTCCTGTGAGGCAGAAGAAGAGGAGAACTCGGTCGACGTCGAGAGGAAAAGTCCCGACCTGTTCTCCGTCGGCGTCGGTATCGACGTCGAAGAAATCGGCGACGAAGAAATCGGCGTTGAAGACTTCGGTGATGCCGGCGCATCATCTTTCGACTACGAAATCTTCGTCGACGAAGGTAACAGGTCCTCCGTTGACGTCAACCAGGCGGCGCTCAACGTCGAGAGACAGGTCTCCGTCGGCGCCGGGTGGGCGTACGACGTCGAGGCACAGCGCTCCGTCGTCGCAGGCGCGATCGACGTCGAGGCACAGCGCTCCGTCGTCGCAGGTGCGATCGACGTCGAGGCACAGCGCTCCGTCGTCGCCTCATCAACGGCGATCGACGTCGAAGCACATCTCTCCGTCTCGTCAGCGGCGATCGACGTCGAGGCGCATCTCTCCGTCGTCGCCTCCTCATCGGCGATCGACGTCGAGACACAGATCTCCGCCGGGATCAAAGCAACGATCTTCGGCGTCGAGACACAGGACACCTCCTTCGGCGTCGAAGCAGACGATCCATCATTCCACGCCGTCGATGACACAGCAATCTCCTGAAAGGGTGCAGGGAGTGTCAAAGCAGGACACTGCACCAGTGTTGGAGAGACGTTCGTCGCCGAGAAGTCCACTTTCTAAGAGAAGAAAGTCAACGTCGAGACATACGTCTCCGTTGAGAGGGCAGTCGACGCTTAGACGCTCTAGGTCAACGTCAAAGCGCCCTTCTGGAAACACCTCACCTCCAGTGAGCCTGTCTTCGTCACCTTCAGGTTCGTCCAGATCCCCGGAGGTGGTTATCTCGACGTCCAACAGCCCAGTGTCAGGGGGTCACCAAGATTCTCCAACAAGGCATGAAGAGCTGAGCTTCACGCCTCCTGCTCAGTCTCCTAAGGAAAGAGAGAGCCACAGATCGCCTTCCATCCATTTATCGCCACGATGGCACAGGCCTCTACATCACTGGGCTACGGACAGGAATTACTCGAGCCATCAGAACAGATCCCCGTTGGCTCGTTTAACTCAGGATAAAGAGCGATCTCCTTCAAGAACAAGAGCTCGCAGCCGCACACCGGTGCACTCACACAGGAGGAGGTCTAGATCAAGAAGCAGGAGGAGAGCACACAGATCGCCTACTCCGTCCTCTTCTTCCACTCATACATCCCATAGAGACTATTCGCCTACTTTGACGAACAGTCCACCGTCGAGGGTCTCTCCGGTGGACGACATCTACACTTTTCAGGACATTCTTGGCAGAGGAGCTGTAAAGCTGGGTATCCCTATGCCAACTCGTCAAAGCAAGTCCTCGGTGATTTTTGAGACTCTACACCAAAGAGCAGCAACTAAACCTCTGCTTCCCTTGGTACCAGGCATCATAGAGCCAGTGATGGATATCTTTCTCACGCCAGCGAGTGTTAAGACCGCCCCAGCGAGGATCTTAAAAAGTATCGTTCACCAGAGGACGATCCGCTCTTCCTCAGGGCTGACCCTCCTCCGGATTCAGTCGTAATTGCGGCGGCAAAGAAGACTCATGCGGTGGCATCCTCCTCTACTGTCCCACCAGACAAGGAGAGCAAGGTGCAGGATTCCTGGGGAAGGAAGGTTTGTGGCACTTCGGCCTCCATGTTGAAGGTCTCCAATGCAGCGGCACTCCTGGGCCGCTACGACAGATCTCTGTGGGACTCACTACAGAGATTCACTGAAAAGTTGCCACAGGAAGACCGTAAAGATTTTGAAGAAATCTTAACAGAGGGCAGTCAGGTGTCTAACCAGGTCATCAGTGCTGCGGCGGATGGAGCTACCCTTTCGGCACATGCTTATGCTCATGGGGTATGCGCAAGGAGAACATCATGGCTACGTCTTACAGCACTCAGGCCAGAAGCGCAGTCACGCATCCTCAATCTTCCGTTCTCTGGTTCCTCTTTGTTCGGGACTCACACGGATGAAGAGATGACACGGATGAAAACGGAACTGGACACGCTTAAAGCGGTGGGCCTGGAGAAAAGAAAGGAATTCCGTAGGAGATTCCGTCCTTACAATAGACGATCCTCCCAACAGAGGGTTCAAACCCCTCATTGGCAGAAAAATCAGGATCAGCAAGGCCAGCAAAAACGCAGTATCGGGCAGACGCTCCTCCAGAGGAGGAAGAAACCAGCAACAAGGCAACAATTCCGCCAAGACGCAGTCGAAACAATGAACACTCACTTCCCCTGTCGCCGTTCACCACTCCAGTGGGGGAAGTATCGCAGATCATCTCGAAGAGTGGCGAGCTATCACAAAGGATCGGTGGGTACTAGCCACGTTGCAGAATGGGTACTCTCTACGTTTTCAACATCGCCCACCATCAATCCCTCCAGTTCCTCCGTCGTGTCACCAGTTAAAACTCTTGCAGAAAGAGGTTGCCACCCTTCTCAGAAAGTCAGCCATCGAGAGGGTGCCAGTATCTCAAAGAGGAAAAGGGGTTTACTCAAGATATTTTTTGGTGAAGAAAAAAGGCCAAAAAGCAGAGTACAGACCCATTCTGGACTTGCGGTCACTCAACCTATCCATAAAAAAGGAAAAGTTTCGCATGTTGGCTCTCCATCAAATATATCCACATCTCAGGCAGGGGGATTGGATGTGCTCGCTGGATCTGCAAGATGCATATTTTCACGTTCCGATCAATCAGTATCACAGACAGTACCTGCGATTCCTAGTGGGATCCGCTCATTACCAGTTCAAGGTTCTACCCTTCGGGTTGAAGTCAGCCCCCAGAGTGTTCACGAAGTGCATGGCGGTGGTGGCAGCCGCACTGCGCCGCAGGGGCGTCTTCGTATACCCGTACTTGGACGACTGGCTGTTGAAAGGTCCTTCCCCAGACAGTGTGAGGATGCATTTCTTGAGCTGTCTCGAGCTGTGTCACCGGCTGGGCCTGCATGTGAATTTCGTCAAATCAACTTCACAGCCAACACAGAAAATACATTTTTTAGGAGCTCTGCTAGACTCCACGGTAGGAAAAGTGTTTCCTTCGGAGGAGAGACAGTGTTCCCTCATACAGAAATGCCAGCTGGTTCTGCGCAACAGAAAACTACCTGTGCGTCGGATTGCCTCCCTGCTAGGGTCGATGGCATCCTGCATCTTCCTGGTTCCCAATGCCAGACTACGAATGCGTCCTCTTCAGCAGGATCTGGAGGACAAGTGGGACCAGCAGACCGCTCGTTGGGACGAAAAAATAAGTCCATCAAACGCGGTTCGAGCTTCCATACCTTGGTGGATGAGAAAACAAAATTTGCAAGTCGGAGTTCCTTTCCATCAACCTCCGCCTGCTCAGACACTGATCACGGACGCCTCGCTGCAGGGTTGGGGAGCCCACATGGGTTCTCTCCAGACTCAAGGACTGTGGTCTCCAAAGGAGCGATCCTATCACATCAACATGCTAGAGCTGAGAGCAGTACACCTAGCCCTCAAAGCTTTCCTCCCCTCGATTCAGGCAACCTCAGTGTTAGTACAGACGGACAACACCACCACCATGTACTACCTGAACAAACAGGGGGAACTCGCTCACGCACACTTTCCCTGGAAGCTCAAGCACTCTGGCATTGGCTCTTGGCTCGGAATCTGGCAGTCACAGCAGTCCACCTGCCAGGAGAACAGAACGTGAGAGCGGATGCACTCAGCCGTCACTTCGAAGACAGAGAAGACTGGGTGCTCAACGACGAGGTCGTCGAAGACATCTTCCAGACATGGGGTCGTCCCACCATCGACCTCTTCGCGGACGACGAAAATGCCAAATGCCGAAACTTCGCCTCACGGTTCTACCGACCAGGATCGAAAGGGAATGCCCTTTTGATAGACTGGTCAGGGGCATTTGTGTACGCCTTTCCACCCCTTCCGCTGATCCCGAAGGTGGTGACCAAGCTGTCCCATTCGTGCACGAGGATGATACTAATTGCCCCGGACTGGCCGAGACAATGGTGGTACCCGGACCTTCTGCACCTATCAGAGTGTCCTCACAAGAGGCTGCCGTGCAGACCGGACCTGCTGTCCAAGATGAACGGGAGGATTCATCATCCCAACCTTCCCTCACTGAACTTGGCGGCATGGCTCCTGAGGTCCTCCAGTATGGCCACTTAGGACTGCCGCAGGACTGCATGTCCATCTTGAAGGAAGCAAGAAGACCGTCCACGAGGCATTCGTATGCATGCAAGTGGAAACGGTTTTACATGTGGTGTATGCAGAACAATTGTAACCCAATCAAAGGTCAGGAAGAGGTCATCCTTCCTTACCTACTTTATCTGGCGAAAGCAGGTTTGAAGTTTTCTTCCATTAAGGTGCATTTAGCAGCTATAACTGCATATAGGCGTTCAGCTTCTCAACCTTCCTTCTTCCAGTTACAGGCTGTTAAGGATTTTTGCAGGGTTTAAAGAAGGTCTATCCTCCGGTACGACCTCCTTCACCACCCTGGGAGCTTAACCTGGTGCTATCAAAATTGATGGGTCCGCCTTTTGAACCCATACACAAAGCAACCTTACAACATCTTTCTTGGAAGGCGGCTTTCTTGGTAGCGATCACGTCAGCTCGCAGAGTGAGTGAAATACAGGCGCTCTGCTCCAAAGAGCCCTATACAGTCTTCCATCTTAACAGGGTTGTGTTGAGGACGCACCCCTCTTTCCTTCCAAAGGTGGTGTCGGATTTTCATGTGAATCAGACCATCTCTCTACCCACCTTTTTTCCCAATCCCTCCACTCCAGCTGAGAGGGCTTTGCATTCTCTGGACCTCAAAAGGGTTTTAAAATTCTATCTGGATCGGTCCAAATCTATAAGAAAATCTGATCAACTATTTGTTAACTATGGGTCGATCAGATCTGGGTTCGCAGCTTCAAAGCGCTCCATCTCCAGATGGATAGTTTCATGTATCAAGCTTGCTTATCAATTAGCGCAGAAGCTCCTGGGGTTTACTCCCAGAGCGCATTCTACTAGAGGAAAAGCGGCTACTACTGCTTTTCTTCAAAATGTGCCCATGTCTGAAATCTGTAAGGCGGCAACTTGGAGGTCCGTCCATACATTTACGAGGCACTACTGTCTGGAATCAGACACCAGAGCAGACACCCAAGTAGGCCAGGCCTCCTTGAGGAATCTGTTCAACAGCTGATTTCGGCTGTTATGTTTCTTTGTGTTGGGTCACTTTACTCTCATTTACCTGCAGGTGGTTGATGGGCTTGCTATTCTATTCAGTGCTTATGACTATTGATGAGGATCCCCTGGAAGAGAAGGATAAGTTACTTACCTGTAATCCTAGTTCTCTTCCAGGGGTATCCTCATCAAAGTCATAAGCAACCCACCCGCCTCCCCAGGTAAATGAGAGATTTCTAAAGTGTTAAAGGATATCTTTGTGCCCTGACCTTCAGGGTTATGCAAAGAACAACTGACCTAACTGTCACCCCTGAGGCATGATGGGAAGCTAGGGGTCATGGCTGCCTTAAAGGCACGGTGCCAGTTTTTGTTGAAAATGTTTTCATTTTCTATGCTATTGGTTTACAATGCAGCCTGTAGGCTAACAATGTCTACTTATTTTGCAGTTTTTACTATTTATGAGTATTTTGCTCATTAAAAAACCGAGTTCAAGTTCTAATTGTCCTCTGGTGTTTTTATATATTGGCAAAAGTAGTTTTTTATGTGTGTAATTACATTGTTTAGCCTCCTATTGAGAGCTGCATTGGTATGAGAAAAAATGATATATGTATATGCATATATGTAGAGCTGTATATATGTGATTTCCATATATAATTTTTATATTTCCGGGGTCCCCGCACGTGGGCGGGAATATTCAGTGCTTATGACTTTGATGAGGATACCCCTGGAAGAGAACTAGGATTACAGGTAAGTAACTTATCCTTCCTCGCCGTTCATGCGTGATTCAGGGCATTGCTGTCAACCCTTTCGACCAACAGTTCGCCAACCCTCAAGCCAGTCGCTAGCATCTTCCGGCGCATCAAAGAAATACGCTTTCCAGCCATCCAGGATTTTTAGTCTGGCCGGGAAGAGCATCATATACTTCACTCCCTGATCTCGGAGGGCCTTCTTCACTCCATCAAAGGAGCGTCGACGCTGAACGCGGAGTGTAAAGTCTGGGAAGAAGCGGATGGTGGCATTCTCCATCTGAAGATCGCCCTGCACTCGTGCAGCCTGTAAGATGGCATCTCTATCCCTAAAGTTGAGGATACAGGCGATGATTGTGCGGGGAGGGGCCCCAGGTCGGGGCTTTCCCCCCAGTGCCCTATGAGCCCGTTCGACGGAGAAGAAATTCGATAGGCGTTTGGGCTTCAGGTGGTTCAGCAACAGGTCCTCTATGAACCAATCCATTGATGGTCCTTCCATCCCCTCCGGTACTCCCACTACGCGGATGTTACACCGGGCTCTCCCTTCTTGGTCTACCAGCCGGGCATAAATATCCGCTTGGTTTTTCGTGAGGGTGGCAACTTGTTCTTCCAGCCGTTTGGTTTTGGACTGTAGGCCCCCAATGCCAGTCTCCGCCGCGGAGACCTTCTCGGACATTTTCCGGAAGTCCGCACGCAGGAGGTTCACCTCCTCTGTCAGAGTCCAATTTTGGCTCTAGGGTCCCCCTGAAATCTCTGATGGCCCTCATGTCCTTCAAGGAGGGGTCCGGACCGCTGTCTTCTGGATCTTCCTGCTGGCCGCCCCCCGTTGCCACCTCATCGCGTCCCATGGCGACGGTAGATTTGTCTATTTGGTTATCCTGGCCAGGGCCCACTGGTTTATTTCGGCCCATGACGGAGGGCGAGTGGTGACTCGAGCGGCAAACTCAGAGCTGAAGGGGCCCTGTCTGGGTATGTTCTGTTTAGTGATGCCGCACCGTGCAATCCTCCCCGAATCGATCAGGCCTCCGCCAGGACCAGTTGTTACAGGGCCTATTGCTCACTGTAGGCCACGGCTTCTCACCCCCTATGCCAGTCCAGGGATGCCTCACGTTTGACCAGGGGAGAGGTCCTTGCGTCAGCTGAGTTTTTGAGCCGTTTCCTTTGATGCCAGCGGGAAGCTTTGCTCCGTCGTCACCGTATGGAACATACTCTTTTGAATCTAGAAAACTTGATGCATCTAATCATCCTCTGAATGAATACGATAAATATTTCCATCATTTCCGTGATAGAATAGAGTAAATCGGAAAACTAGCTTCTGCATGGTGCTCTTTTATACCTGACGCTTCTATTATTAACGCACCCCGTGTCTTTACATCTCTACTGCCACCTGATGGATTTCAGCATTTAGAGCAGCATAAATCGTGAACGGTGATACTCTGTAACGAGTAGCGATATTTTTTTTTTTGTTTCTACGTCTGAGAAAATTTCTAAAACTAACAGCGGCCCTTGTATTTTGGCGCCAGAGAAAATTCCTTTCACTATTAGTTTACATCTTCAGCTAGGCAGGTCCCATTACCTTCCCAGTTTGAGCATACAGCATATGCGCCCTGATGAAGGTGATACCCTAAGAAAGGGTGTTCCACCGAAACGCGCGTCGGCGCTGAGAATAAGTTCCCTCAATGAATACATCCGAGTCATTTTTTAAAAAATGTTTTGTGTTTTTTTTTGTGTAAATAGTTGTCTGATTATATTTACTTTGAAGTTTTTAGTGTTAACAGGTTACACTAATAATATTTACTGTACAAAAAGTACGTTTGATTTTTGTGTATCTAAATTAAATGAATCCTTGTACCTGTACTGATACATACAGCGAGGGGACTTGGTGCACATTAAGCTTTTGTAGTATAAATGCGATGTATGTATTGGTGTTTTGCGTGAGGATGTGTGAGTTTGAATTTGTTTGACTGTTGTGAGTGGAAGGTGTAATGGGATCTGATGTTCTTATTGTTTATTTGCCATGAAAAATTCTTTATAAATACACCAATATATTTGTATTGAATTGAAATTAAAAAACAAAAAAAATAATAAATCTAGTAATGTTCAAAATATCTGGATTGATGTGAATATTTGAATGGGTGGTCTAGCCAGAGTGGTCTACTTAATAAATTAGGACGTATAGCCTGTTTTAAATTGAATAGGTAGAGTATTCCCTTTGTGTTTTTTTGTCAGCGGAGTTTCCACCAGGTGGGTTCACGACATCGGCCCCGGGCCGCTGCTCGGGAGCGGAGCCGGGCGGGCTGGCAGGTCTTCGTGCCCACACACTGCAGGCTAATCTACACAGCAATCACAGGCCCTCCCGGCCGCTGCCTCGCACCCCGCCGGGCACCGTCCACGCCTCTCCCGTTTCCGGAGGCACACGCTTCTCCCTTCACTGCCACCGTTTCAATGTCCAGGGGCAAAGGCGCTCCCCCAACGGCACTGGACGCACAGGCCATCCGCAGCCGCCCCGGAGGCACTCGAGCGGTCGATGGGGGAGGGGTCTCACCGTCCCGTTCCTGGCAGGGCGCCCAGGGAACGCGATGCCTCAGCCTGAATCCGCCGCCGTCCGGAGAGTAACAACTCCTGCACTTGCCGGGCCCACCGCTCAAGCAACCAGGGGCTCAGGACCAGCTGGAGCCCACCACTGCCGCTTAACGAAGTGCCGCCCGGCGATCCGGCCTCGCGCACTCCAACATGCACTTCCGCGGTCTCGCCACCGATAACGCCCCAGGGGCTAGTCTACTGCAGCACCGCTGAGCACCGATGGCGGCCAGATAGAATCGGAGGTCTTCGCTCACTGGTCTCCGGCGGGCGCCATCTTGTCCCCTCCCGTTCGCTGACCTCCACTCGCTGCTTCTCTGCCCTTGGCCCAGTTACACGGCCGTCACTCGTTTCATACAGTCTCCGCCACACTCCGGTCTCTCTGAGTGCTCCGTCGGTTCTTGGATTTTGCCGGATATGTGGGCTTTCACGCCGACTGCTAGCGCATCGCGATCAACAAGCGGCCATCTTCTGCGGCTGCAAGCCACACCCCCTGATCCCTTTCGTTCTTAATCAGTGTGCAGGAGAGATTTATCTCGCTTTCATGTTTATAATGGGGAAAATACCTGCAGTTTTTATCTATGGTATTGAAAGTGAATGTTTTAGGGAGCTTCAGCACGTGGATAAATTGGATGCTAGAATATGGAGAGGTTGTACAGTATTATTATAATCATTCACCACAAGGTTTATTAAGTTATATATAACCTTTTCTAATTAAAAATTACATAAATAAGTTACCCGTTTGGTACACTTGTGTTTGGCTCGGAAACTTGATGAACGTGATGTACTTTCTAAACATTTTAATGCTCAGATAAAATCGTTGCTGAAACTTTAAAGAAAATTGTATGAGCTTTGAATTTTATTTTGCTTATTTAAAAATGAAAAACTGCAGCAGTCTTGGTCTGCTGTTTTTAGTTCAAATGAGGTTTCATTTTAAGGCTAAATAAGGCTGTGTAGTTTCACTTTTTTATGCGAAGTTTCTCGAGATGCTGATCTCTTGGTAAATAATTGAAATTGTGAAACGAGGACAGACAAAAATGGTAAACTATGTTGGTATCAACCTCAGTATATATTGCAAATTCTTTGTATTTGCCCTGTTCTACGTAGCTATATGGAGCTATTGTAAATACCAGTATGTGTCTAAATATTTTTATTATTAATTTAGTGTATGCACCTGAGACCGGTCAACTTGCATGGTTTTTAAAATATTCCCAACAGTGATATGATTTTGAACTGTATTGCTCTTTGGAACTTTACTAATGTATTTAAATTGATGTGAATTCAGTGTACGTTCTGTGGTCCATCCGTGGAAGTAGAGTTTCACCTATATTGAAAAACATTTTACTTAAGATGAGTCTCCATGAGTGTACAGCTCTTTTCAGCTACTTTCTCCTGTTCCCAATATTTTAGTTCTAGGGCTAAAGTGGGCCTTTTTCTGAATGGTCTAGCACAAGGTAAATTACTTATGGGTGGAGTCAGAAGTGCATTTAAAGCGGAGTTTGTGCATAATCATACACGCTTGCTGTCGGCTAGGTACTCATTTGAACACATCTTGAAGCACTTGATGGCTTTTAAAATAACTGCAGAGATTCCCTTGATATAAAGCTGAGCGGGTTTTGACTGGTTAATTTTTGTCACCCCTACTATTGTCTTGTATCCTTCCACTAGCTCCGTAAAATGTATTTTAAATACATTTCGAAGATCAAAATGGTATGAACATAGTGTTGCCTAATTTAGCAAGCCAGTCTACGCCTCAAAGCTGCTGCTCCTTCTGATCGTGCTGTTGTAGTAAAGCATGATTGAGTAAATCTGCAAGACCTGCAGTATTGAAAGTTCAGATTAACCTAGCCGTAATGAAGGGGACTAATATTGCACTGTTTGCGATCTGGTTTGTAAAGTGACTTCACTTAGGCAATTGAAGAGTAATAATCCCAATGCAGACCAAAGGCAGTGGGAGAGAATGAGCTTTAAAGCTGCACCGAAGGAAGCCAGGGTCCTGTGCCAAGAGTAGTTTGAAGCGATGGACATAGAGATTTTGACCACAGGGAGCAAATGAAACTTAATATGACTCAAATGAATGGCATGAAGATGAAGAACGAAGTGAGCTGCATAGTTCTGGCTAAAGAGACAAAACGGAGGGAGGGAGTTGTAGTATTACGTGGAAAACAAATAGTTCCCCTAGTGCTTCCAAAGCCATCACGACCAGCACCCCGCTTATCTTGCAGACAAGCCCAATATCACTGATTGACTGTGCAAACCACAGCCAGGACACCATCAGGCAGCAGACTAAAGTGGTAAAAAAAAAAAGACGTATGCTTTATTTTTGTGCACCCCTAATGTGAGACATCCCTGTATCCATCAGGGCCATCTGAATGCTGCTCCACTTTATGAAAGAGTGGAAGACTCCTCTTTAAAGATCACTGCATCACTATTGACTATTCATTACCCGTCCACATCACAGTTTCCTCTACTGTAGCTTGTCTACGCTGGTCTTTGACCATGCATAGCGCTCTGTTGCCTTTTACCTTATGCATACTCAGTGGTCGACAATTAGCGCACAGCAGCTCCAATGTCCTAGCCAGAATGGCAGAGCTTTACTGGACCTTTCAGGTTATTCAGTAGTGGAATGAGCCATCGCTGTTGGCCAGGACACATGAATCCAGAGGAGGTGCATTGTAAAAGTCATCTGATTGTTGTGAAATTCACAATGTTTGCTTTTTATTTTTGAGTCTTACACACGTAGTGGACTGAAGTTGGATACATTTTCAGTTGAATGTTAATGCCAGATTGCTGCGAAGTCTTTCCCTCAGGTTGGCATTTCCACTGCTGCATTGTTTATTAATGAGCCTCTTCTCCTGTCTCAGGTGATGCAGATGAAGCTGCATGTGGTGGCTCTGGTTGCCCAGAATGGAAATTTCTCCAAAACCTCCGCTCTTGTGGTCATGGATGGGCTGGTGGATAAGATCGGAGATGTCAAGTGTGGAGGCAATGCAAAGGAAGCATTGACTGCAATAGCGGAGGCCTGCATGCTTCCTTGGACGGCTGAACAGGTCAGTTTTGGATCATGAATTTGTTTTTATAGACTGTCCTCTTCCTCAAAAGCAGTAATCCTCAAGTCCTCAGTCGATGGCTCTTTTTAATAAATGTTTATCTACTCAGGGTGAGTTATCCCTATCTGTATGCAAATCAGAAATTGGTAGAAAACTAATATGGTCCGCCACATGACCCTTACCACCAAATACATAATGAATGTTTAGTTTGCGGCCTTTCACTTTTCTCATCATGGATCAAAACTTGACTGTTTTTCTCCCGAACCGCGGGCATCTCCAACTTCACCTAGGTGCCAAAACCCTAGTTCCATATCACAAACTTACTTGGCACCGCTATGTTTGAAGCACAAGCACACTACACTAAGAGCTGGTAAAGGACGAGCACCTGAGCTATAGTAACAGGTTATTTCTTACGCCCTCAATGGAGCAGCAAGTGGATTTTGATTTTTGTTTAAAAAAGCCATTTAATGAGGCCCTTACAGACGCACTTTAGGGCACTTGGCCGAAGCCTTGTTCAGACCTGCCTCTTAAAAGGCAGGTTGCTCATCACCATCACCATGTACCCGGTGACCCTTCCTTTATTGTACATCATTTGTTCCACCGTTTCCCAAAAGGAATTGGAATCCAAGCCGAGAGACACCTGCCATTTCCTGATAACAGAGCAGGACTTTAAGAGGAAAAGATCTGTTTTGACTCATGAACAGGCAAGTGTAGAGTACGCACTGCGATTTGCTATACTAGTGGACACCTGTAGGAAGCTGGCTCTTTAGATATCAAAATGAGAGGTACCGTGAAAATAGTCCAGGGGTTCCCTTATGAGTAGACGGGCTTGCTATGCTCAAGCATAGTGTGGGCGAGCAGCCTTAGGCTTAACACAGAGGAGGGCAAGGCATTTGTAAAATACACACGTCAATAAATGACACATGACCCAATGAGGAGATCCACACCATTTTAAAAAAATACCCACATCTTTATATGTTTAGGCATCACAGGAAATTCGTTCAGGTAAGTACATTTTTAAATAGAAATACTTTTCACTTCAAAAAGTTGACACAGTGCAGTTTTTTTTAGAAGCTCCAATGTTATCCTATGGGAGGAAAAGGCAATGCGGCATTCAGGTACAGTACAGCGCCTTACGGGACCAATCTCCAGGAGTTAAGGTGAGGGATGGGCAAGGTCCAAGGCAGCACCAACAATACACCACCTGCACCACTAGGGCGGGCAGGGGTGTAAAACATCATCGGGTGTTACTCTGTGGGGGATCGGTCTTCATGTAAAGAGGCTCCAGGCTCAGACTGGGAGGCCTGTCTGGATGAACCAACCAAGGGGCTCTGGCTTTGAAGCTCGGGGATGCAGGGACAACTTTATTCCTCTTCTCCATTCCCAGGGCGAATAGTGTAAAAGTGGTTTTAGGTGTTGGGTTTTTCTTACAGGGAGCAGTCATGGTAGAGGGGGCCTGCGTGCAGAGGCTGCAGGCGATGTCCGAGTTCACTGGGGGCGAAACCACGGTGGACTCGGTCTCTGGAGGGTTAGTGGACCACGAGGACACAGTTTGCCCACTTCATCTCTGCTTGGAGCGAGGTGCAATGGTGCCTTCAGGTGTTGGGTTTCTGTGGTCAGAGTCCTTCCAGGGGTCTTTGGATGGTTGCAGGGAAGCAGGTCCGCTACTTCTCGGGAGGTCTTGGTTCCTAGGTGAAGGCTGGCAGGTCTCCCGGGCTTTGGGGACTCAGCAGCTGCAGGACAACTTGTCTTTTCGTGCAATTGTCGACGTCGGCAGGGCTGGCGTCAGGTCAGTTGCTGGGTCTTCAGTTCTTGCAGGGTAAGACTCTTCACGTCCTTAGTCTTGTTGCAGGGATTCTGCGCAACCACAGAGCTATGCGTAGGATTATGGGAGCTTAGTATATAAGGACTGAGTCATCCTACCAACTTAGTACCCATGAGCCCAGGACCGACTAGCTATAGTCTCACTTGCTCTCCTACTCACTCAGAGAAACAAGTGATTAGACACCCCAGAACACAACACTCCCGACTCTCTCAGGAATCGCGGTTGCAGGACACACCCTTTCGCTCACACTCTGTACTTGTCTACAATAAGATCTGACAGACACGAACAAATTTAAAATATTTATTTTAACTAACTTGCTCTAATATGCAGTATACGTGCCACAACAAGCAGGAAAATGGTAAGCATAGCAATTAGTCCGTAAATCATGAAGGGAGCGGTCATTGTAAAAAGACAGTGTCGCTTATTCTCCCTCCCCTTGTATGGAAGCAGAATGATTATATATCAGAAGATCTCTGGGCGTACCTCAGTCTATAGATGGTAGATCTACATCATAGGTGCTGTCTTGCTTTTCTCCCTGGAAAGGCCCCTCCAAGTGTCTGCTACCTATTTGTGTATTCCAATAAGACCAAAGTACGTATTCCCAAACAGCTAAATCGGTATGTTTTTTTAGGTGCTAGGGTCTGACCAGAACAGAATAACAAGGGGCATTGTTGTTAGACCTTGCTCACAACGTTCAGACTAAATCCCAGGAACCTGCAGAGTGCGGCCACAGCGATAGGTTCTCCTGTGAAAACGACAAAAGAGGCAGTTGCAAAATAAACTTGTGTAGTAACGTGTGCAAAGCAGCAAACAATCTGCTTCATGCTCATGTTGACTTAGAGAAGACGGGAATGTCCCCATGGGCAGGTCGGTAGCCCTGAATGAAAACAAAAATCAGAGGTAAGCAGAAGCAAAGCGTCTTCGTGGAAAGCCAAAGAGCCATTCAAATCCATAGTGGAATCTTGGTGGACAAAAAAAAAACGAATGAAGAGAGAAAAACAAAAAAAAAAAACGTTTTGATGCTCAAGTAGACATCCATTCACAGCGTATCATCTGGGCCAAAAACTTCACGGGAGAAGTGGAATGCCATTAGCTCCAACAAGCTGTCAGAACATTCAATACTACAAAGGTATGCCATTCAATTTAGCAATTCAAACGAACAGACATGCTCCTCATATCCAGAGGCAGTCGGGGCATTTCATTGCAACCTGCGGTCAACTTCGATGAAACTCTGATCTAAGAGGCAATGTGCACAGGTACTCTAGTCTGCCATTGGTCCAAGCGTAGGATCATACACAAAGCGCCTACCTACAGAACAGTCCCGGTCATGGGCCATCAACAGACCCATCAACAGTTCGTAATCCAGCGTGTGACGTATTGGAGAGGCAGACATCCAGGGCCCATTGAAAAGGGCACCGGGGGCAGTAGAATACAGGTTGCACGCAGGTGTAGTAGGCATAACAGAAGGTCAGCCAATAATCGATGTTAAGAGCTTCTAATGGCACTAAACCAAAAATCTGCCGCATACGATCACGGTGCAGCTGCAACTGGTCTCGGCTTGGCAATACCACAGGTCGAGCAGCCATTACGGAGCAGAGGTAGAAGTAACAGAACTCCACAAACCAAGAGGAGCAGTAAAGGAAACCCTCTGAATATGCTGGAAAAAATAGAATGAATAAAAGCATGAATTACTCCAAAAATAGTCTGAAACGAGGTGACAAGGCCGGAGCCCACGCCCTTAAAGTGGGCTAGGCCCGCTGTATCAGACGCATTAAATATTTGGTGAATTAATTCCCCAAAATGCAGGGGAGATTCGTATTAAGCAATGACTGAATCTCACTTGATGATCTCGCCACCTGCAATTCGAAGGTCTCACGAGCTGATGTGAGAGCCACTTGTTGAAACAATAGTGCTTTGAGTCTGCTTAGCTTATTGAAATCTGTGTTCAAAGTTGGAATGGAAGGGCACAGCGAACTATCTACAATACCGTGTGGGGGTGGGAACAGGACTTTGCTGCAACATGTAACACGTTGGGAAACTGTTACTATATACGGGATGCCAGCCTGTAAGCTGCAGCAGTTTTGGTTATTTAGGATAAGAGAACTGCTGTTAGAAAGCAGAGTGAGCGTGGGAATAATGGCAGGGACCGGGGTCACCTTTAAGAACCAAGCCAAATTAGGGGCCGAAATGGTGCAGGCGCCGTGAAGTTTCCCTTGTTTACAGACAAGGGAGTGTCCTACCGTAGAATCACAATCCTCCCCTGTAAGGAAAACATCCTTATCCGCTCGCTGATAACGAAATGCGAATAGTAATGGCCATTATCCATGAATGTAACTACTTCCGAGCAGCTCATATCTACCTACAGGATAGTATTACATGCGAGCTGAAAACTGGAAAAGTGAGATGGGCAAGGAAATAACCCCATGTATTAGCCATACCGCTGAATCGGTTTCTGCCACAGAAAATGGTAACTGTTCCAGTTTTTCAATGTGTAACATAGTGTGATGCATCTTTCATTGACATAAGTTTTTGTTTATCCGTCAAATTAAATGGCAAAAATGCGGAAGCGTTCAAATAATCCCATGGTACTCTCCCACTTTTCAGTGTTTGTAACGTCCAACCAAATTGCATAACAGAACGCAGCCGATTCTGACCATGATACAAGTCGACACTTCATTTTGGACAATGTCAATAACAGATGATACAATATTATCCAACGTATACATTTGAGAAGACTGAGTATTTATACTGTTGTCAACTACTGCAAGAACTTTTTCTAAATTATCCTGATCAATTTGACGTAAGCGTACTGCTGCCGCCATTTGGGAAAGTTTTCAAAATTCATTATATGCTGCATATGCAAAACGTTTAGTGCGAGGGGATTTTGGACCTAAAAGAAAATCTGCAAGATCAATGTCACCTGACAAAAGGGAGAGATGTGGTTTCACAGACGACCGCATAGAAGGTTCCAACCACTGTTGACATAACAAACTAACAGAATATGTGGTAACTGTATGTCATTGGGGGTAACGAGGGTCAGGTCTACTTTGAGTGAACCCTGTTGCATTTGTAAAACTCAAATGGCAGGCATTGGTGTTCGTGGACCACAGCAACCAACACAAGGGGTCACTATTAGGTGAATTAAGAGTGCTGTTTTGAAACATTGCAGTCAAATCCTCAATCGAGTAGATGGTATGTGTATACCATTTGTCATAGGCAGCCAAGGATGGAATTGATGGAGTATTCAAATTCTTAGCAAGGGCCAAACCAAAGCACGTAGTCTGCTGAACTGTCTGACTTAAAAATATTAGCTGAGACGGTTTTAAACAGGCACGTTGCAAGGACTCAATACCCTGGACCTGCCAACTTTTAGTTCCCCCATATAGATTTTGGCCTAACTGCTAGGGCAGTCGACCTCGAATCTGGGGAACTGGGTTCGAGTCTCGGCAATGACGCTGAACATCCTGTGATTCTGGGCAAATCACTTAATCTCCCCGTGCCTAAAACAAAAATGAATGTGTCCTCATGTAATGCAACTGGTGCTATGTAAAGCGCTCTGATACCCGATTCGGGTCAAGTTCACGCAATATAAAACTCTGTTTAAAAAAAAAATCAAAAAAAAATCAATCATGTCCTTTTAATATTCATAGCCTTTCAGGGACAACTCGGTTATGAAGGACGACGAATAAACCAATTTACTGTGGGTAAGCATGTGGGTGGTTATATTAAATTTATAAAAATAGGACCTCGTGTCTGATAAATTATAACCTGTAAAATATGTATACTTCCTCTTTTGTGTAATTGAACTCCTCTTAAATGGCGTTGGGCAATGCTCCCATTGTGCGTAAGTAAATTGCGGCCTTTGTGTATTGGTCTTGTGCAAAAACTGATGGCCATAGTGTTGGTAACACAATCTGCATTATCGCAATTTAAATACAACTTTTCAGTATCAAACAGTGTAATATTGTAAATCAGAAAATAGTGAGTAAACAGCGTTGACATCCCAATCATCTGAGTGCATTCCAGGTAACACTACATCCCCCCCCAAAAACTCTGAAGATGTATGAAATTTGCAAAATTTCAGTAGAACCGTATACATCAAATGGCACTTTATCCCAAACAATGCAATCGGCGACTGAGAAAGCTGAAATGTTTACTAGGGCCTGATCTTTTATTTTTATGGGACGAAGTATCTGGGGCTAAAACTCCGTCCACCAAGTCAGCAGCAGCGTGTTCAGTTAAGTAGTGGCCATTAATCAAATGGAAAAAATAAGTCACAAAGCCAATCCTCATGAAGAGAAACACCTTCGATAGCACAATAGATGCAAGTTCAAGGTGGGACCAGGTAAGTTCGTTTGATCCGGGAAATAAACACTAATCTGTGTAGGTGGCTCTGGCACTGACTAAGTGTGAGAAAGTGCCATCTTTCTTGCATGGTATGCCCCCCACTTTTTGCTGAATTGCTGATGTACTTCGACTGAGTGTGCCCTGGGCTCCTGCCAATCAGGTGCCCAGGGCCTGTGTTCCTTCCCTAAAACTGCATTACAGCCTAACCCCAATAGGCACCTCTGGCCACATGTCAGCCCCTGGTAAATGGTACCCTAGGCATTGTGACCAGAGAAGGCCCCTAAGGGCTGCAGCACTTATTGTGCCACCCTTAGAGGCCCTGTACCCTGACACCCACACCCTGCCTTTGCAGGCTGAGTGTCTTGGTGCAGAACTAAACAGTCGACATGGCACACATCCCTGTGTGCCATGCCCACAAACACACTGCCCTGGCATACCTCAGTCACCCCTCTAGCTGGGTGCACTATGCCAGTGGTGTGGGCACAGGTGCATGAGCCCTGTGCCCCTACAGTACCCAGGGCCATTCCTGGGCACTAAGTGCAGTGATGCCATTAAGAGTATATGGTGCTGGGAGGTTGTCATTACGAACTCCACAGCACCATAATGGCTACACTGAAGACTGAGAAGTTTGGTATCAAACTTCTCAGCACATTAAACCCACACTGATGCCAGTGTGGGATTTAATGTAAAATGCACTACAGAGGGTAACTTAGAGTTGCCCCCTGAACCTAACCTACAATCCACGTCCTGTCTGAGGGGCTGCCTAGGCTGCCACCCAGCAGACATGTTGCTGGACCCCTGGGTAGAGAGCCATCCGCTCGCTTCAAAGGCATTCCGCCTTTGTGAGCTTCCCCAGACCACTTGCTGTACTCAGCAACTGGTCCCCACTGGTTCTAGCGCCCACTCTGGCGGGAAGACTGGCGGGAAACACCAAGGGAGGAGAGGGGGTGTGCCAGCCTCTGCCAACCCCACCCCTCAGGTGGGGGAGGCAAGGTGAAGCACATCTCCGGGCTCTCGCCATCTTGAAGATGGGGAGCCCTGCCCAATCAGGCCTAGGCTCCTGCCCCCTCCCACTGGAGAGTGGCAGGATAGGGGGTGTACCCACCCCAGGAAGGGACCCATTGGTCCCTGCCCTTTACCTACCTGTAACGCCCCTAAATCTAGTATTTAGGGGCACCCTGAACCTTCCTTCGTTCCAGATTCCGAAACAAGAAAGAAGAACAAGAAACAAGAAGACCTGCCGTGCAGCTGCTCACAAGAGGAAGACACCAACTGATTTGGCCCCAGCCCTACCGGCCTGTCGACCCTCCTCCTGCTAAACCCCGGCGTCTCCAGTGGTCAGCAACCTCACAAACCCCGGAGGACCTGACTGCCTTGTGACTCTAACTACCTGGGACTCCCAAGAGCAGTGGTACTGCTCAAAGCAAGCAACAACCCCTGGTGCCAACCGGGAACCGCGAATCCTGCACCCTCGGCACCCGCCGAGCCCGGCTTGTGCCTGAGTGGACAAATACCACGAGGACGTCCCCCCGGCGACTGCAACCCAGAATCCAGCACCCAAGGACCCTCCTCGACGCTCCCGACGACGCCTGCAGCCTCAGAACCAGGGACCCCTCCAACCGCGACCAGCCGAGGGTAAGATTTCCGACGCCTAAAGACACCCCTGCACCCGACGCCCCACGGCCTCCTGTGCCCAACTCCTGGGTGCCTACCCTTCCCACAGCTTCCCAACTTAGCTCTCGAAGTGGTGGTCGCACCTGAAGAATCACCGTCCCCGAGCTTGCAGTCTTTGTTCGTCACGCAGCTTTCCCATTGAAAACCATTGGGCGCCCGACGGCCTAAAAGCCCACTGCACCCGGCCGCCCCAGTGCCGCTGATGGTGCACCAACTACCCTGCTCGACTTCCCCACTTGCCCTGAGTAAGTGACCAGGAGCTTTGCTCCCACAGCCGAGTGGCCTGCTAGCCAGCAACCACCAGCCACCAACCACCAACCAAAGGCCCCCTGCCGTCCATAGGATAACATTGGGCCTAACTCACTCTGCACCCGGCCGCCCCTGTGCCGCTGAGGGTGTAACAACTGTACTTACCTGACCCTGGGGGACCCCTGAGTTTGTGCCCAGAACCTTAACTCTGCCAGTCGAGTACTTACCCAAAAGTCGATAACTCACTTTTCTTCCATAGGGTAACATTGACTGGTTTCACTTGGAAATTCTTCTAAGTGTGGAGTTTTGAAACTTTAAAATATTCATCTAAAATCAACCAAATTACGAAAACGAATTTACTCACCGGTTATCAGGAGAGATCCCAGTGCTGGATCTTGGTGCCCAGCACTGACCCTGAAAAGTAATCATAACTGTACTTACCGGTAACTTGAATTTCCTTCCATAGGATAACATTGCCTGGCTTTCGCCGAAAAAGTTTCTAAGTGTCGATTTTGCAAACTTACAAATATTCGTTAAAAATCGCCTCTGTGACGTAAATGCATTCTTTCAATTGTTTACAGGAGATGCACCAGTGCTGGATCCAGGATCCAACACGGAGTAAGAAAAAGTAACGATAACACTACTTACCTGCTAAGTGAATTTCCTCCCATAGGATAACATTGGTGATTCTATGTGAAAAAAGTTTCTAAGTGCCAACTTTTAAAATACAATAATATTCCTTAAAAATCACAACTGTAACCAAAACGTTTTTACTCAACTGTTTACAGGAGATGTCCCAGGACTGAATCTAGGATCCAGTCCTGTGGTAAGAAAAGTAATCTAAAAAGTAATCTATTGCATTTAACTAGAAAATTCCCATTGAGCTCAATGTTAAATTGTGTTTAAAATTGTGTTGCCTATTGCAACAACTGTAACCATTGCACTCAAGTCTATTGCCTATTGAAAGTATTTACCTAAAGCATCTCATTCTGAGAAAGTATATTTTGATACCTATTGTTTGTTCTAAAATAAAACAAGCATATATTTTTTATATACAAACCATTGGCCTAGAGTTCAGTTCTTGTATGTGAGACTATTTGCTGACTGAGTGTGTACAACAAGTGCTCTACACTGTCCTTTGATACTGCCTTACTGCTCGACCAAGCTACCACTTTAGAGAGTAAGGTTATATCTAACTTTAGCCTCTGCCGACTGTGGACTCTGTGCACACTGAACCTTACTTTGGTTCAGTATATACAGAGCCACTTTCTTACACTAAGACATCGAATACGGATCCGAAGAAAAGTTACCTTGGTCCATATAGTAACCACTCGAACCTATTTGAAACAATGGGGGCTCTTCTTCATTGGAAGATGAATGAATGGTACTTTCAGGAATATCAACTTTAATTTCAACTGGTGGGGAATGTAGGAAAGTGGGTTTCTGTTGCAGTAACCCCCCCCCCACTTTTTGCCAGACTACTGATGCTCTTTTTCTTGGTGTGCCCTGGGTCCCTGCCAATCAGGTTCCCAGGGCCCGTGTTCTTTCCCCAAAACTAACCCAATTGGCATCTCTGGCCACAGGTCAGCGCCTGGTAAATAATACCACCGGTCCCCAGGGTACTGTGACCAGGGAAGACCTCTAAGGGCTGCAGCACTTCTTGTGCCACCCTTAGAGGCCCTGTACCTTTACACACACACTTACACACTTACACACTTACACACACACACACACACACACACACACACACACACACACACACACACACACACACACACACACACACACACACACACACACACACACACACACACACACACACACACACACACACACCTTTTGTTTTTTGCAGGCTGCTTGTTTTGCTGCAGAACAAAGTGAAGTCGACATGGCACACATCCCTGTGTGCCATGCCTACAACCCACTGCCCTGGCATAGGTCAGTCACCCCTCTAGCTGGGTGCCCTATGCCAGTGGTGAGGGTACAGGTGCATGAGCCCTGTACCCCTACAGTGTCGAAGTCCATTCTTAGACATTGTAAGTGCAGTGCTGCCATTAAGAGTATATGGTGCTGGGAGCTTGTCAGTACGAACTCCACAGCACCATAATGGCTACACTGAAAACTGAGAAGTTTGGTATCAAACTTCTCAGCACATTAAACCCACACTGATGCCAGTGTGAGATTTAATGTAAAATGCACACAGAGGGCATCTCAGAGAAACCTAACCCACCACTAGTGTCCAGGCTGAGTGGCTGCTTAGGCTGCCACCAACAGACATGTTTCTGGACCCCTGGGTCGAGAGCCTGCTGCTCTCAGGGGCCTGAAACAATGCACATCCTGGGACGAGGTGCCAAGCCTCCTCCCCCAGGATGGGCAGGGTTCACGAAGGGGAAGCTTCAAAGGCATGCCGCCTTTGTGAGCCTCCCCAGACCAATTGCTGCTTTCAGCAACTGGTCCCCACTGGTTCTACCCCCCACTTTCGGCTGGAGAACCAGCGGGAAAAACAAGCGAGGGAAAGAGATGTGCCCTCTGCCTACTCCACCCCTCAGGTGGGGGAGGCGAGGTGAATCACAACTGAGTCCCCGCCATCTTGAGGATGGGGGGACCCAACCAACCAGGGACAGGCTCCTGCCCCCCTCCCACTGGAGGGTGGCACGATAGGGGGTGTACCCACCCCAGGGGAAGGGACCCATTGGTCCCTGCCCTTTACGTACCTGTAACGCCCCATAATCTAGTATTTAGGGGGCACCCTGAACCTTGCTTCCTCAGATCCAGCCTTCAACAAGAAAAGGACGAAGAGCCATGCAGAGCTAACAAGAGGACGACGCCCACTGACCTGGCCCCAGGCCCTACAGGCCTGTCTCCCTCACTTCCCCCCCCCCAACCTGCTCCTGTTAAATCTCGGTGTGTCCTGCAGCCAGCAACCTCAAAAACCCCGGAGGACCTGCCCGCCTTAACTTCCAAGACTGCTTCTCCCATGAACACCGGACTTGTTCAAACTGCAGCTTCTGGCTCTGGCCGGATACCGCGAATCCAGCCCACTCTGCACCTGCCGAACCCGGCCCAAGCTAGAGTGGATAAACACCACGAGGAGGTCACCCCGGCGATCCTGACCTGAGATCCGGCGACTCCTGACCTGCCTCAAGCCTCCAGTCAGCGCCTGCAGCCTCAATCCAGAGGATCCCCTCTCCTGCGACCAGAGCGGGTAAGACTTTCCGACGTCCCAAGGCACCCCTGCACCCGACGCCCCACGGCCTTGTGTGCCCAAACCAACGGTGCCTAACCAACCCAAGACATCCCAACTTACCCCTCGAAGTGGTGGTCGCACCCAGAAGATACTCGTCCCCGAGCCTGCAGTGTTTCTTCTAACCGGAGGTGCTCCATTGAAAACAACAGGGCACCCGACCTCAAAACAGCACCCTCACCCGGCCGCCCTAGTGCCAATTTGGTTACCTATTTGCCCTGACCTAAACCCTAGGAGCTTTGCTCCCACAAACCAGTGGCCTGCTTGCCAGCAGCCACCAACCGGAGTCCCCCTATCCTCCATAGGAGAACATTGGGCTTCAGCACTCTGCACCCGGCCGTCCTAGTGCCGCTGAGGGTGCAACAGTGCATCACTGACCCTGGGAGACCCCTGAGTCTAACCCCAGAACCCTAACTCAAAAGACCGATTACTTACCTGTGAACCGATAACCTGTTTTTCCTCCATAGGATAACATTGACAATTTTCTTCCAAAAAGTTTCTAAGTGTGGAGTTTTGAAATCTAAAGATATTCTTTAAAAATCCTGCGAATAACCAAAACGTATTTACTCACCCGTTTCCAGGAAATGTCCCAGTACTGAATCTAGGTATCCAGCACGGAGTTAGAAAAGTAACGAGAAAAGTAACTTACCTGCAAATTACTGAAAAAGCCTATTCATTCCAATGTACTGTATTTGCTAAGTGTTGCAACCTACTGCATCCCCTGTAAATCAAATCAAGTACAATTTCGATTGCATTTTCAAACTGTTCTATATCCAGTAACTTATTACTGAAAAGTATTTAATGCTTACCTGTGCCAGGCTTGCTTGGTTCTAAAAATAAAACAGTATATTTTTATACAAAAACAATTGGCCTAGAGTTCAGTTCTTGAGTGTGTGAATTGATTTGCTGACTGAGTGTGTACATCAAATGCTTAACACTGTCCTCTGATACTGCCTTACTGCTCGACCACCCTACCACAATTGAGAGTAAGGTTCTATCTAACTTTAACCTCTGCCTACCTCTGGGGTCACTTGGACTCTATACACACTATACCTCATTTTGGTGTAGTGTATATATAGCCAGTTTCTTACAGGGAAGCATACTCCTTTTCCACTGTTGCAGATATAGAAGGCAAAACGGGCAATAATTCAACTATCTCCATATCCCCTTCCAGTACTTGGGGAGAATTCGAGGAAACAGAATGCATTTGATGAAGGGAAACATCCCTCCGCGGAATGCCTGTAAGAATACTATTGAGTATCGGCCATATGGTATAACTTTACATGTTCAATGGAAACAAAACGATTCTCCTTGCGACCAGGTAGCAGGGGTAAGATCACAGTACGGGTGCCTTTTGACCCAAGGACTGGAACTGGTGCTCGGTACGATGGACCAAATTCTTTCTTGTTCTCCACTTTTTCTCAGACCAGGTCACCAACTTTAGGAAACCAACCTTGTAGGAAGCTGGCTCTGTATATACTATACCAAAGTCGGGTATGGTGTGTACAGAGTCCAGTGGAACCCCAAAGGTAGGCAGAGGTAAAGTTAGATAGCACCTCACTCTATTTGTGGTAGAGTGATCGAGCAGTAAGGCTTTATCAGAGGACAGTGTTAAGCATTTGTTGTACACTCAGTCAGCAAATGAATTCACACACTCAAAGACTGAACTTCAGACCAATTGTTTTTGTATAAAAATATTCTTTTAGTTATTTTATTTCCTAGAACCAAGCAAGCCTGGCACAGGTAAGTGATAAGTACTTTGCAGTAAATATACAGTTTGTAACAGTTTGGATTGCAATTGTAAATGTACTTTGATTTGATTACAGTAGTGTTACTGATAATGCAATGCTTTTCAGAATACAGTACATATACTTTGTATAGGATTTTGAGTAAAATTACAGGCAAGTTACTTTTGAGATTACTTTTCTTACACAGTGTAGTACACCTGGATACTACACTGGGACATTTCCTGTACACAGGTAAGTAAAATCGTTTTGGTTAGTTAGTACAATTTTAAAGAATTTCTTTAGGTTTTCAGACTCCACACTTAGAAACGTTTCTAAGAAAAACAGTCAATGTTATCCTATGGAGGAAAATAGTGTTATCGGTTTTAGGGTAAGTATTCGGTAGTGGGAGTTGAGGTACTGGGGGTAGACTCTGAGGTCCCCCAGGGTCAAGGATGCACTTTCGTTACACCCTCAGCGGCACTAGGGCGGCCAGGTGCAGAGTGCTGAGGCCCAATGTTATCCAATGGGGGATAGGGGGCCTCTGGATGGTGGCTGCTGACGGCCACTTGGTTATCGGAGCTAAGCTCCTGGACTTTAGCTCAGGGCATATGGGGAAACAAAGTAGCACCAAACTTGCACCCTCAGCGGCACTAGGGCGGCAGGGTGCTGTTTCGATGTCGGGCGCCCTGTTTGCTATGGGGAACCTCCGGTTTGCAAAGGCACTGCAGGCTCAGCTGAAAGCAGCCACTCAGCCTGGACACTAGTGGTAGGTCGTTTTTCAGGGGTCTTTAAGATGCCCTCTGTGTGCATTTTTCATTAAATCCCACACTGGCATCAGTGTGGGTTTAATATGCTGAGAAGTTTGATACCAAGCTTCAGTTTTCAGTGCAGCCATTATGGTGCGGTGGAGTTCGTAATGACAAACTCCCAGCACCATATACTCTTAATGGCAGCACTGCACTTACAATGTCTAAAAATGGACTTAGACACTGTAGGTGTACAGGGCTCATGCACCTGCACCTGTACCCTGACCACTGGCATAGGGCATCCAGCTAGAGGGGTGACTGGTCTATGCCAGGGCAGTGGGTTGTAGGCATGGCACACAGGGATGTGTGCCATGTCGACTCTTCACTTTGTTCTGCACCATGACACGCAGCCTGCAAAGGCAGTGTGTGAGTATAATGGTACAGGGCCTGTAAGGGTGGCACAATAAGTGCTGCAGCCCTTAGAGGTGTTTCCTGGTCACAGTGCCCTGGGTACCTGTGGTACCGTTTACCAGGGGCTGACCTGTGGCCAGAGATGCCAATTGGGTTTTGTTTTTAATGCAGGTTTAGGGAAAGAACATAGGCCCTGGGCACCTGATTGGCAGGAGCCCAGGTCACACTCAGTCAAAGCACATCAGCAGTTCAGCAAAAAGTGGGGGCTACCATGCAGGAAGAGGGCACTTCTCACAATTAGCAATTGACAACTGTAGGTTTTCCATTATAATAGTGTTCACTCTCTTGACTAAACCATTCGCTTGTGACCTAAACAATGCCAATTTCATGTTTATTACCCTTCTTGCACAAGAAATTCTTCATCGCCCACTAAGTAAATTGCACTCCATTATTCGTGGTTAACACCCTAGGAATTCCCTCTTCCATGAAGACCTCTTTCCTCATTAATGAAATGCATAACTTAGCCTGCCATGATGGCTTCATTGAGTATCTTAACACTCTCCAGAGGTAGCGTTACAGAATCGCATGGCCAGCCACTCGTCACCAAAATGTCGTAATTTACACGAATCCAGTGTAAATTCAATCTTTTATTAAAATGAAAGTCCTGTTACCTCCAGCAGATCACAGCTTATCTAACCACCAGTTCCTGGAATTTCCACACCTTCCATTCCACATTACATCAGATAGGTAGGCAACGTTCCTTCAGTTACCCCCCACTGTCTGCCGGATTTCTGATTCACTTTGAATGTGCTAATCAGGATCCCAGTGCCTGTGTTCTTTCCCAAAAGTTTATCTTTGTTTCCACAATTGACACACCTCTGGCTCACATGAAAGCCCCTTGTAAAAGGTACCACTGTGTAGGGAAAGTCCTCTTTTAGCATGATTACCCCCTAACCTTTTGCCAGATACCTGATGCCAACTTGACTTAGTGTGCCCTGGGTCACTGCCAATCAGGTACCCAAGGCGTGTGTTCTTTCCTAAAAATGTACCTTTGTCCCTACAATTGGCAAACCTCTGAGCCACATGCAAGTCCCTTGTAAAAGGTCCCCCTGGTACCAAGGGCCTTGTGACCAGAGAGCCTCTGAGGGCTGAAGCATGTATTATTCCACCCTCAGAGACCCCTCACCTGGACACCCACACACTGCCATTGCAGGCTGCTTGTTTTGGTGTAGACTAAACTGAAGTCGACATGGCTTCCGTTGCTGGGTGCCTTGCCCACCAACACTGTCTGTGGCATGGGTAAGTCAACCCTCTAGCAGGCCTTACAGCCCTAAAGGCAGGGTTCACCATACCACCAGTGAGGGCATAGCTGCATGAGCAATATACCTCTACAGTGTCTGTGCCGTTCACACATTGTAAGTGCAGTGAAGCCATTTTGAGTATAGGGGCTGGGAGATGGCCATTATGAACTCCACAGCTCCATAATGGCTTTACTAAAACCTTGGAAGTTTGGTAGCAAACGTCTCAGCACATTAAACCCACACTGATGCCAGTGTGGTATTTAATGAAAAATGCACACGGAGGGCATCTTAGAGATGCCCCCTGAAAAACGACCAGTCCTGGTGTGGTTCCTGACTGGCTAACAGCCATCTGCCACCACCAGACAGGTTTCTGGACCCCTGGTGGAGAACCTTCGCTCTCTGGCTTCTGAAATGCCCATCCTGGGCCGAGGTGTCATACCTCCTCCCCCAGGACGGGCAGGGTCCATGAAGGGGAAGCTTCAAGGGCCTGCCGCCTTTGTTAGCTACCCCCAGCCTTTAGCTGCTATCTGCAACTGACTCCACTTTGGGCGGGAGAATGGACAGGAAAATCTAGCCTGGGAGGGAGGTGTCCACCTTTGCCAACCCCACCCCTCAGGTGGGGGAGGCGAAGTGACGCACAGATCTCAGTCCTCGCCATCTTGTAGATGGGGGGGACCTCTCCAATCAGGAAGAGGCTTATGCCCCACTGCCACTGGATTATTGGCATACTAGGGGGTGTAGACACTCCAGGGAAGGGACCCATTGGTCCCAACCTGCACCCCCTGTAACCCCACTAAATCTAGTATTTAGAGACACCCCTGAACCTTGCCTCTTCAGATTCGACGTGACCAGAAAAAGTACCAAAGAGCAGTGCTGCAGAAGAGGACGATGACAACTGCTTTGGCCCCAGCCTAACAGGCCCGTCTCCTGCTTTGAGGCCCTGCAAGCTGAACCCGGTGTGTCCTGCAGTCAGCAGCCTCCAAGAACCCCAGAGACCTGCCTTGCCTTCCAAAATAATTCCTATCTCCCGTGGACCCCGGATTTGTCCAACACCAACCCGAAACTCCAGATCCGACGGATCCATGAGTTCTCAGACTACACCCGATGCCCATGGTCCGAGTTAGAGTGGCTGAACTCCCCAGCGAGGTCCCCCCTGTGATTCTTATCGGAGTGCCAGTGTTGGACGACCTCGAATGACTTTTTCCTTGATATCTGCAGCCTCAATCTGAGGGGTGTTCCCCCCCCCTCCACCTCCCCCCCCCAACCACGACTGGGACCAGTTAGGAGAATCAGACACAAAAGGAAACCCCTGCACGCACAGCTCCTGAGTCCTGAGGTGCCCGACAGACTGTCCTGGTTTCCAAGCAACTCGTAATCTTCATCCTCCAGTCGTTGATTCCCTTCATCCAGTCTTCTGGCTCCAGCCTGCAGTCCTTTCCTGTGACAGGGTCCTCCATTTGAAAACATTGGGCTCTCCATTTGAAAACATTGGGCTCCCGACCCCACCGGAGCACACTGCACCCAGTCGCCCCTGTACTGCTGATGGTACGGACTTGGTGCCAACCTGAGACCCCCTTTGCCCTGACTTTAACCCTAGGAGCTTAGCTTCTGAGACGGAGTGGCCTGCTCCTGAGCAGTCCCCAACCAAGGTGCCCCCTAGCCCCATTGGCTAACATTGCCACCATGTATTCTGCAACTGTCCACCCTAGTGCCGCTGGTGGTGCCCCTTGAGTGCCAACCTGAATCTTGGCGAAACCTTTGTTGCGGGGATTCTGCACATATACAGAGCTATGCACAGGAAAATAGGACCTCGGTGTATAGTGGTGTACCAACCATGCACCTTAGCACCCACAATCCCAATCCGACTAGCTTTAGCGTCTCATTCGTTCTCCGTACTACAGCGCAGCTACCAATGATTAGACATCCCAGAACACTGACTCTCTCAGGAATCGCGGGAGCAAGAACACTCTTTCATTACTCACTCATACTTGTCCACAACGTGCGTAATAAGAGACACAGTATAGTTTAAAATGTTTATTTCAACTATCGTGCTCTAAGATAAAGTACACGTGCCAGTACTATCAGCATAATGCATAACGATAAAATAATAAGCATGGTTACAATTCCATAGAATACAAACGGGGACAGCATTTTATAAAGACCGTGGATATAGGGCTAAATTGCCTTACCACCCTCCCCGTGCTAGTAACTAGTTTATTTATAAAAATAGAAGACCTCTGGGCTTTGTCAGGCGGACCCCCATACCTCTATCTAGATGCAAGGTTTACATCATCAGACAAGCACAGCTCTTCTCCCTGGAAAGGTTTTTCTCCAAGTGCAGCCGACCGGGAGATCACAATATTAAAAGCACACAAATTTCTCCAGTGCAGCTGTATGTCGTGTTATGTCTAGGTGCGAGGGGCTGACCAGATCAGCAATAACAAGGGACGTTGTTTTTCGACCTTGTACATGGTGTGTAGACGAAACCCACAGGGAACATGAGAAAAGGTGAAAGGCAAAAAGGCAGACAGTTCTAATATAGCCGGGCACAAGCAGAGTCTGAAAAAGCAAAGTCACAGAGTAACGTGTGCAAAAAAAGCATCATGGCAGCCAGGCCTAAGCTAACTTAGCAATGTAGACAATGAGGCCACAAACCACACTACACCTTGGTTCTACCCCCCAAAACTCCCAATTCCAAAACAGTGTTACTCACCTGTAAATTAACACTTCATTTTTCCCAAAGGACTGAATGGTGGGTGTAGGAAGCTGGCTCTGTATCTACTTTACCAAAATGAGGCATAGTGTGCACAGAGTCCAGTGGAACCCCAAAGGTAGGCAGAGGTAAAAGTAGATGGCACCTTACTCTCCATTTGTGGTAGTGTGGGCGAGCAGTAAGGTTTATCAGTGCTGTACACATACAGCCAAGAAATGTCACACTTGAAGACTGGACTCAGACCAACCAATTTGTTTGTATCAAAAATATTATTTAGTTATTTTATTTCTAGAACCAAGCCAAGGCTGGTGCAGGTAAGTGAAATACTTTGCAAAATCTTATGCAATGATTTAGTTGAATGCAGATTCAAATGCAGTTGGTTGAAATACAGACAAGTCAACAGTTTGAAATTACTTTTTAGTTACTTTACAGATTACTGTGCAAGTTACTTTTTAGATTACTTTTTAAGTTACTTTTGCTTATCAGTGTGATAAGTCTAGATATCACACTGAGATATTTCTTAGACAAAAGGTAAGTCACTTTTAGTACATTTACAGTTTTTCAATGTTTCATACAAACCAACTCCACACTTGTAAGGATTTTCAAGGAAAAACAGTAAATGCAATCCTATGGAAGGAAATGAAGTTAACGATTTGCAGGTAAGTTCTTATTTGTGGGAGTTGGTATTCTGGGGTTATAATCAGGGTTCCCCCAGGGTCGAGGATGCACACTCAAAAACACCCTCAGCGGCACTAGGGCGGCCGGGTGCAGAGTGCTGAGGCCCTATGTTATCCAATGGGGGATAGGGGGCCTCCGGTTGGTAGCTGCTTACGAGCAGGCCACTGGGTTGTGGGAGTAAAGCTCCTGGTGTTAGGCTCAGGGCAAAGGGGGAGCAGAGTTGGCACCCAAAGTACACCCGCAGGGGTGGCTGGGTGCAGGGTGCTGTTTTGGCGTTGGGTGCCCTGTTGGTTTCAATGGGGATTCTCTGGTTTCAACAACGACTGCAGGCTCTGGGACGAAGATCTTCTGGAGGTGACCACTGGTTGGAGAGGTAAGTTGAGATGCCTGGGGATGCTAGGACAGTCGTTCGGGCCACCCAAGGCTGTGGGGCTTCGGGTGCAGCGTTGTCTTTAGGCGTCTGGTTTCTCTTACCTTCTCCGGTCGCGGTCTGGGGGGGATCCTCCAGAAAGAGGCTGCAGGCTTTGCTGGCGGATTTGAGGCAGGTCAGAGATCACCAGATCTCTGGTCAGGATCGCTGGGGAAACCTCCTCGTGGTGTTGGGCCACTCTAACTCGGGCGACAGGTGCAGAGTGGTGCAGACTCGCAGATTTGGCTGGAGCCAGAGTCTGTGGGTGAACAAATCCGGTGTTCACAGGAGACAGTATTTTCTTTGGAAGGCAGGGCAGGTCCTCTGGGTTCTTGAGGTTACTGGCTGCAGGACACACCGGAGTATTACTTCTGCAGGTTCGAGGTGGGGTCAGGCCGGTAGGGCTGTTTAAGTCAGTTGTGTCCTCCTTCTTAGCTTCAGCACGGCTGTTTGGTCCTTCTTTTCTTCTTGGTGGTTTTTTTGTCTGAGGCAAGGTTCAGGGGTGCCCCTAAATACTAGATTTAGGGGTGTTACAGGTAAATAAAGGTTGGGACCAATGGGTCCCTTTCTTGGGGTGGGTCACCCCCTATTATGCCACCCTCCAGTGGGGAGGGGGGGGCATATGCCTCACTCTGGTTGGCTGGGTCCCCCGATCTGCAAGATGGCGTTGACTGAGTTGTGCCTCGCCTCCCCCACCTGAGGGGTGGGGCTGGCAAAGGTGGGCACACCTCCCTTCCTCACTTAGTTTTCCCGCCGGTCCTCCCGCCCAAAGTGGGGGTCAGAACAGGTGGGGACCAGCTGCTGGAAGCAGCAAAAGGCCTGGGGAAGCTCATAAAGGCGGCAAGCCTTTGAAGCTTCCCCTTCGTGGACCATGCCCATCCTGGGGGAGGAGGCTCGGCACCTCGTCCCAGGATGTGCGTTGTTTCAGACCCCCGAGAGCAGCACACTCTCAACCCAGGGGTCTAGAAACATGTCTGGTGGTAGCAGCTGAAAGCAGCCACTCAGCCTGGACACTAGAGGTGGGTTAGTTTTCAGGGGGCATCTCCAAGATGCCCTCTGTGTGCATTTTTCATTAAATCCCACACTGGCATCAGTGTGGGTTTAATGTGCTGAGAAATTTGATACCAAACTTCCCAGTTTTCAGTAAAGCCATTATGGTGCTGTGGAGTTCGTAATGACAAGCTCCCAGCACCATATACTCTTAATGGCATTACTGCACTTCCAACGTCTAAGAATTGGCTTAGACACTGTAGGGGTACAGGGCTCATGCACCTGTACCCTCACCACTGGTATAGTGCACCCAGCTAGAGGGGTGGCTGATCTATGCCAGGGCAGTGAGTTGTAGGCATGGCACACGGGGATGTGCCATGTCGACTCTTCACTTTGTTCTGCACCAAAACACGCAGCCTGCAAAGGCAGTGTGTGTGTGTAAAGGTACAGGGCCTCTAAGGGTGGCAGAATAAGTGCTGCAGCCCTTCGAGGTCTCCTCTGGTCACAGTGCTCTGCGTACCTGTGGTACCATTTACCAGAGGAAGCCCTGTGGCCAGAGTGCCAATTGGGATTTGTTTTTAATGCAGTTTTAGGGAAAGGACATAGGCCCTGGGTACCTGTTTGGCAGGAGCCCAGGGCTCACTCAAAGTACTTTAGCAGTTCAGCAAAAAGTGGGTGCAACCATGCAAAAAGAGGGCACTTTCTTACAGCCACCCTTAGAGGCCCTGTACCTTTACACACACACACTGCCTTTGCAGGCTGCATGTTTTGGTGCAGAAGAAAGTGAAGAGTCGACATGGCACACATTCCTGTGCCATGCCTACAACCCACTGCCCTGGCATAGGGCAGCCACACCTCTAGCTGGGTGCACTATACCAGTGGTGAGGGTACAGGTGCATGAGCCCTGTACCCCTACAGTGTCTAAGCCAATTCTTAGACATTGTAAGTGCAGTGCTGCCATTAAGAGTATATGGTGCTGGGAGTCTGTCATTACGAACTCCACAGAACCATAATGGCTTTACTGAAACTGGGAAGTTTGGTATCAAACTTCTCAGCACATTAAACCCACACTGATGCCAGTGTGGGATTTAATGAAAAATACACTTAGGTCGTTTTTTAGGGGGCATCTCTAAGATGACCTCTAACACTAGTGTCCAGGCTGAGTAGCTGCTCGCCAGCTGCCACCACCAGACATGTTTCTGGACCCCTGGGTCGAGAGCCTGCTGCTCTTGGGGGGCCTGAAACAATGCACAAACTGGGACGAGGTGCCAAGCCTCCTTCACCAGGATGGGCAGGGTCCACGTAGGAGAAGCTTCAAAGGCTTGCCGCCTTTGTGAGCTACCCCAGCCCTTTGCTGCTTCCAGTAACTGGCTCCCACCAGTTCTGACCCCTACTTTGGGCGGGAGAATAAGCGGAAAAACAGAGTGAGGAAGGGAGGTGTGCCCACCTTTACCAACCCCCACCTCTCAGGTGGGGGAGGCGAGGTGAAGCACAACTCTGTCTCCACCATCTTGGAGATGGAGGGGACCCAGCCAACCAGAGTGAGGCATATGGCTCCCTCCCACCAGAGGTTGGCATAATAGGGGGTGTACCCACCCCAAGGAAGAGACCCATTGCTCCCAACTTTTACCTACCTGTAACGCCCCTGAATTTAGTATTTAGGGGCAACCCTGAACCTTGCTTCCTCAGATGAGATCCGACCAAGAAGAGAAGGACCGAAGAGCAGTGCTGAAACTAAGAGGACGCCCACTGACTTGGCCCCAGCCCTACCGGCCTGTCCACAACTCTACCGGCCTGTCCCCAACTCGAACCTGCTCCAGCGAAATCCTGGTGTCCTCCAGCTTAACCTCAAGAACCCTGAGGACCTGACCTTGCCATCCAGAAGAAAGACTTTGTCTCCCGTGAGCACCTGATTTGCTCACCAACAGACTCCGACTCCAGCCAAAACTGTGACTCTGCACCACTCTGCACCAGATGCCCAAGTTCGAGTGGCCCAACACCACGAGGAAGTCTCCCTGGCGATCCTGACCTGAGATCTGGTGATCTCTGACCTGCTTCGAAACTCCAAGCGAAGCCTGCAGCCTCTTTCTGGTGGATTCCCCAGACCGCGACCGGAGCTGGTAAGAAAACCCGACGCCTAAAGACACCCGTGCACCCGATGCCCCACGGCCTTAAGGGGGGCCCAACCGACTGTGTCCCAGCATCCCCAGGCATCCCAACTTACCTCTCCAACCGGTGGTCACCTCCAGAAGATCTTCGTCCCTGATCCTGCAGTCTTTCTTTAAACCAGAGAATCCCCATTGAATCCCCATTGAAATCAACAGGGCACCCAACACCAAAAGAGCACCCTGCACCTAGCCGCTTCTGCGCCGCTGCGGGTGTACTTTGGGTACTAACTTGAATCCCCCTTTGCCCTGAGCCTAACACAAGGAGCTTTGCTCCCACAACCCTGTGGCCTGCTCGTGAGCAGCCACCAACCATAGGCCCCCTATCCCTCATTTGGTAACATTGGGCCTCAGCACTCTGCACCTGGCCGCCCTAGTGCCGCTGAGTGTTTCAAGAGTGCATCCTTGACCCTGGGGGGACCCTGGTTCTTACCCCAGAATACCAACTCCCACAAAACAGTACTTAGCTCAAACCCGTAACTTCATGTTCGAGGCATGTGAGCTGCAGAGCTCACACTGCATTAGATCGCCATCTGGTGTTGGGCTCGGATGCTTGCACTTTGTTGTTGTCTTCGAAGAAGTCTTTGTAGTCATGTGATAGGTGACTCCTCCTTTGGACAATAGTGCGCATGGGCATCGACTCCATCCTCAGATTGTTTTTTTCCGCCATCGGGTTCGGATGCATTTCGACACTCCGGTTCGAAACTCGTTTTTTTGCAGCGTTTTCCACTTTTCAACGCCTAATACCGACATCGACATCTCGACGTCCCTTCCTCGATCTCCTTTCCAGCCGTCGACGCGGGCCGTTGGGCCCATCGACGCCGTAAGGCCTACTGCCCATGGAAAGGACGCCATTCCGAAAATGCCCCCAATGTGGAGCAAAGTTTCCTCATAGCGACCACCACCAGGTCTGTAATCGGTGCCTCTCACCAGACCATAACGAGGCCACTTGTCCGGCCTGCGCCTCCTTCCGCTCCAAGAAGACAATCCGAGATCGTCGAGCCCGAAGGCACATCATGGCGCACAGGTCCGCTCCGGAACCCGTCAACATCTTCGACGAGGGTCCCGATGTTCCGGAAGAAGACTCCGAAGACCTCGCTATCATCTCCGAGGCAGAGGACTCCGACAGTTCCATCCCTTCAGGGCAGCATGTGAGTACTACTGCCCCTGCCCCAACCCTCCCTGCAAAATCGAAGGCACCGGTCAGTACTTCGCCTACGGGCCCCAGTCGAGACCGTAAACGTGTTTCGGACGCCCCGCCTTCGGCTCGGCACCGAACAAGAAAACAAAGCCTTCTAGTTCCTCGGCACCGACCAAACCTCATGTGCCCGTTACACCGGCACCTTCGGCGCCGAAACACAAAGACCACCCGGCGCCGAAATCCAGCTCGGTCCCCAAATCCGCCTCCAAGCACGCGGATCCCTCGGCACCGAAACCGAAGCTACTCGACACACCCCTAAACTAAAGCTGGTCGAGCCTGTAGCTAAACCGAAGGACGCCTCGACGCCTTCTAAAGCAAAGGAACATTTAAAGAAGCCATCACCACGTTCGGAACCGAAAAAGTCGGCGCCGAAACCTAATATTCAAGGAGAGGAACTGTTTACACCGGATCCCATCGATCCTAATCAACACAAACTTTATATCAATCCTAAAACAGGACATATTTCCTCTGTGCCACGTCACAAGCCTGTCCCTCCGAAGAAGAAACTCTTCCACTTCCCCTATGCCTCCTTCTTCCCCTATACCTCTCTCTAACACCCCTCCTCTCCACATCCCTATCACACCTCCTCAACCTGCGGATTCTCCCCCACATGAGTATGAGGACAACATGGGGTACGGGGATGACCCTCATAATTTATATCTGGATCCAGATAATCCACCACAGGATGACTGGGGTTATAATGACCCCCAGACCCTACAGACCTCCCCAGCCCTCCACCTTATCCCACAAAACCATCTCCACCAGATGATCACATAGGTTTTGGGCAACTCATACATAGGGCGGCCGTTTTTCATGGGGTGCATATTCACACCGACCAACCAGAGGAAGATTTTCTTCTAGACACTTTTGAACGGTCTCAAAAAACGGTTCAAACTTTGCCCATGATCAAGGGTGTCATTAAACATGCACCTGAAATTTTTAACGACCCGGTCAGAGCCAGGATCCTTAATCCTAGAGTGGATAAAAAGTATAGACCTGCCCCCGATGACCCCACCTACATCAAAGGTCAGCTCCCCCTTGACTCACTGGTCGTTTCTAATGCCAGAAAACGCGCCAATTCCCAAACTTCAGGGGATGCTCCGCCCCCTGATAAAGAATCCAAATTGTTAGATTCCTCTGGCAAACGCGTAGCTGCGCAAGCCACCAACATCTGGCGCATCGCTAACACCCAAGCTCTACTAGCTAGGTACGACAGGGCACACTACGATCAGCTAGAAACCCTCCTTCAACATCTACCTGATCAATACAAAACACAAGCCACTGATCTCATTCAAGAAGGCAAACTTATTTCCAATGCCTCCATTAAGTGCGCCTTAGACGAAGCCGACACCGCCGCTAGGTCAGTTAACACTAGCGTGCTTATCAGACGACACGCCTGGCTTCGCATTTCAGGTTTTAAGCCAGAGGTTCAGACTACCATACTAAACCAGCCCTTTAACCAAAACCAACTATTTGGTCCTGCTGTCGACACAGCACTAGAAAAGATGAAGAAGGATACTGACACTGCCAAATCAATGGGAGCATTGCAGTCCCCGCAGCAACGTGGCTCCTTTCGCCGCTCCTTTTACAGAGGGGGCTCCAGGAATACCACCGCAGACAGTTCCTCTTCCTATCGAACAAACACCCAAACCTCTCCTAATAGAGGATACTTTAGGGGTGGTTACAGAGGCAACAACTCTAAGGGCAGAGGTCGAGGTAATAATAACACCCGTACCTCCACCACTCCCAAACAGTGACTTTCCTCCACTTCCCCCGACCACAACACCCCTGTCGGGGGAAGGCTATCACAGTTCCTGCCTGTCTGGAACTCCATTACAACAGACAGGTGGGTGAGACAGATTATCCAACATGGCTACTGCCTGGAGCTAACAGCTACCCCCACCATACCACCCAGGCAGCGTCCAATGTCCACAGACCATCTTACACTTTTACAACAAGAGGTACTTTCCCTGCTTCAAAAGCATGCCATAGAGCCAGTGCCTCTGCTACAGCAGGGCACAGGGGTTTACTCCCTGTACTTCCTCATTCCCAAAAAGGACGGCACTCTCAGGCCTATTTTAGACCTCAGACCTCTCAATCAATACATACACTCAGATCATTTTCACATGATCACTCTCCAACAAGTGCTTCCCTTACTACAACAACAAGACTTCCTTGCCACATTAGACCTCAAGGACGCCTACTTCCACATTCCCATACATCCTGCTCACAGGAAGTATCTAAGGTTCGTTCTCAATGGGCAGCACTACCAGTTCAAAGTACTCCCATTCGGAGTCACCACTGCTCCAAGAGTGTTTACCAAATGCCTTGCAGTAGTAGCAGCGCATCTACGAAGACAACAAATACATGTCTTCCCATACCTGGACGACTGGCTTATCAAAGCCAAATCATTCAACCAGTGTGTCCAACACACTCACCAAACGATACAAACATTACACAACTTGGGCTTCACAATAAACTATACCAAGTCCCACCTTCAGCCCTCCCATGTCCTTCAATATCTGGGAGCTACGATAAACACTTCCACTGCTCTAGCTTACCCCAGCCCAGCCAGGATAGCCAGTATACAAACCCTTGTCCCCAGGTTTCAAATGCAACACTCTCTTCCAGCCAGAGTGTTTATGCAGCTCATCGGCATGATGGCATCCTGCATTTTTCTCGTCCCTCATGCAAAACTTCAAATGCGTCCTCTACAAGAGTGCCTAGCGCGCCAATGGAACCAGGCTCACGGACATCTTACAGATCTGGTGTTGGTAGACAGCCGCACACATCGCTCTCTGCAGTGGTGGAACACCAACAATTTGTCCAAGGGGCGGCCGTTCCTAGAGCCGGTTCCACAAGTAGTACTAACCACGGACGCATCCCTTACAGGATGGGGAGCACACCTGTTACACCATACAACACAGGGCAAGTGGACCACTCAGCAGAAGCTGTTCCACATCAACCACCTAGAGTTACTAGCCATATTCCTAGCTCTCAAGTCCTTTCAACTCCACGTACAAAACAAAGCTGTCCTGATCCGAACAGACAACATCACAGCTATGTACTATATACAAAAACAGGGGGGACACACTCTCCACAACTGTCCCAACTAGCACAGGACATTTGGAGGTGGGCCATTCCACAAAACATTTACCTTCTAGCAGAACACCTACCAGGGGTTCACAATCAGATTGCAGATCTGTTAAGTCGACAGGCACAACAGATTCACGAGTGGGAACTACATCCACAAGTTCTTCTACCTTTCTTCCAGATGTGGGGCCAGCCAGACTTAGATCTGTTCGCCACACACCAAAACGCCAAATGCCCATCCTTCGCCGCCAGGCTTCCACACCCGCAGTCCAAGGGCAATGCGATATGGATGAACTGGTCCGGCAGATTTGTGTACGCTTTTCCACCGCTCCCACTCATCCCACTTGTAGTACGCAAGCTTCGACAACAGTCTCTCAAAATGATACTAGTAGCCCCTACATGGGCACGCCAACCGTGGTTCACCACACTACTGGAGCTATCAGTAGTCCCATACCAAAGACTACACCTCTCCCCAACAATGCTAACGCAGAGCCATGGAGAGATAATGCACCCAGATCCATCTCAGCTGAACCTTGCAATTTGGCTCCTGAAGTCCTAGAATTCGGTTACCTTAACCTACCCCCAGACTGCATGGACGTTATAAAAGAAGCTAGACGCCCAACTACCAGAGCCTGCTATGCAGCTAAATGGAAAAGATTCGCTATTTACTGCACTAATAACATCCAACCATTACAAGCCTCTACGCAAAACATCATTTGCTATTTGCTACATTTGCAAAGATGTAGTCTTGCATACTCATCCATACGTCTCCATCTAGCAGCCCTTGCTGCTTACTTACAAAACAGGCAACACTTATCACTCTTCAAAGTCCCCGCCATTAAAGCCTTTATGGAAGGCCTTAAGCGGATCATACCTCCCAGATTACCACCTTCCCCAGTGTGGAATCTTAATATAGTACTTACCAGGCTCATGGGTCCACCTTTCGAACCCTTACATAAATGTGAACTTCAATTCCTTACATGGAAAGTTGCGTTTCTAATTGCAATCACTTCTCTAAGGAGAGTCAGTGAGCTACAAGCTCTAACTATACAAGAGCCTTTCTTACAAATACATCATAAAAAGGTAGTTCTCAGAACAAACCCAAAATTCCTTCCCAAAGTCATTTCGCCTTTCCACCTTAACCAATCAGTAGAACTACCTGTGTTCTTCCAAAACCCAGATTCCGTGGCAGAAAGAGCTCTCCACACCCTAGATGTCAAAAGAGCCCTTATGTATTACATTGACAGAACCAAATCCTTTCGCAAAACCAAACAATTGTTTGTAGCTTTCTCTCCACCACACAAAGGTAATCCCATCTCAAAAGCCGGGGTTGCAAGGTGGATTGTTAAATGTATCCAAATCTGCTACCAAAAAGCCAAACGCACATTATCAGTTCCCCCTAGAGCGCACTCAACACGCAAACTAGGGGCCTCCATGGCATTCTTAGGGAACATTCCCCTAGAAGACATATGTAAGGCAGCCACGTGGTCTACAACACACACCTTCACTAAACACTATTGTGTTGATGTGCAAGCCAAGCAACAAGCTTCAGTGGGCCAAGCTGTCCTTAAAACCCTTTTTCAAACTACTGCAACACATACAGGTGACCACCGCTAGGGAGATACTGCTGTACAGTCTATGCACAGTGTGAGCTCTGCAGCTCACATGCCTCGAACGGAAAATGCTACTTACCAGTATGCATCTGTTCTTGGCATGTAGAGCTGCAGATCCTCACACGCCCACCCACCTCCCGGGACCTGTATGTGCTCCAGTCCTATCTTAATTAGATACACACACATGGACATCTCTTTCCTTTTCTACTAACTCCATCACTCCCCAATATGGCGAAAAACAATCTGAGGATGGAGTCGATGCCCATGCGCACTATTGTCCAAAGGAGGAGTCACCTATCACATGACTACAAAGACTTCTTCGAAGACAACAACAAAGTGCAAGCATCCGAGCCCAACACCAGATGGCGATCTAATGCACAGTGTGAGGATCTGCAGCTCTACATGCCAAGAACAGATGCATACTGGTAAGTAGCATTTTCCTTTTCTCCATTGGAAAGCATTGACTGTTTTTCCTTGAATATTGTGGAGTTGGTTTGCATGGAACATTGAAAAACTGCCTTTGTACTAAAAGTATATTAGTTATCTTTTGTCTAAGAAATGTATCCGTTTGAGATCTAGGCATATCACACTGATTAGCAAAAGTAATCTAGAAAGTAATCTCAAAAGTAACATACATAGTAATCTGAAAAGTAACTGAAAAGTAATTTCGAAACATTGACTTACCTGTGATTCAATCAACTGCATTTGAACCTGCATTCAGCTGTAAAAGATTGCATAAGATTTTGCAAAGCATTTATTTCACTTACCTGCACCAGGCTTGGCTTGGTTCTAAGACATAAAATAACATATTTTTGATGGAAACAAATTGGTCTCAGTTCAGTCTGAGTGACATTTGCTGCTTGAGTGTGTACCACAAATGCTTAACACTACCATCTGATAAAGCCTTACTGCTCGCCCACACTACCACAAATAGAGAGTAAGGTGTTATCTACTTTTATCTCTGCCTACCTTTGGAGTTTACCTGGACTCTGTGAACACTATACCTCATTTTGGTATAGTATATACAGAGCCAGCTTCCTACAGCAAGGCCTTTGAAGCTTCCATGCCACTGATAGCTCTTCCTGGCCTGGGGTAGATGTGAAAACGTCCACCCAGGAAAAGGCTTTGTTTCTGGGCTCGGGGAGCAAAGGCTTCCACGCCAGGGATCCAGAAACATGTTTTGTGGCGGCAGGCGGGTGTGTACCAGTCGGGGAACGCACCAGAGGCTTGCTCGTTTTTCAGGGAGCATCTGTGAGATGCCCTCTGAGTGCATTTTTCATTAAATCCCACACTGGCATCCGTGTGTGTTTAATGTGCTGAGAAGTTTGATACCAAACTTCACGGTTTTCAGTAAAGCCATTATGGTGCTGTGGAGTACGTAATGACAAGCTCCCAGCACCATATATTCTTAATGGCATTTCTGCACTTACAATGTCTAAGAATTGGTCTAGACAGAGGGGTAATGGCTTATGCACCTGTACCTTCACCACTGGTATAGTGCACCCAGCTAGAGGGGTGGCTGACCTATGTCAGGGCAGTGGGTTGTGGGCATGGCACACAGGGTTGTGTGCTATGACGACTCTTCACTTTGTTCTGCACCAAAACATGTAGCCTGAAATGGGGGGGTGGGGGGTGTGTGTGTGTACGCGCGCAGGGCCTCTAAGGGTGGCGCAATAAGTGCTGTAGCCCTTAGAGGCCTTCCCTGGGCACAGTGCCCATGCTACTCTTTTACAAGGGACTGACATGTGGCCAGAGAGGTGCCAATTGGGGGTACATGGTTCAGCTTTGGGAAAGAACACAGGCCCTGAGAACCTGATTGGCAGGGACCCAGGGCACATCAAATCAAGGTGCATCAGTAGTCTGGCAAAAGTGGGGTGGGGGGTACTGCAGCAGAAATCCAGCTTCCTACAGTGGGTTTGCTCTGAAAATCCTTTAAGTGTTGAACTGTCTTGTACTGCACAAAAAGTATTCCATTGCTTTCACAAGAGTTGACCTGGTTACAAATGTCCTGTGTGGTATAAACTGTTAGGAGTGGGTTTCATACTAAACTAGAACACTAATCTAAAAGTAATCAGAAAGTAATCAAAAATACTTGTAATTATTTTGAACAGTTTACAAATTGTTTTCTCTATTGAAAAAGTAATATGAATGTTCCTACAAAACCAGTGATTACTGTATTTTGAAAAGTCAGATTTTATGGAGTTTCACTTACCTGCTACTAAGTAAATCGTGGTACGAGAAATAAGAAAATAACTTATACAAACAATTGGTCTGGATTCAGTCTTTGAGTGTGACATTTCTTGCCTGAGGGTGTACAGCAAATGCTTAACACTGCTGATAAGCCTGACTACTCAACCACACTACCACAAAAGAGTGTAAGGTATTATCTACTTTAGCCTCTGCTATACCTCTGGAGATCCACTGGACTCTGTGCACACTATACCTTACTTTGATATAGTATATACAGAGCCAGCTTCCTACATCTACCCATACCTAGACGATTAGCTAATCAAGGCGTCAACATCTCAGTAAGCTCATCTTCACTACAACTGGACTTGCAGACTCCTTCAAAGGTTCGGCCTTCATGTCAACCTCACAAAGTCGGCGTCTGTCCCGGTTAAAACCTTACATTATCTGGAGTCTCCTTCGACACAATACAGGTATGAGTGTGTTGTTCAGAGAAGACACGCTTAGCGATACTTAGGAAGTGTCACTCATGGCAGCATCCTGTCCATATGTTAGAAGTGTGCTCTCTTCTCAGCTCGATGGCCTCCTGCATCTTGTTCACACCGAATGCCCGTCTCCACATGCAACCTCTGCAAGTATGTCTCAAGGACCAGTGGGATCAATGGACAGGCAGATGGGAAGGCAGGATAGATCTATCCCGTCATGCGAAGCTGTACCTGAAATGGTGGTGCACTCCAACAAACCTGCTTCGAGGGATGCCTTTTCATCAGGAGATTCTTCCTCAAACAATAGCGACGGATGCCTCGCTGCTGGGATAGGGAGCCCACATGCATCTCCTCCAGATCCAGGGCAAGTGGTCAGAGAGTGACGACATGCCATATCAATCTCCTGGAGCTACGGGCAGTCCATTTAGCGCTGAAGGAGTTTCACCCGTCGTTCAGGTCCCACTCCTTGTTCAGACTGAGAATACAACCACCATAAACTAAATCAACAAGCAGGGGAGGGACTTGATCCAGGCCCCTCTCATACGAGGGCCAAACAATCTGCAAATGGCTCATAGCCAGGGATCTTACTATCACCGCAAATCACCTTCCAGGTGTGCAAAATGTCCAGGCAGACTCTGTAGGCTTCTACATGAAAACCACCAGTGGGTCTTAAAAGACGACAACGTACAAGACCTCTTTAACTGTGGGGCACTCCAGCCATCGACTTGTTCGCCCCTGCTGAAAACAAAAAATGCAGAAGTTTCGCCTCAAGGCACTTCCAGCACTTCCAGCCAGGGACACTGGGAAATACGCAATGGATCAACTGATCCAGCAGTTTTCTTTACCTTTTTTGCAAATTCCCCTGATTCCATTCGTCCTCATCAAGCTGTTCCACTTGAAAGCCAAGATGATCCTAATAGCTCTGGCATGGCCTCGTCAATGGTGGTTCAAGAACCTACTTCACCTGTCCGTCCGTCCACATCTCAAGCTGTCATGCAGACCAAACCTGCTAATTAAGTTCGGGGGCCAGATGGTACACCCCAATATCTCCTCTTTGAATTTGGCGGCATGGCTCCTGAGCTAGTGCAATCCAGACACTTGAATCCACTGCAGAACTGTATGAACGTCCTCAGAGAGGCTAAGCGGTCATCCACCTGACCCACACATGCCTTCAAGTTAAGATTTTGCATTTGGTGTTTATAGGAAAGTGGGTTTCTGTTGCAGTAACCCCCCCCCCACTTTTTGCCAGACTACTGATGCACTTTCACTTGATGTGCCCCGGGTCCCTGCCAATCAGGTTCCCAGGGCCTGTGTTCTTTCCCCAACACTAACCCAATTGGCATCACTGGCCACAGGTCAGCCCCTGGTAAATGGTACCACAGGTACCTGGGGCACTGTGACCAGGGAAGACCTCTAAGGGCTGCAGCACTTATTGTGCCACCCTTAGAGGTCCTGTACCACTACACTCACACTGCCTTTGCAGGCTGCGTGTTTTGGTGCAGAACAAAGTGAAGAGTCCACATGGTACACATACCTGTGTGCCATGCCTACAACACACTGCCCTGGTATAGATCAGTCACCCCTCTAGCGGGGTGCCCTATGCCAGTGGTGAGGGTACAGGTGCAAGAGCCCTGTACCCCTGCAGTGTCTATGTCCATTCTTAGACATTGTAAGTGCAGTGCTGTCATTAAGAGTATATGGTGCTGGGAGCTAGTCATTACGAACTCCACAGCACCATAATGGCTACACTGAAAACTGAGAAGTTTGATATCAAACTTCTCAGCACATTAAACCCACACTGATGCCAGTGTGGGATTTAATGAAAAATGCACACAGAGGGCATCTTAGAGATGCCCCCTCTAAAACGACCAGCCTCTGGTGGGCTCCCGGACTGCTACACACCAGCCTGCCACCACGAGACAGGTTTCTGGACCCCTAGAGTGGGAGCCTTCGCTCCCTGAGCCCAAAAACAAAGCCTTTCCTTGGCGGATGTGTTCACACCTCCCCCAGGCCAGGAAAAGCCATCTGTGGCAGGGGAGCTTCAAAGGCGTGGCAGCCTTTGTAATGCGACCCCCAGCATCTCCTGCTATCGGGAGCGGGCCCCCTTCCTGTCTCCCCTCCTTTTCGGCGGGAAGACAGGCGGGAAAAACTAGCCAGCCCAGAAGGTGTGCCCACCTCTGCCAACTCCATCCCTCAGGTGGGGGAGGCGTGGTGAAGCCCACTCTTAGTGCCTGCCATCTTGCAGATGGCAGGCACTCCCCAATCAGGATTAGGGATTGTGCTCACTCCCCCACGTGGGGTGAGCACACCAAGGGTGTAATCACCCCAAGGTCAGTAGCCCATTGGCTACTGACCTTGAGACCCCTAAAACGCCCCCTAAATACAGTATTTAGGGGATAGTCCTGAACCAAGAAAGAAGATTCCCACAACCTAAGAAGAAAAAGGACGAAAGAAAGACGCCCAGCAGAGGAGACTGCAGAGAACTGACTACCGGCCCGTCTGCAGTTTCCGGAGATCCTGCTCCAAAAATCGTCTTGTCCTGCAGCCAGCGATCTCTAGAACCCCTGGGAGGACTGACTGCCTTCAACAAAGACCGGATCTCCTGTGAACAGCAGCCCTGTTCAAAAGAAACTCCAAAAACAGACTCTGAGCCTGCTGAGGACAAAGAAACCAGACGCCTGGAACTACCACTGCACCCGTCGCCTACGTCCTGAGTTCGAGTGGCCCACTGGTCCCAGCAAGGTCCCCCAGCGCTCCAGAGTCCGAGTCCGCCGTGGGTTGACCCCTCCAGGACTCCCCGACGTCACCTGCAGCCTCTGCACGGAGACCCCCCCCTCCCACCCCCTCCACCCCCGCCAACTGCGAGTGGCCCGGTAAGGTGAAATCCGACCTCAAAAGAGACTCCTGCGCCCTGGAGTACAGAACCCGAGGTGCACTTACGTCCCCGAGCCCTCCAACTTACCGGCCCAGCTGTTGGTTCCTCCTGGAAGTCTTCCTGGACCGAGCCTGCAGCTGAAAACCAAAACCGAAAATCCCCATTGAAAACAGGGCACCCAACGCCAAAACAGCACCCTTCACCCAGCCGGCCCTGCGCCGCTGCGGGTGCACTGTGTGCTAAACCGGATCCCCCTTTGCCCTGAGCCGAACACCAGGAGCTTGGCTCCCACAACCTTGTGGCCTGCTCGCCAGCAGCCACCAACCGGAGGCCCCCTATCGGATAACATTGTGTCTCAGCACTCTGCACCCGGCCGCCCTAGTGCAGCTGAGGGTGTAACAAGAGTGCATCCCTGACCCTGGGGGACCCCTGAGTCTACCCCCAGAACCTCAACTCCCACTACCGAATCCTTACCTTAAAACCGATAACACTGTTTCTCCATAGGATAACATTGACTGTTTTTCTCTGAAAATTGTTCTACGTGTGGAGTTGATTTGTATGGAAACCTGAAAAATATCAATTGTGCAAAACTGACTTTAGTTACCTTTTTCTCTAGGAAATGTCCCAGTGTGATATCTAGGCATATCACACGGAGTAGAAAAAGTAATCTCAAAAGTAATCTCAAAAGTAACGTAAAAGTAACTTACCTGTTATTTTTTACTGCAAAATCGATACAAAGTATATGTACAGCATTCCACAGTATTGCATTACCAGTAATTCAAACTGTAACCATTTCAAAGTACATTTACAACTGCATTCCAAACTGTATATTTACTGCAAAGTATTTATCAACTTACCTGTGCCAGGCTTGCTTGGTTATAGGAAATAAAAACAAAGAATATTTGTGTACAAAACCAATTGGTCTGAAGTTCAGTCTTTGAGTGTGTGAAATCATTTGCTGATTGAGTGTGTACAACAAATGCTTAACACTGTCCTCTGATACTGCCTTACTGCTCGACCACACTACCACAAATAGAGTGAGGCGCTATCTAACTTTACCTCTGCCTACCTTTGGGGTTCCACTGGACTCTGTGCACACCATACCACACTTTGGTATAGTATCTACAGAGCCAGCTTCCTACAGTGTTCCTCTAAGAACGTGGACCCGACATCTTGCCGGGACGATGTCATTCTTCATACTTCATCCGTCTAACAAAATCTGGCTTGCAATTCGCTTCTATAAAGGTTCACCTGGCAGCCCTCACTGCCTACAGAAAATGTCCTTCACAAGCCTCTTTTTTCAAAATCCCCATCAAGAATTTTCTAGAATGGTTGACGGTTTTCCCTCTCATTAGGCGTTCTTCCCCTCCCTGGGAGCTTAATATTTTACTCTCGTCTTATTCAGGATCCCTTTGAGCCTATTCATAAAGCCTCACTGCAACACCATTTTGGAAGACGGCTTTCCTTGTAGCGATAGTGGCAGCTTGCAGGATTAGTGAGATCCAAGCGCTTTCTCATGAACCATACACAGTCTTCCACACTAGCAAAGTGGTTATGAGAACTCACCCGAAATTCATCCCTAAGGTTATTTTGGATTTCCATGTTAACCAGACCATTTTTTTACCTACATTTTTTCAGAATCCTTCTACTCCAGCTGAATGAACTCTTCATTCCCTGGACGTGAGAAGGGTTTTGAATTTGTCTTGATAAGACACGAGATATCTGCAGATTGAACAAGTTGTTTATCAACTATGGTCCTGTCTGTACAGGTTTAGCCTCTTCCAAACAATCCATCTCCCGATGTATAGTTTCCTGCATCCCTTTGTGCTATCAGAAAGCTAGCAAGATACTATCAGCTTAACCTAAAGCACACCCCACTAGAGTTAAAGCGACTACTGCTGCTTTTTTAAGGAATATCCCTATTCCATATATTTGCAAAGCAGCCACGCGGAGATCTGCCCATACATTTACCAAGCATTACTGCCTGGACTACGATGCTAGAGCAGATGCTAAAGTAGGACAGGCCTCCCTCAAAAATCTATTTACTTAAAATTCTGCTTCTGTTCACTGTCTTCTCCACCGCTTTAAGTAAGATTGGGCTTGCTACTCTATTCAGTGCTTATAACTATAAATTGAAATCCTCTACGAGAAAAGGAATGGTTTCTTACCTGTAGCTCCAGTTCTCTCATAGGGGAATTTCCATTATAGTCCTAAGCAGCTGTCCCTCCTCCCCGGTGGAGTGGACAGAAGTATCCAGGGAACCTATATATCATCGTGCATTGCCTCAAAAAGAACTGAAGCAAGTCCGCATGATGGGATACTGGTGGTCCCTGGGTTCTTAAAGGCACAGCCTCTAACTCACATAATGACAGCCGATGGGGCTACTCTGTCCTGCTCTCCTTTATCTCTATGCTCTAACAAAAAAGGGTTTCTGAATGATTTATGCTGTTGTACTAAAAACTAATGAAATGGTATATAAAGATAATTCTCCTAGCCCCTTTTTTAAATGCAAGATGAAGATTTGGGCCATTGTAGCCCATCTCTATAGGCTGCATGATATTTTCTTTAAGTGACTCTGAAGGCCTTCCTGAACATCCACACTTAAGAAGATATATTGTGAAAAAGTGCTCCGGGGTCCCCACACGTGAGCAGGACTATTCAGTGTTTATGACTATAATGGCAAGTCCTCTACGAGAGAACTGGAGTTACAGGTAAAACTATTCCTTCCTGGTGCCCTCTTGCAAGCGTTATTCCTACTGCATTATGGGATTTTCATTAATATTCAACCCCTAATGTGAATAGAAAGTTCTCACCAAGAAATAGCAATTAGCAGATATGGACATTTCTTATGTATCTGCTGTGTGGCAGCTTCCGTTCTTGCTCTTCTCGATGAAATGTTTCCTCCATCGTTCCAACCCTTTTTCCTCTTGCTTCCAGGTGATGTCCTTGGCCTTCGCACAAAAGAATCCCAAGAACCAATCCGAGACGCTGAACTGGCTTGCCAATGCTATCAAGGAGTTTGGTTTTACTGGGTAACTATCACCACTGGGAATGAGTGGGCAGGTGATGGCTTTTGGTGTCTGCTCAGGGATGCATTGAATCCTTGGAGCGCTTCGTACTGCTTCCACTAAAGGTTTGGTCAAGCTAATACTATGCAGTCAAACTTTTTATAAATCGACCTGGCAGTGCAGTGGTTATTTTCTGTTCACATTGTCTTCATAAATCTCTGCTTTTGAGCCCTCACATTAGAGTTCTGTCCATACTCAACCTTTACCCTGTTTTCTCACTTAATAGCACCATTGTGTTAGCGAAGATGTCAAATCCAGTGAAAGGTCAGTTTTGTCGGATATATTTTGCTATGTAAGGACTCTCTGGCTTTACTTTGTGTTGGGTACGTGGGCTAGTGAGAAAACAGTGCAGAAATTGCTATTTTAGTGTGGTGATTTGGAGTCCCCTATTAAGTGTTTTTTGGGTCACTGTATCACAAACTGCACTATTCCCCCTCAGCATAGTTTGTTACAGAACCTTAAAACAAATATCTTCCCTCTGACTCAAAATGCAAATCTCTTCATCAATTGCATACTGTTTCACATCTCACCTGCAAAACATTAAAGGCTCTTTCACCACACTTCATCACATGGCAACAATCCCTTAATACAACCCTAACAAATCAACAACTTACCTTTTCTTACCACCCATTTCCACACATTGATATGCACTGCCTCCCATATATCACATGGCATCAAAATGAATAACGCTGAAAACCATACATAACCAAACCACCTAAAATACCTTAACATATCACTATCCCTGTTGCACACCAGGTCATCGCACTACATAGCACCACTGTAGATAAACGATATTGTACCCTAACTCGTCAGCACAAACTTGGTACCTTAAGCCAGGGGATTGTTTTTCACACACTCCTTATGTACGGGTGACAGGAGATGCTATTTGTGGCATGAAGGACTGTCTGATGTACCTTGTTGGTGGACCAAACTGGTGGAGATGGTGCCTGGATGTTCCTGATCCCTATAGATTATGCCTAGATATGCTTAATATTGGTTGTGGTGATTGTCGTGTACTGATAGGAGATTGGCTGTTTGGATAAGACTTAACAGACAACTGTTTAACTTCTGCAACTTATTACTACTTTCAGGTTGAATGTCAAGGCTTTCATTGCAAATGTAAAGACTGCCCTTGCTGCTACGAATCCTGTAAGTATGTCATCTATACTTCTGTGATCACAAACCTCTTTTGAGGTTGTCTCTAAATATCTTTCAACTGTTTCACAGGCAGTCAGGACATCTGCTATCACTCTGCTTGGAGGAATGTTTTTGTATGTCGGACCACCCCTTCGCATGTTCTTTGAAGATGAGAAGCCTGCACTTCTAACACAGATAGATGCAGAGTTTGAGAAGGTAAAGTAACATTGATACTTAAAAATTACTGATTTTTCAGATTTGATCAACTGTTAAAATTCATACTTTGCTGTAAAATTAATGTCTTTGTAAAGCTATTGTGCCCGTCTCTTGCATGTTTGGTGGACAGCCAAAGGATTGACACTTCTTGAGGCTTGAATCTGGTCCTACCTTGTTGGATGCAGAGACCTGTTTTCTCCTACAGAATTAGGCTTCTATTGATGAAGATTGCTTTCTTTTCATAATATCTGTTAGTGTAAGCTACCTGTAACCCCTGGCACCTTGGTACTTTCATGTAACATAGCACCACCCACGTTCTCAGGACTTGAGCTCCATCTAAATGACAGTGCGCTCTAGAAATGTTTCCCTCTGAGGCACCTCTGATTGGTACAGCAGCTGTTCATGAGCTTTATTGAAAGTGCTTCCTGAGTGCCTGATTAGCACCAACTTGCCAGATGCACGTTTTTTAATTTATTGTACACTTTGAGGGTAACCACTGCCTTGCGTCACAGCATACTCCCCAAAAGTAAGCAACATCCGTGGCATCTTCCAAGTATGGAGTTGTCAGCTATAGGTCATGCAGCGAAGAGGCTGTTCCACACACATTCTGCTTACAATAGGCTCTCAAATCTTTTCCAGGAGTAATATTTGATTTTGCCATTTAGTTTTCTACTGTCAGTTTGTCAAAGATGGCAGATACTGCTTTTCTACGCCCATTGTCTATGACTAATAAGCAAAGAACTAAGTGGTAAGAGCATGCAACTTTTTCTTTAGAGGGAGCCTTTTATTCTTAGTCAACAGACCATCTTGTCAACTACTCGGACTCAATGCACACATTGCCTTCTTTTTTTATTAGAGAACGGATGAGGCACCGACACATGGGGTGAAAGTCACTTGTCGTATGTTGCATTTCTCTCTTGAGCTATATAGGCATATTTCTGGTTTTACCACTAAGTGATATATGTACAACTGGTTAATCTGCTTAGAAGGATGCATGAGAACAACTAAGCACAGGATAGCTGGGTGAATTCCGGTGAATAACTACCAAGATCCTAATCCGGCGAAAGGTACGCCAAGGCTGTGTCCTTGCACCCACACTGTTCTCTCTCTATGTAAATGGGGTGGTCAGCGAACTACAGGATTGTGAAAATGACTATCCTATGTTAAATGAAGGAAAAGTGCCAATCCTGTTCGCAGACGACTTTACTTTTGTCCAGGACCCCAATGAGACTTCAGAGGCTAATTAATAAATTCTTGGGATTCTGTGAGCCCAGGGGCCTGGAACTAAATGCTGAAAAGACAAAATACATGGTATTTGGCAAGAATAAAGGGAAATGTAGACCAGTAAAGATAATAGGGAAATCACTTGAGTGTGTTTAAATTTGAATATTTGGGAGTAAGGTTAACCGAAACACTGAGCTGGGATCCACAAATAGACAAAAGGCAACTAACCCTAGGTTATAAGTCCAAATCCTTACTATGCTTTCACAAGCAGACATGGTCTCGGTCAATTACCCCTGCCTTGGAAATTTACCGAATGAAAGCCCAAAACGCTGCATTATATGGTGCTGAGTTATGGGGCCATGGTAATTTGCACATGCTATCGGTGAGCGAAAATACATTTGCTAGGTCTCTGATACCTGTCCCAGCTAGCACTCCTTTGACTCCACTTTTCTGTGACCTAGGGTTGGAGAAAATTGGCGACGTGGCCGCAATTAAACCACTGATTTACTGGCTATGCATTTGCTCCACTCCGGAGATGGGTCAATACCGTGAGTCTTTGAAAGAAGTCTTAAATCTGAGTGGTGCCAAACGGATGCCTTGGTTTCGCCATGTAAAATTCTGGTGTAGCGCGCTGAGGTAGATGCGTCTGTGGGAATTCCCGGAACATATTAGTAAGAATGATTCTGTCATTGTGAAAGCTAAGTGCTGGGCACTTGTAGAAGAACGGTACATATCTAATCGATCAGCGGGGCGTCTGACCTCTTAGTTTTTAAATATCAAACCCTTTTCTGAGTTTGATCCTTTCTATGACCAGATCACACCACCTATGGCAAAGTGTCTGTGAGATTTAGATTTGGCTGCTTACCCTTAAGGCCATTTAGTTTATGGGAAATAAACATAGATACAACTGCATGCCCAGCCTGTGGTTGCGCGTAGGAGACGGTAGAACACATCATTTTTTTCTGTAATGCATATCATTCCCATCGCAAAAAGTGGATCCGTCCCATTTGTTGCAGATTGGGAATTACACTATAAGGTGGCTCTAAGGATATTTGTAGGAAAGTAGGATCTGCTTCTTATGGTTGCCCCCACTTTTTGCTTCATGTGATACTGTTTTTGACTAGTCTGACTGGGATCCCGCTAATCAGGATCCCAGTCTATCTGCTTTCTCCCTTAACTGTTATGTCTTGTACTTAGGTACACTCCAGATTGGCTACCGGGGTACCCTTGTCAGTCCCTATTATATGGTACCCATGTACCCAGGGCATAGGTACCCCAGAGGCCTCCCCTGGGCTGAAGCATGTATTATGCCACCCATGAGAGGCCATTCAAAATGGAACTACAGGCCTGCCATTGCTGCCTGTGTAAGATGGTGGATGCACCTATTACTTTAGATATAGATTTACTATATCTAAGGGTCACTGCACTTAAAACCTATGTCACCCCTGTAGCAGGCCTTAATCCTGAAGGCAGGGTGCTTGGTTCTAAGTGAGAGGGTATTACTGCATGAGCAGAACAAACCCTGCAGCCTACGGAGTCCATTCTCCCGGGTTGTCAGTGTATCAGCCATTTACGACTTATAGAGTGGCATTATGCGACCGTGTGATCACCAACTCTAAAACGGCTGAAAGTAACCCTATTGTGTTTGGTGTCAAACATTGTGGATTCATACCCGCACACCAGTAACCGGTGTGGGAGGTATGATTCCACCTAACCGGTGTGGGAGGTATGATTCCACCCCTCAGAAGCGAGCTTCGTTGGGTCCCTGGTGTTCCCGGTACCAGCCTTCTAGTCCCGGGCAGCACAAATTGGTTGCTGCCAACCAGAGACACATTTCTGCCCTCCTGCTGCTGAGCCAGGCTCGAGCAGAGCAAGGTGGAACAATAGGCATCCTGTCACAGGGAGGTGTGACCACCTCCCAGACAGGATTTAGTGTATTAGGCTGGGTGGGTGCGCTTGCCAGCGACCGAAAGTCTGCATGAGGGGCACATTTGGTGTCCCTGTGCATAGTCCAGTTCAAACCAGTCCTGAGAGCCGTTGGCTCCTGCTCGGACGCGAAACTGGACAAAGGACATGGGAGTAACCTCCTCACTGTCCATACCCTACCCTGGGCCGTTCCCCTGAATCTGTCCAACCCTCTCCCGTGGGTACAAAAGGGCTTACCTGGCTGTAGGACCCTAGATTCGATGTGGAGAAGATTCTGAACCAGAAACCACTGAACTTCGACCGTCTGGACACTCTGGACTTTGTTTGGGCCCGACTTAGTCTCCCTCTGTCTGAAGCATCGTCTGTGCCCGTGCACTATATAGGCTCCGTGCAGGACCTGTGGAGCATCAAGGACAATCGAAGATATCGCCCTTGGAGTGAAGGAGTCACTCCCCTGCAACTGCAGGCACCATTCTCGACTGACCGGTCTGCTGCACCTGAGCTCCTATGGACTCCGACGGCTCCAGCAACACAGGAGGTAGGTTTCTACATCCCTTGAGGTCTGAGCTGCCCTCTCACCAAGTCTGAGGCCAGAATCCCTTGAGGGGGCTGCAATACCCGTACCCCCTGTGCACTGCGTACATTTGCAAGTGCATATGCTTGTTGGCGTTATCCGAACAACTGCATTGGGCTCCAAGTAGCGCCAACCTCTGGCAACATTTCCTACAAAACTCCGGCCTCCTCGCACCGAGTGCTCCATGGGCTGCTTCTTTGTGAAATTGCTCGAGGTCCCCTTGCGACTCCTGTGGCTCCGGCCTGTGGGTCCACTTGAGGGTCAATGTTGCTTTTCTTGGGCTTCCCTTGTTGCTCCAGGCTTGCCCCGACTCCCCTGTTTGGCGAGTCTCCTGGACCTTGCTGGTCCGAACCGTAATCTTTCTTGACCTTCTGCGTGGGTTGCTGTTGCCAAGGCTTGTTGGTGCTCCTGCCAGACACCGACCCTTCAGCTTTAGACATCCTTCGTGGGACAGCCCGCATCCGGCTCCTGGTTGTCCTCGACGTCTCCTGGTCCCTGTGGCTGCAGAGTCCAGAACCCCCTGAAGCACCCGACATCGGTGGGCATTCGATTACTGAGCCCGTGGTCACTCCTGAGTGACCCAGACTCTGTCCCCTCTGCTTTCAGGTACTCTTCACAAAGAATCCACCTTTGGGTTCCGACAGACACTTTTCTTCTTTCCAGCAGTGGCTCTTCTTCCAAGTCCTCCATGGAGTGCGACGGTGGTTTCCGACGCCACTTCAGACCTATGCACCCGGCTTCCCTGGGATAGGTAAATCTGGTACTATGGTATCCACGGGTAGGGCGGCTCTCCAATCTCCTAGGTTCCACGGGGTTTCTTCGAAGTCCACTAGAAAGGGTCCTTATACTTTAAAACTTCAACCGTGACTTCCCCATAGAATTGTACGGAGCACGCGGTCGTGCTCCCACACTGCACCCGTCCTCTGTGGGGTCCCTACATACTCAGCTTGGGTGGTTCCTGGGGGTCCCAGTGATTCTACGTACTCTCGACAAGGTCTTGACTCAAGTTGTGGTTCTTATACCTCTATTTTAGTATATGGGTTGGTCTCCCCCTAGAGCCCACTGTGTATTAGTGCTATTTACTATTGTTTCTGTGTTCCAGTATTGTGTGCTTTGTGATTATCTTTGTGTAGAAGATACTGTCGTACTAGAGTGTTATTAATACATATTTGTATAACTACTCTGTGGTTCTCCTTTCATTTAACCAATACTATAAGGTTGCATTCTGGTAAAACAACCTGCTTAACATTCCTTCAAGACTAAGCCTGAAGGCTGCTCTCCACAGCTACCACTTGGATAGCTTTCTAAGGTTATCTTTGACCTCTTAAATCACCATAAGGCTTGTTTGGACTGGTGCAAGGTGCCCACTTTAATTAGTGGACAGCATATACCAGGCCAACTTCTCACAATATTAAATTCTGATACCTCACTACTTATTATTTTTGCTGTAAGCAGATTTCTGTTGAATGTATGGTTCAGGCGCCAGAAGCTATTGTCCCAGGCGGTTTGTGGGGTCCCAGCCGTAACTGAATTGTAAGTGTAGCCATGATTTGTCTTAATCGATTGCTACCTAGGAACTCCTATAGAGGAATGCTGATGCCCTGAGAGACGCATCACTTTATGATAATGAGTAGCAGTTATTTGAATCTAACCAATTACTGTGATATTTGATAGTATGGATCGATGGTCATTGAGGCACCTACTATTTATAGATTTGATAATGTAATATGTTTTTATCTATGGATATTTTGTTTACGCGTTGGTATAAACTATTGTCAATTATTGTCAATCTTGATGTATCGTGACTGAGCAGACCTGAAACATGAAAATGGAAATTATATTGCGTATACTGATTGATAAGTTAAAATTGCTCAAAACAATCTCATTTTACTACTGTATATATGTTAGAAATGGGATTTCTGATTGGCTAGGGCATGCGCCTAAGCCAGGCAGAAACCACCACTCTAGTTGGGGCAAGGGAATTACACGCTGAAGATAACCCCTGCTCACCCCCTTGGTAGCTTGGCACGAGCAGTGAGGCTTATCCCAAAGGCAATGTGCAAAGCATTTGTGCAACACACACACACACACAGCAGCGACACACTAGGCACGCCACAACAGAAACTCCACACAAGGTTATGTAAAAATAGCCTTTGTATTATCCATAAAACATATTAGAATCATAATCACAAATGTACACTGTGCCACCTGGCACTAGGCAATACTTTACAGGGGATTGTATACATGACCGGGCCAATCGGGCCACTGTCGGAACCATTAGAATCACAAGTAGTGAACATAACACAACCAGTAATTACTGGTATTAGCACTTGGCATAAACCACCTTATGCCTCATCACATTTGGCATAAATCACATCATGCCTCATCACATTTGGCAAGGCACCCCAGTAACACTGGTAAGGTGCATTCATCCCCTCCGGGCCTTGCGCCCCACGAGTCAGTGTTCCGAAGCGGGGGCCCTGTTCTGGGCTCGCCCCGCAATGCCCCCTTAAAGCAAACTTGCCCTCACGAGGCCTTCAAACTGGCCCCCCTGGCTGCCGATGCAGCCACAACAAATGTGCGCAATGGGAAAGGGGCGGGGGTGCAACGCACCCCGGTCTCCTAAAAAGAATGCCCCCACGTTGCAGCTGCCTGCCCTCTGGCGGTGCAGCTGTGAAAACCGGCACCACAGTGCCTTGGGAGCCCCTCCTTCCCGGGGCTCCTCTTTGGGGAGAAATCAGGCACCCAACACTGGGGCACCAACCGTACTCCCCCTCCAGCCCCACTCACCGGGGCTTCTCAGATTGCTGAAAGAGAATGCCGCTGCCCGCGATCGTGCGGCACAGCGGCGGTCAGGCCAGAAATGTGGAGGAACTTCCCCCAGGGGCCTCTGTCGAGGTTTCAACCTGGTTCCTTCTTCTGGGGTCCCCCAACCCTGCGAGGCAGCCGTCCGGTAAGGAAATAGCGGGCAGTTGGGCACGGAGCAAAGCCTCCGTCGGCCCCGCCCACAACCAGGCGCTTGTCGCCTGACTTGCTCTCTGCCGACTTCCGGGCAACCTGCGGGGCTCCCCCTCTCCTCACGGGAGCCCCGCCCACGGTCAGGCGCAAACTTGCCTGACTTCCGCCCTCTTCTTCGCTCGGGCAATCCCCGACCGGGATTCCCTGCCGCTGGGTTCTTCCTTGGGCAACACGGAGCGAGCCTCCTCCTGGGCACTACACACGGGGCGCTCTCCTCCACACGGGAGCCCTGCCCTTATCCAAGCCGGGTCGGCTCCGCTTGGCTTCCAGTGGTGGCGCGGCTCCGCCCACAACCAGGCAGCCCGTCTGGCTTCCCGGACGCCGCGATTTCACGGAGCGAAAGTCTCCGTCGATTTCGACATTTTCGGGCCACAGCGCCCGCCGCACTTAGGAATGTTGAGCCCACTTCTAGGGCTCAAAGGTAAAGAAGCAAAAGTGCTCAGCACGTGCTATCTGCCAATCACCCCCCTCAAGTCTGGGCAGTGCCCTCCTCGCGCAGAGTGCGCTCTTCAGGGCACTTAGACCAAAGTCATCAGGGGCAGAGCTGGGCACAGGCAGGCCAGCACGTGGGGACCCCCAGGAAGCAGCAGCTGGGTCCCACGGCGGTGCCTCCTGGCAGCCCAGCAGCCTGCCGGCCACAAGTTCCACAACGGGTACAAATTAGCACACCCACATGGGGTCACAGCCCCTAAATTGATATCAGCCAGGTCTTTGTTCTGCCCTGGCACAGGGCTTGGGGATCCAGTCAAGACCAGTTCCGGGGGGCACTCAATACTCACAGTGCACAACAGTCCCCTTTGACATCGCAGGTCCTGGCCTCAGACACACCACAGGGGGGCGGAGCCAGCGTTGTCCCAGGCAGGCACAGACCTATTCAGGGGCTACTCCTCCCACTACTCCAAATGCAGGTCTGCCTATTCAGCCTAGCGCTGACTCACCCAGCCCCTCTGGAGCCACGGCACCTCCCCAGTCCATGTCACTCCAGAGCCAGACATGCAATACACATCAGGCAGACACAAAGACACATAGCACACAGAAATGCCAACTTCTAAAAGTGGCATTTCTAAAATAGTGATAATAAATCTGCGCACACCATTACGCAGCATTTATTACCACTATTCCAAACATACCAAACTTGATCCCGCTACTCCTCTCAGATCAGGAATTACCACTGAAACATTTATCATGGAATCCCCAATGCCTTCCTATGAGAGGGCAGCCTCACAGTAATGAGAAACCAAAATGGCTGTTTTTCAGTACTAGGACATGTCACACCATTAAGGTACATGTCCTACCTTTTACCTACAATGCACCCTGCCCATAGGGCTAGCTAGGGCCTACCTTAGGGGTGACTGATATGTGGTAAAAGGGGAGTCACAGACGTGACACCCACTTTATGTGCCACGTCACCGCGGCAGTAAACTGCATGCGCAGGCCCTGCAATGGCAGAGGCCTGAGACAGGTTTGAAAGGCTACTTTGGTGGGTGGCGCAATCAGCGCCTCAAGCCCACCAGTAGCATTTAATTTACTGGCCCCGTGTATGAGATACCACATTACTGGGGCCTGATAGGTAAATTAAATTAGCCAAACAGGTGTAGACCAATTTTACCACGTTTTACCATAGAGAGCACATGCACTTTACACTGGACAGCAGTGCTAAAGTGCCCAGAGTCCTAAAACCACCAACACCAGGTCAGAAAAAAGACTAGGAGGAAGTCAAAAAGTTCAGGGATGATCCTGCAAAAAGGGCTAAGTCCAACAATATATTAATGGCATCTCAATATGAATATCAAAAATGTTTTTTTTTATAATGTATTTATTACTGTGCACATTAATGGTCATATGACCGAATAAAGTTAAATTGAATTGAAATTGAATTGATATATGTACAAGTTAAATGAGGAAGAGTCTTTGGGCATACTCCTTCCACCTCCTAGGAGTAAGCTGTGACTGCGGTCGTTTACTAAACCAGGTAAGACAAGTGCCTAAAGGAAATATCTCCATTATCCATTTGTTGTGCGGGTTGTCTGGTATTTCTGTAGTTTAGCAAAGGGAAATCTCCCAGAGTGGCTAAAGGCTCAGGGTTAGAAGCAGAAACATTTGAAAATCACTCTTGATTACAAGTGAAGTAAAGGTGGAAATTGTCTCCTTAACCTATTTCTCAATCAAGGGTTTGTAAAGTGCGACTAATCACCTGTGAGTCTCAAGGCGCTGAAGTTTCTGCTTGCTTCGTGGTGATCTGTTAATTCGAACAGCCAGGTTTTGAGTTCTTTCCTGAACTGCATGGAGCAATGGGCGGGTCCTGAGGTGCAGGGGAATGTCGTTCCAGGCTTTGGCCGCCAGGTGTGAGGAGTGTCCTCGGTTGCTTCGGTGGATCCGGGGGGTGTCTGCGAGGAAGAGGGAGGCAGATCGTAGGTGTCTGGTTGGTGGAAGGTCAAGCGTTTGTTGATGTAAGCTGGTCCTTTGTGCAGGGCTTTGTGTGCATGGGTCAACATCTTGAACTGGCACCTCTTCTGGATTGGGAACCAGTGTAGCTTCTTGACGTGGGGTGTGATGTGGGTACATATGAGGAGGTTGAGGAAGAGTCTGGCTGCTGAGTTCTGTGTTGTCTGCAGTCTCTTCAGGAGGCGTGGGATTATTCCTACGTAACGTGTGCTCCTGTAGTCTGGTCTGCTGGCGAAGAGGGCCTGCATGACTGTCCTTCTATTGACCGGGAGCCCCCTGAAGATCTTAAAGGGGGGGGAGGGTCATGCTTAGGGTGTGGAAGAAGGCGGGTGAGACTGTTTACTTATTTCTTTATGGAGAGCTTGCGGTCCAAGATGATGCAGAGGTTGCGGGTGGGGGATGGGCAGAGTTCAGCAGCCACCAAGCGTCGTTCCATGGAGAGGGTTTCTGGGTGGTAAGGTGTTCAAGGTGTGCAAATTAAACATGGTCCTAAACTGGGGAATAATGGCACATCTGGAAACCAATGTTCATATCCTAGCAGTACCAACTATAGGACATACACAGAAGTGGGCCCTGATTTTAAGAGGCAGCCACCCAGGAGTCGGACCTTTCAAGGAGCGTTTCCAGAGTTTCCTTTACCAGTTGGATGGCTAAGTTCTCTTCGAATCAAATGGGTTATATTGCCTGGCTCCTGAGCTCAAACTTCGTCAAGGTGGTTGACATCTGTCAATCATTGAAGCTGCATGGAAAGATGGTGTAAAGTAGTTCAAGAACCAGTAGCCCTGCCTCTGTGCTTAAATAAATCCACCACTTTGAGCCTTGGTTGTCATGGGAAATGGCCAAGATGCCTGTGAGTGGTGTGCTTGCTTCTTGCATCAGAAGCCTAGAATAAGGACCAAGGGCGATGCGTTGGCTAACTCCACACCTTTCAGGGAGGACAGGATAGTGTCCAGGCTGGAATGCCTAACCACGATGTTACTAGCCCACTAGACTGCAGCACCCACCTGTTCATGTCCTCGCATTCAGATTGTCCCACGCGTTCTCTGGTGCAGCTCCTAGAATTTGGAATGCTCTCCCTCCTAACATTAGAAGAATCCCATCCATCTCTGCATTCAAAAATGAAGCAAAATCTTATATGAGTAAATACCTCCCATAATTTCAACACTCGCCATCGGCAATGGATCCTTCATGATCATATACATGCTACCTCTCCTCGAACATTAACCTTTTTGTGGTCTTGTATATATGTATATTAAGCTTAATGTTTTGCTCTAAATCATTGTACAACAACTGATGACTTGGTAACATAACTGTTTTTGGATTTGCAAATGTAAAGCGCTCCGATACCCTACTCGGGGTCATGTTCGCGCTATAAAAAACACCAAATAAATAAAACGAATCACGTTAGTCATCCTTTATGTACGTTCCACATATGATAGGGAAGTAAAAGGGAAGGACCCTGGTTAAAGGCACTGAATAAACCTTTTACAGGGGAATACTTGTAGGCAGTCATTCCAGGTAAAAAGGCGTGTGTGCAAGATTAGAGTGACAAAGCATTAAAAGCTATGCAGAGGACTTTTGCCACAACTGTGTGTACATAACTCGTTGACTCCTAGCCCTTCAGTGCCTAATAATGTGATTAAAATCTTTTCACACCATGCAATGTTGAATTCCGATTTCTCAGTTATTTAATACATTGTAGCTTGCATAAGGCAGGTTTGTGTAGTGTTCTGAGATACCTGTTCTCGTCTTGACAGATGAAGGGGCAAACTCCCCCTGCACCAACTCGTGGCATTTCCAAGCACAGCAGCGGTGGTAGTGAAGATGCTGAGGAAGGAGACGATGCAGATGAAGAAGGGGTGCATGACGCTGTTGATCTCTTGCCAAGAACCGATATCAGGTGGGTTTGGATCAAAGGTGCTTAATTGGAGTCCGCTGTGTTATGACGTATATGAACATACAGCAGTTTGCCTCTTAAAGGGACTTCCAGCTTCTCTCCTAGCTTTGATTGATGTTTGACTGTGGCCTTGCATTACCCCCTCACCAGTGGCAGTAGACTGTGATTATTCAGTGTTTTTATCATGTCCGTACCAAGCTGGCTTTTTATGATATATCAAAATGAGACACACCGTGCAAAGAGTCCAGGAGTTCCCTTATGAGTGGACAAGGGATTGCTCTAACAATCCCCAAGTGCTCTTCCAGGGGGTAGTGTGGTCGAGAGGAGTGCAAGACATCAGCAACTGCACACAATAGTCAATAAACACGACTCAACAAGGAGATCCACACCATTTATAAAAAATAGCAAGTATCTTTATACATGTTTAGGCACCAGAAGTAATTTGTTCAGGTAAGTACTTTTTACTAGACAAATACTTTTGAGTTCAAAAAGTCGACAGTGTCATTTTCAGAAGTTGCAATGTAATCCTATGGGAGGAAAAACGGTTGCATCCGGTATAGTACAGCGACTTACAGGGCCAATCTCCAGGAGTTAAGGTGAGTGGTGGGCAAAGTCCAAGGCAGCACCAGCAGAAAAATACCAGCGGCACTAGGGCGGCCGGGTACAGGGATGCAAAACTGCGTCGGGTGCCCAATGTTACTCTCTGGAGATCGGTTGAGGTGTAGAGGCTGCAAGCTTTGACTGGGGGTGTCCAGTCAGGCTGAAACTGGGAGGCTCAGGCTGCATGAAGCTCTGACGTAGACACCTTTGGTCCTCTTCTCCACAGGCCAAGGGCGACGGGTGCAGAGGTGTCCTTAAGAGTCTGTTTTTTCTTAGAGAGCAGTCGCTATAGAGCGGGGCTGCAGGCGTCGTCCGAGTTCACTGGGGGGGGGGGGGGATCCGCGGTGGACTCTCTGGAGGGCTGGGAGACCACAGTGACTCAGTTGGCCCACTACAACTCTGGCTTGGAGCGAGGGGTGCAGTGGTGTCTTCAGGTGTCTGGTTTCTGTGGTCACAAACTTCTCTTGGGGGTCATTCAGTTGCCTGCAGGATGCAGGGAAATAGGTCCGCTACTTCTCGGGACTTCTTGGTTCCTAGGTGAAGTGCTGGCAGGTCTCCCAGGCTTTGAGGACTCAACAACTGCAGTACAAGTCTATTTTTGGCACACTTGCCGAAGTCAGCAGGCAGGTCGGCAGGGTTGGCGCCAAGTCAGTTGCTGGGTCTTCTGTTCTTGCTGTCGCGACTCATGTCAGTCTTCGTTTTTCAGGTCAGCAGGATCTGATTTTCTGGTGCCAGTGACTTCCCTAAATAATAAATTTAGGGGCATTAGGGGAGTGTAGGGTACTAGCCAATGGACTGCTGACCCTTAGGGTCACTAGCAATGTTCCCTCTTCATTTTTTCCCCTGTGTGCAGCAGTGTAAGGTCTCTGTGCGCTGCTTCCAAGGCTGTGTACCAGGAACGCGCGTATGGGTGCAGCGACAAATATCAGTGCAGATTGTGTGAATATTTATGTTCTCAGCACCCGTCATGCGCTGCAATTAACATGATTACTTTCTCAGAGGCACACAATCTGCCCTGCACAGGGCCGGCTTTAGTGCTCGTTGGTGCCCTGTGAGACAATGTTTGTTAGCGCACCCCAGTGACCACATCCGCCAGTGATTCCCTCACTACCACCCTTTAACAGTGCCCCTCAAGTCTCCATTACCAGTCTCTCTGAGATGCAATTAATTTGCTTTAGTGCGCCACTCATACCAGTATAGGGTTTCAGAGCACTTTACATTGCACACACACTAAACAGAGACGATCAATCATAGGTATGTAAATCAGTGTATAAGAAATGCCACAAGGCAGAGGACTGCAAGGTGTAGGAGTGACATGTCATCCATACTGGTAGGCAGTATAGTTTTAGAGTGCTTTGTCTGGAGAAGCACAAACTCAATTTAAAATGTAACACCATGGTTGGGGGGTTCTCTTTACTAAGAATCGCTTTGTACCCAAGTGAACCCTTTTTGCAACATTAGGAAAATGAATGGCTGGGGAAAAAAATCCTAACACTCAAATCTATACCTTGCAGTATGCATGAAGTTCCTTGACAGTTCATAGTTTATTGTTCTATATTAGGATTTTAACTTATAAACTGCAAGTAATAAAATGACCTCTGACAAAAGTAGTAAACCGCTAACCTATTTTCATTCTATGCACTTTGTGATCTGCATGGTACATGTTCTTTGCAGCAGGCATATTAACCCTCTGCGCTATCCTGAAACTTCCACTAGAGAACTCCGATCTCTCTCCAGGCAGAACATTAATCTGCAGAGTTATCTTGGCATATTTATTATTGCCTGAAAATTTCTGGAGGCAAGGAACGTCGCAGCAGGTGCTTTTAAAACAATATACCTGCAAACACTGCACCCACACCAGAAGTCAGCCACCGGTGCAGTGGCACTGGTCGCACCGCCCTAGAGCCGACCCTGGCCCTACAGCCGCGCCCTATTAATAAAAGCAGTGCAGCAAGTTTACAAGCACGACGTGTGCTTTCAGAATCACCTGAAAGCACACGTCGTAAACTTGCTGCATTTCTTTTAAGAGGGCACGGCTGGGGGCAGATTGTGTGCCCTAGTGAAAGTATTCATGTTAATTGGAGCGCATGACGGGCGCTGCGATTAACCCGAATACTTTCCCAAAGGCGCACAATCTGCCCCGCAGCCATGCCCTTTTAACGAAAGAAATGCAGCAAGTGCAGGAGCCACTAACTGCTGAACTTACTTGCCACTTGTGTTCTCTTCCGCAGTGGTCTCTACCTCCGCCTACTGCAGAAGGAAATGAGGGTTTTTCTCGTCGCTCGCGTTTTAAAAGCGGCGGCGCGAACGGTCCTCACAAAGGTGCGGAGTATGTGCGTTTCACACATGATGTGTATGTGGGGTGACATAGGTGCGTGCGCATCTTACAGGGAACAGTGGTCATTACGCCCCTATATGACCACTTCCTGTGTAAAGTGGGCATAACCCTGTCCCAGAGTTCCTAAGTTTGCCATCACAAAGGCCACTTCTGAAAAGTCGTGTCCACTTCAGATTAGGCCACCTTTAAGGTGGTACTAGCCTGTGGATGACACGCATATCTGACAAGCTAATTTTCCCACCTGTTTAGATGCCAAAGGGCTCTGGGCAAAGGGGTTCGGCTTCTTCTCCTCTGAGGGGACACAGACTCGAATTTGAAAGGCGATAGCTTCTTTGAAGCTCCTCTGCCCGGGAATGCTAATTAGCAGGTCATCCTGTGGGAAGGGGTGTAAACACCCTTTCCCGCGCTGACTTGGTTTCTGACCTCCTGAAGGGTCAGACTCGTCACTGGTGCAGGCTGGCAGAAGCCAGTCAGCCAACACTCCAGTGGCTGATAGGTCTTCAGGGTGCACCTCTAAGGCGCCCTCTGGGTGCATGTAATAATAAATCGAACAGTGGTATCGGTGTGGGTTTCTTAATATGAGATGATTGATGCCAAACATCCCTATCTTCAGTAAAGCCATCTTATAGGTGGGGGAACTTGTTTCGCCAATGTCCAGTACATGTTTTTAAGATGGCTTCCCTGGTCTCTCTTACTGGCAGTAATGGAACTGACCAGCACAGGGACAGATCTGCTCATGCTAGTATGCCCGTGTAGGAAGCTGGCTCTGTATATACTATACCAAAGTACGGTATAGTGTGCACAGAGTCCAGTGGATCCCCAAAGGCTTAGAGAGATAAAAGTAGATCACACCTTACTCTCTATTTGTGGTAGTGTGGGCGAACAGTAAGGCTTTATCAGAGGGTAGTGTTAAGCATTTATTGTACACAATCAGGCAAGAAATGTCACACACTCAGACTGAGCTCAGGCCAATTGTTTGTATAAAAATATTTCTTTTGTGTATTATTTTTTAGAACCAAGCAGGACTTGGTACAGGTAAGTAAAGTTGTACTTTCACAGACCGGGTGATAAGGATGCAAGCTGGATGAAATTGACCTTGTTACAGGTTGGTAAAACATTTAAAACAGTTTTAATTACTTTTAGATTACTTTTTCTACCCAGTGTGATATGCCTAGATATCACACTGATATTTCCTAGTCGTATGTAAGTAAAACACTTTTGCATTAATACAGTTGCTTAGGTTTCCATACAAACTCAACGCTGTGGTTATCGGTTTGCAGGTAAGCAATTGGTCTTGTGGGTTGAGTTTCTGGGGTTAGAACAATGGTTTCCCCCAGGGTCAAGTGTGCACTCAAAGAGCACCCTCAGCGGCACTGGGGCGGCTGGGTGCAGAGTGCTGAGGCCCAATGTTAGCCTATGAGGCTAGGGGGCCGTCGGTTGGTGGCTGCTCTCGGGCTAGCCACAGGGTTGAGGGAGCAAAGGTCCTAGGGTTAAGCTCAGGGCAACGGGGGGGGTCTGAGTTAGCACACAAAGTGCACCCACAGCGGCGGGCGGGTGCAGGGTGCTGGATTGGCGCTGGGTGCCCTGTTTTTAAAGGGAGATATCCGGTCGGAACAAAGACTGTAGGCTCGCGCAAGGAGGCTCCCTGGAGGTGACCACCAGGTGGATAGGTAAGTTGGGACGCAGGGGGATGCCTGGACACAGTCGGTTGGGCCGCCCAAGGCCGTGGGGCGTCCTGTGCAGGGGTTTCTTAAGGCGTCTGCTTTCCTTACCAGCTCCGGTCGGGGGGGGACTATCCAGATAGAGCCTGCAGGCGTCGTTGTGAGCTTTGAGGCAGGTCAGGGATCACCAGATCCTGGGTCAGATTCGCTGGGGGAGGGGAGGGACCTCCTTTTGGTGTTTGGCCACTCTATCTCGGGCCATAGGCGTCTGGTGCAGAGTGGTGCAGACTTGCGAAATTGGCCATAGCCTGGTTCTCGAGCAAGTCCGGTGCTCACGGGAGACAGGGTCTCTTGGTAGGGACGGCAGGGCCGGTCCTCCGGGTTCTGGGGTGCTGCAGGACCTGCTGGGTTTCCGCTGGAGCAGGTCTAGGTCCGACGGGCCTGTAGGGCTGGGGCCAAGGCAGTTGGTGTCTTCGTCCTTCTTCCTTCAGCACAGCTCTTCGGTCCTTCTTGCTTGTCTGACGCAAGGTTCAAGTTGCCCCTAAATACTAAATTTAGGGGTGTTTCAGGTAGGTACAGGTCGGGACCAATGGGTCCCTTCCTTGGAGTAGGTACATCCCCCTATTATGCCACCTTCCAGTGGAAGGGGGGCATGAGCCTCTCTGGTTGGCTGGGTCACCCCATCTTCAAGATGGCGGAGACAGAGTTGTGCCTCGCCTCCTTCACCTGAGGGGGGGGGGGTGGGGGGAGGGAGTTGTCAAAGGTGGGCACACCTCGCCTATCTTGGTTTTCCCGCCGATTCTCCTTAGCAAAGTGGGGGTTAGAACCGGTGGGGGCCAGTTGCTGGGAGCAGCAAAATGCAGGGTCAGCTAACAAAGGCAGGCCTTTGAAGCTTCCCGCTCGTGGACCCTGCCCATCCTGGGGAAGGAGGCTTGGCACCTCTGCCCAGGATGTGCTTTGTTTCAGGAACCCGAGAGCGGGAGGCTCTCGAACCAGGGGTCCAGAAACATGTCTAGGGGGTGGCAGCTGGCCAGCAGCCATTCAGCCAGGACACTAGAGTTGGGTAGTTTTTTTTAGGGGGCATCTCTAAGATGCCCTCGTGCATTTTGCATTAAATCTCACACTGGCATCAGTGTGGGTTTAATGTGCCGAGAAGTTTGATATCACACTTCCCAGTTTTCAGTAAAGCAATTATGGTGCTGTGGAGTTTGTAATTGTAGGAAACTGACTCTATATATACTACACCAAAATGAGGTATAGTGTGTATAGAGTCCAGGTGACCCCAGAGGTAGGCAGAGGTTAAAGTTAGATAGAACCGTACTCTTTATTTGTGGTAGAGTGGTCGAGCAGTAAGGCAGTATCAGAGGACAGTGTTAAGCATTTGATGTACACACTGTCAGCAAATTAATTCAGACACTCAAGAACTGATCTCTAGGCCAATTGTTTTTGTTTAAAAACAATATACAGTTTTATTTTAGAACCAAGCAAGCCGGGTACAGGTAAGCATAAACTACTTTGCAATAATAAGTTGCTGAAAATAGAACAGTTTGAAAATGCAATAGAAATTGTACTTTGCTTGATTTACAGGGGATGCAGTAGGTTGCAACACTTAGCAAATACAGTACATTGGAATGAATAGGCTTTTTCAGTAAATTACAGGTAAGTTACTTTTTACGTTACTTTTCTAACTCAGTGCTGGATACCTAGATTCAGCACTGGGACATTTCCTGCAAACAGGTAAGTAAATACGTTTTGGTTATTCGTGCGATTTTTAAAGAATATTTTCAGATTTCAAAACTCCACACTTGGAAACTTTTTGGAGAAAAAGTGTCAATGTTATCCTATGGAGGAGAAACAGGTTATCGGTTTGTAGGTAAGTAATCGACTGTGGGAGTTAAGGTTCTGGGGTCAGACTCAGGGGTCCCCCAGGGTCAGTGATGCACTTTTGTTTCACCCTCCGCGGCACTAGAGCGGCCGGGTGCAGTGTGTTGAGGCCCAATGTTATCCAATGGGGGATAGGGGGTCTCCGGTTGGTGGCTGCTGGCAAGCAGGCCACTGGGTTGTGGGAGCATAGCTCCTAGGGTTTAGGTCAGGGCAAATAGGGAACCATATTGGCACCAAAGGTGCACCCTCAGCGGCACTAGGGCGGCCGGGTGCAGGATGCTGTTTTGAGGTTGGGTGCCCTGTTTTCAATGGAGCACCTCCGGTTAGAAGAAACGCAGCAGGCTCGGGGACGAGAATCTTCTGGGTGCGACCACCACTTCGAGGGGTAAGTTGGGATGTCTTGGGTTGGTTAGTCACCGTTGGTTTGGGCACACAAGGCCGTGGGGCGTCGGGTGCAGGGGTACAGGATACTCTGGCCGCGGTAGAGGGGATCCTCTGGATTGAGGCTGCAGGCGTCGACTGGAGGCTTGAGGCGGGTCTGGAGTCGCCGGATCTCTGGTCAGGATCGCCGGGGTGACCTCCTCGTGGTGTTTTTCCACTTGAGCTCGGGACTGTCTAAGAATGGACATAGACACTGTAGGGGTACAGGGCTCATGCACCTGTACCCTCACCACTGGTATAGTGCACCCAGCTAGAGGGGTGACTGATCTATGCCAGGGCAGTGGGTTGTAGGCATGGCACACAGGGATATGTGCCATGTCGACTCTTCACTTTGTTCTGCACCAAAACACGCAGCCTGCAAAGGCAGTGTGTGTGTGTGTAAAGGTACAGGGCCTCGAAGGGTGTCACAATAAGTGCTGCAGCCCTTAGAGGTCTTCCCTGGTCACAGTGCCCTGGGTACCTGTGGTATCATTTACCAGGGGCTGACCTGTGGCCAGAGATGCCAATTGGGTTAGTTTTGGGGAAAGAACACAGGCCCTGGGAACCTGATTGGCAGGGACCCAGGGCACACCAAGAAAAAGTGCATCAGTAGTCTGGCAAAAAGTGGGCGGGTTACTGCAACAGAAACCCACTTTCCTACAGTAATCACAAACTCCCAGACCATATACTCTTTATCTCTTTACTGCACTTACAATGTCTAAGAATGGACTTAGTAGGGGTACAGGGCTCATGCACCTGTATCCTCACCACTGGTATAGTGCACCCAGCTAGAGGGGTGGCGTACCTATGCTAGGGCAGTAGATTGTAGGCATGGCACACAGGGATGTGTGCCATGTCTACTCTTCACTTTGCTCTGCACCAAAACACCCAGCCCGCAATGGCAGTTTGTGTTAAGGTACAGTGCCTCTAAGGGTGACACAATATGTGCTGCAGCCCTTGGAGGCCTTCCCTGGTCACAGTGCCCTTTGTACCCATGGTACCTTTTACAAGTGACTTGCATGTGGCCAGAGTTGCCAATTGGGTATGCAACAGTACAATTTTAGGGAAAGAACATAGGCCCTGGGTATTTCTGTTGGCAGGAACCCAGGGCACACTTAGTCAAAAGAGCATCAACATCAGGCAAAAAGTGGAGGCAGCCATGCAAAAAGAGGCACTTTCCTACAACAAGGGACTTATATGTGAGCCAGAGGTGTGCCAATTGTGGAAAAAAGTACAGTTTTGGGAAAGAACACTGGTGCTGGGAAACTGGTTAGCGGAGACCCAGTACTCTACAGTCAGTTGCATCACAAGCCAGCCAAAAAGTGTAGGGAGGGTACTGCAATAGAAACGCACTTTCCTACATCTCCCTCAAGAATCACATGTTCAAAATGCTCACCAGGATCCAGGAGACTGGATGGGAGGGGATGAGGATTATTCCTACTCCCCTCAGGAAGTGGTCCTATAGAGGGTGTTGTGGCCCCAAGAGGGGCAAGCAGCCCATTGGCTTCTACTCTTCACTTTCAGCACTTTACCAAACAGCCAGCTTCTCCCTTGAAGTGGAGGAGCCACTTCCCTGCAGGAATTGACCGCAACTTCACGTTCACCGTTCTTCTGACCACAGGGTTCACCGACGCAGCAGCCACCCAGAATGTCATTGATTTCATTAGGGTCAGATCTGACAAAGGATTTCGCCCAATTTTACACCTCAGCCCTCTAAACTCCCTCAAGAATCTCAAGTTCAAAATGCTCACTTTGCCCTGGATCCAGGAGACTGGATGGGTATGGGGGGTGGGAGGGGACTGTTGAGGGTTATGCCCACTCCCGCAGGAAGTGGTCATATAGGGGGTGTTGTGACCCCAAGATTAAGTAGCCCATTGGCTACTACTCTTCACTTCCCTTAGTGTCCCTATATTGAGTATTTAGGTGGCACCCTGACTCCAGGAACTCTGGTTCGCCTGACTAAAGAAAAATGAGTGAGCTGAAGAATCGAGAACTGTGGACTACCTGTGGACTTTGGCGCCAAACCCTGCCTGCCTGCATCTGTCCCTACAATCTCTGAGAACCTTACTCCTGCAGCTGTGCATCCTCCAAAAGCCTCGGAGGGCTGCCAGCACTTTGCCAACCAGCCAACATTTCCCTTGAAGTTGAGGAGCCACTTCCTCCAACCTGCAGGGACCGACCGCAACGTCTGGTTCACCTTTCTGGCCACCACCGCATTCACCGACGCAGCAGCCACCCAGAAAGTCACCTTGTTCCATAGGGTCAGGCTACAATTCACCTCTGAGCCTAAACTGCTCGCCCTCTACCAGAACAGAGCATTTGGAATTATTAGTTTAAGACCTATAAGCCAATGGTTGTCTGGACTTTCTACAAAGTGTACCTCATTGTGGTGCATTACATAAAAAGCCAGCTTCCTACAGGATACTGATTCACTGCCTGACTGAGAATGGTTCAAGATTATGAATGTATGAAAGATGCCAATGCAGGGCACTGACATCACAGGTATTAATTTTTTCCTTTTGATAATTAGCGCTGCCCGAGTTTGATTGTGGTCATATTATGGTTGCTATTGATTATTGTGGAGTGTGGGTGATAGACTGTGTTGCTGTGAGTTTCTGAAAGAAAAAGTAAGGCCACTTGTTGCTGAAGTTGCAGATGCATGTCGGAGCTGTGGGTGGCTGTGGAGTATGGGTAGGCAGATAGCTGTGCTTGTTGGCAAAGGTAAAGTGTCAAAACCTCTTGTGATTATTGACTTCATACTTTTCTCTTTTAGTGAGAAGATTACTTCGGAGATGGTGTCCAAGATTGGAGATAAGAACTGGAAGATTAGGAAGGAGGGTCTGGATGAAGTGGTAACACTCCTGAATGAGGCCAAATTTATACAGCCAAACATGGGAGAGCTGCTCTGTGCTTTAAAGGGCCGTCTCAATGACTCCAATAAGATTTTGGTAAGTTGCTTGCATGTCTCATACAGGGCTCAGACTTTGTCAATTGTCCTTCTGGGGAAGAAGTGTTTACCACTTCCTCTTAGTGCAATATGAAGAGTGTATTTCATGCTGTAAAAATTCAAAACTACACATGCAACAAGTTAACAAATAATCCTTCTGGATTCATGCTGAGCCATTGCATGACTTTGATGCCTCACCTTGAAAGTGTCAGTACAACTTGAAGTGCTTTAGTGTGCAGCCAAACATCTTTAATCTAAGAATGAGTTAAGTTGGTCTCTAGCATTACGTTTGATAGATAGAAAAAAGAAAGCCCAAGCAGCTGCTAGAAGTTCAGAATGGCCAAATAGACTTGGTGGTCGTACTGCACTGGCTCCTACCTCACCTCCTGGCATTTCTAACTTTCCCAAATTTCGGCTCCTCCCATGTAGGGAAGGACTGATGCTGCTTGATTTTCGATTCCGTAGCGAGCTGGGCCCTGTGCTCTGGTCCTTAGTGTGTGTAAAATTGGCTATTACCCATGTTACTAATTTAACTTGAGTCCATAGTATATGTTACAAGAGGTAGACAATGGCTTGTAAGTTAAATGCTTGTAGTGGAGTGCAGCAGTTAATTATGCCACTACCACAGTAACTAGGTTAAAACATGGCTCTAGGCCTGCAACTGCAGCCTAGCTGGGCAACTTGAAACCTGTCAACTCGACAAAACAAGATCAACCCTTTTGGAAGGTCAAAACCTTCCTTTTTAATCTCAGTAGGCCACTACTGGGGAAGGCCTTGTTTGTTGCTTATCTTGGGGATATCCCCTAAGTCTACAGGTTTAGACTCTCTAAAGCAAGGACTAAGTTCAATGCTCTGTGTATGAGGAAGATTGATCTAGTTTACTGCAGACCTGCACTCTGCCCTGTTTCACCGGGGAGATTTACATTCTGATAAACTAAACAGTTTTCTCTCTCTGGGACTCAGTGGTTTTCACAAAGCACAACTTTCGCACTTTGAATGTCACACTCATGCATCTGTTCTAATGACACAATGTATGTTTAAAAACATATATTGCAGTAGTTTACGAATTGGCACATATGCTATGTAGTAAGCCATGCCCACAACTGTGAGAAAGTGCCCTCTTTCTGCATGGTTGCCCCCACTTTTTGCTGAACTGCTGATGTACTTTGACTGAGTGTGCCCTGGGCTCCTGCTAATCAGGTACCCAGGGCCTATGTTCTTTCCCTAAAACTGCATTGAAGCCTAAACCCAATTGGTATCTCTGGCCACAGGTCAGCCCCTGGTAAATGGTACCACAGGTACCCAGGGCACTGTGACCAGGGAAGTCCTCTAAGGGCTGCAGCACTTTTTGTGCCACCCTTAGAGGTCCTGTACCATTACACTCACACACTGCCTTTGCAGGCTGCGTGTTTTGGTGCAGAACAAAGTGAAGTCGACATGGCACACATCTGTGTGCCATGCCTACAACCCACTGCCCTGGCATAGGTCAGTCACCACTCTAGCTGGGTGCACTATACCAGTGGTGAGGGTACAGGTGCGTGAGCCCTGTACCCCTACAGTGTCTATGTCCATTCTTAGACATTGTAAGAGCAGTACTGCCATTCAGAGTATATGGTGCTGGGAGTTTGTCATTACAAACTCTACAGCACTATAATGGCACACTGAAAACTGAGAAGTTTGGTATCAAACTTCTCAGCACATTAAACCCACACTGATGCCAGTGTGAGATTTAATGAAAAATGCACACAGAGGGCATCTTAGAGATGCCCCCTGAAAACTAACCTACTACTAGTGTCCAGGCTGAGTGGCTGCTTTCAGCTGCCACCACCAGACATGTGTTTCTGGACCCCTGGGTCGAGAGCCTGCTGCTCTCTGGGGCCTGAAACAATGCACATCCTGGGGCTAGGTGCCAAGCCTCCTCCCCCATGAAGGGCAGGGTGCTCAAAGGGGAAGCTTCAAAGGCTTGCCGCCTTTGTGAGTTTTCCTAGGCCACTTGCTGCTTTCAGCAACTGGTCCCCACTGGTTCTGACCCCCACTTTGGGCGGGAGAACCGGCGGGAAAAACAAGTGAGGAAGAGAGGCGTGCCCACCTCTGCCAACTCCACCCCTCAGGTGGGAGAGGTGAAGCACAACTCAGTCCCTGCCAATTTGCAGATGGGGGGACTCAGCCAACCAGGGACAGGCTCATGCCCCCCCCTCCCACTGGAGGGTGGCATAATAGGGGGTGTACCCACCCCAGGGAAGAGACCCATTGGTCCCTACCTTTTACCTACCTGTAACGCCCCTAAATCTAGTATTTAGGAGCACCCCTGAAAGTTGCTTCCTCCGACAAGAAGAAACTACAAGAAGAAGGACCGAACAGCCGTGCAGCAGCTAACAAGAGGAAGACGCCCACTGACTTGGCCTCAGCCCTCCGGCCTGTCTCCACCTCGAACCTGCTTCTGCGAAATCCCGGTGTGTCCTGTAGCCAGCAACCTCGAAAACCCCGGAGGACCTACCTGCCTTCAACCCCAAAGACTTTGTCTCCCGTGAACACCGCGTTTGTTCATCTGCAACCTCTGGCCGGACACCGCGAATCCGCCCCACTCTGCACCCGCCATCCACGGCCCGCGCTCGAGTGGGCAAACACCACGAGGAGGTTACCCCGGCGATCCTGACCAGAGATCCGGCGACCCCTGACCTGCCTCAAGCCTCCAGCCGACGCCTGCAGCCTATATCCGGAAGGTGCCCCCAACCGCGACCAGGAGCTGGTAAGAAGATCCAACCCCAAAAGGCACCCCTGCACCCGACGCCCCACGGCCTTGGGTGCCCAAACCGACGGTGCCTAACCAACCCCTAACTTCCCAACTTACCTCTCGAAGTGGTGGTCGCACCCAGAAGTCCTTTGTCCCCAAGCCTGCAGTGCCTTTGCAAACCGGAGGTTCCCCATTGAAACAAAGAGGGTGCCCGATGTCAAAACAGCACCCTGCACCCGGCCGCCCTAGTGCCGCTGAGGGTGCACCTTTGGTGCTACTGTGTTCCCCATTTGCCCTGAGCTGAAGTCCAGGAGCTTTGCTCCCACAACCAAGTGGCCTGCTTGCCAGCAGCCACCAACCGGAGGCTCCCTATCCCTCATTGGATAACATTGGACCTCAGCACTCTGCCCCCGGCTGCCTTGGGCCGCTGAGGGTGTAACGAGAGTGCATCCCTGACCCTGGGGGACCCCTTGAGTCTACCCCTAGAACCTCAACTCCCACTACCGAATACTTACTCTAAAACCGATAACACTATGTTCGAGGCATATGAGCTGCAGATCACACACTATGCATAGATCACCATCTGGTGTTGGGCCCGGATGTTTGCACTTTGTTGTTGTATTGGAATAAGTCTTTGGAAGACACGAGATAGGTGACTCCTCCTCTGGACAATAGTGCGCATGGGCATCAACTCCATCTTCAGATTGTTTTTTTCCGCCATCGGGCTCGGATGTGTTTGTTGCGCTCCAGTTCCGTGTCGTTACCGTTCTAACTTTCCACGCGCAATCCTTCACCCATTCTTTGGTATTGTTTTCGATCGCGTTTCCCATTCGACGCGCATCTCTACAAACTTGAATTCTTCAATTCCGGTCGTTGACGCAGGCCTTCGGGCCTAGATGCGCCATCAGGCCTTTTGGCTCATGGAAAGGACTCCTTTCAAAAAGTGTCCTCAATGTGGATCCAAGTTTACACACGCTGATCTTCACGAGGTGTGTAACCTCTGCCTTTCGCCCGAGCACGAGGCCATAGACTGTCCAGCTTGTACCTCTTTCCGCTCCAAGAAAACAATACGGGATCGTCGGGCTCGAAGAAGCATGTCTCGATCATCAACATCGATACCGGACGATATCTTCCAAGAACACATCAATGTACCGGAGCAGGAGCAGATCGAAGAGGGCAACATTAGCGCCTCCGAAGCCGACGATTCCAACGTTGAAGACAACCCCATCACTCCAGGGCAACGGGTCGTAAGTACTGACGTCGACCCCTCACCCATTCATAAAAAGGCTTCGGTAACACCTTCACTTTTGAGCCTAGGTGCACACTGGGACAAAACTTCCCACGCCCCGCCTTCGGGCTCGGCAAAGAAGTCAACACATAAGCCTTCAGGCCACTCGGGATCGAGCCAGCCTACCGTCTGTACCGAAACCCCATCCCCGGCACCAAAAACAAAAGACAAACCCAAAGAGAAACCACTGTCTTCGCCCGCACCGAAGCCTGGTTCCACAACGGCGCATTCGGCACCGAAAAATCATCGGAACCAAACAAACAACGATTCCGAAGACCCCAACAGAACCCAGGAAAACTCCTGATTTGAAACCTAAGGAGCATAAAACAACTCAAACTTGTGCCACACAGTCGGACCCGAAAAAATCGGCACCAAAACATCACACTCCAGAGGAGGAATTTTTTCGACCTGATCCAACCCAAAAAACACTCTAAATAGACCCAAAGACCGGTCAACTTATACTTCGTCCTTCAAGGAAAATGGACAAACCTGCACCAGCTCCACTCCCTTTAAAGAAGAGAGACATTGCCACTTCTCCTTTAAGAATTCCTTCTCCACCTCCTCCTCCACACCACATCTCTCCTATTCCATCTCCAGTACCCTCACAATCTCCTCCACCTCAGGATGATGAGGACCCCTTTGGGGACGAAGGGGATGATGAACCTTTAGGAGAACCTAGTCATCCTAATATCCCAAATATCCCATGGGACAATTATGGCACACCAGATGTTCCTGATACACCACAAGATGATACCTATCCATCTAGACCATCCCCTCCAGAGGACACTATAGGATTCACTCAGCTCCTACACAGAGCTGCAGAATACCACGGTGTGAATTTGCACACAGACCCTATAGAAGATTTCCTCATGGACACTTTTGCACCATCTCAAAGGTCCACTTCTATTCTCCCAATGTTAAAAGGGGTAATCAAACACGCTCCTGAAGTCTTTAAGGATCCTGTAAGGGCTAGAGTCATTAACCCCAGAGTGGAAAAGAAATACGTCTGCCCAAGCTGACCCTGTTTACATTAAAGGGCAGCTTCCCTTAGATTCCTTGGTAGTCTCCAACGCCAGGAAAAGTGCTAACTCCCAAACCTCAGGCGATGCTCCACCTCCTGATAAGGAGTCAAAACTGTTGGACGCATCTGGTAAAAGAACAGCGTCCCAAGCAGCCAACATATGGAGAATTGCCAACACACAGGCTTTGCTGGCTAGGTACGATAGGGCACACTATGACGAACTAGAGACCCTACTACAACACCTTCCAGATCAATATAAAACAAGGGCCAATGATCTCATCCAGGAAGGCAAACTTCTAACCAATACCTCCATTCGATGTGGTCTGGATGCTGCAGACACAGCCTCCCGAGCTATTAATACCAGTGTCCTTTTGTGCAGACATGCGTGGCTACGTATTTCGGGGTTCAAACCCGAGGTTCAAACTACCATACTAAACCAACCGTTTGACCAGGAACATTTATTTGGGCCTAGTGTAGATTCATCTTTGGAGAAGATGAAAAAAGATACTGATACTGCCAAATCAATGGGAGCTTTGCAATCGCAAACTCCTAGAAGTTCCTTTCGTCTCTCCTCTTATAGGGGCGCCTCTAGAGGTTTTACCACTGATAACTCCTCCACCTCCTATAAAAGTCCCACCCAGACCTCTTCTACCAGAGGTTATTACAGAGGAGGCTACAGGGGCAATAACAACAAGGGTAGAGGCAAAACTATCAATACTCGCACTGCCTCCACCTCCAAACAATGACTTCCCTCCACTCCCCCGGACCATTATACTCTGGTCGGGGGAAGATTGCTACAGTTCCTACCTGTCTGGAACACCATTACCACGGACAGGTGGGTGAGACAAATCATCCAATCCGGTTATTGCCTAGAGCTAACTTCAACTCCCCCAAACATACCACCCAAACAGCGTCCAATGTCAACAGAGCATTTAACGCTTCTCAAACAAGAGGTGCTTTCCCTCCTACAAAAACATGCAATAGAACCAGTTCCCCTGCTTCATCAAAACACAGGGGTTTACTCCCTGTATTTTCTCATTCCAAAAAAGGACGGAACCCTGAGGCCCATCCTGGACCTTAGACCATTAAACCTCTACATGCAATCAGACCATTTTCATATGGTCACTCTTCAACAAGTCCTTCCTCTACTCAAACAAGGCGATTTCCTTGCCACCTTAGATCTCAAGGACGCCTACTTCCACATTCCCATTCACCCTGCTCACAGGAAATATCTTCAATTTGTAGTGGACGGTCAGCATTATCAGTTCAAGGTTCTCCCATTCGGAGTCACCACAGCACCCAGAGTCGTCACAAAATGTCTGGCAGTGGTAGCAGCCCACTTAAGACAACAAATTCACGTCTTCCCATACTTGGACTGGCTCGCTCATAAAAGCCAAGTCGCATACCCAGTGTGTAAATCACACACACACACCAACTACTTCACGACTTAGGGTTTACAATAAACCTCACAAAGTCTCACCTCCAACCGTCCCACATCCAACAATATCTAGGTGCCACAATAAACACCTCAAAAGGCCTTGCATATCCCAATCCAGCCAGGATAGCAAGCATGCAAGCCCTTATAACAAAATTCCAGCCGCAACACTCACTTCCAGCTCGGGTGTTTATGCAACTAATAGGGATGATGGCCTCTTGTATATTCATAGTACCTCATGCAAGACTCCAGATGCGCCCCTTACAGGAATGCTTAGCACGTCAGTGGAACCAAGCTCAAGGTCAGCTAACAGATCTGGTGTTGGTGGACGGCTGCACACATCGTTCTCTGCAGTGGTGGAACACCCAAAACCTTTCCAAAGGGCGACCGTTCCTAGAGCCGGTTCCACAGATTGTGCTAACAGCAGACGCATCGCTCACCGGATGGGGAGCTAATCTACTACATCACACCATACAGGGCACATGGACACCTCACCAAAAGCTACTCCACATCAATCATTTACAGTTACTAGCAATCTTTCTGGCATTAATATCATTCCAGAAACACATCAGGCAAAGCTGTCTTAGTCCGGACGGACAATATCACAGCAATGTATTATTTACAAAAACGGGGGGGGGGGGGAACGCGCACTCTGCAGCTCTCTCAACTAGCACAGAGCATATGGAGGTGGGCTATTCCTCAAAACATATTCCTTTTAGCCCAACATCTTCCAGGAATTCAGAATCAAATGGCAGATCTGTTAAGTCGTCTAACACAACAGATTCACGAGTGGGAACTTCACCCACAAGTTCTTCAACCGTTTTTCCAAATGTGGGGGCATCCAGAGATAGATCTCTTCGTCACACATCACAACACAAAATGCCCAAGCTTCGCCGCCAGAAATCCACACCCATTGTCCAAAGGCAATGCGATATGGATGAATTGGTCAGGCAGATTTGCGTACGCTTTTCCACCTCTCCCACTCATTCCATTAGTGGTGCGCAAGCTGCAACAACAGTCACTAACACTGATTCTAGTTGCTCCAACATGGGCCAGACAACCATGGTACACAACATTGCTGGAACTATCGGTAGTCCCGCACCAAAAACTACACCTCTCCCCACAACTCTTAACACAGAACCATGGAGAGATCAGACATCCAGATCCAGCACCGCTCAATCTAGCGATCTGGCTCCTGAAGTCCTAGAATTTGGTTACCTCAATCTTCCACCGGATTGTATCAACGTTATCAGAGAGGCTAGGCGCCCCACCACTGGAGCCTGCTATGCAGCCAAGTGGAAAAGATTTGTTATATACTGTACCAATAACACGATCAATCCTCTAGATGCGTCCATTCAACACATCATATGTTACCTGCTGCATCTTCAAAGATGTAGTCTAGCACACACATCAATTAGATTACATCTCGCTGCCATAGCAGCTTACCTACAAAATAGACAACATTTGTCATTGTTCAAGGTACCTGCCATTAAAGCATTTATGGAAGGCCTCAAAAGAATAATTCATCCCAGGGTACCACCCCCTCCAGTGTGGAATCTAAATATCGTCCTCACTAGATTAATGGGTCCTCCATTCGAACCTCTGCATAAATGTGAGCTACAATTTCTTACATGGAAAGTTGCTTTCCTTGTGGCCATCACATCTGAGTCAGTGAGTTACAGGCACAAACTATTCAAGAACCATTTTTACAACTCCATCATAACAAAGTAGTTCTCAGGACAAATCCCAAATTCCTTCCTAAAGTTATTTCTCCCTTCCATCTCAACCAATCTGTTGAGTTGCCAGTGTTCTTCTCGCAACCACAAACAGTAGCAGAAAGAGCTCTTCATACACTAGACGTGAAAAGAGCACTCCTTTACTATATTAACAGAACAAAACCTTTTCGCAAAACAACTTTATATATCCTTCTCACCACCACATAAAGGCAATCCTATATCAAAGTCTGGTATTGCAAGGTGGATTGTCAAATGTATACAAATTTGCTATCACAAAGCAAAACGTACACTATCTATTCCCCCCTAAAGCCCACTCTACCCGCAAAATAGGGGCTTCCATGGCATTTTTAGGGAACATTCACTTAGATGACATCTGCAAAGCAGCTACATGGTCTACACCGCACACATTCACAAAACACTATTGTGTAAATGTGCAAGCAAAACAACAAGCTAGTGTGGGCCAGGCTGTACTCAAAACACTATTTCAGACTACTGCAACAGATACTGGTGATCGCCGCTAAAGGAAAGTACTGCTATGCAATCTATGCATAGTGTGTGATCTGCAGCTCATATGCCTCGAACGGAAAATGCTACTTACCAGTATGCATCTGTTCTTGGCATGTAGAGCTGCAGATTCACACACGCCCACCCACCTCCCCGGCTACCTTTATCTGTTCCAGTATTATCTTAATTAGATACAACATACATGGACATCTATTTGTTTCTCACAAAACTCCATCATTTCCCTTCTTGGCGAAAAAACAATCTGAAGATGGAGTCGATGCCCATGCGCACTATTGTCCAGAGGAGGAGTCTCCTATCTCGTGACTTCCAAAGACTTATTCCAATACAACAACAAAGTGCAAACATCCGGGCCCAACACCAGATGGCGATCTATGCATAGTGTGTGAATCTGCAGCTCTCCAGGCCAAGAACAGATGCATACTGGTAAGTAGCATTTTCCTTTCCTCCGTAGGATAACAGAAACTTTTCCAAGAAAAACAGTCCATAAGTGTGGAGTTTGATAACCTAAAGAAATTCTTTAAAATTGTACTGTTTAACACGCTTTTACTTATCTGTTTACAGGAAATGTCCCAGTGTAGTATCCAGGTATACTACACTGAGTAAGAAAAGTAATCTAAAAAGTAACTTACATAGCTATTTTACTGAAAAGCCCATTCAAGTCTATGTACTGTATTTACAAAGCATTGCATGGGGGGTGGGAGGGGAGAGGGGGAGCTGGATTTAAAATGCAGGTGCCATTGTGGATATCAGAGGTCAGCCAACGCTGGACACGCGGTCAGGATCGCTGAGGAGACTTTACTGCACAGGTGATGCACTCAGCCCGTCGGCGTCTGGTACAGAGTGGGCAGGAAATACAGATCTGCTTAGATCTGGCGTCCTTAGAGCTTCGTCGTCTTCAGTTTTTTATAAAGGGTAGTCTTTTTACTATTTAGGTCATCTCAGATCTAGTTTCCAGGTCTAGTGGAGCCACCTAAATACTAGGCTTAGGGGAGTACCAGGTAGGGCCAGTGGGCACCTTACCTGGGGTGACTACACCCTCCATTATGCCACCCCCTGCAGGAGGGAACATAGACCTATCCCTGATTGGAGGGGTCTCCGCATCTTCAAGATGGTGGGGACTGAAAGATGTGGTGCACCTCTCCTCCCCCACCTTAGGGGGTGGAGTTGGCAGAGGTGGGCACACCTCCTAGTCGTCTACGTTTTCCCGCAAGTTTTCCCACCCAAAGTAGGGGGTGTAAACCAGGAGATTCCATCTGCTGCTAGCAGCAGAGGCTGGGAGTCGCATTACAAAGTCTGCATTCCTTTGAGGCTTCTTTCTTCGAGCACTGGCCCATCCTCTGGGAGGAGGTGTGACTGGCACAGGGGCCCTGTGCACTACATTTGAAACCACATAAAAACCATTCAAAAGTGGGGCTAACCATGCAAAAAGAGGCACTTTCTTACACTTGGTTAGATCGGTTCTCCTCCGAAGAGAACGTGCAATGTCAGAAGTTTTGCACGCTGGAGTTTCCAAGACTGCTATCGCTCGGCGACACTTCATCGCGAGTGGAGCTCAGGCCTGCTGTACGCCTTTCCGCCCATACCACTTTCGCCCAGAGTTCTGAAGATCAAGAACGACCGGGCCCAAGTCATTCTTGTCTCCAGACTGGGCAAAGAGAGTCTGGTATCCAGAGCTTCTGAAAATGAGCATCGATCCTCCGATCAGGCCGGCCCTTCGGGAGGATCTTCTGTCGCAGCAGGGGAGGGTCCTCCACCCGACTGTTAACTCTCCGCCTCCATGCATGGGGAATGAGCAGAGACAATCTGAAAGAAACACGTTAGTTATAGATTCCGTACCTTAGAATTACCCCCAGGCGTCAGACTGGATCCGGAAAGTTTTTTCGTCAGCAGTACCTCTGCGCGTCGGAAGATGACGGTCGGCTCCGCGTCCGTCGTCGGTGTCGTGGTCGTCAGGATGACGTTGCGGCAGCTAATTAGACGCTGCCCTCGCGCACTGACGTCGGTTCCTTTTTTTTCCGCGCCAGCCAGCGCAGATCCGGGAAGAGCGGTACCTGTCATTTTTTGACTAACTTTTTCTCGACTTTTGTAGACTTCTTTTTTCGAGTCTTCGACTCCGAAAAGGTGCACGAGGGATGCCCGGTTTCAAGGCCTGCAGTTCCTGTCATCACATGATGTCGGTGACGGATCCGCACAGCGTGTCTTTATTGGAGCGCGACCATGACCCCAAGTCGTGCTCCGACTGTCGGTCGATGGCAGCGAAGGCTTTGCGGGAGCAGTCCCGAAAGCTGCTTAAACACTGGCAGTCGGCTCCGCGCCGTTCGCAGTCCCGGTCGAGAGGGAGGTCGAGGGACCGGTCGCGGAGCCACCACCATTCCGGTTCAAAATCATCGAAGTCTTTGCACTCTGGGTCGGGTAAGTCGAAGCATAAGAAGTCGAAGAAGCATAGTCGCTCTTCGACTTCTCCTCGTCGGTCGGCCGATCCGACGAGGCACGCTGGTGGTGCCCCTCCCGCGGCTCCGCTCGCGGAGCCCGAAGGGTCGACTTAGTTTCCCTCCCTTTAGGGGACCCAGAGCGACTCCCGCCCAGCTTCGTACGTTCTACGAGGCGATGCATGCCATCTTTGGGCGGACCGACCCCGCCGGCGCGCCTTCGGGCCCAGCGGACTCGGTTGGGGGGGCCTAGGTCTTCGCTGCCGGCGGCTCCAGCCCCACATGGCCCCCTTGGATCCAGCCTTGGATCCGGATCCGCGCCGGTTGACCTCGTTACGCCTCCACTGGCGCCGCTTCCGACGGCACCACTACCGCGCTCGACGCCGGTCGGCCCCCCGGCTGCGTCGACCCCAGCCTCCATCCCGACGTGGACACGGAGCCGGACCGGCGTCATCCGACGCCGGGAGGGGTTTTTATGCCCCTGTTCACTCCTGGGGTCCCTTTTTAACCACAATGGCACCCAGAGGATGATTAGGACTGGGAGGGGTCAGGTGACCCTTTAGCTGAACAGTTGGACAGTGAACAGGACTGGAGAGAGGAACTGGGGGATGCCAGTGGTTTGGACACCTCCCCTGACCTTGGCATGTTGTCTTCTCCTACCGTGGCTACGGAGGAGGGAGCGTCATATGCAGTGGTTTTACGTAGGGTGGCCGAGGCTCTCAACCTAGAGCTTCCTACCGTGGCGGTAAGGACTAACCTCCTGACTGAGGTGCTTCAACCGGCTGCGAGCTCTTCAGAGCCCCTGCTGCCGTTTAATGAGGCCCTCAGACGTCCTTTTGGGCACGTGGTCCAGGCCCAACACGGGGGCTCCCGTGGACAGGATGATTGCCCGACGCCACCGCCCGGCTCGGGCGACTCCACTTTCCTCTCCCACACCCCACCCCGGAGAGCTTGGTCGTCCAAGCCTCCACTTCCAAAAGCGCCTTCCCTACCGCTCCACCGGAGAGGAAATCCAAGATGCTGGACTACCTTGGCAAGAAAATGTTCTCTTCCGCCAGCTTAGGACTGCGGTCAATAAACACCGCATGTCTCTTGGGCCGTTATTCCCACTCGGTGTGGGATACGGTGGCGCAGGTGCTGCCTCAGTGTCCGGAGGAGGCCCGGGCTGTGCTGTCCCTGTCTGTTGCCACTGGAAGGGATGCAGTGAAGTTTGCCATACGTTGTGGGCTGGTCACCGCCGACTCTCTGGGCAGGACCATTTCAACGTCCGTAGCACTTCGGCGCTTCGCCTGGATGAGGTCGACTGGCTTTTCAGGGGATGTCCAGAACACCGTCATGGACATGCCCTTTGATGGCCGTCGCCTTTTTGGCCGCAGCCAGTTACCCAATCTTCGCGCGGCCAGGGACGTGGGAACCAACGCCGTGGTTCAGGGGGCCAGCCGGCGGGCCAGTCCACCAACCCCCCTCTGCAGCAGCCTCCAAACCTTCCTAGTCTGACCTTTCAGGCCCATCAAACGCCAGTGGGCGGAAGGATTCGCCATCACCTCCCCCACTGGCGCACCATCACGTCAGACAGGTGGGTTTTGCAGATAGTCCGAAGGGGCTACTCCCTCCCCTTCGAGACTACCCCTCCAGCCATGCCACCGAGAACACCGCATGTCGGAGGATCACCTGGCCCTTCTCCAGCAGGAAGTTACGGCTCTCTTGGCCAAGGGAGCCATCGAGCGCGTTCCTGTCCCAGAAGTAGGTCGTGGTTGTTACTCCCACTACTTTCTGGTCCCCAAGAAGGACAAGGGCCTGCGTCCTATCTTGGACCTCAGGGACGTCAATCGCTTCCTCCAGAAGGAGAAGTTCAAGATGTTGACGCTTGCTCAGGTCTTGTCTGCTCTCAACCCGGAAGACTGGATGGTAGCGTTGGACTTGCAGGACGCTTATTCACATTCCTGTCCTGCCGGCCCGCCGGCGTTACCTACGGTTCACGGTAGGCCACGAGCACTTTCAGTTTACCGTGCTCCCCTTTGGCCTTACCAACGCCCCTCGGGTGTTAACGAAAGTGATGGTGGTCGCAGCTCATCTGCGCAGTTCAGGGGTTTCAGTCTTCCCCCATCTCGACGACTGGCAGTCGTCTCCCACCTCCCACCTCCAGACTACGACCGACCTCCTGCATTCGCTGGGGTTCTCCATCAATGTGCCGAAGTCGCACCTGATTCCCTCTCAGAAGCTCCTCTTCATCGGAGCGGTTCTGGACACGACTCAGTTTCGGGTCTATCCTCCTGAACAGCGGGTCCGGGATATTCGGGCTATGATTCCGATCTTTCAGCCTCTATCCCGGGTTTCAGTCAGAATGACTGAGGCTGCTGGGCCTCATGGCCTCCTGCATCCTGCTGGTCGATCATGCCAGGTGGCATATGCGGGCTCTGCAGTGGGACCTGAAGTTCCAGTGGGCGCAGCATCAGGGGAATCTGTTGGATTGCGTCCAGATCTCGGAGGGCACTGCACAACAACTGCAGTGGTGGCTCTCGAACCAGGATTGGGTCAATGGCAGATCCCTCTCCCTTACCCAACCAGACCACACTGTGGTGACGGACGCATCCCTTCTGGGATGGGGCGGCCACATGGGAGAGGTGGAGATCAGAGGCCTCTGGTCTCCGGCGGAGTCCGGCCTTCACATTAACCTTTTGGAGCTCTGGGCATTCCTTCCCTCTGTCCGGGGAAGAATAGTGCAGGTGTTCACAGACAACACCACCGCCATGTTGTACTGCAACAAACAAGGTGGGGTGGGGTCGTGGACCCTATGTCAGGAGACCCTCCGCCTCTGGACATGGCTGGAACATCAGGGCATTTCCCTGGCGGTTCAACACCTGGCAGGTTCTCTGAACGCCAGGGCGGACGAACTCAGCCGCAGGTGCATGATGGATCATGAATGGCGTCTTCACTCGGAGGTGGTGCAAGGTCTCTTTCGACAGTGGGGAGAGCCTTGGTTAGATCTACTCGCCGCCGAAGAGAATTCGCAATGTCAGCAATTCTGTGCGTTGGAATTTCCAAGGCGGCACTCGCTAGGCGACGCTTTTCGTCGTGAGTGGAGTTGCAGTCTATTGTACGCCTTTCTGCCTATACCACTTCTGCCCAGAGTGCTAAAGAAGATCAGGCGCGACCGGGCCCAAGTCATTCTTGTGGCTCCGGATTGGGCACGAAGAGTCTGGTATCCCGAGCTGCTCAACATGGCCATCGATGCTCCGACTAGACTGCCTCTTCGGGAGGATCTTCTGTCGCAGCAGCAGGGGACGGTCCTCCACCCAAACCTGTCCAGTCTCCACCTCCTTGCGTGGAGATTGAGCGGCGGCAGTTGACGTCTTTCGACTTGCCTCCCGAAGTCTGTGACGTAATCTTGGCAGCCAGGCGTCCCTCCACTAAGACGTTGTACGCCTGCCGGTGGAACAAATTTGTGGCATGGTGCACAGCAAAGGCTGTGGGTCCCCTTTCTGCCCCTCTTTCTGAAGTACTCTTGTTCCTTCTCTCGTTAGCCCAGCAGGGCTCTGCTCTGGGCACTATCAAGGGCTATCTTTCGGCTAGCTCTGCCTTCCTTCGGCTGCCAGATCAGCCTTCTCTTTTCAAGTCCCCAGTAGTCAACCGTTTCTTAAAAGGCTTAACATCTTTTTCCTCCAATCCCCTTCGTTATGCCTCAGTGGGACTTGAATCTTGTGCTAACTTATTTAATGTGCGCTCCCTTTGAGCCGCTTCATAACTGTCCCTTATGTCTCTTGACTCTTAAAACTGCTTTCCTGGTAGCCATCACTTCTGCTAGAAGGGTGAGTGAGCTCCAGGCTATTTCTTCAAAACCTCCTTTCCTATCTGTTCATCCGGACAAGGTGGTTCTCCGAACCCGTCCATCCTTCGTTCCTAAGGTGGTCGCTGCCTTCCACATCTGGCAGACCATTACTTTGCCCACCTTCTTTCCGCCTCCGCATCCTTCGAAGGAGGAAGAGAGGCTCCACCGTCTGGACCCAAAACGTGCCCTCTCCTTTTATCTGGATCGCACGAAACAGTTCCGGGTGGATGATCAACTTTTTGTTGGCTACGTGGGCGCAAAGAAGGGTCGGGCCGTACACAAACGCACCATTTCTCGATGGGTCGTGTTGTGTATTAAGGCTTGTTTCTCTCGGGCTAAAAAGGAGGCTCCAGTCGGGCTACGCGTTCACTCCACCAGGGTGACGGCAGCCACTACTGCATTGGGAAGAGGAGTTCCTCTGAATGACATCTGTCAGGCAGCCACGTGGGCATCGTTGCACACGTTCACCAAACACTACTGCCTGGACAGCCAAGTCCGGAGAGACGGCGTCTTTGGCCGTTCTGTTCTCCAGGACTTTCTGGTGTGATCTTGGTTCGCAGACCCACCACTGGGGTTGGTATTGCTGGGGTATCTATTCTAAGGTAAGGAATCTATAACTAACGTGTTTCTTTCAGATGCACAAGTTACTTACCTTTGGTAACGATATATCTGTAAGAAACAGTTAGTTATAGATTCCTTACCGCCCCACCCATCCTCCCCGTGCTGCGAACTTATTTCTAGGGTTAAGGACATCCTTTCAGGGCCCTAGTTTTGTGCACCAGTGGTTAGTGTCTTGCATGGCTCTGCGTTTCTGGTGCGGAAAGTCGTGTACAGAACTGACGTCAGTGCGCGAGGGCGGCGTCTAAGTAGGTGACGCGACGTCATCCCGGCGACCACGACTACGGACGCGGAGCCGACCGACGCCACCTTCCGACGCGCAGAGGTACTGCTGACGAATAAACTTTCCGGATCCAGTCTGATGCCTGGGGGTAATTCTAAGGTAAGGAATCTAACTAACTATTGTTTCTTAGATATATCGTTACCGAAGGTAAGTAACTTGTGCTTTGATAGTTTTCGACCTTTCTCCAGCAGCCCTCCACTAATACCGTATACTCCTGCTATTGGCAAAAGTTTGTAAAATATTGCACAGAAAGGTCTATTGACCCTCCTTCTGCCTCTTTACTACCATCATCCTTTTCATTCTTACCTGTGCCCCGCAGGGCTCTGCGTTGGGTACTCTCAAGGGTTATCTTTCTGCTCTGTTAGCTCGCTTGGTGCTGCTGGACCAACTCTCCTTTTTTAAACCTGCTCTTGTAAATAGATTCTTAAAAGGGCTTGTACATATGTTACCACCCACGCCCTTTGTCATGCCTCAGTGGGTGCTTAATTTGTTTCTCAGATTTCTTATGTGCGTTCCTTTCGAGCTGTTGCATAATTGTCCCCTCCGGCTGCTTACCATCAAGGCAGGCTTTCTGGTGGCGATAACATCTGCCTGGAGGGTGAGTGAGTTGCAGGCATGGTCATCCAAGCCTCCCTATATGATCTTTGCTGATAGTGCTTCACACCAGGGCTTCATTGTTGCCTAATTTTAATTTGGGTTAATCAGTACCGCTGATTCCAGGTGGACGACCAACTCTTTGTGGGGCACGTGGGAACTAGAAAAGGCCAGGCAATGCAGAAACTGACCATATCTCGCTGGGTAGTTCTCTGCATTAAAATCTGCTACGCCCTGGCTATGAAGCAGCCCCCTGAGGGCTTACTGGCTCATTCCACTAGGGGGGAAGGCTGGAACCACAGCGTTGGCTCGGGGTGTCCCAGTGCTGGACATCTGCCAGGCAGCAACATGGGCATCTTTGCACACGTTTGCTTATCATTACTGCTTGGATAGTACAGTCCGCAGGCATGGGCTTTTTGCCAGTTAGGCCTGCAGGATGACTTGGTGTGAGAAATCTGTCCCAAGCCCACCTCCAGGATGGTATGGCTTGGATATATATATTCAAAGGTAAGGAATTTGCAGGTAGAAGTCTCTTCCAGATGAACGATTTACTTACCTTTGGTAACGCTTCATCTGGTAGAGACAATATCTAGCTGCAGATTCCTTACAGACCCACCCATGCCTCCCCACTCTGCGTACTCATTTGTTAGGGCTAGGGTTGCTCCCTATTTTCAGTGCCCTAGTTATGACACACAATCAAGTCTGTCATTTCATGGCCCTGCGCTTCTGGTGTGGAAATGTGAAAAGTACTACATAGGTGACCGCGACGTCCTAACGGACGCGAACGACACGTCATGCATAGCCGAACTGAGCCACCCAACAGCACTCTGGATTGGGGGTACTGCTCTCGAAGGAAGGTGCCCCTTTTTGCATGGTTGCCCCCCTCTTTTTGCCGGATGTTGATGCTCTTTGACTGTGTGCCCTAGGTTCCTGCCAACTACTGACCCAGGGCCTATGTTTTTTCCCTAAAACTGTACTGTTGCACATCCAAATTTCCACTCTCTGGCCACATGTAAGACCCTTGTAAAAGCTAACCAGGGCGACCTTTAAGGGCTGCAGCACTTATTGTGCCACCCTTAGAGGCCTTGTCCCTTTACACCCACACACTTCCATGGCAGGCTGAGTGTTTTGGTGCAAGCCTACAACCCACTGCCTATGGCGTAGGTCTGCCACCCCTCTAGCTGGGTGCACTATGCCAATGGTGAGGGTACATTGTAAGTGCAGTAATGCCATAAAGAGTATATGGTATGGGAGTTTGCCATTGTAGGAAGCTGGCTCTGAATATACTCTACCAAAGTGAGGTATAGTGTGCACAGTCCAGTGGAACCCCAAAAGTAGGCAGAGGTAAAAGTAGATACCACCTTGCTCTCTATTTGTGGTAGTGTGGGCGAGTAGTAAGTCTTTATCAGAGGGTAGTGTTAAGCATTTGTTGTACATACTCAATCAGCAAATGATATCACATACTCAAAGACTGAACTCAGACCAATTGGTTTTGTATAAAAATATTTTTTTAGTTATTTTATTTCCTAGAACCAAGCAAGCCTGGCACAGGTAAGTGATTTATACTTTGCAGGAATAGTAAAGTTTGAATTGTAGTAATATACAGTTTGAGTTGCAGTTGTACATATACTTTGTATTGGCTATTGAATAGAATGTCAAGTAGATTACTTTACAGATTACTTTTCTTACACAGTGCCAGTGTGGGATTTAATGTAAAATGCACGACAGAGGGCATCTTGGAGATGCCCCCTGGAACTCGACCAACTTCTAGTGTCCCGACTGAGTTGCTGCTTAGGCTGCCACCAACAGACATGTTTCTGGACCCCTGGGTCGAGAGCCTGCTGCTCTCGGGGGGGCCTGAAACAATGCACATCCTGGGACGAGGTGCCAAGCCTCCTCCCCCACGGGTTCACAAAGGGGAAGCTTCAAAGGCATGCCGCCTTTGTGAGCCTCCCCAGACCAATTGCTGCTTTCAGCAATTGGTCCCCACTGGTTCTACCCCCCACTTTGGGCGGGAGAACCAGCGGGAAAAATAAGTGAGGGAAAGAGGTGTGCCCACCTCCACCCCTCAAGTGTGGTAGGCGAGGTGAAGCACAACTGTGTCCCCGCCATCTTGAGGATCGGGGTACCCAACCAACCAGGGACAGGCTTCTGCCCCCCTCCCACTGGAGGGTGGCACGATAGGGGGTGTACCCACCCCAGGGAAGGGACCCATTGGTCCCTGCCCTTTACCTACCTGTAACGCCCCTAAATCTAGTATTCAGGGGGCACCCTGAACCTTGCTTCCTCAGATCCAGCCTGACAAGAAGAAAAGAAGGACCGAACAGCCGTGCAGCAAGCTAACAAGAGGAAGACGCCAACTGACTTGGCCCCGGCCCTACCGGCCTGTCTCCCCTCGAACCTGCTCCTGCAAAATCCCGGTGTGTCCTTCAGCCAGCAACCTCAAAAACCCCGGAGGACCTGCCTGCCTTCACTTCCAAAGACTGCTTCTCCTGTGAACACCGGATTTGTTCAACTGAAACCTCTGTCAGCAGCCGGAGACCGCGAATCCGCCCCACTCTGCACCTGCCGTCCACACCCCGGCGATCCTGAACCGAGATCCGGCGACCCCTGACCTGCCTCAAGCCTCCAGCCGACGCCTGCAGTCTAAAACCAGAAGGCCCCCCTAACCGCGACCCGGAGCTGGTAAGAAGATCCGACCCCCAAAAGGCACCCCTGCACCAGACGCCCCACGGCCTTGTGTGCCCAAACCGACGGTGCATAACCAACCCCTAACTTCCCAACTTACTTCTCAAAGTGGTGGTCGCACCCAGAAGTCCTTCGTCTCTCTGCCTGCAGTGCTTCTTCAAACCGGAGGTTTTCCATTGGAAACAGGGCGCCCGACGTCGAAACAGCAATCTGCACCCGGCCGCCTCAGTGCGGCTGAGGGTGCACCTTTTGTGCTACTTTGTTTCCCCATTTGCCCTGACCTAAACCCTAGGAGCTTTGCTCCCACAACCCAGTGGCCTGCTTGCCAGCAGCCACCATCCGGAGGCCCCCTATCCCCATTGGATAACATTGGGCCTCAACACTCTGCACCCGGCCGCCCTAGTGCCGCTGAGGGTGCAACAACAGTGCATCACTGACCCTGGGGGACCCCCCCGAGTCTAACCCCAGAACCTTAACTCCCACAGTCGATAACTTACCTGTGAACCGATAACCTGTTTTTCCTCCATAGGATAACATTGACAATTTTCTTCCAAAAAGTTTCTAAGTGTGGAGTTTTGAAATCTGAAAATATTCTTTAAAAATCGCACGAATAACCAAAACGTATTTACTTACCTGTTTGCAGGAAATGTCCCAGTGCTGAATCTAGGTATCCAGCACTGAGTTAGAAAAGTAACGTAAATAGTAACTTACCTGTAATTTACTGAAAAAGCCTATTCATTTCAATGTACTGTATTTGCTAAGTATTGCAACCTACTGCATCCCCTGTAAATCAAACCAAGTACAATTCCTATTGCATTTTCAAACTGTTCTACAATCAGCAACTTATTACTGTAAAGTATTTAATGCTTACCTGTGCCAGGCTTGCTTTTGGTTCTAAAAATAAAACAGTATATATTTTTATACAAAACAATTGGCCTAGAGTTCAGTTCTTGAGTGTGTGAATTCATTTGCTGACTGAGTGTGTACATCAAATGCTTAACCATGTCCTCTGATATTGCCTTACTGCTTGACCACTCTACCACAAATAGAGAGTAAGGTTCTATCTAACTTTAACCTCTGCCTACCTCTGGGGTCACCTGGACTCTATACACACTATACCTCACTTTGGTGTAGTATATATAGAGCCAGTTTCCTACATCATCTAGCTTCAGAAATTGAAAACTAGATCAGACCCTGTGTCAGAGTTTACCTCTACAAAAATCTCTGTAAAAATAGCAAGATTCATCAGTCTGATAAGGACCCTGCTAAAAAATGCGAATCTACCTCTGAGCGCAAAGGTTCTCATAAAAAAGAACAGCCATCTAAGACTGTTTCTGAACCAAAAACACCTCCTGCGGAACTTGAACTGAGTTTTAAAAAACCTACTTCTGACATTCCGTAAGGGAGTTCAGTCCGTGAAGAAAAGTATTCCAGCTCTGTTGACGACAAGAGGGTGCATTTCTGGCACGTTGACGACATGCTCTGACTCTCATCGTGGGCGACTACCTTGACATCGTCGACACGAGGTCCGGTTTCATCGACCATTTTCTTAATATCACACAAGGAGGTTGACACTTAGTCGACGAAGCACTTGTCGTCAACACCGAAATCGACTACATCGTCGAAGAAAATACCGTCGACAAGGTCATCGTCGACATCCCCACCGTTGACGGAAAGAAGGTCGACGCAGCTGCGGTCTGCGAGGTCATTGCCGTTGTCGAATGCACCACCGTCGACACACGTTGCCGTCGACGAAGATAGTCACCGGTGTCGACTAAGTCCCCTCCGTCGACTAAATCAGTCATCGAAGACATCACCTACGGCAAGCACATTAAAGCTGTGGAAGGGTAGACACCGTCATCGCAATCGTAGACGCATCCGTCGACACAATCGTCGACAAAGGTTATATCTGTAAAGCTGGCTACACCAAAAAAGATTCTGGCATCAGAAATTACCCCTGAACGCACCTCACCCAGTAAAATTAGTCCTCTTTTACCCACTCACCTTTTAGAGGAGGGAGATTCAGAAGAAGAGTAAGAAGGTGGTCTCTTTGGGGACTCATATAGCCCGTCAGAATGGCACGTCAAGTGCCAGCCAGATGATGATGACCAGCAATACTATGGTCAAGCCTATTTTACCCAGTCTGAACAACATCAGCAGTATCATGAATAAATGGTCACAATGCCATCTGCATTACTATCTGATTTGCAATTCATGCTGCAGGACTATAGGCAGTGCTTCCCACCTTCCGACTCGTCTAATATACCTCCTCGTCAGGTGACATCGCCAGCAAGAGTTAGTGCTCCTACGGTGCTTTTGGTACCGAATACTCCACTATCTGTTCCCCTCCAGGAACCAGCCTCTTAGGATGAAGAAGGGGAACTTCATGATACAGCTTCAGAATGGGATGACTACAGGATGTTTTCACCAGCCTCACCAATACCTCCCCTGGTAGATTCCCCACCAGAAGATATTGGGGATTTCACAATTTGTTGGAGCGTGCAGTAAAAAGGTTTGCCATACCAATGCCTTCCAAACAAGCGCACTTCTTCTTATATGGCTTCAAAGAGCCATTTCTTAAGTCAGTTAGAGCTATTCCCATAATTGATTATATCTGTGAGGAAGGTGTTAGAATAATGAAAAACCCAGCCTCTGTGCCAGCGGTGCTTCCATATCTGGATAAAAAATATAAGACCACTGATGCCCCAGCGTGCCTCACGGCACCCAAAACCGGACTCAGTAGTGATGCAGGCTGCTCAACGCCGCTCAAAAAATCCTACGGTACCTTTCTGCGCCTCCGGATAGAGGGCAGATGTCTAGATTCTATTGGAAAAAGGTTCTCGTCAATGTCGGCTCTAACAGTAAAGGCAGCAAACTCCATGGCGATCTTAGGGCACTATGATCGCCAGATGTGGTCTGACATCGCTTCTTATATTGATCAGCTGCCAGAAGATGTTAGAGGAGGCAAACATGATATTGCATGAAGGAGAGAGAACATCAAATGAGATAGATTCAGCGATGGATGTTGCTGTAACAGGTTTTATACAACTAGCTGGAGCAGCAGTTCTACAAAGACAGGGCTGGCTTAAAGCCACCTTTTCGTCCTGAGGTTCAAAACAAAATATTGGACCTTCCATATGATGGAGAGGCTCTTTTTGGCAGCCATGTAGAGGAAGCCCTTAAAACCAACAAGGCAGACTCCGATACTGCCAAGTCTTTGGGGATGCTGCAGTTCAGAAAAGCTCCCTTTGGGGGTCAAAGGGTAGAGTTCAACCTTCCTATAGAGGAGGATATCAGCAGTACCGTTATCCGGCATATTCTTCCACGTCAGTCATACAGACCTCAGTTCCAACAAAGACCACTACCTCAGACATCCTATGTCAGAGCGAATAGAGGCCGGCAAGGATACTAACTGCCGTCAATGATATACCTCTGGCTCCGGCTCCAACTCTCAGTTCACCAAGCCAATCATTTCAGTCTCATCCTGCCCGCCTGGGAGGCAACATTTCATACTTGCTCCACCAGTGGCTAACCATTACTACGGACCAGTGGGTTCTGCGCATAGTTCAATTTGGACACACTCTCTAGAATTCACACAAGCATCTCAGGGCTCTTCAGCAAGAGGTAAAAAAACATGCTGAACAAAGGGGCAATAGAGCAAGTACCATTCTCAAGCAGGGGCTCAGGTTTCTACTCCTGTTTCTTCTTCAAAAATAAGTTAAGGCAGTGGGGACCAATTTTGGACCTTCGAAATCTCAATCTGTATCTGAAAAAAACAATCTTTCAGAATGCGAACATTGCAAGAGGTACTGAAGCTCCTGAACCAACATGATTTCATGACAACATTAGACCTCCAAGACGCCTATTTCCATGTACCTATTCACCCAAAACACAGAAAATACCTGAGATTTGTGGTAGCCGGATGCCACTACCAGTTCAGAGTTCTCCCGTTGGGCCTAAAGTCTCCCCCCAGAATTTTTACATAGTATCTCGCTCAGATTGCAGCATTTCTCAGACAGCGGAAACATCAAGTCTTCCCGTATGTGGACGACTGGCTCATCAAGGCTCCGTCCGAGCGAGAAGCGAGAGCGTCCACTGAGGCCTGCACAACTCTCTTCAAAAGTTTGGGTCTGACAAATCAACAAAAATCCAATCTGAATCTATCACAAAAGATTGTCTTCCTAGGAAGCACAACTGGACACGGTCTGCTTAAAAGCATACCCTGCAGAGGAACGTCAGCAGTGATTTCTCGTTCTGGCAAGTTCCATCAAAAGAAGAAAGCCTTTCGGTCAAACTTTTCAAATCCTTTTTAGGGATGATGTCGTCATGCATACCACTGATCCCGTTTTGTCGTCTCAGGATGTGCCCATTTTAGGAGGAGCTGGACAAACAGTGGGTACAGTCAGTAGGCTCCTTCGACATCCTCAGAGTAACTCCACGTATGGTGAAGGCCCTAGAGTGGTGGTTAGACACAGACCATTTATCGGTAGGAATGTCCTTGCATCAAGAAGCCGCACCATTAGCGATCACAACAGATGCTTCCTTAGAGAGATGGGGAGCTTACCTTCAAGTGCTCCAAGTAAGCAGAAAGTGGCATCAAGCTTAAACTCAATCTCCCATAAATTTTCTAGAGCTGAATGCTCTGCATCTAGCCCTCCAGGCGTTTCTTCCCAGGATACAGAATTCATCAGTGCTAGCCCGGACGGACAATACCACGAGATGCACTATATAAACAAGCAAGGTGGCACGAAATCTCTCCATGGAAGCCCAAAAGTTGGAGAAAGGCCATAGATCACAGAATCTGCCTTCGAGCGACTGACATCGTGCCACGAATGAGAGCTGCACCACCAAACCCTGAGGAACATATTCCTGCGCTGGGGCACACCGGTCTTGTTCGCAACTCCCCAGAACTGCAAATGCCGGTACTATGCAAGTTGGCATCCCCAACAGGGGTCATGGGGTAATGCTTTTTCAATTTCATGGTCCAGCATCTTTGCTTAAGCTTTTCCTCCCATTCCTCTTCTTCCAAGAGTCCTGAGAGAGATGAAGATCGACCCATGCAAACTGATCCTCATCGCTCCGGCATGGCCACGTCAACACTGGTACACGGATCTGCTTCTATCGCAGGTCCCATACTTCAAACTTCCAGTTTTTTCCGATTTCCTGACCATGAATCAGGGGCAGATACTACACCCGGACCTCAAGAGCCTGCATTTGTCAGCTTGGCTCCTGAATGAGTTCCGACATTTAAACATTTCTAGTGAATGCCGAGATATCCTAGCCAAAGCGAGGGCAGACAGTACCAACAAAACGTACTGCCTCAAGTGGAAGCGTTTCTGCATCTGGTGCTATCGGGAGGGTTTACATCTACTGTCTTCTTCTCCAGAACAGATCCTACCTTACCTTCTGCTTCTCACAAAATCAGGTTTGGCACATTAATCAATAAAAGTTTACTTAGCGGCCATTTCCCGTTACAGAAGATCGTCGTCTTCCCCTCTATGGTCGTCTAGAGTAATTAAAGAATTCCTCAAAGGGCTCTCAAGTGTTTCCGCCTGTCAGACCTCCACCGTCAGCCTGGCAATTGAACACGGTTCTTTAACAATTAATGAAAACCCCTTTTGAACCGATTCACACTCTGGAAATCAAGTTCCTATCATGGAAGTTGACTTTACTACTTGCTTTGACCTCAGCCAGACGGGTCGGTGAAATACAGGCTTTTGTAATAAAGGAACCTTTCTTGCAGTTTAGGACCGTTGGAGTTCTGCTCCAAATAAATCCGAAGTTCATTCCCAAGGTGCCATCTGATTTCCACCTTAACGAACCGGTAGTACTAAAAACGTTCTTCCCGAATCCTACGACATCGGTGGAGAGAGCATTGCATTCATTGGACGTCAGACGTTGCCTAAAGTTTTATTTAGATAGAACAAAATCTTTCCGTAAGAACTCAACTATTTGTGGCATACAATGCACCAAGGAAAGGTTTTCCACTCTCCAAACAGAGTATTTACAGGAGGATTGCAGGTGCAATACAATTCTGTCATCAAAAGGCTGGTAGACCTCTCAGCTAGAGTCCGAGCCCATTTCACGAGGTCCGTGGCAACATCTACAGCTTTGTTTGCGGGAGTATCACTTCCAGAAATTTGCCGGGCAGCAACGTGGAAGAATAGACACGTTTTCACCCGGCAATACTGTTTGGATTAATCAGTTCTCCATGAGACAGCAGTAAGGCAGGCAGTACTTTCGCATCTGTTCCATTAAGGTGAGCCACCCCTGTCTACCCTCCTACCTATTTTCAACTGTATCACATTTTCATATGGTAATTTGGTTATTGTCTTTAACGCTTATGGAAGTTTTTCCTTTACTGTTACGGTTATGTCTTTTATACTGTTTAGTGATCGCTTGCAGGTTACACTGTTCAGATTCCTGTTAAGCTTCAAAACTATGTAAATGTGCTACCAAACTGCTTGCTAATCTGATTCAAGCATGTGAATCTATGAAAGTTCCAATACTGGAGTAAGAAATAAGTTACTTACCTGTAACTCTCCATTATTGGAAGCTTTCATAGACCCACCCTCCTCCCCAGGCGGAAACTCACCTTATATGTCTCAACAGGTTGTATATAGCACTTGTGCTCGAAAATCTGAGCCTCTGAGCTTCCCTCAGGAGTGTTCTAGAGGGTGATTGATGCTGATTGGTTGGGGCATAATTTTGTTCCTTTCTTTAATAAGGACAATGATAGGTATAGACTAAAGAAGGCCTAGGCCTCTTAGTTTAATAATCTATTAGTGTATTATGACTATTTAAGTCTACTACTACTATTTCAAGTACCGGGGACTCCCATCATGACGACGGGGAATGATTCAAGCGTGTGAATCTATGAAAGTTTCCAATACTTGAGAACTACAGTTACAGGTAAGTAACTTGTTTCTTCTGCAGGATGCCCCAGACCGCGACCGAGCCGGTAAGAATCAGACGCCAAAACACACCCCTGCACCCGACGCCCCACAGCCTTGGGTGGCCCAACCGACAGTGTTCCTGCATCCCACGTCATCCTGACTAACCCCTCCAATCGGAGCTTTCCTCCAGAAGAGCTTCATGCCCGATCCTACAGTTTGTTCAAACCGGAGAATACCCATTGAAAGTAACAGGGCACCCAATGACAAATCAGCACCCTGTACCCCGCTGCCCTAGTGCAACTGTGGGTGTACCTTGGGTGCTAACTTGAACCCCCCTTCGCCCTGAGCTTAAGTTCAGGAGCTTTGCTCCCTGAACCTTGTGGCCTGCTCGTGAGCAGCCACCAACCGGAGGCCCCCCAATCCCGCATTGGATAACATTGGGTCTCCGCACCCAGCCGCCCTAGTGCCGCTGAGGGCGCGTTGAGAGTGCATCCTTGACCCTGGGGTAACCCTTGTTCTAACCCCAGAAACTCACCCTTCAAGACAGTTTACTTCCCTGAAAAACGATAACCCTATTTTCCTCCTTAGGATTGATTGACTGTTTTCCTCTGAAAAAACTTCTAAGTGTGGAGGGTGTTTTGTATGGGGACCTAAGAACCAGTGTTTTTAGAAGAACTGTTTTACTTGCCTTTTATCTAGGGGATGTCCCAGTGTGATATCTAGGCATACAGGCAGTAAGAAAAGTAACCTGAAAAGTAATCCAAAAAGTAATCCTACAGTACCTGAAATGTAACTGAAAAGTAATCTCAACTGTTTCTAAATAATTGACCTACCTGTATACAAAACAAGTACATACAACTACATACAACTGTTTTTGCTAAGTATTTTTTCACTTACCTTCACCAGGCCTGGCTTGGTTCTAGAAATAAAATACAACTCAATCTTTTTATACACAACAAATTGGTCAGAGTTCAATGATTGAGTGTATGAAATCATTTGTTGCCTGAGTGTACAGTAAATGCTCAACACTACCCTCTGATAAAGCCTTACTGCTTGCCCACACTGCCACAAATAGAGAGTAAGTGTAAGGAAGTGGGTTTCTGTTGCAGTACCCCCCCCACCCCCCCACACACTTTTTGCCAGACCACTGATGCACTTTGACTTGATGTGCCCTGGGTCCCTGCCAATCAGGTTCCCAGGGCCTGTGTTCTTTCCCCAAAACTGTACCCAATTGGCATCTCTGGCCACAGGTCAGCCCCTGGTAAATGGTACCACAGGTACCCAGGGCACTGTGACCAGGGAAGACCTCTAAGGGCTGCAGCACTTATTGTGCCACCCTTAGAGGCCCTGTACCTATATATATATATATATATATATATATATATATATATATATATATATATATATATATATATATATATATATATATATATATATATCCCACCCCCCCTTTTGCAGGCTGCGTGTTTTGGTGCAGAACAAAGTGAAGAGTCGACATGGCACACACCTCTGTGTGCCATGCCTACAACCCACTGCCCTGGCATAGGTCAGTCACCCCTCTAGCTGGGTGCACTATGCCAGTGGTGAGGGTACAGGTGCATGAGCCCTGTATCCCGACAGTGTCTAAGTCCATTCTTAGACGTAAGTGCAGTGCTGCCATTAAGAGTATATGGTGCTGGGAGTTTGTCATTACGAACTCCACAGCACCATAATGGCTCCACTAAAAACTGGGAAGTTTGGTATCAAACTTTTCAGCACATTAAACCCACACTGCCAGTGTGGGATTTAATGAAAAATGCACACAGAGGGCATCTTGGAAGATGCCCCCTGAAATCTAACCCACCTCTAGTGTCCAGGCTGAGTGGCTGCTTCAGCTGCCACCACCAGACATATTCTGGACCCCTGGGTCGAGAGCCTGCTGCTCTCGGGGGCCTGAAACAATGCACATCCTGGGACGAGGTGCCAAGCCTCCTCCCCCAGGATGGGCAGGGTTCACGAAGGAGAAGCTTCAAAGGCATGCCGCCTTTGTGAGCCTCTCCAGACCATTTGCTGCTTTCAGCAACTGATCCCCACTGGTTCTACCCCCCACTTTGGGCAGGAGAACCGGCGGGAAAAACAATTGAGGAAGGAAGGGTGTGCCCACCTCTGCCAACTCCACCCCTCAGGTGGGGGAGGCGAGGTGAAGCACAACCTAGAGTCCCCGCCATCTTGAGGATGGGGGGACCCAGCCAACCAGGGACAGGCTCCTGCCCCCCTCCCACTGAAGAGTGGCAGAATATGGGATGCACCCACCCCAGGGAAGGGACCCATTGGTCCCTGCCCTTTACCTACCTGTAACGCCCCTAAATCTAGTATTTAGGGGGCACCCTGAACATTACTTCCTCAGATCCAGCTTACCTACAAGAAGAAAAGGACGAAGAGCCGTGCAGAGATAACAAGAGGACGACGCCCACTGACTTGGCCCCAGCCCTACAGGCCTGTCTCCCCTCGAACCTGCTCCTGCGAAATCCTGGCGTGTCCAGCAGCCAGCAACCTCACAAACCCCGGAGGACCTGCCTGCCTTCACTTCCAAGACTGTTGCTCCTGTGAACACCGGACGTGTTTAAACTGCAGCTTCTGGCTCCGGCCGGACACCGCGAATCCAGCCCACTCTGCACCTGCCGAACCCGGCCCGAGCTAGAGTGGAAGAACACCACTAGGAGGTCACCCCGGCGATCCTGACGAGATTCGGCGACTCCTGACCTGCCTCAAGCCTCCAGACGACGCCTGCAGCCTCATTCCAGAGGATCCCCTCTACTTCAACCAGAGTGGGTAAGAAACTCCGACCCTAAAAGGCACCCCTGCACCCGGCGCCCCACGGCCTTGTGTGCCCAAACCAACGGTGCCTAACCAACCCAATACATCCCAACTTACCCCTCAAAGTGGTGGTCGCACCCAGAAGATCCTCATCCCCGAGCCTGCAGTGCTTCTTCAAACCGGATGTTCTCCATAGAAAACAGGGCGTCCGACGCCGTAACAGCACTCTGCACCCAGCCGCCCCAGTGCCGCTGATGGTGCACTTTTTGTGCCAACTTGTTTCCCCAATTGACCTGACCTAAACCCTAGGAGCTTTGCTCCCACAACCCAGTGGCCTGCTTGCCAGCAGATACCAACCGGAGACCCCCTATCCTCCATAGGATAACATTGGGCCTCAACACTCTGCACCCGGCCACCCTAGTGCCGCTGAGGGTGCAACAGTGCATCACTGACCCTGGCTGGAACCCTTGTTCTAACCCCAGAACCTTAACTTCCACAGTCGTTTACTAACCTGCAAACCGATAACCTGTTTTTCCTCCATAGGATAACATTGACAATTTTTCTTCCAAAAAACGACTGTGTGGAGTTTTGAAAACTAAAGATATTCTTTAAAAATCTTACAATTAACCAAAACGCATTTACTCACCTGTTTTCAGGAAATGTCCCAGTGCTGAATCCAGGCGTCCAGCACTGAGTTAGAAAAAGTAACGTAAAGCACAAGTTACTAACTTGTGTAACGATATATCTGTAAGAGACAGTAGTTAGTGACAGATTCCTTACCTTAGAATATCCCCAGGCGTCAGGCTGGATCCGGAAAGTTTTTGCGTAGCAGTACCCTTGCGCGTCGGTAGGCGGCGTCGTGCGGCTCCGCGTCAGTTGTCGGCGTCGTGATCGCCGGGATGACGTCGCGGGCAGTACTTGGACGCCGCCCCTGCGCGCTGACGTCAGTTCTGTACACGACTTTCGCAGAGCCATGCAAGAAGCTGACATAGGTGTCTGAAAAATACTAGGGCCCTGAAAGGGATGTCCTTAACCCTAGAAATCAGTTCGCAGAACGGGGAGGACGGGTGGGGCGGTAAGGAATTGGTCACTAACTACTGTCTCTTACAGATATATCGTTACACAAGTTAGTAACTTGTGCATCTGAAAGATACACATTAGTGACATATTCCTTACCTTAGAATAGATACCCCAGCAATACCAACCCCGGTGGTGGGTCTGCGAACAAAGATCAGACAAGGAAGTCCCGGAGGACAGAACGGTCAAAGAAGCCGTCCCTCCGGACCTGACTGTCAAGGCAGTAATGCTTGGTAAACGTGTGCAGCGAGGCCCACGTAGCTGCCTGACAGATATCCTGCAGCGGAACACTGCGGCCTAAGGCCGTGGTAGCAGCCGTTGCCCTGGTGGAATGGGCACGCAGCCCAACAGGAGGCTCCTTCTTAGCCAAAGAATAGCAGGCTTTGATACACAAGGTTACCCAGCGGGAAATGGTTCTCTTGTGCACCGCCCGACTTTTTTTGGCGCCCATGTAGCCAACAAAGAGCTGGTCATCCACCCGGAAGTGTTGTGTGCGGTTGATATAAATGGAAAGTGCACGTTTTGGGTCCAGACGGTGGAGCCTCTCTTCCTCTCTGGAAGGAGTCGGAAAGAAGGTGGGCAAAGTGATGGTCTGCCCAATGTGGAAGGCAGTAACCACCTTTGGCAAGAAGGACGGACGCGTCCGAAGAACAACCTTGTCTGGATGGACAGACAGAAAGGGAGGTTTGCATGATAGAGCCTGGAGCTCACTCACCCGCCGAGCGGCGGTGATGGCCACCAGAAAGGCTGTCTTCAGAGTCAGAAGACGAAGAGGACAGTTATGTAGAGGCTCAAAGGGAGCGCACATGAGAAAAGTAAGAACCAAGTTCAAGTCCCACTGAGGTATTACAAACGGAACAGGAGGGAAGAGGTGTGTGATGCCTTTTAGGAACCTGTTAACAGGGGACTTGAAAAGAAAGGGCTGATCAGGAAGCCTGAGGAAGGCCGAGATAGCACAAAGATAGCCTTTGATGGTACCCAGGGCAGAACCCTGTTGGGCCAGAGAAAGAAGGAACAGAAGAACCTCAGAAAGAGGGGCAGAGAGGGGATTCACAGCCTTTGCTGTGCACCATGCCACAAACTTGTTCCACCTGCAGGCGTATACCACCTTAGTGGAGGGACGCCTGGCTGCCAGAATCACATCACAAACTTCGGGAGGCAAGTCGAAAGGAATCAACTGCCGCCGCTCAATCTCCACGCAAGCAGGTGGAGACTGGACAGGTTCGGGTGGAGGACCGTCCCCTGCTGTTGCGACAGAAGATCCTCCCGAAGAGGCAGACGGATCGGGGGATCGACGCTCATACTGAGTAGCTCGGGATACCAAACTCTTCGAGCCCAGTCCGGAGCCACAAGGATGACTTGGGCCCGGTCGCGCCGAATCTTCTTTACCACTCTGGGTAGAAGTGGTATAGGCGGAAAGGCGTACAACAGACCGCAACTCCACTCGCGACGAAAGCGTCGCCGGCGAGTGCCGGCTTGGAAATTCAACGCGCAGAACTGCTGACATTGCGCGTTCTCTTCGATGGCGAACAGATCTAACCAAGGCTCTCCCCACTGCTGAAAGAGACCTTGCGCCACCTCCGAGTGAAGACGCCATTTGTGATCCATCATGCACCTGCGGCTGAGGTTCGTCCGCCCTGGCGTTCAGGGAACCTGCCAGGTGTTGAACCATCAGGAATATGCCCTGATGTTCCAGCCATGTCCAGAGGCGTAGAGCCTCCTGACAAAGGGTCCACGACCCCACCCCGCCTTGTTTGTTGCAGTACCACATGGCGGTGGTGTTGTCTGTGAACACCTGCACTACCTTCCCTTTGACAGAGGGAAGGAATGCCTTGAGTGCAAGTCGGATCGCCCGGAGCTCCAGAAGGTTGATATGGAGCCGGGACTCCGCCGGAGACCAGAGGCCTCTGATCTCCGCCTCTCCCATGTGACCGCCCCATCCCAGAAGGGACGCGTCCGTCACAACTGTGTGCTCTGGCTGGGGAAGGGAGAGGGATCTGCCCATGACCCATTGCCGGTTCGAGAGCCACCACTGCAACTGTTTTGTAGTCCCCTCCGAGATCTGGACGTGATCGGACAGGTTGCCCTGGTGCTGCGCCCACTGGAACTTCAGGTCCCACTGCAGAGCCCGCATATGCCATCTGGCATGATCGACCAGCAGGATGCAGGAGGCCATGAGGCCCAGCAGCCTCAGGGTCATCCGTACCGAAACCAATGATAAAGGCTGAAATATCGGAATCATAGCCTGAATATCCCGGACTCGCCGTTCGGGAGGATAGGCCCGAAACTGCGTCGTGTCCAGCACTGCTCCGATGAAAAGGAGCTGTGGAGAAGGAATCAGGTGCGACTTTGGCACATTGATGGAGAACCCCAACGAGTGCAGGAGTTCGGCCGTAGTCTGGAGGTGGGAGACGACTTCCTGGGACGAGCCCGCCTTCAACAACCAGTCGTCGAGGTAGGGGAAGACTGAAACCCCTGCCCGGCGCATATGAGCTGCGACCACCGCCAACACTTTCGTGAACACCCGAGGGGCACTTGTGAGGCCAAAGGGGAGCACGGTGAATTGAAAGTGCTCGACGCCCACCATGAACCGCAGGTAAGACCGGTGGGCCAGCAGGACGGGGATGTGGAAATAAGCGTCCTGCAAGTCCAACCCTACCATCCAGTCTCCAGGGTCGAGGGCAGTCAAGACCTGAGCTAGGGTGAGCATCTTGAACTTCTCCTTCCGGAGGAAGCGATTGACGTTCCGGAGGTCCAAGATAGGACGCATGTCGTCCTTGTCCTTTTTGGGCACCAGAAAGTAGTGGGAGTAGCAACCACGTCCTACTTCTGGGGTCGGAACATGCTCGATGGCCCTCTTGGCCAAGAGGGCCGTGACTTCCTTCTGCAGAAGCACCAAGTGATCCCCTGACATGCGGTGGAATTGAGGTGGCATGGTTGGGGGGGTGGTCTCGAAGGGGAGGGAGTAGCCCCTTCGGACAATGTCCAAGACCCACCTGTCCGAGGCCAGTGGTGAAGGTGATGGCGGACCCTGCAGCTGTGCACCTGAAAAGAAGTACTAGGAGGGCTTGGAGGCCGCGGACGGGGCGGGGTTGGTGGCCTGACCCGCACGCTGGTTGCCCGATCCGCCACGGCGGAAGCCACGTCCTCGGCCACGCGAAAACGCTTGCTGCGCGGGCCGGTGGCTGGGCAGCGGACGTGACTGGGCGCCCCTTCCGTGGCCACAAAAGGGGCGAAAAGCAGAGGTTAGCGGAGGGCGCACAGCAGAAAGGCCCAGGGACTTGGCAGTAGCCCGTGAGTCCTTAAAGCGCTCCAGCGCATGGTCTGCTTTGGAACCAAAAAGACCGACTCCATCAAAGGGCATGTCCATGAGTGTATTCTCGACATCACCCGAGAAACCAGTTGTCCTCAGCCAGGCGTGGCGCCGCAGCGCCACCGTCGTTGCAAGCGATCTGCCCAGCGAGTCGGCGGTATCAAGGCCACAACGGATGGTGTACTTTGCCGCATCCCTTCCTTCCGCAATGGCGCGGGAAAGCAGTGTCTGGACCTCCTCAGGACACTGGGGCAAAACGAGCACCACCGAATCCCACAGTGTGGGAAATATCGGCCCAAAAGGCAAGCGGTGTTGACGGACCGCAAGCCAGCACTGGAGGAAGAAAAAGCCTTCTTCCCAAATTGGTCCAGGCGTTTGGATTCCCTATCCGGAGGGGCGGTAGGGAAGGCGGTTTGGGAGGCTTGGACAACCAAGCTCTCGGGGTGGGATGTTGAGAGCGAAACAAGGGGTCGCCCGGAGCAGGGCGATGGCGTCGGGCCACGTTCCTATCCACAGGAGCCCCTGTGGCGGGCTTGGACCAGGTGCCCAAAAGAACGTCAGACAGTGCGTCATTGAACGACAGCAATGGCTCCGAGGAGGTAACTGCCGGCTGAAGCACTTCCGTCAGGAGGTTAGTCCTGACAGCCACTGTAGGCAATTGGAGGTGTAAGGCTCCAGCTGCTCTACGCAACACAGTTTCGAAATTTGCTCCCTCCTCCGTAGCCACGGAAGGAGGAGACAGCATGCCAGTGTCAGGAGAAGTGTCCAGACCACTGGCATCCCCAAGTTCCTCTGCCCAGTCCTCATCATACTCACACTGCTGTGAGAGGGTCTTCCGACCCCTCCCAGCCCTCCTGGTCCTCCTCCGATAGAAAATAAGGAGGAGGGGGGACGTCAGGGACCCAAGGTCTCAGTGGCTCCGGCGTCGGGCGACGCCGGTCCGACGCCGCGTCCGGATCTGGAGAGAACGGGGGAACGACGCCGCCTGGAGCCCCAGGCGGCGTCAGGAACGGCACCGGGGACATCGGCGGAGGCGTAGTTAGGTCAACTGGCGTCGATGGAGGTTGCGGTACCACCGGAGCCGGGTTCGAGGCCGAAGCCGGGGCCAGGAGCGAGGCTGGTGATACAGGTGGCGCCGGGACCGGAGTCGCCGGCGGCGCCGGGGCAACCTGATCAGGGCCCGCGGGGCCCGAAGGCGCACCGGAGGGGCCTTGAGGCCCGAAGAGGCGGGCCATGGCCGACAGGAATTCCTGTATCTCAGCCGGAGTCGCCCCCAAACCCGGGAAGGACGGGTAATGCGGGGGCGGCGCCACAGGCACATCCGGAGCCGCGGGGAAGGTGCCGACAGGGGCCTCAGCCGAGTCGCGAGACCGGCGAGGCGAAGTCTTAGAGTGATGGTGCTTCTTAGACTTTTTGTGCTTCGACTTACCCGAAGAGTGCGAAGACTTGGACTCCGATGACGGGCGAGGACTCCGCGACCGGCCCCTCGACCTCTCCCGTGACCGGGGCTTGGTGCGGCGCGGAGCCGACTGCCGGACCTCGAGCAGCTTTCGAGACCGCTCTCGCAAAGCCTTCGGGTGTAAGGCCCGGCAGTCGGAACACGACTTCGTGTCGTGGTCACGGCCGAGACAGTAGAGACACTCTAAGTGCGGGTTTGTGATCGACATCATTCGACCACAGGCGTCGCATGGCTTGAAGCCGGGCATCCCTACCGACACCTCGGAGTCTAGATGACTCGAAGAAAAGACAGTGAAAAAATCACCAAAAAAGTAGTCAAAAAATGACTAGGGCACTGCTCTTCCCGGATCTGCGCTTACTGGCGCGGAAAAAGAACTGACGTCAGCGCGCAGGGGCGGTGTCTAAGTACTGCCCGCGACGTCATCCCGGCGATCACGACGCCGGACGCGGAGCCGCACGACGCCGCCTACCGACGCGCAAGGGTACTGCTACGCAAAAACTTTCCGGATCCAGCCTGGCGCCTGGGGATATTCTAATGTAAGGAATCTGTCACTAACGTGTCTCTTTCAGATAGTAACTTACCTGCAATTTGTTGAAAGCCCATTCATTTCAATGTACTGTATTTGCTAATTGTTGCATACTACTGCTCCCCTGTAAATCAAACAAAGTACAATTTCTATTGCATTTTTCAACTGTTCTATATCCAGTAACTTATTACTGAAAAGTATTTAATGCTTACCTGTGCCAGGCTTGCTTGGTTCTAAAAAATAAACAGTATATCTTTATACAAAAACAATTGGCCTAGAGTTCAGTTCTTGAGTGTGTGAATTCATTTGCTGACTGAGTGTGTACATTAAATGCTTAACACTGTCCTCTGATACTGCCTTACTGCTCGACCAAGCTAGCACTATTGGGGAGTAAGGTTCTATCTAACTTTAACCTCGGCCTACGTTTGGGGATCCACTGGCCTCTGTGCACACTATACCTTACTTTGGTATGGTATTTACAGAGCTTACTGTGAGAAAGTGCCCTCTTTCTGCATGGCTGCCCCCACTTTTTGCTGAACTGTTGTGCTTTGACTGAGTGTGCCCTGGGCTCCTGCCAATCAGGTACCCAGGGCCTATGTTCTTTCCCTAAAACTGCATTAAAAACAAAATTTTTTGCCCAATTGGCATCTCTTTTCCACAGGTCAGCCCCTGGTAAATGGTACCACAGGTACCTAGGGCACTGTGACCAGGATAGACCTCTAAGGGCTGCAGCAATTATTGTGCCACCCTTAGAGGCCCTGTACCTTCACACTCTCACTGCCTTTGCAGGCTGCGTGTTTTGGTGCAGAACAAAGTGAAGAGCCTACATGGCACACATCCCTGTGTGCCATGCCTACAACCCACTGCCCTGACTTAGATCAGTCACCCCTCTAGCTAGGTGCACTATGCCAGTGGTGAGGGTACACGTGCATGAGCCCTGTACCCCTACACTGTCTAAGTCCATTCTTAGACATTGTAAGTGCAGTGCTGCCATTAAGAGTATATGGTGCTGGGAGTTTGTCATTACTAACTCCACAGCACCGTAATGGCTACACTGAAAACTGAGAAGTTTGGTATCAAACTTAGCACCTTAAACCCACACTGATGCCAGTGTGGGATTTAATAAACAATGCACACAGATCCCCCCTGAAAAGCGACCTACCACTAGTGTCGAGGCTGAGTGGCTGCTTTCAGCTGCCACCACCAGACATGTTTCTGGACCCCTGGGTCGAGAGCCTGCTGCTCTCGGGGGCCTGAAACAATGCACATCCTGGGACGAGGTGCCAAGCCTCCTCCCCCAGGATGGGCAGAGTCCACGAAGGGGAAGCTTCAAAGGCTTGCTGCCTTTGTGAGCTTTCCCAGGCCACTTGCTGTTGTCAGCAACTGGTCCCCACTGGTTCTGACCCCCACTTTGGGCGGGAGAACCGGCAGGAAAAACAAGTGAGGAAGAGAGGTGTGCCCACCTCTGCCAACTCCACCCCTCAGGTGGGGAAGACGAGGTGAAGCACAACTGTCACTGCGTCTTGCAGATTGGTGGACCCAGTCAACCAGGGTGAGGCATATGCCCCCCTCCCACTGGAGGGTGGCATAATAGGGGGTGTATCCAACCCAGGGGAGGGACCCATTGGTCCCAACCTTTTACCTACCTGTAACGCCCCTAAATCTAGTATTTAGGGGCACCCCTGAACCTTGCTTCCTCAGACAAGAAACCAGAAGAAGAAAAGAAGGACCGAACAGTCGTGCCGAAGCTAACAGGAGGACGCCCACTGACTTGGTCCCAGCCCCACCCTCCTGTCCCCACCTCGAACCTGCTCCAGGACATCCCGGTGTGTCCTGTAGCCATCAACCTCGAGAAACCCGGAGGACCTGCCTGCCTTGCTTAACACTGTCCTCTGATAAAGCCTTACTGCTCGACCACACTACCACAAATGGCGAGTGAGGTGCTATCTACTTTACCTCTGCCTACCTTTTGGGTTCCACTGGACTCTGTGCACACTATACCTCACTTTGGTATGGTATATACAGAGCCAGCTTCCTACACTTACTTCCTACATTGGTGGATCAGCGGTGGGGTCTACAACTTCGCATTTGTTGGACTGACTTCGTCAACACCTGATGACACAACAGAATTTCTAAACTTTCTTTAGAATTCTGATTTTCTTGAATTGACAAATTTTTCCAAATTACTAAAGTCTTGTTAGGGCCTTGGTTAATTCCTTTTAGATTTTTTTTTTTTTTTTAAATAACTCACTATAGTTAGGGGTAAGAGGGGTTAGGCTTTTTTGTAGAATGTCTCTTAACAAGAACCCAACTGTTAGTGAAAATGTAACCAATGACACACAGAACATGGTTGAGGACCTCGCCCCTTATCTCTTCTTAGAATTTTGGGAATAAAGGTCTCTATGTAAACTTGAAAAAATTACCATGGAGTCCCATCCCTCCAAACAAAAGCTCCTGTAGCTGTTGGCAGTGTATGCTAAGGACCCCCTGCTGAGCAAGGTTAAGACCTCTCAGATGGGGAAGAGGGTGGAGGGGATGAGGTTAACTTTCAACCCCCCTTACTTCCCAGGGAGAACAGGGTCCCTGTGCCCATGACTCCAAGAATACAACTCACAGCACCTAGATCCCACACAGGTGGGTCAGGTGCTTCTGAGTCCAATGAGGACTACCTCAATGAGACCACCAGCCTCTTAGTGAGGTTGACCCAGAGATTAGTCCTATAGACCAGACTCCTGGCTCAAGAAAAAGCAGAGATGGGCCTAGGACTCAATACAAATAACAAGGACAGTGAACAATCTTATGATCCCAAAATCCCCAAAGGGATTGGCCCCAAATTTGAGGAAGGTGATATCACCAAATGGTTCACAGCTTTTGAGAGAGCTTGTGAAATGAGATCTGAAAAGGTCACACTGGGGGGCACTCCTTTGGGAACTGTTCGCTGATAACTGCAGGGACAGACTCTTGACCCTACAGGGGCAGATGCTGGGTCTTATGACCTCATGAAGAACACTGATTGAGGAATATAGAAATAGATTCAGGGGGGCTTCAAAACCCAAAATCAATCCTAGATTGACTTCGTTGACTACTCAGTTAAGACACTAGATGGTTGGTTAACTGGAAATAATGTGCATGATTTCAATGGACTTTAAAATTTATTTGAAAGAACATATTTTAAGTAATTGCACTAATGAAAAGTTACATCAGCATTTGGTAGACTTAGGTCTAATTTCTCCCCAAGAATTGGGAAAGAAGGCAGACCACTGGGTCAAGACAAGGGTGACAAAAACAGCCACTGGGGGTGACCAAAAGAAAGGGGTTACAAAACCTCCCCAGGGGAAAGGTGGTGAGAATCCCCAAGATAAAAAGCGTGTGTCTTTTAAAGGGGCCCCAAAAACCTGCACATGGGGGTGGGTCCCAAACCTCTTCCCAGTCCAATAATGGGTACAGGGGAAATGTCACAACTGTAAGAATTTGGGACACATAACTGGAGATGCTACTTGTCCTAGCAAGAAGCCCCCTAGTCCTCCTACAGCTTCTCCTGGTGTAGTCAGTCTCCAGATGGGATCAACACTGCCCCGATCAAATCGGGGTTCACACTGTAGCAGTTCTAGTCACTGAGGGTGAAGTTGAGTTTGCCTCGTTAGCTGTGTGGTCTCCCAACTTAAAGAAGTATTTACAATACCCCTGGATTATTGAGACTAGGATAGAAGCCATGAGGGATACATGTGCCAGTCCTACAGGTAGTGGTCCCTGCAAACTTCCAGCTGCCTGTCTGCTTGGAAACAATCTGGAGACCTCAGCATGGGCTGAGTTAGAATTGAAAACCCATGCAGCAATGCTGGACATCCTGTGATTGTGTCAAGACTAGAGCACAGAACCGCAAACAGTGAAAAAGAAGTGTTGGAGCTTGAACGAATGACCCACCTTCCAAGAGAAAAGGTAAGAAGACTGGGAAACCAGCTTCTGAGCTGTAAAAGATTCAGGATACGTCTCCTCAGGGAGAGGACTTGTCAACCCCAGAGGGAGCTGAGCTCATGGAACTTGACCCTTACCAGGTTGAGCTCTTAGGACCAGGGGGACCCTCTAGGGAACAGCTTTGCCTTGGACAGCAGACCTGTTCAACTCTTGAAAGCCTTAGGCAGCAAGCTGCTGCACAGAAAAAGCTAGATGTTGGTGGTAGCCACAGAGCCTATTGGGAGGTGAGACTCCTGTATACTGAGGCCAGAGACCCCAACCTTGTTGCTACTAGGAGAGTGGTAGTGCCTCAGATGTACAAAGTTTCTACTTACTTTGGCTCAAGACATCCCCTTACCTGGGTATCTTGGTCAGACCAAGACTTGGGGGGGGCAGGCTAGTTAGCCACTTTTACTGGCCCCAAATGTCCCAAATAGTAAACAAGTTTGTCAGCTCCTGTCAAGCCAGTGGCAAACCAGGTGGACACCCAAAGGTCCCCTTAATTCCACTACCAGTGGTTGGGGTTCCCTTTGAAAGGGTAGATGTGGACTTAGTGGGTCCACTTGAACCTCCCACAGCATCAGGAAACAAATGTATGCTGGTGGTAGTGGATCATGCCACCAGGTATCATGAAGCAATTCCCCTTAGGACTACTACAGCTCCTGCAGTAGCCAAGGCCCTCATTGGTGTCTTCTCCAGGGTAGGGTTTCCTAAGGAGGTGGGGTCAAACTTCATGTCTGCAAACCTCAAACACATGTGGTATGAGTGTGGAGTGTAGTAAAAGTTTACTCCACTCGATCACCCACAAACCAATGGTGGTGTTGAAGGGTTTAACAAGACCTTGAAGGGCATGATCATGGGGCTCCCTGAAAAACTCAAATGGAGATGGGATGTCCTCTTGCCATGCTTGCTTTTTGCCTACAGGGAGGTGCCTCAGAAGGGAGTAGGGTTTCTCCCTTTGAACTTGTTAGGCCATCCTGTTAGGAGACCACTCCCTCTTGTTAGAGGGTTGGGAGAAGCTTCTCTAAGAACCCAAACTGGATATTGTGGACTATGTACTAGGCCTAAGGTCCAGAATGGCAGAGTACATGGAAAAAGCTTCCAAGAATCTTGAGGCCACCCAGAAGCTCCAGAAGCACTGGCATGACCAAAAAGCCACACTGGTGGAATTCCAACCTGGGCAAAAGGTGTGGGTTTTGGAGCCTGTGGCACCAAGGGCCCTCCAGGGCAAATGGAGTGTCCTTTACCCCCATCTTAGAGAAGACGTGAGGTCACCTTGTTGGTGGACCTGGGCACAAGCAGGACCCCCAAAAGATTGATCCATGTGCACCGCCTAAAGCTTTTCCACGACAGGGCTGACATAACCTTGCTGATGATTAGGAGACAGAGTGAACCTCTCCCTGACCTCCTCTTACAACCCTAAAGATTGTTCAGGGGTTGGAGTGGTCTATTCAAATACCCTTAACTGCCCGACAGCAGGCCTACTGTAAGCAAGTCTTACAGCAGTATGCTAAGCTCTTTTCCTTGACCCCTGGTCAGACACACTGGTGTACCCATGATGTGGACACTGGGAACAGTCTCTATCAAAAACAAAATCTATCTACAGTCTGATCAAGTTAAGGAGAGCATCAAACCCCAAGTCAGCAAGATGCTTGAGTTAGGGGTTATTGAACACTCTGAGAGCCCCTGGGCCAGTCCAGTGGTCTTAGTCCCCAAACCTCATCCACAGGGTGGAAATAAAGAAATGAAGTTTTGTGTGGACTACAGAGGTCTCAACTCTGTCACCAAGACAGATGCTCACACCATACCAAGAACTGATTAGTTGATAAACTGGGCGCAGCCAAACTACTCAGTACCTTTGACTTAACTTGAGGGTACTGGCAGATTGGCATGGTCCAGGAGCCAAAGAAAAAACACATTCTCCACACCTGATGAGCATTATCAGTTTACTGTTATGCCCTTTGGTTTAAAGAATGCCCCTGCCACCTTCCAAAGGTTGGTGAATCAAGTCCTTGCTGGATTGAAGGTCTTTAGTGCAGCATATCTTATTGATATTGCTGTCTTTAGCGCCACCTGGCAGGATCACCTGATCCACCTGGGGAAGGTTTTAAAAGCCCTGCAAACTGCAGGCCTAACTATCAAGGCATCCAAATGCCAGATAAGGCAGGGCACAGTTGTATACTTGTGCCAACTTGTTGATGGAGGCGAAGTACAACCCCTACAACCCAAGATCCAGCCCATCCTGGACTGGGAGGCTCCAACAACCCAGACCCAAGTCGGGGAATTCCTTGGCTTGACTGAGTACTACAGGAGGTTTGTGTAGGGATATGGGTCCATTGTGACACCCCTCATAGAGCTCACCTCCAAGATGATGTCCAGAAAGGTAAACTGGACAATTAGCTGTCAAAAGACTGACACCCTGAAAGAGGCAATGTGCTCAGCACCAATTCTCAAAGCTCCAGACTGCACGAAGCAGTTCATTTTACAGACCGATGCCTCTGAGCTAGGGATAGGAGCAGTCCTATCCCAGTCCAATGATGAAGGCCAAGACAACCTGTTGCTTTTATAAGCAGAAGGCTTCTCCCCAGGGAGCAGCGTTGGAGTGCCATTGAGAGGGAGCCCTTTGCTGTGGTTTGGTCTGTCACAACGTCAGCCTTTTGCCCGTCGGGGGCGGGTTGGTCGCTATGGTGGTTGGCAGTCAGCGTCTTCTAAACCCAGACTGGAGGTCAGTGGTGCTGGTGTGGAATGCACGGAGGGAAGGGAGTACGTCTCCTAGCGACTCGCGCGCGGTCAGCAATACAACAGAGGGCCCATATAGTTGCGGAAACTGTCTTCCATGTCGGGAGGAGCAAGGCTGTGTCAGGACTCTGAAGGGTCGCGCGGAGGGGATCTCCGTTCCTAGCTCGCCCCTCTCCAGGCGGTATGGCAGCGAAGAGGCCCAGGCTTTTGATGGTGGCTATAATTGTGGTTCCTAGATTGCAAACATCAGGTAGGCTAGGAGGAGGTAGGTAAAGTTCTCAGTCACCCCAGGTGTACTCAGGACCACGGCGTTGCCCACCTTGCTAGCGGGCCGCGCTCTGAGGTCTGCAGATGTTGAGTGTTCTGGGAGGCAGTTAAGTGGATACTTGCATAGCGGGTGGAGAAGCAGGAGGGCCGTGGGGCTTCTGACTGAGGTCCGTTGGAGCACTTCGCCTGTCAGTGGTAAACGCATGTGGGTTTAGCGTGCTCTTGTCCGCGCTGATTATGGAGCTATGGATGACGGAGTACTAATCGGCCCCAAGTCCCTCGTCGGCCCCCGTGCGGGGTCACTTGTGAGCCAGTGCTTCGGGGAGGGTGTGGGGGGGACAGCGAATGGGGAGCTGTGTTCGGCTCCCCCTTTGCTGTGTTGTAGATGTGTGCCCCCACCTGTCCGGGTGGGTAGAGGGAGGGTGAGTGCCGCAGCAGAGGCAGGTGTACGGCTAGGCCATTTTCTGTCCCGTTTCTTTTTTTTTTCTTTTCCTTTTTGCTCAGTTTTTGTCTGCCCCCTATTTGTGGGCATCTACTGTGCTCCCCGCTAGCTGTCCTGTAATTGGGTCCAGAGAGTGCGAGGAGGGAGCACGAGGCTCACTTGCCTGCAGCCTATTGTGCCATATCCTGGGTCTCCGTGACCCGCGGTTGTCGCTGGTCTCGATGCCGGGTAGCCCGTTGTCTGCGAAGATGTAGGTCAGGCTGATTTCTGTGCCATACTCGCGTTGTGGCTAGTGCTCCTCTCCCGCAGGTCAAGGTCGGCGTGGCTGCGCCGTGGGCCGCTGCAGTGAACGGTCTGTGGAGCTTGGGCGGAGCCGTCACGCTGGAGCCGAGACTTTGCCCAATCCTCGAGGCCAGCGGCCACGCCTGACCGTCGGAGGTTCAGAGCGGGATGGCGTCTGCAGCGGTTGCCATGGGTTCTCCACAACACATCAGAGGGCGGGTGCAAGGGGAGAGGAAGAGGGTGCAGGTCCACTGCGGCACCAGGAAAGCCACTGCCTCCATGCCTGGCCCAATTCGTAGCGGAGCTCAGAAGCAATCTGCCATCTTTGCTCGTGGCCAGACCACGCCCCCGGTCTTAACTGTGATGTCTGGCTTTATTTTTCAGGTTCTTCAGACCTTGAGTATCATCCAGCAGCTTGCTACAGCCATTGGACCGAATATCAAGCAACATGTGAAGAACTTGGGCATTCCTATTATCACCATCCTGGGTGACAGTAAGGTGAGTTACCTTGTACTTTCTATGTGTGGGATGCCTTCAAAGAGCTGTATAGTTCTGTCCTTTCTGGATGAGCAGACCAGAACATTGAGGGTGGAGAAGGTAATCTGCAAAATGATTTTAGTTTTCTGCGTGGTCTGTTACATCAGAATGTATTGTTCATGGGCATTAGGTATGCATCTTGTAGAATTGTGGTTAATTTGGTGTTAGTGGAATTGGTGTAGTAGAATGGGGCGAGAGGTGGGGGTTGGTGTCTGCTTGAAGTGGTTGGATGTAGCAGCATTGTAGAAAACCAGGTGTTTAGTGTTTAAGGAAACCAGTATTAGGAAGCTTCAGACTGTCAAGGTTTTGATATTAGTGTCCGGGACCCACTTGGTGTGCCATTGTGGGTGGTTTGGCTCATATTTGAGTGCCAGTTGTGTTGCTTGTACCAGTCTTAGGTAATGCAGCAAATCCACTTGTAATGAATAGAGGCCTCATGGCCTGCATGACAAAAAAACCCTATCTTCAGATGGATACTTCTAAGCACAGACTGTTCACCTTTAAATTACTCCTCAGGTGCAGGACTGGATCTGGAAGGTCTGACAGCTGTGCTCCAGCGCACGTCTAGGTGGGGCTGTGCTGCTCTGATCGAAGCACGTCTACGTTAGTTCTTGTTTCAGAGCCTTCGATAATGGGTCTGACACTCCCTTTTCGTTCTTTTGACCAGTTTTTCAAACTGAATTCCAGTGTGAAAGGGAAAAATGAACCCATCTAAAACTACAGGGATCAAACCATGCCTTGACTGTATTAAAACAAATATTGGTGACAGACACCCATGAGGTGTGCCTCTGCTGCTTGGTTTCGGGGCACAACTAAGTCGTTTGAGGAATGTGCCTGAAAGCCATCCAAGACGTGTGGCGAAGCTTTACATTGCCAGACATTGAAAGAGGACAGACAAGTCTGGCTCAAAGTCAAGGGTGTGTTACTGTTCGTGTAGGAAATCTTGTGACAGGTACTCTTTGCTGTCATCCGATAAGTCGATATCCAGATCAAAGTGGAAACACCAGAAGGCCAAGCGAGACTCTTCCCTTTTCTGCCACTATCTAAGAGTAGTTGTGAGTTCTGAGTTATTACCTTTAATCCCTAGTGAAACCTTATTTACCTTCTAGGAATTTAGGATGAGCAGGGGCGGTGCAGGTGGTTGGTCCAAAGGTAAAGAAAATGCTCTCTGGCTGGAGTTCTTTCTGCTACCTGGCGCCAAAGCTGTGGAACGCCTTGCCACTAGCAGTTCGTCAGGTGCAAACGGAAGAGCTTTTTAGGAATTGAGAGAGAGGGCCTCTTTTGATATGGTTAGCCCCTCACTTTTTGCCTGGACATTGATGTGGTTTCACAATTGGCTCTTCAGGTCCCCTGTAAGTCCCTAGTAAATGGTACCTGGGTGTCAAGGGTATTAGGACTAAAGATGGTCCCCTAGGGATCCCTCACCTAGGCCATGCAGATTGCCTTTGCATCATGCATGGCCTGGTGCAGACAAAATGACAGTCGACATTCGCGCACTACCTGTCTGACTTGCCAGCTAGCACTGCCTGATATAGGTAAGTCACCCCTCTAGCAGGCCTTACTAGCCCTAAGGCAGGGTGTACTGTATCACAGGTGTGGGCATATCTGCTATATTGGGGTCTATTCCTTAATATTGTAAGTGCCAGGGAAGCCATATAAAGTACATGGGCTGGAAATTTGAGTTCCAAGCACCACGATTGCTTCACTGAACACAGACAGGAGTGTTTAGTACCAAACTACTCCTCACAATAAACCCACACTGATGCTAGTGCGGGATTTATTGTAACATGTACCCAGAAAGCGCCTCGGAGGTGCCCCCTGAAAATCTACCAACCCTGGTGTGGTCGCAGACTGACTGTAGGCAGCCTGCCACCACCAGACATATTTCTGGACCCCTGGGTCGAGAGCCTCTGATCTCTGGGATCAGAAACAATGCACATCCTGGGCGGAGGTGTCACACCTCCTCCCCCAGGATGGGCCAGAGTTCGAAGATATAAGCTTCAAGGCCTGCCACCTTTGTAATGCGACCCCCAGCCTCTGCTGCTGTCAGCAGATGGCAGCTGCCGGTTTACACCCAAACTTTGGGCAGGCAAACCAGCAGGAAAACGTAAGAGAATAGGCGTGCCCACCTCTGCCAACTCCGCCCCTAAGGTGGGGGAGGCGAGATGAAGCACATCTTTCAGTCCCTACCATCTTGAAGATGGGGAGACTCCTCCAATCAAGGCTAGGTCTATCCCCCTCCCACAGGTGGGTGGCATAATTGTGGGTGTAGTCATCCCAGATAAGGTGCCATTGTCCCTACCTGGTATTCCATAAAACACCCCGAAAATTAATATTTAGGCAGCTCCCCCAGACCTGGAATCCAGTTCCCCGCCGACCTAAGAAGGACGAAGACAATGTGCAGCGAAGCCTGAAGAGGACTACTTACTTGAGCCCAGTCATACCAGCCTGTCTCCAGCTTCAAAGACCCAGCGAAGATTAAGCCTGTCCTGCAGCCAGCGACTTCCGGAACCTGAGTAAAACTGCCTGCCCTTCAGGAAAGACCAGAGACTCCCGAGGACAGCGGCTCTGTCCCCAGGAAACCTACACAAAAGACATGGCCAGCGACATCCTGCTGGTAGTCCCACAGTTTAGGGCTCCTTTGGTTTAAACCATTAAGGAGGCCAGGGTGCATCAAAATACGCGATCCAGGCTACCTGGACACTACAGATTGTTTGGGGCAAGCAGTCGGCACTAATGTGGTGCTCTGTCGCCATGCCTGAATGAGATCCACAGGCTTTTATGGAGTTTTGCAGGCATGCCTTATGGGTATGTTTTTTTAATGGATCCCACCTTTTTGTCCAAAATTGATTCTGCCCTGGAGCACTTCAAAGAAAGCAGGTAACTGCTCACAATTCGGGAATTTCAACCCCTGCCCAACAAACTTTCCTCATCAGTTTCAGCCCTTCCGAGGCTATTCCAGGGGTTTGTATTTTAGGCAGCGTCTGCCCTCCCTCCTCCCGCCCCCCCACTCCCCCTCCCCCGGCTGTAGTCACCTCAGCCCAACTGTAGGAAGCTGGCTCTGTATGTATTTATCAAAGTGTTGGTATAGCCTGCACACCTATACTTTCTGCTGTATATCCAATACTTAAACAACTAAAGAGTTATTTTCTATTGTGTGCTACCCTGACCTGCTCCTGTTAGGTTATATTGTCAACCATCTAATGTGTACAGACTGTCACGTTTGTCAAGGTGCACTACTCTTACCCGTGTGGTGAGATGCAAATTTTCAAAATTTTTACATTCATACCATGATTAGACCACTTTCACAACAAATGGCTGTAAACCAATTACTTCAATGTAGACAAACATAATTCCAAGAAAAAGAAGAAAACAATGGTAAACAAATTTGTTTGACATTTCTACGCGTCTTCTATATTTTATACAATTCTTTACAATGCATTCAAAACAATATAAATTCCATTAGAGGTTTTGCTTTGCCGTGTTCCCAATGCATTTCGGGAATCCCTTCTTCAGGGGAACTCCGGTCCTAGGTTGACCTCAGACTCAAACACGTGAATTGCGACTGGCATGCTGAATTGAAGATGCCGAAAGTTAGAGATAAGGTCCGATAGGCTCACTCAATATGGTCTCCCGCTGTCTTCGCCTTCTGTTTGTCCGTCCCTGCCTGTAATGCCGGAAGGTCAACCTAGGACCGGAGTTACCCTGAAGAAGGGATTCCCGAAATGCATTAGGAATCCATTGTGAGAAAGTACTTTCTTTCTGCATGGTTGCCCCCACATTTTGCTGAATTGCTGATGTACTTTAACTGAGTGTTCCCTGGGCTCCTGCTAATCAGGTACCCAGGGCCTATGTTCTTTCCCTAAAACTGCATTGAAGCCTAAATTCAATTGGCATCTCTGGCCACAGGTCAGCCCCTGGTAAATGGTACCACAGGTACCCAGGGCACTGTGACCAGAGAAGGCCTCTAAGGGCTGCAGCACTTATTGTGCCACCCTTAGAGGTCCTGTACCATTACACTCACACACTGCCTTTGCAGGCTGCGTGTTTTGATGCAGAACAAAGTGAAGAGTCGACATGGCACAAATCTGTGTGCCATGCCTTCAACCCACTGCCCTGGCATAGGTCAGTCACCCCTCTAGCTGGGTGCACTATGCCAGTGGTGAGGGTACAGGTGCATGAGCCCTACAGTGTCTAAGTCCATTCTTAGACATTGTAAGTGCAGTGCTGCCATTAAGAGTATATGGTGCTGGGGGTTTGTCATTACTCCACAGCACCATAATGGCTACACTGAAAACTGAGAAGTTTGGAATCAAACTCCTCAGCACATTAAGCCCACACTGATGCCAATGTGGGATTTAATGAAAAATGCACACAGAGGGCATCTTAGAGATGCCCCCTGAAAATTAACCTACCACTAGTGTCCAGGCTGAGTGGCTGCTTTCAGCTGCCACCACCAGACATGTTTCTGGACCCCTGGGTCGAGAACCTGCTGCTCTCTGGGGCCTGAAACAATGCACATCCTGGGACGAGGTGCCAAGCCTCCTCCCCAGGATGGGCAGGGTTCACGAAGGGGAAGCTTCAAAGGCTTGCAGCCTTTGTGAGCTTCCCCAGGCCACTTGCTGCTCTCAGCAACTGGTCGCCACTGGTTCTGATCCCCCCCCTTTGGGCGGGAGAACCAGTGGGAAAAACAAGTGAGGAAGAGGTGTGCCACCACTGCCAACTCCACCCCTCAGGTGGGGGAGGCGAGGTGAAGCACAACTGAGTCCACGCCATCTTGAAGATGGGGGGACTCAGCCAACCAGGGACAGGCTCATGCCCCCCTCCCACTGGAGGGTGGCATAATAGGGGGTGTACCCACCCCAGGGAAGGGACCCATTGGTCCCTACCTTTTACCTACCTGTAACGCCCCTAAATCTAGTCTTTAGGGGCACCCCTGAACCTTGCTTCTGCAGACCTGAAGAAACTACAAGAAGGACCGAACAGCCGTGCAGCAGCTAACAAGAGGAAGACACCCACTGACTTGGCCCCAGCCCTACCGGCCTGTCTCCCCCGCGAACCTGCTCCTGCGAAATACCGGTGTGTCCTGCAGCCAGCAGCCTCGAAAACCCTGGAGGACCTGCCTGCCTTCAACCCCAAAGACTTTGTCTCCTGTGAACACCGGATTTGTTCATCTGCAACCTCTGGCTCTGGCCGGACACCGCGAATCAGCCTCACTCTGCACCCGCCGTCCACAGCCCGAGCTCGAGTGGGCAAACACCACAAGGTCACCCCAGCAATCCTGACCCGAGATCCAGCGACCCCTGACCTGTCTCCAGCCGACGCCTCCAGCCTAAATCCGGAAGGTCCCCCCCCAACCGCGACCAGGAGCTGGTAAGAAGATACGACCCCAAAAGGCACCCCTGCACCCGACGCCCCACGGCCTTGGGTGCCCAAACTGACGGTGCCTAACCAACCCCTAACTTCCCAACTTACCTCTCGAATTGGTGGTCGCACCCAGAAGACCTTCGTCCTCAAGCCTGCAGTGCCTTTGCAAACCGGAGGTTCCCCATTGAAAACAACAGGGCACCCGATGTCGAAACAGCACCCGGCCGCCCTAGTGCCGCTGAGGTTGCACCCTTGGTGCTACTTTGTTTCCCCATTTACCCTGAGCTAAAGTCCAGGAGCTTTGTTCCCCCACCCATGTGGCCTGCTCGTCAGCAGCCACCAACCGGAGGCCACCTATCCCCCATTGGATAACATTGGGCCTCAGCACCCGTCCGCCCTAGTGCAGCTGAGGGTGTAACAAGAGTGCATCCTTGACCCTGGGGGACCCCTGAGTCTGCCCCCAGAACCTCAACTCCCACAACAAAGTACTTGCTTTCAAACCAATAACACTATTTTCCTCCATAGGATAACATTGATTTTTTTTCTGTGAAAAGTTTCTAAGTGTATAGTTTGAAAACTTAAAGAAATTCGTTAAAATTGCACTAACTAGCAAAAAACGATTTTACTTACCTGTTTACAGAAATGTCCCAGAGTAGTATCCAGGTATACTACTCTGAGCAAGAAAAGTAATCTATAAAAGTAACTTTCCTGGTATTTTACTGAAAAGCCTATTCAAGTCTATGTACTGTATTTACAAAGCACTGCATTTCTCTGAAACAATACTGCAAGTCAAAACAAAGTGCATATACAATTACCAATCCAAACTCTATTACAACTGTAGATTTACTGCAACGTATTTATCACTTACCTGTGCCAGGCTTGCTTGGTTCTAGGAAATAAAATAACTAAGAATATTTTAATACAAAAACAATTGGTCTGAAGTTCAGTCTTTGAGTGTGTGAATTCATTTGCTGACTGAGTGTGTATAACAAATGCTTAACACTGTCCTCTGATACTGCCTTACTGCTCGATCACACTACCACAAATAGAGAGTGAGGTGCTATCTAACTTTACCTCTGCCTACCTTTGGGGATCCACTGGACTCTGTGCACACAATACCTCACTTTGGTATAGTATATACAGAGCCAGTTTCCTACAGACTTGCCAACTCTACCAGTCTTTATCAAGACGGACTCTCAAGGACAGAGATGGGATTCGCCTTCATGGCCTTTCTGAAAAAGGTAAAGCTTCTACCTCTAGAGGCAGGTCTCCTATGAGACTGAAGAAGAGACCCAGATCATCTTCCAGAAGCAAGATTCCGGTCTGTTCTACATCGGCGTCTGGCACGGCATCGAGAATGCCTCCACCGGTGAAGAAAACGTTGACGACAATTACATCGACGGCGGGCTCGCCGTCGTGAGAACATCGATCGTCGTTGAAGACTTCCAGACATAGAGGTACGTCATCAGCGACAAACCCTCCGCCACCGTCAACCGGGGGACGGTTGGCGTCGAGGAGTCGCTCTCCGTTGGTGCGGGACCGCCCAACGTCGAGACACTGCTCTCCGTCGTCGGTACGGCGTTCGACGTCAAGGCACAGCCCTCCGTTCCCGTCAACCAGGCAGCGGTCAATGTCGAGGCATAGATCATAGTCGTCGAAAAAGGATTCGACGTCGGAGCTGATCCCTCCGCCGCAGTCATTTAGACGCTCGACGTCGAGGCCATATTGACGTCAAGAGCACATTTGACGTAGAGACTGATTCCTCCATTGCAGTTCACAAGACTGTGCTCAACGTCAAGGCCTAAATCGATAGCATCGAAGGGTTCAACATCGAAGGATTTCACCATCCCTACCCTACGTACGACGTCGAGACTTAGTACTCCGTTGGGTACTCCTCTTCCAACGTCGAAGCTCAAGTCTCCGTCGACGGGACATCGGTCGACGTCAAAACACACACAACCGACGTCGAGGCAGAGGTCTCCTTCGTTGGACTCGCAGGTCTTAGTGGCGCATAGTCGCTAGACGTCGAGACATTCACATATATCAACGTCGTCACACCATTTGACCTCAAGGAGACGCCACTCCACATCAAAAGACCTCTCGGAACCTTCAGTGTCGGCTGCAGGATCCCCTCAAGTCATCTCAACGTCGAGAAGCTCATCTTCTCCGTCTCCAGAACGCCGGGTACAGAAATCCCCCCCCTGCAGATCACGGCTCCATCTACATAGCGAGGGGAAGAACACAGATCTCCCTCTGTTCACCTCTCTCCCAGGTGACTTCTCCCAGTTCATCATTGGCAAAAAGAGCCTTCAACACAGGTTCAACAGCCATTGGACTATTCAAGCCCTCTGCATAGATCCCCTCTGGCTCGGCTGGTGCAGGCAGCTGACTACCCACCACACCATCCAGGGGTCGCCAGAGGGACAAGTCGACACCACGTAAATCGGCTTGGACGTCATAGGAGACGAAGATCACCCTCCTGATCGTCCTCCTCGACCCACTCCTCCAAGAGGGATTATTCTCCCACTCTTACGGACAGTCCACCCTCCAGAGTGTAACCTGTTGAGGACCTCAACACTTTCCATGTCCTAGCTAGAGTAGCACAAAAACTAAACATAGAGATGTCTGCACCTCAGACATCTGCATCTGTTATATTTGAGACTCTACATCAGAGGTCCTCGTTGAGGCCTTTGCTACCACTAGTTCCTGGTCTTTTACAACCAGTCATGGACATTTTCCTTACTCCAGCTACAATAAAAACGGCTCCAGCAAGGATCTTAAAGAAATACAGACCAGCAGAGCAAGATCCCCTGTTCCTAAAGTCAGATCCTCCACCGGACTCTGTGATTATTGCGGCTGCAAGGAAGACCCATTCGGTGGCTTTGTCAACGGTTCCTCCGGACAAGGAGAGCAGAGCCCAAGATTCTTGGGGGGAGGGGGAAGAAAAGCTTGCGGCTCTGCAGCAGCTTCTTTGAAGGTTTCCAGTACGGCGGCTCTGTTGGCCCGTTATGATAGAGCGTTGTCCGACTCTCTAGAACGCTTCAAAGAAAGACTGCCCAAAGAAGACAGTCAAGACTTTGGGGAGATTCTCTAAGAGGGAGCCCTCATGGCCAACCAAATGATCAGTGCGGCAGCTGATGGAGCATCTTTAGCTGCTCACTCATATTCGCATGGGGCATGCGCAAGAAGATCGTCTTGGTTGCACCTTACAGCTTTGAAGCCGGAGGCCCAACAACCCATCCTGAATCTCCCTTTCTCTGGTAATTCATTGTTCGACTCTCACACTGACAAGGAGCTGTCCAGGATGAAGTCTGAGCTGGACACACTCAAAGCTGTCGGTTTAGAGAGAGAGAGTTCAGACGGCGGTACAGGCCTTGCGATCGTAGGGTATTCCATCAGAGGGTTCAAGCCCCTCAATGGTCCCATAGGCAGTACCATCAGACCAAATCTCACTATCTGGGACGTCACCCTGCCAGAGGTAGAGGAGCACCCCGACAGTTCTCCTCAACTGCCAAGAACGCCGGCAAGCAATGAAAGTTCACTTCCTCTGTTGCAGTCACCCACTCCAGTGGGAGGAAGTATTTCCGGACATATAAAAGAGTGGTGCGAAATAACAAATGATCAGCGGGTGCTGAATATACTACAGAATGGTTATGCACTACGTTTTCGTGCTCCTCCAAAGTGCATCCCCCCAGGGAAGTCAAGAGTTCATCAACTACCACTGTTACGTTGGGAGGTATCCACTCTCCCACAAAAATTGGCCATAGAAAAAGTTCCCTCATCACAGCGAGGAAAAGGGGTATACTTCAGGTACTTCCTGGTGCAACAGAAGGGTCAAAAAGAGTTTCAGGGGGGCGTGGCCGGGCAAGATGGCCGAACAGACGTAGTTTGTCTTGGCTCCCGGTCCGCGCTACTGTCCTGGGCCTATAACGAAGGCTAAACAGAGTTTCTACCGCTGTGACGACCACCGATGACCACCTGACGGTACGGGGCTCGTTTTCAGCTCCTGAAATCTTTGCCAGCATACCCCGGTGACCAGACTCGGAGCCCTGCCGGGGACGGACAGGCGCGCGCTAACATGGCGGCCCTTACCCTGTGATTGCCGCGGACCTCTGTCTCCGGGAGAAACGTCCGCAAAGCTGGCGCGGTAGCGGAACGACAGCGCCCATCAAAGATATCTTGTAGGTGCGGGACATACTCTGAACTCTCAGCATTAATACCAGCCTAACGTTGTGCCCTGACCTGAAGACCAGCCAGGGACGGCCCGGAACACACCAAAATGGCGGCCTCCGCCCGATGTCTGATGCGGATCCTCGATCCCCGGGAGCAGTGGCCACAGACCTCAGGCTGTCGAAGAGCAGCCTTCTCCACAACACGAGATGTAACTTGTGACTGGGAACGCCAAGAACGTTACGGCAGAGGTGCAACTATCGGATAGAGGACGTTGCTACAACTCCGAAGTACCGCGCTTCTATACAAGACCCCTCAGGTGCGTGGGTGGTACAGCGGGGAACTTAAGACGGCTTTGCGACTTATCAGCGAAAGTGGCACCCCGGGAAGCTTAGACTGAGCACCTACGGACTGCACAACTGTTTGGCTGCAGGACACTTGCGCTCTGCCTGACCTTAAAATGGCGGCCATGCAGTGAATGTGAATGCTGATGAACGGCTCCCGCGCTTCGAGATTAGTCGGTGCAGGCAAGTCGGACCCTCAGCCTGTGGCGCTAGGTCTACTCAACTCCCCACAATAACCGAGGCACTCACCGCACAGAGGCTGAGTGGGACAACGCAGGCAGGGGATGTAAAGCCCACAATGAAGTTGGGGTTGGCCACCAGGACACCTTCTCGAACAAGATGAGCTCCTACGTTGGACATGAGAGCAGCACTTTCGCGAAAATCCACTCCCCACCCGCTGCCCTGAGGACCACCCTTCTTCCAAGACTCCCTGTACTAGCCTCATCAGGATCAAGCCACATATGCCAACCTGGCTACCACAAGGTGACGTATATCGCGAGGAGCATCAATCCGTCGAACAATCTGTCTGTCCACGATGCCCACCCTACACCCACCAAGTAGGAGTTAAACAGACGCGGTCGTTCAGCCATGGTGCCACACCAACAGTAAGGAGGGAATCCCACTCCTTCAGACACCGCAGTCAACCACTCCGCTCGTCACAGCACCAGGGGTCCGCCCGGGCCTGCCTCTATGCCACCGAAGAAGGCGACGAGTAAAGCAACGAACAGGGTGTCTGACTTTTTCGCGGCTACAGACAAGCGCCCGCCACCTACCCAGGCCGTGGGAGCAAGCACGATGGCCCTTACCAAAGACTATCTTTTGGCCACACTGCGAGACTTTAAAATGGAACTCCGGAGTGAACTGGCTCAAGATCTCAAGGCCTCGATCGACCAACTGAAATCCGACCTCACAGGTCGACTAGCCTCCCTTCAACAAGATGTGGATTCAGTGGGCACGAGAGTAGTGGACCTGGAGGCACAAACCCAGGAAATGGACAAACACACAGCCGCCTTGCGGGATGATGTCCTCACCCTCCAAGACCAATTGCACCAAACGCAACTAAAGGCGGAAGATCTCGAAAACGGAGCACGAAGGGAAAATCTACGCATCCGGGACCTGGAAGAAGGGGCAGAAGGATCAGACCTTGAAGCGTTCTTGGAGGGACTGTTCACAGAAATCATCAGCCCACAGACATTCATGCTAAAATTAGAAAGAGTACATTGAGTTGGGAACCTGGCGACTGGAGAGCGGAAGCGGCCGCGAGATGTGCTTGCCAAATTTCACTCCTGCAAAGTGAAGGAAGCGGTCCTGCTGGCGGCCAGGAAAAAAGGAACAGTCTCCTTCCAAGATCATGCGTGCACTGTCTTCCAAGAGCTGGCGCCGGCCACCCTAGCTAGGAGACAACTGTTCCGTCCTATCACATCGAAACTGCGTGACGATAATATTCGATATCGATGGACATCCATTTGGCCTAGCCTATGAATATAATAATAAACAGTGCCACCTCACAGATTTGAAGGAAGGGTTGGAGCTCCTGGGCCTCCCCTCAGACGATCCCGACCCAACTCGCGGCACAACACAAGAACCGGCGAAGAATGGCCCACCGGGGTACCAATGGTCCACTGGCTCCCGAAGGAACCGTAAATGAGACTCGCCCGAGAACAGCTTGGCTATCGTCAGAGACATGGTAAGGACACCTGCGACTATTTTCAAAAATTCCAGACCATGCTCAGGGAGGCGGCCACTCAATGGAACAAGGGAGGACATATGGGCCGAACCGCCATCATTGACCATGAGTTCACTTCCTCATTCGTACAGTGACCCTGTACTCAGCGGGTACACCTCACAGCAAAACGATGATGGGGGTAAAGCCATCTGCGGTTTGGAAACAGGCGAAGCCACGCTTTGACGTGACGAGCTCCGTCCCTGGGATCCTCTGAGACAAGACTGTCCCGAAACCAGACTAGGGCCCAACTCAACCGGAATTGGTCTTCCCGTCATCTGGCTGAACCACACCACTGTTACGAAAGGGCACCACTCTGGTATTTCCGGAGACTGCTAGGTTCCTGGACTGAATTTGAGGCTCGACCGGCGAGATATGGCTGCACCAGAGAGCAGACGCCACGTGGCCGCCCGACGCTTTAGAAACAACTCAGGACGGGCGCGGACGGGGACCTCGGTCCCACCGTCCCCCCCAACATCGTTGTTAGGGTTTCTCAACTCTCTGTTGGGGAATCATTACTGACACATCACTTGTTATTGGTTATGTTGGTTTTTGGTTTATTTTGTTCAAGGGGAGGGGGTGAGTTCAAGGGATGGTGGCGGCTTTTTACAGGCACTTTGTTAGTTTATTCCGCTCAGAAGGTCTTCTAAATCACAAACACATACGGGTTCTTCCCTACTTCCGACCAGTCTGATTAGACAGGGGAGGCGATGCACAGACACAAGATGGAGGAGGGGAAGCCCATTCTAGATAGATGGTAATAGCAATTGGCTCTTGGAATGTGAAGGGGCTTAATTCTCCCCAAAAACGTCAGAAGGTCTGGAAATATATTATTGACCATCACCTTGATATAGTAGCGCTCCAAGAGACGTACCTCTCTAGGACCGAGGACACACGCTTTCGCCATAAGCAATACCCCTTGGTATACCGATCCTCTGCTCTTACTAAACACAGAGGAGTTGCGCTTCTCTTCTGCACCTCTACAAAATTCCAGCCCACTGCCGTCCAGACAGATAAAGATGGCCGACTGGTCATGGTGAAGGGCATTTTGAGGGGTACACTCTGTACATTCATTACAATATACGCCCCCAACACAGGCCAGGCAGCATTTCTCAACACATTGGTGGGGAAGATTCATGATTTTGCAGAGGGACCCACAATTCTTTTGGGAGTTTTTAATCTAACGTGGCAAGCAGACCTAGATAGCAACCACCATCACAGATCGGACACAAGTTCCTTCTCCACAGAAACCAAACAGCAGATACAAGATCTAGGCCTCAGAGATGCATGGCGCACCCTTTACCCTCAGACACTCGACTATACGTTCTACTCGCATGTACACCGCACATACTCCAGACTTGACTACATTTTTGCGAGCCAGACACTCATGGAAGCTCTGCGGGAGGCTAATATTTTTCCCCTCTGTGTCGGACCACTGCCTGGTGACGATCTGCTTAGAATGGGGTAACGCTACTTCTACCACCCCTAAATGGTACTTCCCGGCTGCCCTCACGAGGGATGGGGTACTATGCA